>JAGWCC010000153.1:2437148-3655722 GCA_022651775.1 Drusus annulatus | reverse complement strand
CATTGAATCTATACTTGTCTACTCTATTTTTAACCCTTCACTTATTTATATTATTATAAAACCCACAAGAAAAATTATTACTGGACCTCTAAATACCATATAAAATAATATTTGAAAAATCAAATTCTAATCTGTCTTTCCTATTATGTTTATTTCATCTCATTCTTATATAAATGTCTCCCTATTTATATTATTTGACCTTAAAATCTTTTTTGTAAGTCTTATGTAAAACTTATATTTAATTATGTACTCGTATGTACTACTTCTAAAACTGATTTTGGATAAAGAAACTTCAAATACATAGCGTGCAAATTATTTAATACCCTACAACTACTGTAAAACATCTACCTAAACGTGTATATTTCAAATTTATATATGTCTATATCTCTAGGCATACGAGTATATAATCGTATTTTTATTTTTCATATTTACCATTGACTGGATTATAAAACATCACATTTGCAACCTAACCTTTAAACACCTAAATAATTTTAAAATTGAACCTCCGTATAATAACTTCGTTCTTATATTAATTTTATTTCACCTTTTCTTTCTCCGTTTTCATTATTTTTATATGCATTTATAGGATGTAACTTGCTTTATTTATTTTTGTTTATTTGTGTATTCTGCGTCTGTCTTGACACAGTAATTTCCCAGTGAGACAGACACTGAGAAATCACTCACAATTGTATTTTCAAGATAAATAATAATAAATATATATGTATATATATATATATATATATATATATATATATATATATATATATATATATATATATATTATACCACGTGGTACACATATCAGCATCGGACAGTAGTATGGGTCGGGGCGGGCGGTTTCTCGACTGAGTGGCGACATGTATATAGGCATGTATAAATATGTATATTATATTGTTTTTTTTTACCTTATGCCTATTCGATACGTTACCCGCCTCACTAGACGATGTTTGTTCTGAGACGGGCCTACCATGCTTTCGTTTGAAATACATTTATTTTAATACAGTCGCTGGAACGGTAAATGAGCTTAAGCGATACTTGGGTCTAAAATTAGTTAAAATTGCAGTTTTGATCAGTTTTTTTCCTACATCGAATGCTCTGACTCTCGTTTGATTCTGAAGACTTCAGCCCTTCAGCCATCTAAAATACATTTACCATTTGGGAGAAGGCTTGACTCAAGCGACACAAGCTTGGGACTTTTTTAAAGCTTTTTGTCGCTTCAGGTAACTCAGTGAGAGCATTAAAGTCTCACGTTTCGGGTAGTCTGTTGTCCTGTGGGTAGGATGTTTGATTAACAGTAGGGCGGGTGTAGAGTTCGATACTAACAGCGGGAGTCGACTTACTCCTTTTTCAGATGAAGTCATGCTTAGTGAGAAGGTTTGTATTTTACACCCATAAAAAATATGTTTAAACACTACATATTGACTGGCCCAATTTATTACCCAACTTTATTTTAGTTGGTTTTACTACATCGAAATATAGATAAAATAGTATTCCTACGTCTATAAATTAAAATTGTTTTTCTTTATTTGCAGATAACCTTTTGCATATCAAATAAGGTTACAGCCCTTTTTGTCTAGGTTTTGGCTCCGCCTTACACAAATTACACAATAGCAGGATTCGGATAATATAACAGTAAACACTTTCAAATACATATTGAGACACACCAATACTAAGAATTAATCACGTGGAGTCTCAAGATCGTTGTAGATTTACAAAAAAGTGTGGATAAAATTGACATATTAATTATTAATTGATGGTACAAAATTAATATGATGAAGCAAACTAACTGGTTCAGCCAATACATAAAAAAACAATAATTTCCTATTGACACATAGTGCTAATATTATTTTCTTTGTGGGGTCCTAGTTGGCGATTTCGTTATATCTAATGACTTTAGCACGGTATAATGACAAATCATTTCTCTTTAATATAATTACATTTGCCCCATTCACATATACGTTGTACAGATGTTTCAATTCAAACTAGATTATAATCAACTGTGTAAACAATAATGTTAGCATAACCCATGGGTACCAGTGGAGTGCATTGACTTTTTTTGGGATTTATTGAAACAAAAATAAATTGCGTCGTTTTTATATAGATTTCTTTAAATGGTTATAAAAAAATAATGTTTAAGAGAATTGCGTGAGTGAGTGACATTTTTCCTATTTTTAAAGAAAAAAATATTGGTTGCTACTTCAGAACGTGATAAATTTTTTTTCAAAATCATACTAATTTTCAATAAAAATATCCAGAAACTTGAAAAAAAAGTTTTCCCGTCTTTTTTCTGGTCTGTTTTTAAATTCAGCTATAAACAGACAAATAAATTTGTGTATTGGAAGTGCGTTTTTGATTAAATTAGTTTTTTTATTCTATGAGAAAGAATACGACATCGTATTATTTCCTCCGAGTTCAACAAATTTCATTTTTTATTGCTCTAACCATTTTTATTTATTTCTTAACCATGAAAAAGGGCTGAATTTACACCACTGCCAGAATGAGTGTGTAATATGTACAGTGTATTAATATAAATGCATTCTATATCACTTATTGGCGAATTCCGCAAAATTCGAATTGCACACGACTGCCACTGTCAAATAATTGCTGAGCGCCCAATGTTTTTCCTGTCACCAGGTAAATGTGCAACATAGAATATAGTCAAACAGCTGACTATTCAAAGCACTGAATAGAATATCCCTAGAAGCCTGATCTATGACGAGATGAAAAAAACTGATTTCCCCAATTTACATTTCAAGAAAGACTTTCGATTTAAGAAAATATTTAATTAATTTCAGCCGAAGTAAAATACAATTAACCTTACTTCGGGTACGCAGGCACGCTCACAACACTCGTCTATCGGTTTATCTCTTCAGTGGTTCGAAGCAAGTGGCATATCGAGGTCATATTCTATACTACCACCAGGGGCTTACAAAACACGACCCGCCGAGCGATTTTGTGGGGCCCGCTATTAGGTTTTGATTTTAGCATAGCAAATATTGAAACCAAAAAAATTATAAATACATACATATATGTTATTAACTTGGCCACCTGTGATTTTGGTGTGGTAATATAGATGTAACGTTGAGAAATCGATCAAACGCTTTCACAAGTATGATTTATAAACACAAGCATCGAAATTGATGATGCATTGATTTAGAAGGTCTCGCTAAACCTAACTATCCTGCATACGACCCTCGAAAATGTATTTTTTAATGCGACTCTCGGAGTACCTACCTGAGGTTGGTCAGTCCTGTCCTATATATTTATATATATATATTTTTTTTACATGAATACCGCACAAGAGTCTCAACTGCTCCCAACTGTCTAGAGCCAGTGAGACTATGGCATCCCCAAATTGGGTATGTTGTGAGGCTGAAGGTAGTGGGGAGGGGAAGGAGATCGGTAAGATGAAGGTTGGGAAGTACCTGGCTATTCAGATCTGGTCACCAAACACGGCTTAAGCCATTTCAAGCAACGTTTCGATTCTGAATGGTGGTCTTTCACCAGGGCGAGACTTAGAGTATCTACCACTCTGGAACGTGCCGCAAATATACTTGTTATTATTTTTATATGAATTAAATGTGTTATGACACATATTAATTAAATAAAAGTTATTGGCGCACGCCGGGTTTGAACCCGCGACCTTTGGATTCGTAGTCGAGCGTCTTACCACTCGACCATGAAGGCCGTCAAATATTGTATAAAAATTATATAGTGCTAATATTGTATAAAAATTTATATTTTATGCCTACATATCCTACTACGTGATTTAATCTTCAGGTACCTACTCGTTTGACTTGTTATTTCTAAAAAACTATGCATAAAAGCAATTTTTAAAATTTTTATTTAATAATAAGTACCTACATGGATAAAACAACATTTTAAATAAAAACAAATATCATAAATAGATAAACAAACTGCCATCAGATACATCGCTATTGTCAATACAGAGGTTACCAGCGTAAAAAATGTTCATTTGATTTTATCAGATCCTGTAAAACAATTTTTTTTTTAAATATATCCACTTTTAGATATACCTAGTAGGTATATATTATATAAATAAGCATTTTGTAACACTATTAGTTAATACCTAGGCTAGCCCGAGTTTCAACTGCCATTTTTCTAAAACTTTTAGCCAGAAATGACAAATATGGGACAATATGACGCCTTGTCTTTTTTGCCGGTTAAAATGACATTTTAAAGATACATAGCTCATAATGAAAATAACGTTACGAGCTTAAAATAACTGCACTGACTTTTTTTTGACTGCACTGAATTTCAAACGGAAATCGCAATGTGGAATTCGGTTTGAACATCAATATAACACACCTTCTGATTTATTTAAAAAAAATGGGATTTAAATAGATTTTCATATAAAGTATATTTTATAATATTTTTTATTCTTCGTAGATTTGATATTTTTAGAATTACAGCTCACGATGGAAATAACATTGGAAGCTAATACAGCTGATCTTGAAATTCCACATTTTCAAAAATCCACGACTTGTTTGAGAGTTTTTTAGTGTGATGTGCTAACCCAATTTCTATGTATTTAAGATTTAAATATATTTTTTTGTATAAATTATTATACTACCAGATTAGCTTAACTATTTCGGCAATTGTTTGTCATTCAAAACTACACACACGTTCAAGAGAGGATCATAATTTGGTAACAAATTAGATTTCGTACCTACCTTTCGAACTAGTTTTCATTTTTCCACTTAAAGCACTTTTCACTCACTCTGATAAATATGATGTTGTATTTAGTAACTGAATACTATTCAGATATGAATACTTAGTTACTAATTACTAAAAACGACATAGTTATCTAATCCACAGCCAAAAACACACTCATCGCAACATACTTCGCAGCAGCAATACTCACATTGAGCGCTTGGCGGTGATGTTGCAAAAGGTCGTTACAGGTGGGCCATGTTAGACACCAGGTAAATCAGGGTGGGCCATCAAATCTTAAAAAAAATCGGATACGTAAGGGGTCTCAACAATTGCGCATTTGAATGTTGATAGCGTAAACAAAAAGTTTTCAATGTTCCATACCTGTCCATCCTGTTTCTGGCAAAAAAACAGTTTTCAAAACAATTGTTTTTTTTATGCGTATGATTACCTTAAATAAGTTTTAAATAATTTGTATATATATACCGGTAATGCAAGGATACATCTGAATTAATAACATATACGAGTATATTACACTATCCAAGACCCAAAAAAACTTAAATTGTACCATCAGTTCTGTTTTTGAGTAGGTACTTTGGAATAGAAAATTTATGGAATTGTGATCTATACAGTTATGAAAAAAAATTGATATGGTCAATTAACACTAGGTTTTTATACTCCTAGGCCCCAGATAGCCTGATAAAGTTCAAGAAAGTAATACAAATTTGAATTTTTTGATCAATTTCACACGAAACGAGGCAAAATTGGTTTATTTAGGGCACACGGACACGACCACAACACACTTCTTACGGTGTATCTCTTCAGCGATTGAAACGCATTTTTCAAGTGTGACATTTTTCAAGCGTGACATTTTTCGAGTGTGACATTTTTCAAGTGTGATAATTTTCGAGTATGACATTTTTAGAGTGTCATATTTTTCGTGAGTATAATTTTTCAAGTGTGACATTTTTAAAGTGTGACATTTTTAGAGTGTGACAATTTTCAAATGTGACATTTTTCAAGTGCGGCAGCAGCCGACGATCACAAAAGTAAGTTTTTAAACTATGTTAAAAAAATGGCCTATTCATCCAGTGCTTGTTAGTATTTATCAACTGTTAAATAATGAATACTTATGATTTGATATTCGTCAAATCACTGTAATTACAATCTCAACATTTAAGTCTCGGTGCATGGTTGAAACTGTTATGGATACTAAAAATTAAGGTTATCTTTGTGATGGTCACACGTAACTTTTGAGTTCCCTGAGAGAACGATGTGTGAACAAAGGCCAGCCTTATGTACATCAGAACAACCGTGAGGTAGGTGCTGTCTTATACGACAATCCTTATTTATTTAAAGATGTAAAAGTGTGTCACCTTGCTTCTTGATGTCAGACAATATTATCAATACACAATCATAATCCCCAAACAAAGAGTGAACCGGGCTGCATGTGTACAGAGTTTAAACCGATTAACCAGGTAGGAAATTAATATCTCGGTGTGTTATATTATCACTCAATTAATATATAATCACAAGTCATAAGACAAGTTAACTATACAATGTAAGATTTGTCTTTTCATAATAATACGCCAGTAGTAAGGACCAGTGACGGCTTGTGGCTTTTTAGTGTTCTAAAGTGCTAAGATTGAAAAAAAACCGCCATTATTGTAGCCGAAAACGATTACTTATTTTTTTAAATTTAATTTTTTTGTGTGAAGATATTTCAGAAAACCGTGCAGTGCACCACCAAAACTGAAACATCCTGAAAAACTTCATACAATTTTTTAATTTTTTTTTTAAATAATAAAAATCATTTTCGGCTACAACAACATCAATAACGTCGTATTTTAAATCTTAGCACTCTAGCATACTAATAAGTCACGAGCCGCCGCTGGTAAGGACTCGGTTTCAACCGATTTCATTGAGGTACAAGTAGAAAATTAACAATTTATGATATATTGTAATTTTTCTGTCATAGTTTCAAGTATATTTCATTGAGTACCTACTGTAAAGACTAATGAATGAGTAATAACCTACCTCAAATGTTTCAAGCCATATCATCAACATTATATTATACTACCAAGGTAATTGTTTACTCTTAATCTTTAGTGGAGTTGCTCCTTAACCCAAACACGAGAATTGATTTCTCTCCTGGGCTGGGTTGTTTTGTTAAAAAAAATGTAATAGCTTCGAACCTTATGTATTGTTTGTTTAATTTAAATGACACGAAATACTTTGAATTGTATACTCATAGTGTGTTTATGTTAAAAAACACATCTTATTTCAGAAAGCGTCCAACCCACAATTTGCCAAAATCAAGTTTAACATGTTTTCGCGTAGATAAATTCGAGATTTTTGGTGATTCAATTTTTTACTAAGGCATATTGCAGACGTTTGATTTAAATTGAAGTTTAAAAACATTAAAGTGTAGTTTAACATGGGAAATACATTTATTTTTTAAAATATATACACTATTAGATTATAAAATACCAATTTATAATAAATTAGAAAGAAATAACACTGATGTTCACTTTAAAAATGCCGATTCTACATATTAATGCTTTTGTATCGTCATATTTTCAAACGTCTTTTTCTCGGTTTCAATTTTTTGGGGTTGGATGCTTTCTGCACAACTACGTCCAACTATGGTATCCCATAGACTGTTGTTTTGGACCATGGTATTTAGTTACAAGTTAGACCATGTCCATGGCATTGATTGAGTAGATCATTCCAATTCTAATTCCCATTTCATTCTTGTGCAGTAACTCTGATATTATCCACCCTTGTTATTAGTGGTTAATCAGAGTATGTTATAATATTCCCCATTAAAAGCATTAACAGTAATTTCATCATCCACGCAGTAAAAAAACGCTTCTAAACCTTAATTCTTTTAAAAACTATCTAAAATCATGATCATTATCATACATCATTAAAACATGTTCAGATATGGGTAACAGTGTATGTATGTATCAACAGATAAAAAAACAATAAACTAGAAGCTAAGGGTGTAAAAAACCTAGATTTTAAGTGTGTATGAATATGTGCCGATTTTATGTTAAAACATTTTGAGAATATTTATTAAAGTTAATGAAATTGGGTAAAAATACCACAAAATTGCGCCATCATAAAAAATCATTTTCATTTTTAAGATCTAGAACTTTGTAACCTACTTAGGGTTATATTCACACTGGAAAACCTCGGACATGTGGCAAAGCACTCGCAAAGTGTTGTTTCAAAAATGTTAAAAAATATTCATGGTTACTTGGCTTGGCAATTTGCGAGGCCACATTCTATCAACTTTCTACATTCAAAGATGACTGATTGAAACGTCGTGAAAACGCCGTAATTGACGAATTTATCCTAATGAAAGGGTTCATTGGCAAACCTGTCTGTAGGATGCTGTATTACAATACACTGAAATATGTTGAAAAGGAAATATTATGTACTAATAATAGAGATGAAACCCCTTATCTTAACCATAGGCAAAGCAAACATATTTTTATTTGAATCATTCAGCAATAAATTATTACTTTTTGCTCGGAATGTCTTATTCATCACGTGTCAGGTTTGGAACTGTCACAAAATAAAACATGTCGCCATATTGACCATTATAATAAATAATTTGTCTCTACTTTTCATTTCACTAGTTCAAAAAGAGATTTCGAAATCGAGTGTCGAAACTCGGACGAATTTCGATATGTGTACGGGGTGAAAACAAGTACCTACGAAATACAAAAAATATAAAATAAAATAGAACCTATTGAATTTGCTTCGGACAAAAATATTATAAAAGAAATAAAATAACGTAAAATTTAAAATAAAAAAACGTGTCTTTTATGAAATTTTTATTATTCCTACACATTTTATGACAGCCTTTTCCACCGAAATAGTGACATCTGTTTATTTTTGTCGAAACTCGAGTTGTAAACGAAGCCTTAAAAAAACATTTAAGCCTATCATAACTCTACGGAAAAGTACTACCTAAATAGATTTAAAATAAAAATAAATGTTTTTGTAAGTGTGAATAAAATTATATAGTTAAATAAAAGGTTTCAAGGGGAAAAATGAATCAGGTGAAATGTGGTTTCTTCGAGATTCGTTCACTGTCCGCGGATACTCACTATATGTGAGTAATAACTAGCGTATTCTTCGACTGGAGGCGTGGCGTCCTCTGTAATCCGGCTTCCCGGAGGTCGGGTTCGGAGGATGGTCCTGGCCGGGCCTCTGTGGCTGGGGTTGCCCACGTTGACCGGACGTCCGCACGGCTGCCATCGATATGGCTGTCCGGGAGGAGTCCGGGACAACCAGGTCGGCTAAGGAGGGGCGAACCGGGCCAGGGGGAAACCAGCAGCCAAAAGTCCCCGTGGGAGGCAGTGTAGCGTCCGGGGTGGCGCGCTCAGTCGTAGCCGTCCGACACGGTCAGACCCGAACCTTTTGCGTTTTTTTACAATTTTCGGAGTTGTAGAATGATACGATATTTTTAAAACTATATTTGTACACTGACGTTGACTATGTTTAGCGTTTTTTAGAAGCCAACTAGAGTACAATTCTCCTGCCTGGAACCCACATTACAATATTCATGTACGAGCTATTAGGAGTACAAAATAAATTTGTACGCTTTGTGAACTTTAAAATGAGTATCCCTTGAACTTATTTAGACTATAATTATTTACCAAATGATATGAAGATGCTTAAATTATAAGACAGAAGGATTTTTAATGACTTGGTATTTTTGTACAAAATTTTAAATGGTTCAAGTGACTTTCCAGAATTGCTTGCAATGTAAAATTTTCGAATACCTATACGAAATACCAGAAATGGACAATAATATTTTTCATTGATGAAGATATTTTTCAGTGAAGTAATTATGGAACCTACTGACCATAATATTATATACATGTCATTGCCTAGATTGACGTTTTTAATTCATCCCTTAATGAATATATTTTTTGTTTTATGTAATATTTTCGACGGCCTTTTTTCTTATCCTATTGTGTGTGTATCTTTTGAATTTTATATTTGGAAAAAAGGTTTGTCAATGAAAATAATATTCTGATGTCTAAAATTATAGATATTGAATAGGTGCATAACCCCAACCATTCGTAAAAAATATGATTTTTGGTACCGTTTAGTCTTTCTAGTTTGTGAATAAAATTAATTTAAGGGTTGCATCTCGATACTTTTCAGATTACAGCATCCCACGGAGGTGGGATTGGTAGAATGATAAATTAATTACATTATTAGTACATAATATCATGACAGATACGGTAGTACGTTTTATCTATCTGAAAATAGTTCCGTTTATTTAGAAAGTATGGACGGAAAAAAATGAATTAATTTTTATCCAGCCATGCTCACCGTTTGAAAATTTTTTCAACTTCAGCACATAAGTAGTATGATTTTTATATATGTTAGTAAAAGTTGAATATTATTTTATTAGAAAGAGGCATAATTATTCATAAAATTATTTAAATTCATAAAAAATGAATAGTTGTATCATAGGCACCTTTAGATGATTTTTCCATAAAAACGGCACTATAAAAGTTGTCCATTCATTATTATTAGTGAACTTTTTTATCATGTTTAATTATTATTACTTATTTTATTTTTTAAAATTTAAATGATAGTTAGTTTTTTTTTTTAATTTTGATTTATTATTCTTAAGGAGTTTAAAAAAACTCATTCCGTTTTGATGTTAGACATTGTTAAATTTATTAAAATGGGCTATCAAAAAGCTTTACCCCATTGCCGGATTACTTTCAGTTGGGCCAACACACCACAACTTCGAATGCCTCGCCACAAAATGTATAATAATATTGATCAATTTAATTCAAAATATGTTGTCTAACCAACCTTAACGTCGTTTTTCCGCAGAGGAAGGCAGGGAGAATGGACCGACAAACCCATCTATCTTGGCAGTCCATTGGCGGCTCGTGACTTTTTAGTATGGTAGAATGCTAAGATTGAAAAGAACCTTTATTATTGATGTCGTTGTAGCTGAAAATGACTTTTATTTTATTTCAAAATTTCATTTTTTTGTACGAAGATTTTCAGTGAGCCACCAAACTGAAAAATCCTGAAAATCTTCATACAAAAAAAACTTTCAAAAAAACATTTTCGGCTACATCGACATCAAAAACGTCGTATTTTTCAATATAGCACACAAACACACTCAAAATTCACGAGCCGCCACTGCCTGGCACATTTATACATCGTCGCATAAACACTCTTCTGTTATTCTGACTCTTGACATGACTTAAATTGAGTATTTGATTCATCGGGCGTCCTTCACATCTTCTACCATTCACATTCGATATCTCCTGGCGTTCCTTTATTTCAGAAGTGCTTATAATAATTTATTTCACTTTAAACGAGGCCCGGGTCAAATATATTTTGCATAACTGCCTAGAGTAGAAATATTCATAGAATTGTTATTTCATATGTAATGTAAGGTGTGGCAGACTACCGAGGCCAACAAGGTTAGCTTATCTTATCACTTTATCAGTTAATCGGTCACAACTACTCCCGCAAGGTCGCAACCTAGTTCAACGAAAATATAATGAACAGTTCATTGAAAATAAAATAATTTGGAGTACCTACCTACCTAATACCTCGATTGTAAAGAGTTGTGAGTCCACGCTTATAAACCTTGCTAACAGTAAGAACACAAAATTTGACTGATTGAAACGACGAAGAAAATGTGTAATTGAATACGAATTTTATACAAGGGGACATGGTAGATCACCCCTGTGGAATACTATAAATAGAAAATTATCGAGTTACAACCCTTAAGTTAATTTTAATCACAAACTATAAAAACTAAACGTATACTACTATTGTATTTTTTATTTAATGGCTTGGATTATGCACCCATTCAATATTTATAATTTCAGGCATTGGAATATTGTTTTCGTTAATAAACATTTTTACCAAAAAAAACATTTTCATTTATGTATACTCAATGTCAGTGTACAAATATATTCTTAAAAAATACTCTTTCATTAAATAAAATTCATTATTTTTGCACAGAAATACTAAGTCATTGAAAATCCTTCTGTTTTATATTTAAGCATCTTCATATCATTTAGTAAATAATTATAATCTTAGGAAGTTCAAGGGATACTCATTTTAAAGTTCACAAAGCGTACAAATTTATTTTGTACTCCTAATAGCTCGTACATGAATATTGTAATGTGGGTTCCAGGCAGGAGAATTGTACTCTAGTTGGCTTCTAAAAAACGCTAAACATAGTCAACGTCAGTGTACAAATATAGTTTTAAAAATATCGTATCATTCTACAACTCCGAAAATTGTAAAAAAACGCAAAAGGTTCGGGTCTGACCGTGTCGGACGGGCTACGACTGAGCGCGCCACTCCCGGACGCTGTCCCACTACTGCCTCCCACGGGGACTTTTGGCTGCTGGGTTTCCCCCCTGGCCCGGTTCGCCCCTCCTTAGCCGACCTGGCTGTCCCGGACTCCTCCCGGACAGCCATATCGATGGCAAGCTTAGTGCGGACGTCCGGTCAACGTGGGCAACTCAGCCACAGAGGCCCCGGCCTCAGACCATCCTCCGAACCCGACCTCCGGGAAGCCGGATTACAGAGGACGCCACGCCTCCAGTCGAACAGTGTGCTAGTTATCACTCATATATCGTGAGTATGCGCGGACAGTGAACGAACCTCGGAGAAACCTCATTTTACCTGATATCTTTTCCCCCCTTGAAACCTTTTATTTTATTAAATAATTTTATTCCGATTTATCAAATTGTTTATTTTAAATTAAATTCTATTTAGGTAGTATTATTCCGTAGAATTACGATCAGTAAACATTTTTAAGGCTTCGATCGTAATTGAGTTTGGACAAAGATAAATAGATGTCACTTTTGAAAAGAGCCTATTTTGCTGTGCCGAAATATAATAATACCTTTACTATTATGTTTTCATTGCTGTATAATTAGTTGTTATGTGCAAAAAAACAGTAAAGGAAATTATGGTAATTTTGCACTTTTATCGTAACTAATTTAATGTTTTATTATATCGTGGTACCTATTCATGCTCCCCCCACACTTTTCCGTACTCTATTGTCTAAAAACAGCAACTAAAATCTTCAGTTTTTCTACATCGTTTTCAGCACAATATACTTATTTTTCAGTACCATTTGAACTTTAAATTACGCTAGGGAACACAATGGATACAAGTACACGTGAAAATAGAAGTCGGGAGACCTGTGAGTAAGACCGTAAATCCCAGCCCTTGGAAAAGCAAGGTGAAAAACATTGGCGCCATCTGTTTGAATGCATTCTAAATATTTAGAGTAGTGGAAGAAAATGCCGCTAGGCTCTATTTATTATATATGTTCGAATATTATATACCTCACCTTATTATGTAAATAGATTGTTACCATTGTCGGATGATTGTATAGGAATTTAAAAAAAAATACTTGACTCTTACAATATTAATAAAAATAAACTTTTATTTTAACACTTTTGTTAAATTTCACCAGTTTTTTTGCTACTGGTGATTTGACCCAATCGGCCATGAACATGCCAATACAATATAACAAAGTGGGTAATTATGATCTAATGAGAATGAGTAATAGGTAATAAATGTAATGA
This sequence comes from Drusus annulatus, assembly GCA_022651775.1. Classification (NCBI taxonomy): domain Eukaryota; kingdom Metazoa; phylum Arthropoda; class Insecta; order Trichoptera; family Limnephilidae; genus Drusus; species Drusus annulatus. Next base: position 3,642,433 of record JAGWCC010000153.1, on the reverse strand, counting down.
CTAAAATGAGTCATTATGTGCATTCCATGGTAGGTGGTTTTTTCACTATTTGACTGATCACAAGTATACCCACGCACTAGCTTTGCCTATGGGGGATTTTTTACTATTTTTTTCTATATCCTTTGTAATATTTTTTTTTTTCTTTTTACTTAATGTTCATAAAAAAATAATTTTTGTAAATTTTTTTTTCAAAAATTTATGCAACAAAAAAAAAACAAAATATTCGCGAAAAATAACGTTTTATTTTATTAGGACTTCATTTCAAAATATAATTAAAATATCGCAAAGAAACGCACTAAGCAATTAATTATTTTCGCAATAAATTCATTTTATAATCATTTTAAAATAGTGACATATGTTATGTGAATACCGCAAAAGCCTCCTATCTACCTAGAGACAGTAAGACTATGGCTTCCGCATTTGAGGTATGTAGAGAGGCTGAAGGGAGTGGAAAGGGAAACGAGATGGGGAAGAAGTAGATTAGGAAGTAAGTGGCTATTCAAAGCTGATCACTGAACATGATTTATATACTACTTTTTAATGTGAAAAATACCTTATTTATATTATTTTATTTTATTATGAATTGCTTTTATTTTATTTTTAAATAACACCATTTAATAAATATGATTCGTTTGCCCACAGTGCGTGTGTACAACTATCTTTTAAAGGCTGAATGCCATTCATATGTATAGATACACGAGGAAACTACATAATATTAGAGACGGCGAAAGATTTTGGTCACACTTGCCGGAAATTTATATTTGTACAAAATCTCTTGTGAAACCAATTGTCATTCTAGAGGTTGAATTATTGATTAAAAAAAACATTGATGTGTGTAAAAATATGCCAGGAAAATCATTTTCAACATTTATCTTTCAAGAGTTGTCTTTGTAAAAATATAATATAATTTATTAAAATAATAATACTTCGATTGTTTGCTATCGCCCTTGTGGGTAATTTCGTTTAAATTCCAAACTGTAATAAACGTATGTAAAAGTAAATGGCTAAGGCTTATAAATGTACATATTATATGTCATGCTTTGAAATACTGAAAACAGGTGGGCTGCGAAAGATGTTTGTCACAGAAAGTGAGTCACGAAGCTTTAAAGCTTGGAAACCCTTGTGCTAAGGGTACAATTAATAAAGCCACACGAATTAGGAGCGAAAAATTCTTAATTACTTAAATTCTTTACCCCTTGCAGAATTTAAGCAAGCCAAACAAAAATGTTCCGACATTTGAGAATGCGTTTTTTGCTTGAGCACAAAATATGTTGATGTACTGTAACTAAATTTGACTGTAATTTTTCAGTTATGAAATTGATAATTGTTTTATTTTATAATTTAAATAAACATAAATGACTTTAGGCCACAAAAACTCTAGTAAAAATGTTGATTAAAAGTTCTAATTTATCACGTTTTTTCATTTTGTCATTTGGAATTATTCTGCAGAAATAACGCGTAAATGATCCTAGCTCATTCCATGCCTGGTGTAGTCTAGTGACTAAGAGACTACAGACACCTCAGTCTCCAACGAAAATATAATGGATACATCCATTTGTTATTTTCCTATTTTATTATCTAACACTTCAACTTATCACAGGTTGTTTAAGGTCCATTTTTTCACATTCTTCACCGTTCTCTGTTTGTCTTTCTTTTTTCCTCCGCCCAAACGCTTCCCCTTCCACTAACGTATTGGGAAGCTCACAACCTTTGGTCTCTGGTAGGAAAATACAAATGATGGCAGCTAATAAAGGCATAATTCCAAATATAACAGGTGGAAGCCATGGTATTGTTGTATTCAGAGATACAACAAACGGCGCTGTCATAGATCCAATCCTCGACAACATTGATGCGACCCCAACTGCTACATTTCTCACAACAGTAGGAAACAGTTCAGAGCAATACAAATAAATCACAGAAATCAAAATGAACATCCCTAGATTTCCAATGCAAGCCAATATGACTTTTACCAAGGCGTATTCTTCAGGAATAATGGCAATAATCAAAAGACAGCAAGATGTTGCAATGTGCATGCCCAACATCGCCGTCCGTCTTCCCATCAAATTCAATCCGACGTAAGTAAACATCGTTCCGAGGAACGTCAAAAACGCTGATATCGTAATGTTGATGAAAATGTTGCCGCTCAGTTGGCCGATATATTGCGACAGACCAAAAAAGCCGAAAGCACAGACGATCCAGTTGATGGACATGCAGATGACATTTTTCCGTAGATTTCTTGTGCGGAAGAGGTCCAAAATCGTTGCCTTTTTTCCGCCATCAACAGGCTTTGATTCCTGATAACGGAGGATCTTCTCTCTGATGCCGTCAGTTGTTACATTATTCCTGGAAATAAATTGAACATTAATTATTATAGTTTGATTGTTTGGTGGATAACATAATATTCAATGTACAGAGTGAATCAGACTTTTCCTCTAAAATGGAGTTTTGCGATGTATTGTTGTTATTAAAGCCAAAAAAGGATTTATTGAATCTATTTTTGGTAAAAAAAACTGACAAGAGGTGTACCTAAGTTCAGCATTCAAGGGTTAGAGTGGGGGTATCGTTGATAAAACTTTGAAAAACAAGCATAGTTTACTAAAAGAAACATATTCATTACAACAGAAATTGTTTTCGCCAGTCAAATTATTTTTGCCAGATTTGTTGCTATAGTGTGAAACGAGGTGGTTACTATATTAAAAATTGTTAAACAATTTGTTGCTTGAAATGCCTTTAGCCGTGTTTGGTGACCAGGTCTTGGATTCACATTTGGTGACCGGTCGGTAGCTGAGTGGACAAACGCGTCGGATTCCCACCCGAGGGTTGTGCGTTCAATTCCTCTGCTGGGCCTTCATCATTGCACAAGCAACATCTTCCGCTTCTTATGATGGCAGTAGGAGTTTTTTGAATATTGTCAGGTTATTCTTAACCCAGGATGTTTCTCTTTCTTAAAAAAAAAAAAGATCTGAATAGCCAGGTATTTCCCAACATTCCTCTTCCCCATCTCCTTCCCCTCCCCTCAACCTTCAGCCTCACAACATACTTCAATTGGGGGTGCCATAGTCTCGCTGGCTCTAGACGGTTGGGAGCAGTTGGTATTCTTGTGCGGTATTCAATATAAAAAAAATGTATTTTTTTAATTTTACAAAATTAAAACGTTTTTCTTAATAATTTTAAAAAGTTTAATTATTTAAAGTTTTTTCAGTTCTCTGTTCACCGATACCCACACACATTTGAATTCTTATCAAGCTAACCCCAGATACACCTACTTGTGGTTTATACCAAAAAATAAAATGACTACCAAAGAATTCGTTATGTGGCCTTTAGTGAAAATGTTTTATACCCCAACTCTACACTGCGTCGTATTCCCAAAGAAAATAGCCGTCGCATGTGATCTGACGCATTCTGTATATCCTTACATCTACAGTCATTTAGCTACTTACAATTTAGCGGCTCTTTCAAGGACTTCGATTGCTTGGTCCGTCTTCCCCGTAGCCAGCAACCACCTCGGGGTCTCAGGTAATTTCCAGTAAAAGAGCAACAGCAGGATTGGTGGTATAGAATACGCCATCTGTATCATCTCCCACCTTCGAATGTAATATCCAATGACAGGCATGATCATGTATCCGATGTTGAAAGGAAGCTGCATCAAACAAGATGCCAATTCTCGGTGCTTTTTTCCTGTTACTTCAATCATCAGAACGAAGCCGATAACCATGATCCCCCCGATGGAAGCACCGATGAGAAGACGAAGCAATAGAAAGAGCCAGTAGTTGCCAACCATACTTGCTAAAACGCCAGCTCCTACTTCCAAAGCTGCAGCTGCTAGCATCGACCATTTTCTTCCGAAACTGAAAAAAAAAAATTATACATTTGTATTTGAAAAATTTAATAACGTACAAATAAAACTAAAAAAACTGTGAATTTTTATTTTTTTTATTTTAAAGAAAGACAAACGTTCTAGAGTTACGAATAACCTCACATTATTTAAAACAAAAAACTCCTACAACCATTTTAATACGCGGAAAATATTGCATTAAATTAAACGCGTAAGCCGTGGTTATGGGGATTTTTTTCCCTATTCCTACCTTATACTACGCGTAAAATTAATCTCGTTTATAAGTAAGGTGGTAAAGGTTGAACATAATAAAGGGTGTTTTTAAAGCCCAAAAAACTTGAAACTAAAAAAATAACAGCCAAAATTATCTTTTCATAAATAAATAATATTCAAGATTAATACTAGATTTTTTTTCTGGCATATGGACACCGCGACTGTTTTTGACGAAGCGGATTCTGGACGTCCAAAATCGCTAGTTTCGTGGATGTAATGGAGTCTCTAGAGTATTTTTCGTACTGGTCTCACTCCATATGCAGCGAGTTTGCTTATTGACAAACCCGTCAAGCCAAAACACACATTTTTGTGATAAAAAAACATCGGGTCACTTTCCAACTGCTATGGGGCCAAATCGGCGAAAGAACAACGCACAGTGATTTCAATTCCTGCATCAACTGGACCTTATACGACTGTAGGACAAATATTTGCGCAAATTGTTTTACGTAGTGGTCGGACTGAGCCCCCGAGGGACGGATCGATTGAATCTTCTTTCACACTTTCGTTTACAGCGGCGACATTCTCTTCAGTATGTACATTCCTTCGATATGTCAATGTTATTACAACATTTAGGAGCATGTGGCACGAAATTTATCCACAGTTCGACGGATGGCTTGCTTAGATTATAGATGAGTATATGCGTCAAATACAGGTAAATCACAAAGTAATCTATAAGTTGCTCGATCGACAATCGATTTCCAAGAAAATTTGAATAATGTGGTAGCGTTGTTTAAACGTGAGCCTATTCAACTTGATTTGCCAGTAAACTGATCACGAATTTCAAAAAGTGAGTGCAATATAACACCTCAGTTTGACAGCCAACCCATTCGCAATTTCCGTCAAAGCAAAAAAACCTTTAAATATGCAATAGCATCGGTTATTCGCATAAATAAAAAATCGACCATAAAAATGATAAAACCAAAATTCATAATTAGAAAAGACACAACCAAGCACGCACAATCACTTACGTGCCGTGCCATGCAACTTAACAATGATATCTCAGATGAAACTAGTCAAATAAACAAGTTTCATAAATAATAATTAATTATATGAATCAATATAAAATTGACATAATACCAGAGCCAACAACGAACTCCTGGAAACTCATTTTTGCTAAAACTTGGACAAAGACATTTTAAATATATAGCTTGTAAATCATAAAATACACTGCCAACCACGACTTGATAATATAATATATAAAAACACTGTCAACATTTAAATACGTAATAAAGAATTGTATAGTTAAATAGGTCGTCTCACGATTGCAACCTACTGCAAAACACATACGAATACCTGATGTTCTTATTTTTCATTGAATCTATACTTGTCTACTCTATTTTTAACCCTTCACTTATTTATATTATTATAAAACCCACAAGAAAAATTATTACTGGACCTCTAAATACCATATAAAATAATATTTGAAAAATCAAATTCTAATCTGTCTTTCCTATTATGTTTATTTCATCTCATTCTTATATAAATGTCTCCCTATTTATATTATTTGACCTTAAAATCTTTTTTGTAAGTCTTATGTAAAACTTATATTTAATTATGTACTCGTATGTACTACATCTGTAACTGTCCCAGTGACACAGGCATACCAAAAACCACTGTAATAATTGTAATCCAAATAAACAAATTAAAAAGTAGTTCGCAATAAATATTAATTCGTGTACATATAAGGATGCACACGAATGGTGTAATTTACTTTAAGTTCGTCTGTTTGTTTGTTTGTTTTCGATTTTCTCGAAAATTACTCGACGACCGATTTCTCTGAAAATAGCACAGTTTGTTTTTATTAGTGACGGGAAGGTTTAGAGAGTAGTTTGAATTAAATAAAATATTAAAAACTTTTGCTATAACGTTTTAAAATTAGTGTGAAAAACATTGAGCCCGCAATTTTCTATTTAGGTTAGCTCATAGATATACTACTCTAGTTAGCCAAATATGGAAAACACAATTAGGTACCTAATTAATTAATTTATTTTAAATATCTTTTTGTCCATTTCCCGTCAGACATGCATGGTGAATTGTTGTTGAGTAAGCCACATGGACCATGAATCATATTTTTGGTGATGACTTTAAATAAGTCATGATCAATGTCGATATCTGGTATTTTTGCTGAGATGACTTTATCAATTTGATCTGTTGTGACTTTTTCGATCAACCAAATCAAAATGTGTGCATGTGGCAATCCTCTTTTTTGCCATTCAATGGAATACATCCAATGGCGTATCTATCCAAAAACATGATGCATGACAATAAAATCAATCAAAGATTTCAATTTTTGTTTGAACACACGCGCGGAAATATCATGACGATCCGATGATGAATGAAAAGCACTTCAATAAAAATAATTAAAAAAAAATCTTTCTTTGAGTCGCATTGCAAAGCATGCCGGGTACTCGCTAATAAATAAATGAATGAAAATACGCACCTGTCTGATAAGGAACCAAAGCTGATACTCCCAACAAGAAGGCCAAGCATAAAAATGGTTTGGTTCAAGCTGACCAGCCACTCTCTTTCACAGATAAGTCCCCAAGTCATGATAATGGTTTCTTGGAACACACTCGTGTTGTACTGCGGATTACTGCAAGGACATGTGTTGGGACTTCCGGCTGTGGTGTTATCTGCTCCATCCATACACAGATACTGGACTGGAGGAGCCAGGAATACTATACCCAGCGGCTGGAAGCACGTAGATAATTTGCTGGAGAAGAGTAGCACTATAATTAGTATCTGGAACTTCCCAAATGATCCCATGGAATCCTGGACTACATCGTCTGTGACGATGACTGGTTTCTCTTCTTCTGTAATAAAAGAGATGAGATAAGCTTTGTTTTTTTTTTACATTATACTTCCAGCATTGGATAGACGGGACTGGAGATTTGCAGTCGATTCGTTTTTTTGTAAGTAAAGTGATTTATGATTTTTTTAAATTAACAGAACAACGAAAATCATCATTGATTCGTTTAGAGGTCAGATTCGCCTTTGGTTCGTTGGTAAATATTAATATTAACTATGCTTTGTTAATTATTTTCTAAGTATATGCAACACGGTTTCGTCCATCTTCTTGGAACCAGTGTTAATGGTTGTAATTTTTTAAATATTTCCTGAGAAACTGGTTTCATATTCCAATAAGTTACCTAGACACAAACATAAGAATTTGACCACAACTCGTAGCGTTAAAAAATGTGCAAAAAGTTGTTGTTCAATAGAAGTTGTTTCAGAGATAATAAATAAACTAGACATCAGATTCTACATTGTGACCAAAAACACGCTTTTATTCGACTTGCATTCATCTTTCCTTCGAATTGATAAAAAAAACTTCTGAAACTCCCTGAAAACTAAAACAACTTTCGAATAATATTGACTCACAAATTTAATGTGACAATTTGTTTGTTAACTCAATTAAATTGTAAATACTAAGAATATAAATATACACTGGATTCCATAATACGGGCATGTGCTTCGAGGTTGGTGGTCATAAGATCTTAAGTCATATTAACTTGTTTGAATGAAATGATAAAAGAAAAATAATAACTACCGCGATTTTACCACATTTAATTTTATGTAAGAGACAAAAGTGTTCATTTTTCTATATTATCTCACCTTCATTATTTTCCAAAATAACAGTGTCAGCATCAACGGTTCCCACTCGATTTCTCATAAGGACTTTTCACTTTTATCAACTTCGAACTTTCACAAACAACTGAGGATAGTCTTCTAATCCGGGTAAATAAAATAAATAAATAAAACAATGAAGTAACTTGTCTTCCTGACTAATTTTCAAAAACTTTGGTTCAACTTCAAACTATAACAAACTACTGATCGGAGTCACAGATGTATATAATAAAGTAGTTCATTTTAATCCACTTAAAGCTATTTCTAACCAGGGTAATCACCCTAATCAAAGATGCTGGACCATCTCGTCTTCTCGAATTCGTCTTACTGTATTTTTTTTAAATTCCGCATAAGATCTTTCTCTTTCGTACACTTCAAACTATCACAAACTTCCGACTGTGGCTAATTTTAATCCACTTCTAGCTATTTTTAACCAGGTAATCACATGTAAGAAACAAACTGGTCTCCCCAACTTCTTGCTGCCAGCAAATTTTCAAGGTTCATTGGTTCGATTCTGCAAATGAAGCGATTAATTCGCACTTGGTGTTTCAACTGTGTAGGTTGTTGGTGGCGAAATAGTACTGAAAGTGGTCAATGCTGATGATATTCCACCTGGTTACCTGCTTTGCGTTTTGTCGCATTATTTTGTTTGGTGTTAGTGACAGGTACGGGTGTTGAAAGCTCGGGGGTGAGGCGCTATGCTTTGTCAGCTTTCTATGCAATATGAATAGTTGCTTTTCATAGTCCATGGAAAATTGATTGACATAATCAAGGTATTTATTTGTTTATAAACTAACGGACTATTATCCAATAACAAAATAAATACATAACACGAAATGGGAAAAAGAGCAACAGAGAAAGAACAGCACATACATAATGTTATAATGAAGAAATGTAAAAAATGGGACAAAATATTTATGAGAAAGAACGTTCAAATCAAAGCCAAGGTCAAGTCAAAGTTTTGGTAGAGTCGTAAAGAATGATAAAAATCATTTAAACTGGTACCAAAAATTTCAAGACCATGGCTTGAGTTAACAAGTCTCGACATATATCAATTGAAATGAATGATTTTTCATGTGTCGAAACATTTTGACTTCCAAACATGAAGGAAATATTGTGATTATTAAATATTTTTTTACATTAATACTCCACACAGGAGACCTTGGGGGAAAAATTTCCCTCAAGACCTATGTCATCTTTGAGGGTACTGCGTAGAGGGTCTTTTTGAGGAGAGGAAGGAGTGAACCTGGGACTTGAAGAGGCCTTGAAGGAGGTAGGAAACACAGGTACCGGCAAATCATTCTACAGCTGAGCTGTTGAACATAAGAACAAGTCGTAAAAGCGACCCGTTCTAATATATCGAATGTCAACAGTGTACAAATGATGGGCGCAAGTTTAGCGAATTTCCCGACTATGCACCGGTGCATAGTTTGTACAGACGGTGCATCTTTAATTGACCCAATGAATTTATTGAATTTATCTGAAATGATAGAATGAACAGAAATGATACATCGAAATTCGTGACGAAAATGTTTGACGATAAACTTAAAATCCCTCTATTATCAATATACCTATCATTATCGATAAATTTGACGAAGCTGGAATATACAGAAACTCAAAAAGATTATTTTCGAGTGGTAACTATAATTTTTCTTGTTTTTTTTTTCAAACAGAAACTACCTACAAAGCGTATAGGTCAACGAATTCGGCGTTATTGAATATTTTCGATTCTTATTCAAACGACAAAAATTTATAATTTTAAATAAAATCAACTCATTAAAGATTTACACTTCAAATAATGGGAACTGATATTCAAACAACATGAAATAGAAAAAGAGACATAAAATAAAATTAATAATGACTGTCAAAACTCATGAACCTATCAAAATTAGTTTTATATATCGTTGAAAAATCGCCACAAAACTTTGTTCAAAATAAATTTGTACTTTCTTTTCTGGCATTCGAAAATGTTCATCAGAATCTATCAGACTACAATATTTTTCAAAACGTGCAATCGCAAAATCATAAATTGAAAGTAGGAGGAAGTCATGTAAATTAAAAAAAAAATACAAAATAAAATGTAAAATTTAGTTGTCAATTTTGCTGACATTGTTATCTTTCAAACTCTTATCTAAATAAGCAATATACTTTGAGAAGTATTGTTTCCACAATAATTGGGACAAGGCTCGAGGCATAACTTCAAGTATTTTAAAAGTAATTATTAAATAATTAAACCTCTCGACTTGCTCAACTAACGCCACTATTGCACTGGCCACTCAGTCCCGTCTAACTTATGTTACGTAATCGACTAAATTCACATAATCTAATTTTTAGCGAGAACTTCAAAACGGAGGACGCAGTTTTTAGTTGTTTTGTCTCATTCAAACCGAGTGAATTGCAAATGAGTCATTTTTGAATTAAAAAATAATTTTAAGATTGGAATTGACTTTAAAGCATTTAATTCTCGTTTATTATTAAATATTTAAATAGTATTAAAAATATAAAAAACAAAAAAAGCCAGAAACCAAAGATGGCAGCCTAAAATTGGAAGAAAATTCAAATATTAATACTGTTCAATATAAGTATAAGATCGTTTAAAAATGTCGCTTTCTAATGAGGTATTGATGGCCTAATTAGCAGAGTGTTACTCCCGGATAGAGTAGAGGTTCCGAGTTCGAGTCTCGGTCATGACCACTGTTTCAAATTTGTGTTTTAGATTATTAATATTATTTAAATATTTAACAATAATAATCTTGTTTAAATCAGCCCTATTGGTAGACAACACAGGTCAATATTTTACTAATGGCACGTTATCACTGTGTTGTGTACCGAACCATACGATTGTGTCTGCGAAGTTTCCCATGCGAGAAAGACTGACAGTTATATAACCGCTTCGCGCTAGAAAGTAACACAAGAACGGTGCTTTACCCAAATAACGTTTGTTTGCCTATCGATATTTGATAAGTACACCGAAAGCAGTTGTTTTCTGATACTTTAGTACTATGCTTTTTTAAATTCTAAATTAACTTATAACAAATATACACAGGTATATTATTAAAAAAATATCTAACGAAAATATCGCCTACCACTGTATACAGTGCCATGGCAAAAAAAAACCTGTAAGTTAATATTTTTAACCACTGGTAGGAACTTTGCTAAACTTCTATAGAAACTGGTTTGACTAGGAATCCTTCAAATTAAAAATAAACACGGTTGAGTCAAAAGCTAGTTTTGCGTTTTGTGTTTTATGCGGCATATTTTTTAATGGTGCAATTAGACAAAGAGATTTCTTTTATTTTAAAACAAATTGTTACATTCTGTTATCGATTGTTCCGACTCGGTGACAAGATAACACCCTTGGAAGAACAATTGTTTCTTCAAGATAATACCATTCGGAGAATATAGACCTTATAAATGTTGATAATATAGACCAAAGTATCCTTCATTCAACAACACTCAATTCGCTGAGTGATCACCGTTTCAAATGCTTAAGATGTTGATTTTTTGTCTATTAAAATCAATTGCGCAAGATTCGGTAATATGTTTGGGTGTCAATTCTGTCTCTATTCTCTGTGTAAGTATTTTTGTTATGGAATTATTTTTATTAGATCTATGATTATTAGTATAGGTAGCATAGGAATCGCTAAGGTACTAAGGAACCTATTTCTACATATACATATATTTAATAATTTGTATGGTACGATATATCTAATTTTAGATATTATTTGCCGATGATTTTTTATTTTATTTTTTCACAGAAGTTTTGGTTATTTTGTTAGATACCAAAAGATATCAAAGAATATCTGTATAATATTTTTTTCTCTGTCTTGTTCTATTTTCTTTGAAGATTGTTAATTTTCTTCCACTAATCAATAATTGAATGCTGCGCGACGCTTTAAAAGTGTTCTATTCAAGAAAATGAAAAAAAAATCAAAGAAGGTATATACCGTATTACGTGAAATTATCATAGTAGTAGAACTGTAGTAAATACTTAATACCTATTTCATACTGCAGGCTTATTTTTTCAAAGTTGGTTAAGGTATTTTTTATTTACTAGATAGGCACCATATACATTTTACACAAAACATGTCATATCATTGTCTAGTATAAACCAGTAGCAAAAAATTAGATAAACATTAAATAAGCAAGAGGTATTTAAATTAATAGCAAACTTTAAAACATAACATTATGGCAAGAAGACAAGAGAGACGAGAGTGTGTGAAACCATTCAAAATTTCTCAAAATGTTTGCAGATCTACAAACTACGATCATCACCCCGACTGCACAGATACGTTTGCAGATCCATCGGGAAGTTGATTGTGTACACATAAACCACGTGGCTTCAGGTTGCGTAGCAACCGTCACGCTTCGTTTTACACGGTACCTTCCCACCAACTACACTAAAATATTGTCGATAAAACCACACAGTGTGCCATGTTTCAGATGAGGTTTTTTTCATGAAATGTGAATGGCACATTTCTGATGAAATATTGCACATATTTATTAAAGTATTACCTCCATGATAGCTCTCACTGTCCGATTCGCTCATAGTTGGTGTAAACTTGGTGTTGGAGTCACATAGATTGGGATCGATGAGAAGATTCACCAACTAAACACGTCCACTCATGAACTCTAATGTAATTGAACTGATACTTCTGATGGGATAACTGTTTTGTACGTAATATCATAATATAAGCATGCTTACGAAGTCGGTTGTTGCACAGTAAATATAACACTTATTAGATTATGAATAAAAAATGTTTGTTTATTTAAGAGAAGATAAAGTTCTTCATTAGATAATGTTTTTAATGTCGTATACTTGGAGTAACAATATATGGAGAGAGAGACAATTCTTTTTACCCAACTTATACATATTTGGGATAAATCACTTTCTCCTGGTTTTTACGTCGTACACCATGAGAAAGAAAGAGACAACAAAATTTCCCAAATCATCACACCGTTTTAAAGTATTGTAAGAGTGTTCTCCGTGTCCCGCGTCTCCGTTGACTCCGCCCACACGTTTTGATATGCGACATAAATAGACATAAATCAACGTTTTTTTTAGGTTATATGCTGTATTTTTGTTTATAACGATACTGTAAAAAAGTGGAAATACCAATAAACATTAACATAATGTAGACATGTGCTATGAATGGATGTACAAATACCCTAGCCCTAGTCCTAGCCACGCCCAGGTCTAGCCGAGTCCGGCAAAACTCATAAAAACTGACTACAGCAGCGCTACCTTTTGTATATTATTGCTCTGAGGTCGTATAATATAATATTTAATAATATTTGGATAATTTGTATAGCGCCGTTTTTGTGAAAAATCACCTCAAGGGCGCTGTACCTGCCTATAGATTGTATAACCCCTACATCTCTATTAATATTAGTTTTAAAATATTTAAAAATTTTGATTTACTCCCTTTTTGTATTGTCTTTTCTTTTCTTATTCTCTTTCCTACATATTTTCTGAGTGTAATCTGTATTATTGCGATAATTAACTACATTTTTGCACAACTTGTCTCGGCATGATTAGTTTTTTAGAACAGGCCTACTTAGAAACTAATGTTAAATAAGCCATAATGTTTTACACTTGTATTACAGCGTACCCTGGATACACTAATGTTTCTACCTTGTTTACATTTGGCTTATTTTTGAAAAATTGTATTATTGTGTAATGTTTGTGTAATGTATTCATATACTATCTGCCAGTGGCGTGAATCACTCTATGACCAAAGGTAAGCTATGGGTAGTTTTTCAAGTTCGTGTAAGAATTGTGAACTGGTTATTTAAAAATGTCCATTTTACTATTATCTTCCGGTGAATGCCGTGGCCAACTGAATAAACGAGAGATTTATTTATTTACTTATACTGGGTTTTAACACATGTTCTCACGCAAGTTATAAAAAGTCAGTTTTTAAACATAAATTATAAAAAATTACAATTTCTCAGACAAAGGATACATAAAAAATTAAATTACAAAAACTCACTCAATGATAAATAACACAAATAGAAGCAAGATATAGAAGACATAAAAGCACAAGTGATACATAATATAATTAGCCCAATCATCGTTACACATTTTTTAAACAATAGCGGGATAATTTTACCGAAACTGTACAAATTATTGACAAAAATGTCAACTTTAGTACACTTTATCTTATAAAATAGTTAACACTTTTGAGACAGAGGGCTAAAGTAGGCAATATTATTTCTAAATATAGGAGGAGTGTTATGGCGTCACAATCAAAATTATGTACATTTAATTAAATACTGCTAAGACATACTGTAGTATCGAGATGACCGTGAATTATTTTATGCAAACACAAAAATAATCAGTTATTAGCGTTCTAGTTTTAAGTGAATTAATATTGAAGTAAATAGAACATATATACTTTGTTTTTAACCACTTTTTTATTTAATATTTTGTTTCGGTTTCGGAAGTACCCTTCCATCATCAGGACAATATTAAATTAATCTGAAATACAAAATACTGAGATAAATATACATATTTAGGAGTTGGAAGGAGAAGGAGTAATTGATGAAATTATGGGAATAACAGAGCGGTTTATTGGAAAAATATTTAGGATAGGACTATAAGATAAATTAATTTGATTGTTTAAAATATTGCATTTACTGTTTAATGATTTTCTAATTTCTAGTGCTTCTAAGTTATCTAATTTTATCCCTTTATTGCAACGGTGAAGAATTTTAACCCCTGTATCTCTATTAAAATCATGATTAGTAGTAATGAGGTGATTGGCGAACTCTGAAAAATTATTGTTTTTAAGCATCTTAGATGCTACTCCAACTCCTAAATATGTATATTTATCTCAGTATTTTGTATTTCAGATTAATTTAATATTGTCCTGATGATGGAAGGGTACTTCCGAAACCGGTAGACAAAATATTAAATAAAAAAGTGGTTAAAAACAAAGTATATATGTTCTATTTATAAATATGGCAAGCCACAAAGTTAATGCTTTTTACGAATATATAATATTGAAGTATTCAAGACGTAAGTCGTATGATCTAGGATGATCATGTATACATTTAAAAGATAAAATTCTTACCATTATTTTTAATAGATTTAGGGGCTATTTCACCACCTCTCAATAAACTGTTGAATAACTATTCATTAAATAACTCTAATCATCGGAATAACATGGCGTTAAACTGGCGAGCGTTTCACATTCGTTAGTTAGCTCCTAATTATGTTATCCCGTCTGCTGTCACGTCTGTCAATACAATGCCGTTAAAAAAACGTACAAAAAATTGACTCTGGCTCTGAAAACACGTCGTCTATGTCTTTCCGCCATGAACCCTACAAATGTTTTTAAGAATAATTTATAGTGGAAGAAAAAAAAATTGTTTTGATAGGTTAAATTTAAAAAAAAGTTTTTTTGTGCACGCCAATGAGAAACAGTTTAGCATTTTTTTTCATGTACACATAATTTCTGGTAATTTTTCATCTTCCCCTCCTTTTCCTTACATACATATTGGTATTTATAAAATTAAATAGGTATTGTTTTTCAACAAAACGCCAAACTCAAATATGAAAAACTGTGCGAAATCGCAACTCTTGCGTGGACTATGGGATGTTATCGATTTTAAGTGGCTCAATATTGGGTTGTGAGTGAGTTTTAATTTTCAATAGGAACTTCATATAAGTCTTTCAGCAGCTATTTTGGAAGTTTTATCGATACTGCTTCCAGTAACTATGACAATGTCAGTTTTTAATGTCGACGTAGATATACCCACGATAATACAGAGTAGGTAGTAAGTAACGATGGTATGATTATAAAAAAATGATAATCCCTATCCTAGAAATGACACTCACTAATAGACAAAAGCAACAAACGAAATTGAACAAAATTGGGCACAACTGAAAAATGTTTATTTTTCATGTATGTAATTTAATTAATCAAAATGCAATAAATGTGTTTAAAATTTTCAGTGAAAAAAGAAATTATTGAAAATATTTATGACTGCTGTGAAATTAACCAATCTACTATACGTACATACTACACAAGATAATTGCCAATGTTTTAAGAAAAACACCACCTATTGTCCATATGCGTAAACAAGAATAATCATTATTAGAAATTGGTCGGTAATATATTTTTCAAGTAATATCACAGATGTCACTAACAGTGTTAATATTTTTTAACTTGATATATAATTTTGTCTTTGCATAAAATATTTTATGGTGCGGAAGTGGAGTAAAGGCGGAAAAAGTCGATGTCGTCTAATAAAGGCGTGGGACCGTTAAGCCAGAAAAAAACAATAAAATTAATTAAATTTCTACCTGTGATAAGCGTACAAGGGCGTGAAGCGAGGTAAAAAGACTGAAATTTTGGATTTTAACTAAGTTTGGTGGGTCAAAGTCGGACAGAATAAATGTTTTTTTCTCATGAACAACCTCCAAAAATTGATGGAAACTTGGGATTCATATTAAGTTGATGGTCCAAAAACGATTCAATGAAAAAAATCTGTGTAATTAACTGAGTTAAAAAAAACCCAAGAGTAACGTATGTGGCAAAATCGGGATATAATGATAAGGATCTGTGCTAGATTGAAAAAATGGTTTGAAGACGATAGAATGAAAAAAAGAATAGAGCGAGAAAAAAACGATACAAAGAAATAATCTTGAATCAATTATCAAATTTACAGCCAAAATGCAAGCCTTTAACGTTTAAAAATAAAAGTCCTTCACTCAGGCTGTAGGCATCGAGTTTTGGAGTAAGAATATATTTGGAGAGAGAGCTAAATATTTTTACCCAACCCATGCAAATTGACGACTGAAAAAAAAACTGGGTTTTTACGTCGTAAACCGCGAGAGAGAAAGAGATTAGACAAGTTGTCACATAATATCGCATCACATTTAGGTATGTAAGCCTGTTTTCCGTCTCCCGCGTCTCTGGCGACTCCTTCCACTACGTTTTGTTATGCCACACAATAATTCAACTGTAATTGGGGCAACAACCTGTATTTTTGTGAATAAAAATTCTGTGAAAAAGTGGTTATATAAATTATACTAACATTACGTCGACATGTGCTATGGAATAGAGATATAAAAAAGGTGTGTGCATGAAAAATCAACAATCCTGACTACAATGATTTGCAAAGCTATCCTCTCCTGGTATATTATTGCTCTGAGGATCGAAGTTTGGGATAAGTGCTGAAAAAGGTGCTAAAAAGGTCCGAAAACGAAAAAAATCCTATAAAATAACATTTTTTAAAAAATCATCAAGTTTACGGGCAAAATGTGAACCTTGGGGTCGGATATAAAACGCTGTTTACTCGGGCTCTAGGGCACCAATCGAAGTGAAATTTCGAGGTGAAGCTAAAATTTATAGACTGAAGCCGATTGTATGAGAAAATCACTTCTTTAAAAAATTCACAAAATTTACGGGCAAAAGGCGAACCTTGGGGTCGGATATAAAATGCTGTTTGCTCTGGCTATACCCCACCAATCAAAGTGTAATTTCGAGTCTAAGCTAAAATTAATGGTCTAAAGACAAATGGATGAGAAATCTCCTTTAAAATGACATTTAAAAAAAAATCATCAAATTTACGGGCAAAATGCGAACCTTGGGGTCGGATATAAAATGCTGTTTGCTCTGGCTATACCCCACCAATCAAAGTGTAATTTCGAGTCTAAGCTAAAATTAATGGTCTGAAGACAAATGGAAGAGAAATCTCCTTTAAAATGACATTTAAAAAAAAAATCATCAAATTTACGGGCAAAATGCGAACCTTGGGGTCGGATATAAAACGCTGTTTACTCTGGCTATACCCCACCAATCAAAGTTTAATTTCGAGATTAAGCTAAAATTGATGGTCTAAAGACAAATGGATGAGAAATCTCCTTTAAAATGACATTTAAAAAAAAAATCATCAAATTTATGGGCAAAATGCGATCGTCGGGGTCGGATATAAAATGCTGTTTGCTCTGGCTATACCCCACCAATCAAAGTGTAACTTTGAGTCTAAGCTAAAATTAATGGTCTGAAGACAAATCGATGAGAAATCTCCTTTAAAATGACATTTAAAAAAAAATCATCAAATTTACGGGCAAAATGCGAACCTTGGGGTCGGATATAAAATGCTGTTTGCTCTGGCTATACCCCACCAATCAAAATGTAATTTCGAGTCTAAGCTAAAATTAATGGTCTGAAGACAAATGGAAGAGAAATCTCCTTTAAAATGACATTTTAAAAAAAAATCATCAAATTTACGGGCAAAATGCGAACCTTGGGGTCGGATATAAAATGGTGTTTACTCTGGCTCTATGCCACCAATCAAAGTGAAATTTCGAGCTTAAGCTAAAATTGATGTTCGGAGATAATTGGATGAGAGAATCAGTTTTTTCATAAACATATCAAATTTACGGTTAAAATGCAACACAATACCTTGGGGATGGAAGTAAAATTCCGTTTTCTCTGGTTCTATGGCACCAATCAAATGGAAATTTCAGAGCCATGCTGAAATCAATAGATTGAAGGCGATTAAAAGAGAAATTTTCCTTAAAGTTGTTATTTTTGTTTTTTTTTTTGACAAATTCACGGGTAAAATGGATCGGAAATTAAACGCCATTTACTGCGGCTAGTGAAATTTTGGACTTAAGCTCAAAATTGATGGTCTGAAGACGAGAAAATTCTTTTAAAGACATATTTTTGAAAAAGTCATTTAATTTACGGGCAAAATGCGAGCTTTGAGGTTGAACAGAAAATACCGTTTACTCTCTCAATGGCTCATATCAGTGTAAAATTTCGAATCAAAGTTAAAATTGATAGACCAATGACTACCAAATGAGAACTTGCTTTAAATTACATTTACAAAAACATTTTACAATTTACGGGCAAAATGTAGTAGAAATTTAAAAGTCGTTTACTGTGGTTCAATAGCATTGAATGATACGAAGATTAATGGATGGAAAAATTTCCTTAAATTACTGTTACATCATGGGGGATAATGATCTTTGCAATTGTGCTGAAACACACTTTTGTATGGTGTGTATTACGTTATTTTTAATCTTTATTTATTAATTACAAATGTAGCAATCCCGATGAGTTATAAAAACTCACTCTTGTAAAATCGGTGCGATCCAAAGACAACAACCAATTAGCATGCTCGTTCTACGAGTATCTTCCCGGAAATCGAAATGCACAGTTAGAGGTGGTACGTATTCCTGTCCCGGTGACACGCTCTCGTGAAATAAAAAAATATTATTAATAAAATCCTATGTCTCCCCTATCGTCTTTTTCTAGATAAATCGATAACTGGTTCCAAAAGTAGTTCCTGGTAGTGACAGCCCATTTCAGATATTAGCTTTGTGTACATATTTATCAATAAGTCATCCAGAATACACGCTTCGTTCATCAGACCCTAGAAGATATTTTACATTGTTAGAAATAAGCTCCAAAATACAAATAGGCTTATTCTTAAATAATTTTATATTTTTTATGTTTCAGTCCCTAGCATCATAAAATATTTCAGTTCCAAAAATTAACGAAGACTCCAAATTTTAAAAGGATAAAAGGTTATAATGAAATGACAAAAACAGAGATATTTGGTATATTTATTAGACAGTTATAACTACTTATATTTTAGTAACCATATTCTGCAAAGTTATTACAAACTTAGTACAGAAAATAATATCAATGGCAATTCCTACAAATAAGTTTAAAATGATCGGTGAACTCTCCTAATTGAATAATTATTTATTCACCAAGTTTCTTTACTAAAAACAAAGTAAAAACTCTTAACCTAGTTACAATAATTAGAGTCATTAGACGTATTGCTCACTGGTCATAAAAAAACTAAATATAGATGATATTAAGATTATTTTCC
Source organism: Drusus annulatus (assembly GCA_022651775.1). Lineage (NCBI taxonomy): Eukaryota > Metazoa > Arthropoda > Insecta > Trichoptera > Limnephilidae > Drusus > Drusus annulatus. The sequence continues at coordinate 3,622,839 of JAGWCC010000153.1, read as the reverse complement.
TGTTAACGTAATATAATTTCAGATATTTTTTCCTTATAACGAAACAAAATCATATCTACTTTAGTTAGGTCTCATTTAGAAAAATACTTTTAAAATCGTATTGTAAATGTATAATACGTTGAAATAAATAGGTTGTTGGTACTAGAGAAATGAGTCGATGAATAAATATATCGACGCCAAAATCTTTCTTACTTATTATGTTTTCTCATTGCTACCTTTAATAAACTATCTAAAAACTGTCTTAAAAATAAGTGTAAATTTGGAATTTGTACACAAGGGCTTGATTTGTGTCTCTTAGCTACAATAAGAAATATCTAGTAGGTACCTCAAATAATAATAATACGACTCGGTAAATATTCCAGTTTTACATTCGCGGTGTCTCAAATGCGCTAATAACACTACTCTTTCTTCTTCTGCCGAAATATTCCGCTTCTCTGAGGGTATCCGGAAGAGCCTTGCCGTGTGTTTCTGGCAGCATCAATGTCAAAAAGGCTGCAATGATCGGCAAACCGCCGAATATGGCGGGGGGCAGCCAGAACTGGTAGGCGCTCAGACCAGCGACAAACGGAGCGAGCATGGAGCCAACCCTGGCTATCATAGAACATAGACCGATGCCAGTGTTTCGCAAAACGGTGGGGAAGATCTCCCCGGCAAATACGTAAACTGTCGGAAACGAAATACTCATTCCAAAAATACCCGTAGAGGCCAAGACGATCTTAATCACCGTTTTTGTTTGCGGCGATATACTCAACGGCAGCAAATCTATGATAACAATGGCGATCAAGGTACTTCCAGAGAGGATGTAAGAATAAAAGAGGGTCTTCTTTCTTCCGTAGATCCTGTTGAAAGCTATCGAAGACAGCGTTCCAGGAACTTGAATAGCAGCAGAAATAGCAACGTTAATGAAGATGTTTCCTCCAATTTGTCCGATGAACTGAGAGACACCGAAGAAGCAGAGTCCACAGGCCAGCCAGTCGAAGCACATGTAGATGGTCTTCATTCGCATGTTTTTCCTCCTGAATAAACTCAGCATATTCTCTTTTGGTTCCGTGTTATCCCCCAACATGTCGCTGGAGTCTTTCAAATGTTTGGCGATGTTTTCTGTGGGCATTTTGTTTCTGTAATATAAATAAATACGCTTTAACAAAACACGATCTTAATACAGATGGATCACATTTTAACCCAAACTTTATAATAAGATTTCAAAAGTGTTTGATTTAATTTGTGTAACAACTGATTTCTGACAAACACATTCTATAAAATACATGATGAAGTTACAAAAACAATTTGCAAATAATTCAATGTTACAAGTTTTTAAATTGCATACTTATCATAATAATATCTAAGATAATGTGAATAATAATATCTCTTAACGCTGGCAATCTGGTATTTATAAGGATGATGATAAGTGAATCTCTCGTCATTTTGGATAGGTGATTTGGAAAATGAAGGTAGTTTAAAAAAATGCTATCGCAAAATTTCTAATGCCCATTGAGACCAAGGAACACAATTGTTGAATTTTTATGATTTTGAAATAGAATTTTCGGAGGCGTTAACGCCTTTAAACTATTAATGATGAACTTTTATAATCTTACATTCTTGCTCCCTTTTCGAGGACCTTGGCTGCCTGTTCGTGTCTCCCAACAGCCAAGAGCCAGCGAGGAGACTCTGGCAGAACCCAGTAATAGACGCAGAGCAATATTGAGGGCAAGGAAATCCACAGCTGAAGACTGCTCCAGGAGTCAGCGGTCAGGTAACCAATGCCCACCAGCGACAAATGGCCCAGATTAAAGGGAATCTGGAACATGAGGAGAATTAATGATTATTTCAGACAAAATCAAGCTGGAAGAAGACCTTTCTAGGTGTCTCCCGCATACTTTGCCATAATATCGTATGTAGGTATATTTCAATAGTTCTCATTTTATATTTGTTTCAGAATCTATTTAAATGCATGATTTAATAAGAAAAATTATTGCTGTATTGTCTGTATTTAACAATATGTGAATTTCTAACAGGAATTTTTGAAAAATCTGCGATTTTGCAAGTCCATCAACTGTGGATAGATAATTTTGTTTGGGTTTATAATATTAGCATAAATTAGGCATTCGTTGCAATATTTTTAAAGGTGTAATATTACTTTAAAAGTAAATGAACTCAAAGGTTGAAAAAAAGTCCCGGTAACAAGCTTTGAGATTAGAAATTGATCACTGATTTTGCCAATAGTAACGTTGGTTTCTGTTTTAAAAACATCGTTGACTCCTATATTTAAAAAAAAGGAAAAAGTTTGATGACTTTGACAAGTTTAGTGTTCTTCAATATTTTTTATTCTCATCTTCACCAAATAGTAACTACATACATTCACATCCCTAGAAACACGATAAGCTGCTGACCCTTTGTATCTGTGGGTTATCTGTCTTATGTGTTTAAGTATCGGCTTATCTATGGACCAACATTATTAATGAATATCAATCACATATTGTATTCGATAGCTGTGGAGAAATACTGGCCGAGACAGATGGCTGCAAGCACGCCTGACGCCGAAGATTTGTGAATGAAAACTCATCACGTTTCACGGAGATTTTACAAAAAAAAACTAATCCCACTTCACATTGCACCTGAAAAATAATTTCAGCAACCTCCCGTACTTGGAACCGATGATCTCTATGATGGAAACTGCTGACGGCGCTGACGCTGTAGAATTATGATTAAAAACTCTTTACATTTCACAAAGGTCGTGATGTTTCTGCCAAGATTTTTCCAAATCTATTTGTCCTAAACTTAAGTTTTAAAATTTAATGGAAGCATTGGTTAAACATTCCAAACTGTTGCAATTAATAGTTGTAAATGATAGCAAATCTGAAAAAATAAATTTTGGCTAAGCAAAATAAATATTTTAAAACTTTCATGTTTTCAGCATTACAAAACCATACTTAACTTACCGCTGGGCGCGCGGCCGCACTGCGTGGGACAAGTCTGCCTTTTTGCAGTTCTCGAGGAGAAACAACGGACGAAATGTCTCGGGACTTTACGTAATCCCTGTTCATTATATTTCCGCTCTATGCACACTATCTGCACTCGTCTCACCGTCATCAGCCAGTTAAAATCTTGTTAGAGAGTGCAGCAAACCAGTAGCATCACAGGCGCGGGTGAGAGCTAGGAATGTAAAAAAAGTTTTCCTAGGTCCTAAAGAAACAGTTAGAGGAACTGCTCTGATATGGATGCGTTAAAAAAAATGATTATAATTTTCAAAACATTTGATGGTGTTGCGCTTCTTGTAGTTTTGATGCGAATCAAATGTGGTGTTTCTTCCTTTTCATAGAATATTATACCGAATATTAGATTTTATTACTGTTGAAATATATGTGAATTTATGCAGAATAACTTTATCCTTCTGGAATAATCACTTTCCACGTTTAGATGTCAAAAATTTGATGAAAAAAGTGGAATTTTGAGATGCCGCACTCATTGCAGCGCGCGCCCGGTCATGTGACTCACAATAGCGCCCGGCAGTAGGTTAAAAAAACGTTCTTCTCAATTTTAAAGGAAAAATTGAGTACCTTACTAACCAAGACACTTATACTACAAGAAAAAATACCTTAAATCTAATAAACATTCCAAGATTAAAAAAATCTTAAACAGCCAGAAAAACCATAAAGTCCATGCTACCAAATTGTATAATGCTCTTCCACCATGAATATACAAAAGTTCAAAAACAACACCAAAATATGGCTAAATAAACACGAATATGAAGAAATCGTAAAAAATATGAAGTCAGCATAAGAACCAGTACCACCAATTAGTGGCGGCTCGTGACTTTTTAGTGTGCTAGAGTGGTTAGATAGAAAAAAACGTCATCATTGATGTTGTTGTAGCCGAAAATAATAATAATTTTTTTTCGAAATTTAAACTTTTTGTGTGAATTTTTTTTCAGAATTTCGTGCAGTGTAAAAACTGAAAAATCCTGAAAATCTGCATACAAAAAAAAATCTTAAAAAAAATAAAAATCATTTTCGGTTACAACAACACTCTAACAATGTCGTATTTTTCAATCTTACACTCTAGCACACTAAAAACTCACGAGCCGCCACTGCCACCAATACAACAACCTACAGCCCGCCTCGGAATAGAAATCCATAGTGAGGATGACTGTGAATAAATTAAAAATATTACAATATACCTATATTTCAAAATTTAATATATTTTAAAATAATGTATCTCTTGAATAGTATTCAATAGAAAAAAATAACATGGCCTAAGAGTTATGGATCAAAACTCATCACATTTCTCACTGTACCTGAAACAGGATTCCGGCAACCTCTCTGTACTTGACTCCGATGATCTCCATGATGAGAACGAAGGAGGTGACCATAGTTCCTCCGGTGGCCACGGCTACAATAAACCTGGTGGCCGTGAAAAGGTACCAGTCAGAGCAGAAGGCAGCCAGCACTCCTGATGCTGCTTGGAGTACCACGGACACCAACAAAGGCCAACGTCTTCCATAGCTGTAAAGAATGATAACTTTGATTTAGATAATCGGTTTCATCGCTCGTCGTATTTTATTATTGGTATCACTGGAAACATGTGGAACAAACGATATCGTCGCTGGAAAGGCAAAAGGGCTTAAGCGACACTTTGGTCAAAAATGAGTTAAATGTGCAGTTTTGATCAGTTTTTTTTTCTGCATCGAATGCTCTGACTCTCGTTTGATTCTGAAGACTTTTGTGGCTCTTCAGCCATCTAAAATTTATTTACCATTTTGGAGAAGGCTTGACTCAAGCGACACAAGTTTTTGACTTTTTTTTTTAGCTTTTTGTCGCTTTAGGTAACTCAGTGAGAGCACTGAGTTACCTGAGTTGTCAATTTTTTCAACCAACCGGATGGGTACTGACTGAAGACTTAAAAGTGGTGTAAATTTCTCAAACTGGCGCTTCAGCCCTTTTGCCTTTCCGGCAACGATATAGGATCTAGTCTATTTTTAAAAACAGATATTACGAAGTTTCATAGCTCGTGCTGGAATTTAAAAGAATAACCTCGAAATAGCAAATAATGCGGAAATTTCACGACAAACGCATTTTCCTGTAAATAGTTTACATTTCAAATGGTGTTTTTTCTTGTTCGTTTGTAGCTTGAATTATGTGCATACGTACTAGTTGATATAAAAATAAAAAAAACAATATCATTGAAACTTGAACCATTAAGATCTTCTACCATCTGAATTGTTGAATAATAATTATTGCAGATGGTATTCTATACTTAATTAAGTGACAACGTAAAATAGCTCACTAACTGTGATAATATAGTACAGGCATTAATTAATGGCTCTGATAGGAAACCGCATCTGAATGCATTATTTACAGTTGGTCGGCAATAAAGCAGCATATTCAATTGCACAGTTAACCATGTAACATAATACGTCGGAATTACAATGAATACATTCCTCGTTATCTAAGATCTCGATTAGTTTCGTACTGTGCAATTGATATTGCATAATCGGGCATGAAGACAACTTCTGGACTTGACAATATTGTTACAAATTAATCTACGCAAATATAATCCAGGATATAATAATATTATTATTTGAAACAATATCAATAATATTATTTTATAATTTCTAATGCTTCTAAGTTAGAAGCATTAGAAATTAGAAAATCATTAAAGAGTAAATGTAATATTTTGAATAATCAAATTAATTTATCTTATAGTCCTATCCTAGATATATTTCCACTAAGCCGTTCTGTTATTCCCATAATCCCCTCAATTACCCCTTCTCCTTCCCATTCCAACTCTTAGGATATTATATGTTTAAATATCTCAGCATTTTGTGTTTTAGGTTCATTTTAATATTGTCCTGATAATGGAAGTGTATTTCCGAAACCGGTAGACATAATATTGAATAATAAAGTGGTTATAAACAAAGTTTATTTGCTTTATTTATAAATATGGCAAGCCATAAAGTAAATGCTTTTTACGAATATGTAAATTATGAATTGTTATTTTTTCAAATTTTGCTGATATTGGCAGCTATATGTGTTTTTATGAGTAAAGCTCTATCTGAAAAGCATTGCACACAGATGGTGTCACAAAAAAACCGAATTGAGTGAACTGTTTATCACCACAAAGAAAAGACAAATATTCCCGTGTTACAAATAACCTGATAATATTTGAATTCCTACCACATCTATAAATATAGGTAAGCGGGAAATGTTGGTTTCATATGATGGAGGACTTATATAGGTTTGTACCAGACGCTTTTGATTACTCGGCCACTAACCGATCTAACAGAAGAACAATTTATAGAAATCTTAAAGACGATCTGGGAAAGCCCAGATGATGCAATTTCATCACTTTTTCGCTCACCGATCCGCAAAGAAGCCGAAGATCATGTTCCCGACGAGGATGCCGAACATGAACATGGTCTGCGTGAAGTCCTTCATCCAGGCCCTCCCGCAGGTGAGGTCCCACTCCATCACTATCGTGTTGCTGAAGGTCTCGCGGTCGAAGTCCCTGGTGGTGCAGTTGGCGGAGCAGATCTCTTCGTCTGGGCCGGGGTCTTTGCAAAACACCTGGGAAAGAGACAAATCACTGGCTTCTAAGAAGAAAAACTTGTGAAACTAACAATGGTGCTCGTATAAAGAATCCGCGTCGTCAGGCCGGGAAGTCGCGGGTTCAATTGCCGTCCATCAATAGTGTGATTTTTTCAATTTATATAATATAAGGCGCGTAAAAAAGCACTGTTTTTTATAAACTTTTTGTTTCTTACATTACCTACCTCACTAGGTCATTAGAACCTGTTCTGAGGTATGTAACAGTGAGTGCAAGTAGAATGAAATAAAATATGTTGATATTTGTTACACAATGCTAAATGATACAACTGACACTGACCGTAAAACTCTCTCGCTACATTAATTTTTCCATATAAGATACATTGACAGTAGGTAAATTTGCATGGCACTAAATCCTATAATTAATGACAGTGGATACGATACAAATATACATACATTTTACATCTTAACAATCCTACAATTATTGATGGTGAATACATTACTTAAAGAAAGAAAAAAAATGAAAATTTTAAACTAGAATGTAATAATGGTGGAGTTAAAAGAATTATTATAGAATTATGATGCAATATGTATATAATATCGTGTTATTATTTTTAAGAGAAATGTATTTTTTTTAAGGTAGGGCATTTTATAAACCTGCCCTAGTTTGTCATGGAATGAGTGAAGAATTTCAAGTGTTATTTTAGAAGGTCTTCAATTTCCTTGCGGTCCCTACTCATAAGCCATTTAGTAATGTGTTTATTAAAGGAATACATATTGGTGATGGCTACAGTCTGTGGTGGGAGTTTGTTGTAAGTGCGAGGCGCGATGTACATATGGTGTCTTTGTGCAAAAGCTGTATTGTATTTAGGTATTAAAAGTCTGTCTTGTTGTTTGGCCCTTGTATCTTCATTATGTTTGATATACATTGAAGATTTTAATGAATAAGTTATTTTTACCACTATTTTAAGATATAACTGTCTGATATTGAGGATAATTAAATTAAAGTAAAAAATAGGATATTTAATTTTAAAATTCTGATATTGAGGATAATTAAATTAAAGGAAAAAAATAGGGTAATTAATGCGAAAATTCTGATATTGAGGATAAAACTGTAATTAGGTACTATCAGCGACTTGGCAATACGCCGCCTGGAGCAAAATGCTCCAATTGCGCCTGCACAGGACCGGCCCTGCATAAGCCTCACGACATATATTATGAGGCTTAATGAAGTGAGGAGGTGAAAGAGGGGAACGTTGGAAAGTACTGGCTATTCAGATCTAGACACTATGCAAGCAACGTTTGAAAAAAAAGGGAATATCCGTTTGATGGTCGTAGCGAACACTTACGAACGGTGAGTTTTCTGCCTTCTTGAAACTGCCTCAGATTTTTTGTGTTTAGTGCATTTTATACGTAAAAATAATAATTAATTGTAATTACCAATGACTCTAATTGTAATTACTAATGACTAATCTTTAACCTACACTTACAAACATTCCACTATAATAATAATAATAATAAATGGATAACTTTTATAGCGCCGTTTTTGTGGGAAAATCACCTCAAGGGCGCCATCCTCTACTTGACACTGGCTAGAACACTTCTGTGGGGTGAAAAGCCATAACAGATTTTTTGTGCCTGAAATTACTAGATCAATGCATCTTCAACAACTTTCAGCGCCCAGCCTGATTTATAATGACCTGTGTAGCGTTGAAATATCCATTTAACTAAACAAAATTGAACAAAACGCCATGAAATTTGTTTCATATTTTGAAACTGTTTTTTTTTTTAAAGCGTTTGCATGTCTGTATGCAACTAATAATAAATATTGAATCAATACTCTTTTCGGTGCAGTAATAATTTTACCTACCTAATTCTAACTGCCGGAATATGTACTCATCAATAAAAGCTAATATTGCTAATGTAGGGAAATAATAATTATGCCCCCTCGGTAGACATCTTTAATTCATCACTTCTAGCACTGTTTTGCTCAATTATATGTCTACCCAAATATTATTTTTAATTGAAAAAATGTTTACGCTGTGTAGGTACTACTATATTATGATGCGTAAACGACAACAGCGATTATCATAAAATGTTACTTATTAGACCGGTCGGGTGAGTTAGGTCGACAGTAGGTGAACAAGTGATAGTTTCAGGAAGTGATATATGTACATATATATTATTACATAGACAATATAGAATATAGTAACATTAACAATAATATAAATACACTATTTATATATTTATACCAGCGGTGCGTTAGTACCTTTTAATAAATAATGTAATATAAATGCATATTTAATAAATAACGTACTACAAATGGCCATGTTTAATAAATAATGTAATAAAAAAGATACACATAAAATAGGACAAGGTAATAAGAAAAAAACCAGTTGTAAATATTACTTAATAATAATAATAACAGTGAACTTATACAGAGCGGTTTTGTGATATTTCATCTCAAGTGCGCTTCATACTAAATTAATTAAGCTAATAATACCAACTAACAAAAAAAATAAAATATTTCTATACAAATAAAAACTATCTAAAATCATGATCGTTATTATAAATCATGAGAGAAAAAGGTTTAGATATGGGTATAACAGTGCATGTGTACATCAACAGATATAAAAAAAAACAATAAGCTAGAGCAGTGATTCCCAAAGTGGTCTATATCGACCCCCAGGGGTCGATTCCGACCTGCAAGGGGTCCACGTCAATGAAAAAAAAAATTGGGGGTGCATGAGACGTAAATGGGGGTCTACGGGAGTGGATTCCATTTTTAGTAAATTTTGTTGATTTGCTAGCACTTTTTGGGGGAGGATTTTTTGTCGATTTGCTAGTACTTTTCGATTTCAAATCTCTACCGACTAGTGCTTTTTTTCAGAGAGGAATTTTTGTTGATTTGCTAGCACTTTTCGATTTGGGATCTCTGCCGACAAGTACTATTTTTTGACGAGTTCGACTACAATTGGAGTGTTCACCGCGAAAGGTTCATTTCAAAGAACTAGCAGTTCCTGAAGCGTTCACAAAACTTTGAAGTTTTTCCCAACGCTAAAAAAAATCAATACTAGGAAAGCAGGGGGTCTATACAAAACAGAAAAAATCGACAAGTGGTCTACTGGATAAAAAAGTTTGGGAACCTCTGAGCTAGAGGCTAAGGGTCTTAAAAACTAGATGAAACGCAGTTGTGGCTCGTGACTTTTTAGTGTGTTAGAGTGGTAAGATTGAATAAAAAGTCATCATTGATATTGTTGTAGCCGAAAACATTATTTATTTTTTTTAGAAATTTCAACTTTTTGTATGAAGATTTACCAGAAATCCGTGCAGTGCACCACCAAAACTGAAAAATCCTGAAAATCTTCATACAAAAAATTAAATCTTAAAAAAAAAACATAAATCATTTTCGGCTACAACAACACTAACAATGTCGAATTTTTCAATCTTTGCACTCCAGCACACTAAAAACTCACGAGCCGCCACTGATGAAACGTATGATTCATAAAAAAAAAACATATTAACAAATTTGTTAAAGCAAACAAAAGGAAATTATATTGAGGACGGTTAACATATTGGTACTTAAAAACATTAATATTCAAGAATTATAAGTAAACGATTAAAAAAATGCAAACAGTGTAAAAATACAAAAAAATATAAAATAAAGATGAAATAAACCATAATATCGAATAGCAAAAAATGTCACAACAACAATCCGATAACTACCGACAACTAGCGATGTTTGCATAGTTATTTCCCCGCATTAGTAATCTAGGCAATGACGATTACATAATACTATATTATGGTAGTTAGTTCTAGAATTACTGCACTGAAAATATTTTAATTTCTAGTATTGCGTATAGGTATTCGAAAATTTATCATTGCAAGCAATTCTGGACAGTCACATGCACCATTAAAAAATTTGTACAGAAATAGCAAGTCATTGAAAATTCTTCTGTCTGATAATATCGTTTAGTAAATAATTATAGTCTAGAGAATTTCAAGGAATACCCATTTTAAAACCCACTCCCCTTGTAGCTCGTACTCGTATAAGGACTTATAGCTCGTAGTTACTAGCTATTCTTATAGTCCTTATTGTAAGTCACTAGTTAAAATTAATAGTTGTAAGCCATTGGTAATAAATCTTAACTGTAAGTTATTAGTTATAAGCTTAAGTGATAAATTCTAGGTTAGATAAATTAATTTGTAAAGCGCCCCTGAGATGATTTTCCCACAAAAACGGCGCTATAAAAGTTATCCATTTATTATTATTATAAATATTGAAATGTGGGTTGGATTCTAACAAAAGTGAAATATAATCTCTTTCATCACTTTCCTATACATATCCTGTCTGTATGTTATGTTGTTTAGTTGATGTAAAAGCCCTGAAGAAGCTTGAGAAAAGCGAAACCTGGTTGGTGATTAACTCTAATAAAGTGGTGTTTTACAAAGTTTATTGTTTTATTTAATATACAATGTCACACCCCCAAGTTTTTGCTTCCTTCAAAAAAAAAAAAAAAGTGAAATATAACAGCTTCGTTCACTAGATAGTATTGAAATTTTTCGATAATCTTTTTATAAATCCCAACATTTGTAAACCCTTGTTGGAGATTTCAGTTATATGGTTAGCAAACTATTGATTTGTTTGGAAATTGACAGTCATACAAACATTCTTGTTTAATGTATGGTATGCTGTATAGATAAACAAAACCATATATCGGAAAAAGTGATATTTCATGACGAAGGTCATATTCTTAGTTTTATTGCATATACTTGGGTTTTTACATTTAATTATTTTTTGTATTTTTTAAATGGATACTGTGTTTTTTTGTATTAAAAAATGCGAATGTACCTTTAATAAGGCGAACAAAAAAAAATGCACACTAAACGTATGATATGTTTATATCCATATTTATTTTTTTATGGTGAATACCGCACAAGAGTCCCAACTGCTCCCAACCGTCTAGAGCCAGACATTACTATAAGAGACTATAGCATCCCCGATTGGGGTATGTTGTTAGGCTGAAAGTAGTAGGGAGGGTAAGGAGATAGGGAAGAGGAAGGTTAGAAAGTACCTGGCTATTCATGGTGGAAATTGGATTTTATGTCCCTGATAATTTCACGCGTGGCCGCCAACACAGGCTTCTGTTTCTTCCCAGGTGCAGAACTAACTTACCAATGGTGATGCCCCTGGGAAGACTAACTAGGTTAATTAACTGCCTCGCAGGAAATTTGGATATTTTTCACACGAGCTACAACAAGTTTAAGCAAGAACTAGCTATTAAGTTCTAACTATATTATGTACTTCTTGAAAACTATTTTTTTTTGTTTTTAAACTTCTTTTTACTTTAATCTTTGTGTAATTATGATTGCCATTTTTTGTGTTTTTAGCAAAGTTTTGGTGTAAAACTGTTTTTGCAAAAATAAAATAAATAAATATCTGGTCACCAGACACGGCTAAAGTCATTTCAAGCAATAATGATATAATTACATGTGATGGTGGTGCGAGGAAGATGATGCCCATTTGGTGCCAGGCCACTCCAAACTTCACCATGACGATGGCCAGACAGGTCCAGGTCTGCCATTTTCCGATGGCGCCAACACTCTCTTCGATCGGGTCGGAGACAATCGGCGCTTGCCCCGACTTCTTGAAGTCGTACCTGTGAGCTGAAATAATCGAATCATTTTAGGTGATATTTTGAGATATAACATAACATCGATTGAACAGCTGAAATTGAATGAGAAACAATTTCTTTGAGAAAATGATACGATTTTGTTGTTAAAACCTAATTATTATGAGTAGATGTTTTTGCAGACGATAGCTCCCCACACGGTGACTGATTGAACTCCATACAGGTAACGTAACAAGAGTTGAAACAACAATACATGCTTGGCGTTGGGTGTATTGTGTATCGGTATACGCTCCAGTGGCGATGTATTTACGATACGTCATAAAGAAAGAGCCCCTTGTCTTGTTCACGCCTACTTATTGTCACTAGTGGAAAAAGGACAACGTTTTTTTACGATGATTCTTCTAGTATATTGAAAGTGCTCTTACGTGGTGTCTTATTCATGTAGTTCGGGTGCTGTTGAAAATAATATCATAATCTGTTTTGAAGAAACAGTAATTACTAATTAGCATTCATGATCGTGCTCGAGAACGTCCCGAATCGGGGAATACTACAAATTAATGGATATCTTGCAATTATTTTTTAATACCCCTTTGAATTCAGTCGTTTATTGAGAACTGTTTTTTAAGAACATTTAGTTTTAAATAATATTTAAATAAAATAACAAACATGTTAAAAAAACTTTTATATAACTGGCTTCAACACACTTTGGCTTCGATCTCTGAAGTGTGAATTAATTATTAATTGTTTAATTTTTATTGTAGTTTAAAACAAAACACGCTGTATGTACGCTATGTATCTGTATGAGTATTGTGCTTGCTTCAAATCTAGATGAGAGACCTACACGACAGACTTTTACGGTATTGATATTCATCAGATGGGACACCAAACATTGCAATTGCTCTTCATAAAGTTAGAAAATGTTATTACTACGTGTACTCCAAGCCACCAAATATAAACATTATGTTAAAAATAATTGCAATTTCGTGTTGTAAATATTTTGACCACACTGTACTTTTCTTCCGATTCGGCCGCTCGGCCAATGGTGCGCCACGACTGAAAACTACGTCTAGTAAAACTAGTCGCGGTCTCAGGTTACACAGGGTTCATAAAAATGTTGAATATTTCATGAACAGTAGCGCGCTCTACTTAAACTGCAGGCTTTTGAAACATGTTTGATGGATTGGCATTCCGAGTGCCAATTAGACGCCCTGCTTTTTCAAAGTGGCGAATTATTATACTGTAATGCCAGTACTCGTTTTATCCAGGGTTCGAAAATATCATGATATTAAAATTTATATAAATATTAAGATATTTATATCAAAATATCCGATATATCGCAAAAAGTTATATCTATTTTGTATGAATATTACTAACGGGAAATAAACGTTAAAAATACAGTTTTATTAGTGGTTTATATACCTATATTAAACAGTGAAAATAACACAGGTTAAAACAGAAATCGATCTCTTTTCAAGAAAACTATTGGAATATCATCAGACGACGAGGAATCTTCATTAAAATATGTGACAAATGTGTAATGTCTCCCAAACCTAATTCAAATCAGTATATCTGGCTTCAAGATATTGGTTGAAATATTCAAAGAGGAATAGATAATATTGCAAATCTATTCACTGATCGCCCATTCCTAAGTTTTGACTGAACCAAGCCAAATGATAAAATTTATTTCTCTAAAGCTGCTACATGAGCAGTTAATAATTGCTCACTAAGTGAAACGAAGTGGTTTTTCCCTAATCGCCAACAGTTTTTATCAATGGTCAAAGATTTCCACCATACCACATCTCGTAAAAACAAAGACACCCACTAAATTATAATATATCCTTCGAACGCTGGATTTACTGCATTACCAATGAAACCTATATTGAGAACAACTTATTATACTATCACCAGTTTCTTAATATATAAATTTAACCGTCCTATAACGGGAAAATCTTCTTAGTTAGTCAACAATTTTGTAATAAAATTGTCATACCGTCGCCGGAAAGGCAAAAGGGTTGAAGCGCTATTTTGAGAAGTTTACACCAGAGCACTTCAAAGTATTTTATTTTTTTTGCAATAAAATTCATAAGTCTTCAGTACCTGGTTGGATTTTGAGAAAAAAAGTTAACTCAGGTGCTCTCACTGAGTTACCCGAAGCGACAAAAACAAAAAAAAAGTCCCAGAAGTGTGTCGCTTGAGCCAAGCCTTCTCCCAAAATGGTACATATATTTTAGATGACTGAAGGGCCAAAACTGCATATTTAACTAATTTTGACCAGTATCGTCTAACTAACAATAAATAAATTTAAAAAAAAACGGTTGATTTTAGGAAATTATGTTTTTATCAGAAGAAAATGAAAACATACTAATTGCAAAAATGGCTGCAGGAGGCTCATCCTTCCAGGGGTTTCGCTTAAGTTTTTATTTTTATTTTGTTCAAACACATTCTTCATACCGAGCGAGGCTAAACCGCAGGCTATACGTGCTTTGACAATCTTTTGACATATTTTATTGTAAGTGTCTATGTGTGCATTTTTTAACTAATTTTAGCGACTGGAAACATAAGATCACTCGTTAATTAAATATATGAAGTGTAGCTGATGTGTCTTGATGAACTGTTTCTAAGTTTAGTTGAGTGAATAGCCGATTAGTCTTCATTAGTAAAGTGATCGTGTTTTGATCACACGTCCATCAAAATTAAAAAAGTAGTTTAATATTAGTGGCCGTTAAATATTTATTTATTTGTTAGAGGTATGGCAGTTGTACATGTATGTGGCGAATGTTATATGTATATGTTGAATGAATCACAGAACTCACACATATCCATTGTTTGCATATAGCATCTTTTAAACTTGTTATTCGACCTGAAAAGTAATTCAAGTGAAATTTGTTTGAAACTTTCGGTTGTTGCAGTTTTTTTTCTTACCAATGAACATTAATAATACATTTTCAAAGTATTCTATATTGTTGTCCTTATTTCAATATTAACAATAAGGTAGGCGTAAGCAAGAAAAAAGGCTTTTTCCCAGTGAAGTTTCGCAAGGACATCGTTTTTTGTAGTGTAAACATTTAATAACACCCAATCAAACAGAACGCAACACTATAAATTAACTACACATAATTTCCTTCGTGAGTACGTAAGTACATACGCACGTACGAGTGTGTACTTTTCAAATATGGAACTGATGTTAATTTAAATCAGAGGTTCCCAAACTTTTTTCCCGTAAACCACTTGCCGATTTTTTCTGTTTTAATAGACCCCCTGTTTTCTCATATTGATTTTTTTTAGCTTTGGGAAAAAACTTCAAAGTTTTGTGAATGCTTCAGGAACTGCTAGTTCTTTGAAATGAACCCTTCGCGGTGAACACTTCAATTGAAGTCAAACTCGCCAAAAAATAGTACTGGTCGGTAGAGATCTCAAATCAAAAAGTGCTAGCAAATCAAAAAAAATCTTCTCGGAAAAAAAAGCACTAGTCGGTAGAGATTTGAAATCGAAAAGTACTAGCAAATCGACAAAATATCCTCCCCAAAAAAATAGTTTAGTTAGGGTATTAATGTCTATTATAAGAGTATTGCGTAAGTACCTACATAGGTACTATCTGTGCGGTGGATTATTACATTTGCGGGAAGCCAACATTTTGGTGAAGGTCTGCCTAAATGGAATCCTTTCTCATGCACCCCCAATTTTTTTTTTTCACTGACGTGGACCCCTTGCAGGTCGGAATCGACCCCCGGGGGTCTATATAGACCACTTTGGGAATGACTGATTTAAATGATCAAATTTTTAAAAAATACCTTTCAAAGCCTTAGCTACTAATAAACTACCTACTAATAATTGTATTTTAGCAGACATTATTCTATATTTGAAATGGATGGATTAAAGCAACTAATATTTTTTCTTATTTTATTTTTGTGTTTGTGTACCCTTATATTTATTTTGAATTAAGTGCTTCATAAATTATTGTATTTATTCACTATTTAATTATGTTAATGTATATTGAAACATGGCTTTTCCGAAATAAATGTTTATTTTATTACCAATGTGCCCAACACCACCGAACTACGCGCTCCAGAAAACACTAGTCTAAGGCAGTCGACTCTTAAATCAGCAACGTCATCGGCTATCGGAAGGCTGATAGAACCTCAGAGAAATAATATACAAGAGAGAGCGCTGTTGTAGTCAGTTTTTATGAGGTTTGCCGGAATCGGCTAGACCTGGGCGTGGCTAGAACTAGGGCTAGATTATTTATACATCCATTCGTAGCACATGTCGACATAATGTTTTTTTTTATTCGTATAACCACTTTTTCACAGTATTGTTTTAAACAAAAATATAGCACGTAACCTAATAAAACGTTTAGTTATGTTAATTTATTTCGCGTATCAAAACGTGTGGGCGGAGTCAACGGAGACGCGGGACAGAAGAGCATTCCAACAATACTTTAAAGCGGTGTGATAATTTGGGAGATTTTGTTGTCTCTTTCTTTCTCATGGTGTACGACGTAAAAACCCAGAGAAAATGATTTATCCCAAATTTGTATAGGTTGGGTAAAAAGAGTTAGCTCTCTCTCCATATATTGTTACTTCAAGGATATAACCCAAACGCAACCCAAATACTAAGTTTGGAGTTCACGCTTTCGGAGTATGGGGGCCGAAGGCTTGGAAAAACTCCCTCCGGAACTTGAAAGTACGTTAGTCTGTGTGATGTGTTTAACATTTCGTGCATATATTTCTAGATGTCCTAAACATCTCTTTAACATGTGCATTGTCCATCCCATGGCATACGATGGTTGTTCCTTAATGCTTCTGGTAATAAACCTTAGATACGAGTAATCAATAAATCAGTGAGACGGGAGCAGCTCGATGCAAGGCATGTGTTTTTTTTTTCCTAGATGATCGGGTCTTCCGCCATCTTGCTACGTCACGTCATGGCAACTGGGATTTAGATTATCATAATTCAGTACCTACCTACTCCCATGTGAATAACTAGGGAGTTCACACTCATTATCCCGCGGAAACGCCTTTGTCTTTGTACGTATTTTTAAATATTATAGTCTATACTAATAGGTATTGCAGACAGAGTTGACACGAACACAGTATTCACACAGGTGCATTGTTTTTATACGCCATGTTTTAAACTTGTTATTCGACTTCAGAAAAGAAAACTCCAGTGAAATAATAAAAAAAAAATAGTTTATCAAAAACTTTTAGAATATTCAAATTCGAACAAAATATCGTCGCCGGAAAGGCAAAAGGGCTGTAGCGTCATTTTAGGTAAAAAGTCCCAAGAAAAGTCTTCAGAATCAAACTAGGGTCAGAGCATTCAATGCAGAAAAAAAAACAATCAAAATTGCATTTTTAACTTATTTTTCACCAAAGTGTCGCTTAAGCCCTTTTGCATTTTCAGCGATGATATTATGAACTTATTTAAATTGAATAATAAATTACATAATTTAACTCACTTTTGTTGTTATTATTAAAGGTATGGAACTGGCAGAGTAAGGATGAAAGTAGACAGAATGCTGTAGAAATGAAAGCCCTGAGGGGTATGTGCGTAAAACCATGTATGACCATGTTAAAAATGTGGATATAAGGCTGATGTAAGCCTAATGAATAGGATCAAGAAATGATTAGATGGTTTGGGCATGTAGAGCGGATGAACAAAGAAAGGAGTAATAATAATATGAAAATATTATGACACGAAAGTGAGTGGAAGAAGCAGTCGGGGACGCCCGAGGAAGATGTGGCACGATCAAGTGAATCAAATATTTGAGTCGGGCCATGTAAGGAGTCATAATAACAGGAGAGTATGTATGAGGCGATGTATGAATGTGAACGACGCAAGGAGTGTGTGCCACTGTGAGAGTGACGTGAAGTGAAGTGTGTGACAGAGTTGTATGACGGTCTATTTTCTCAGCCTACCCCTGCGGAGAAACCGCGTGATGGTTAGTTAGTTAATTAAATCATTTCATTTATGAGTACGTTCGACCGCACAAGTGTGAACTTATAAAACTTTGAACTGATGTTAATTGAAATTATCAAATTAAAAAAAAAAAAATTTTCATATCCCTACCTACCTAATAAAGTACCCAGGTAACCAGTACCTATAATGTATTTTGGCGGACATTATTCTATATTTTGAATAGGTGGATGAACGAAGAAAGGAGTGTGAAAAGAATATTGTGACACGAAAGTAAATGCGATAAGCAGTCGAGGACACCCGAGGAAGACATGGCACAATCAAATTAATCAAATACTTGAGTCGGGACCGAAGTGAAGAGTCAGAATAACAAAAGAGTATGTATGAGACGATGTATGAATGTGAATGAAGCAAGGAGTGTGTGCCGAGGCAGAATTGTATGGCGGTCCATCTTCTCTGCCTACCGCTGTGGAAAGCGGCGTGATGGTTAGTTAGTTTAATCATTTCCTTTGTAAGTACGTACGACCGTGCGAGTGTGAACATTTCAAATTTAGAACCGATGTTAATTATATAACATATATAAAGTATTTTAGCAGACATTATTCTATATTTGAAATGGGTGGATTAAATCAACTAATATTTATTCTTGTATTCTAAACTTACATCCCATGATAGTATTTTAAATAAAAAAAAAATTTTGTTTCCTAATATCTAATATTTTTTTACTAGTTTAATTATTTATCATTATTATTATGATTGATAGTCACAGGTTGCTTTGGTGTTAGTTGATTCATATCATTAAACGTATATTGAACGTAGGTATCAAGAGATTTCTGGAAACGGCGTATTGTAATATAATTTGTCATTTAATTATTATTATACTATATGTGAACATTAAGAGATTTCATACAGAAAGATTCACACGGCGTTTTTCACTTTATCTATCTGCCTACTGCCCTTCTCATTAAATAGACCATGACTACTAGTAATGGTTTTGCACAAAATAATAATATTTGTATATATTTTCATGGTCTATTTATTGACGATTGACAGCTTGTTTGTTGCAAAATAGAGAAGATCTATATGAAAGTGATTACGTTATTTGCAGCGGCAACATAATAAATAAAAAAATACTATAATATGTAATTTAAGAAAATATTATGAAATACTCCTTTGTATGTATAGGTAGAACTGAAAAACGTACAATAATTAATATTTTAATTTCCACTATTGAAACAATATCAACAATTTTCAACTAAGTACGAAACCGAAGAAGACACAGAAAGTAACGGTGCTTTGATAGAGATTTGTATACCAACATAAAAATGGCTGCCTATTTCGGAAGAAATAATAAATAAAGAAATAAGAAATATAAAAAAATAACTTTAATAATTTTCAAAGAAATATAAGATAAAACATACGGTTTCTAAAAAGGTTTCGGTAGCTTAATTGGCAGAGGCGTTACTCTGGGATAGAGAAGAGGTTTAAGTTCAAGTCTCGGTCGCGACCTAATTTATTTTATTTTTTTATTTTCGGTGTCCTATTCTGTTGAATATTTCGTTGAAAATGATTGGTATCGCATAAATATAAGCTTTTAATAAGTTGATTCTAATAAATAAAAAATATATAATTTTTATGTTTATTTTTACTGAAAGTGTCCCAAAAAATGTACACCATTAGCTTCGTCCATTCAGTCTGCAGTTAATACATGACCCATTCCCAATAAGCAAATAAGTTAATTAATAGTTGAACATTAATGGAAAGGCTTGAATATATTATTATAGTCATTGGTTTTTACGCTTTATTTTGCCTTTTGGCTGAAAAATATTTAATTGCTAGTTGGGAATGGCTCACGTGCGTTACTGCGGACTGTCTGAACGAATCTATCGATCCCTTCTACAAGGGTACACAGCCGGGAGACCCTCCAAACGCGAGGCCAAAATTTGTACAAAGTTGACTTAGAACATCGAGACGTTCTAGTGGAATGATTTGATAACTTATGTGTTTTTTTTCCCTTTCAACAAAGGGTATAATATTCAAAGTTCGGGTACACTCCTTCCTTTCTTTTAAAAGATCCTCCACACAGCATCCCCAAAGATGCCATACATATTTTGTAATTCTAAAAGAAACCTTAGAACCTCCTGTCTGAAGTTAATATAATTACAACAAGAATACCGAGCTGTCAAAGTGATCGAACGGCTGGGTGAACCTCGAATAGCCGACAAATGCAGAGTAATTAAATAATTTCTTTGACAAAAGACTTCAACTCATCGATAAATAATATCTTGTTTTCTTATCAAATACAGTTTATTTTATGCCCGTGCCTACAACATTTTAAGTGCCTATTATTTTGACTAACAAACATGCACTTTTGACCCTTAATGATAACACACGACTCAACTCAAATCGGTCAAGAAAGTATTGGGTATTTTCATAGAATGGGTAATTCCTTAGAGCAATAATATACAAGAGGTAACGCTGTAGATCGATCTGTAGTCAGTTTTTACTAAGTTTTACTGACTCGGTTGGACCTGGGCGTGGCTAAGACTAGGGTAACGGTATTTATACATCCGTTCATAGCACATGTCGACACAATGTTTTTGTTTATTCGTATAACCACTTTTTCACAGTATTCTTATAAAAATAAATATACCATATGACCTCAAAAACCGTTGAGTTATGTTCAGTTTAGTTGCACATCAAAGCGTGTGGGCGGAGTCCCGGGAGACGCACGATTCAAAGAACATGGTTACAATACTTTGAAGCGGTGTGAAATTTTGCCAAAATTTTGTTGTCTCTTTCTCTCTCACGGTATACAACGTAAAACCCGGAGAAAGTAATTTATCGCAAATTTGTTTAGGTTGGGTAAAACAAATTAGCTCTCTCTCCATAGATATTCTTACTCCGAGGGTAATTCCGACCTTTTCACTCTATAAATACTTTTCTTGTCAAGTAAAGTTATAACCCGTAAAAAAATCGCGGGACGTAAGTTGAGACGCCAAGAAAAAATATTAATTGCTTTAATCTACCCATTTAAGATATAGAATAATGTCTGCTAAAATACATTAGAGATAGGTACCTTATTAGCATTGGCGTGCACATAGTTTTTGACCAGAGTAGGCAGTTAGGAAAACAGCATATTAATTGATATATTAAAAAAAGATAGGTATCAACTTATGTGACTGATTGTTAGTGCATTTGTTCGGTAAAAGCACTGCCTAAACACTAACAAAGATACTAACACAAACCAGCCACTTGAACGCGCACACAGCTCACAGCATACATGCATACGTACTTTGTGTAGTCTAGTGAACATAGAATAAACTACTGTGACGTTGGCGGCGTTTGGGCATATGTAGTTACTGCTTTTGACACGTGATAGTACGACGGGCGGTGTGGCGCTCGCGGCGATGATATTAGCTGAACTCCACGCGTATTTTTTAAAGCATAGCATTGTTTTTTGTAATAGTATCATTTTTTTTTAATTCATATTTGTATGCTAGCAAGGCATGGTAGGCAGTGCTTATGTGCCTGTATGAAGTGCACGCCTCTGCTGATTAGGTAGGTGGGAAAATATTGTTTTTAAAATTTGATATTTTTAATTAACGTCAGTTGCAAATATAAAAAAAAAATCACACTCATACGTACGTACATAGAACATTATTAATCGTTAATGTGTCATGGACGATTTCGTCAGCCGACAGGCGTTATAAGTTATGTGTAATGTAACTTCTCGAGAAAGTTAGCATTATTTAGGCTTCGAAAAATGATATTATCATCGTAAAAGTGCGTTAAATATGTCATGTTTTAGAAAATTTGCAGTGTAGCGATTATGGTATTGGACTCTGATATGGAAAACCACTGTTTAATTCATAAGCTAGGGATTTTTTTGTATATTTAATTATTAAAAAAAATAACAACTAAAAATTAAAAATTGTATAAAATACTAATTCAAACGGTTCTTAGCCGAGGATCTTAACGATGCATTGATAATGTTTGAAATTTGATTGTGTAACAATGTGCGTTTCATCTATATTTAGTTTTGTGTGACTAAGTGAATATTTTCAAACTGAAATCAACACAATTTAAAAATAAGGCGAAGATAATGACAAATAATAAACTGATAAATAGTAATCAGTTTACTGCATGATTTATGTTATTATGCGGGTATTGTTATATAAAATGTAATCGTTAAACAAGTTTTCCACACACTCGTAACTCAAAACAATCCGATTATGATTTTACTTGACCCGATATTAATCTACACATTCTACAAAAAACAAAAAATAAATATCTTACACACAAGAATCCCAAAAGCTGGCCGGAACCGGGGAACTGGAAAACTTCTACAGCCTTCGTGGTCGAGTGGTTAAGATCCTGGACCAATAATCGAGAAGTTGCGAGTTCATAACACAGCGTGCACAAATAAACTTTATTATTTTATCACGTTCTCAGTTGACGTTTTTCCTCTTTCTTTTCATAATATCTGTCTCTTTCTCTTTGTTCCTGTGCAATAATATGTAATTTTTTCTTTTTGTTTTCTTACTGTTCTCTTTTTTTTTTTTATATTGTGTTCTCCCTCTGTATGTATGAGTATTATAACCACACACTATGTATTTTTTGGTTAGTTTAATTTTGTACCCTGATGGTGCTTAGGATGAGCGAAACCGGTCGGTCAAAAAAAATTGATTTTCATAAAATTTTATTTAGTTAGTATGTGTTATTTCACAAATAACATGGTATATTTGCGGCACGTTCCTGAGTGAAAGATACTCTCAGTATCGCCCTGGTAAAAATGAAAGACTACAATTCAGAATCAAAATGTTGCTTAATATGGCTTTAGCGGTGTTTGGTTACCTGATCTGAAAAGCCAGTTTCTATCTCACCTTCCTCTACCTTATCTCATTTATCTCCCGACTATCTTAAGCCTCACAACCTATTCTTATTGGGGGTGCCATGGTCTCACTGGCTCTAGGCGACATAAATATATATTTATATTTGTTATTTTTTTAACTTTAGCAATGTAGAAATTTGTGAGCTCTGAGGTGATAGTTGTGGTGAAAGGTAGGTATCAAAGTAAAGGAATATGAAAGGATGAAGGAAGGTTGAAAAAATCTGGCTATTCAAATCTGGCCACTAAATATAACCAAATTCATGTCAAGCAACATAAATCACGGCAATTTCCAAATTATCTTCCACTCCGGAAAAATTATTAACTGCAGTTATTAAATGCATTTTAATATACAAAACCACAGCAATCTTACGCATTTGACTTGAGTAGACTATATAAAAACGTTTTATCGTGTTAAAATAAAATATCAGATCTAAAAGTAATACAAAAAATAACACCAATGTCATTAAGGTTGGCAATGATAATGTAGATTTCTGCGTATTATGAAATATAATAATTCCACACTTATAATGGGTTTTTCCAATAGTGGAAAACATTTCAGTAACTTCAATTTGAATAGATAATGTAATGACAGCAATGACGTTACATATATAAACACGTTATAGCCTTAGAATATTAACACAAAATGTTGCAAGCAAAACACACACGTTACCAGTAAATTCATCATTAAAATATCGGTCATGTATGACAAAGATAGACATTCATAGAATATATGTGTATGAACGAACCAGATCCGAAGTTCGGACCGCGTTCCATACTTGCTTGAAACGACCTCAAGCGACGCGTGACCGTTTAGTAGTAAATCGGCTTAAAGACTGATCACACCAAATAGCGTGATTATTGCTTACCACTTTGAGAGCGCTACAACGTGTCAGTATTTATGTAACGTCATTGAATGACAGACGATTTTTTCCCCTCCCATTCTTAAACGCGTCGCTAAAACTGTCTGAAACCAGAAGGTACGTCATAAACACTGTACGAAAAATACCCAGAAATGTGAAAGAAAACTGATGTCGCTTAATTTAGATGAAACTTTTCGACACCTAGGCCCCGGAGAGCCCAGTGAAATTGATTATCTGCCAAAGAAAGAATCTCATTGTTTGAAAAAGTTTGATCAATTTCAGGCAATGTGAGTGATAATTGACCTTAATTCAGGCACACAGATACGCCCATAGCACACTTCTCTCGGGTTGTCTCTTCAGTGGTCATTAACAATGTGTGGGTGTTGGCTCAAATAGAGAGATTTAAACTCATGTTAAGTGAAAACTCAATGGTTTCTTGAGATAATATTTAACGATGTGTGGGACCTTTGCCTAATGCTTAAATAATGAATTTATCTCCGATAAATATCCGGAACTTTCTTGTAATTTTTTTATTTGCTTAACCCAAAAACCATTCTCAGAAATTCCGTACAGTGTAGTTGTTCCATGTTATTACAATTCTGTTTCGTAACAGTTTTGTACCTATTTTTCAAAACCCGCGTAAAACGCAATTTACATGATTTAAAAAAATAGATTAAAAACAGAATCACTAAAAGGTCAAAATTAGAATTAGCTTGTCAAAGTCTTATGCTTAATTTTATATTAATTATTGAAATAACATCGATAATTTACTACGAAATATGAATGGAAAAGAAAAAAAAAACAGAAAATAAGTCAATTTTAAACTTTGTAAAAAGTAAAAATATCTTCAGTAAATAAGAATGGATAGTTTATCCAAGACACCGTCCAGGTGTGCAACTGTGCTCTGGTAGGGATTTGCGTACCAACACATATATGGCTGCCCATGTTGGAAGTAAAAGGAAACAAAATCTTTATAATTTTCAAAGAAATATGAGATTGATAAATTTGACGGTTTCTAAAAAGGATTCGGCAGCTCTATTGGCAGAGACGTTACTTTCCGATAGAGTCGAGGTTCCGAGCTTAGGCCTCGGTCACGACCTAATTATTACGATTTTCTATGTCTTCGTCTATTCCGATGTAGTTTAACTATAGAAGTATGTTCAAATCTATAATAGAAGTGAATAATTTCAGTTTGTTTTTTGGCATTTATAGTGATGCCTATATCATGAGACTATTTCTGAAAAGCTATACAATCATGCTGCATTAAGTGCATTGCAGTAGTCATTGTGTGATATTACGAGCTTAAAGTTAACAATAATTGTCAATAATTTTAACATATAATATAAAGCGTTGGTCCTAAAACTGATCCTTGTGGAACACCTGCACAAATATAATTCATTTAGTTTTTTGTTTGTTTTTTTTTTCTAATTTTTCGACCGTGTAATATTGTTTTTTACTAAACCTAGAAGATTTACTTTATTCATATTTCCTCTGATTCCGATTGTATCAAATGCTTTAGAGATGTCAATAAAAAAACCAATACATATTTTTTTTTATTCTTAATTTTGTTATTAGAAAACTCCCGTAAAAGAATTTCCGAGCTTTAAAAAAAAATCCATACTGGTATGATTTATCACATAAAATGATTGTAAATATTTGTTTCGTTTAATAGACATATATTTTTCAAGATTTGTTTGAAAAGCTGACAAAATTCTAACAGACCTATAATTTTTTACATTAGTTTGTCTGCCACCCTTGTAAATTTGTCTAGTGATAATTCTTTTTAAGGCTTATAATAAATTAGTTTGATTACAATAATATTGTTTTCTTCGCAGGGAGCTCTAAGTAGGTACACGTTATTTGGCATTTTTATCGAACTGACGGACGATGCTATATAATCGCATTTGTCTACCGTAGAACTAACACTCTCCATAAAATAGTCAGCTAAGTTGTTTGCGACGGTTTCTGCAGTCTGCATATTTAACATATATTTTGAAATAACTTCGTTACGTTTACGTTTAGTCTTGCATCCCAATACTTTGTTTATTTCATCCCAAGGTTTTCTGTATCTCTGAAATAATTTGTGAATGTACTGTAAAAAAGGTAAATTTACATTTAATATGTTTTTCTTTCCCTTTCAAAATAAATTTCGTAGAAAGAAGTGCCACTTTATAAAAAATACCATATTTTAACTGTGTTCAAATAATTTTATTCCTCAAGCAAGGTATTCCAGTTGAAATTATGAATATTTTAGTCGATTTTGTGTTGAGGTAATATCGAGCACCTTTCTCCATGTTCAGCAACCTGTTTACTTACATTGTACTTAATGTTAACTGCGGTTACAAAGTTATCCGCTATAGTAATATTATTACGTTCACGTGAAGAACGAACGTCGATTAGTTGCCGTTGAGTTAACTGTTATAACTTGATCTATACAAGAACGTGTTATATTTCTAGCTACAAATGTTTCTCTGTTACGTCACTAATATACTTTATCAAATAATTATATTCTAGATTCTAGATTAACATCTTTAAAAAGTGAAATTTTTCTGTGATGCTTATAGTGGACAGTATAACAAAGATGTTTTTAAGGTTGATTGAATGAGCTATGTTTATTATATTCTTGCTTGGAAGCGCCAAACAAACCTTCACAAATTTTTATTCAATTGATTTCTTCTGAAATGTGAATTTATCTCCAACATATAGCAGTTTACTTCTGCGTGATTTTTTTAAAATTTGGCAGTAATTGCAACATTTTAACCCAGGAATATTATAAAAAACCAACGAGGTATTAGCTGTTTCATGCAACATTAACATTAACAAGTAACACAAAACAGATGTATAAGCTTCCACCAAGTATTTCAGCAAACATTTAGTGTGAAAAATTGATCTTATATTCAATTGAAAAAAAAAAGTTTTCTTTCTTATAGTTATAATCAACCAATAAAAAAAAAACAGTATTTACGTTATCTACATCATGGGGATCTTCAATGTGATTAAATCAATGAATCATATATTTAAAAAGAGTTCATTGAGTTTGCATCATTCATGTAAGCGGTTAAGATTAAATTGAAGGATATAACAGTCATTTAAGGTCCTAATCGTTTTCATAAATCTTGAGATCGTCGGCAAACAATAGAAAGTCAACGCCTTCAAATATCGTCATTACTAAATATTTAAAAACAATACAGGTCCTAAGTGGGATCCCTGTAGTACGCCACTGGTAGTCACAAATTGGTATGAAGTATAACCCGAAATTTTAACTGAAATTTTTCTCAAAGACAAGTAACTACTGAACCAGTTTAACATGCTTCCAGCGATACCGAAGGCTTTAAGTTTGTAGATTATAATTTTATGCGATACCTTGTCGAATGCTTTGCTAAAGTTTGTATACACCACGTCTGTTTGACATCGTTTGTTCATGATTCTCTTAACTGTTATTGATATATCATAAGATTTGTGAGTGTTGATCTTACCGACATAAATCCATGCTGATACGTTGAAATAACTGGGCGAAATAATCGAAATCTCTCAATAAAATCATTGTCTGACTGAAAAAAAAACTACTGTCAATTAACTCTGAAATGACATAAACCAATTGCTGTTATACCTGGAGGGATTATTACCCTTTACACCATCCCTATTCCTGACCCCGGTCGTATCCTGACTATCATCATCAGCACCAATGGAGGATGGGTCAATTCCCTTGGAGCCAGTCAAGTGGAAGAGAGCTCATCCTACTGACAGCGGATGATTGAGGTTTTCAAGAATGATTGTGCGAAGAGGATTCCGCTTGGATAAGTGGGTTATTTTGATTCTGCTATCATGTTTGGTACGCTGTGGTCCATCATGACATTCCTGTACTGACTTAAAAATGATTGTTTTTTAGCAGTTTTACTCTTTACTTTTCATAGAATAATTTTATATAGAATGCAAACCACAATATCATGGTTATATGTCTAGTTTGGGGGGTCGTAATATCGTCGCCGGAAAGGCAAAAGGGCTGAAGCGCCATTTTGGGAAGTTTACACCAGAGCAGTTTAAGATTGGATTTTGTAAACAAAAGTTGACTCGGGTAACTCATTGCTCTCACTGAGTTACCTGAAGCGACAGAAAGCTGAAAAACTTGTGTCGCTTGAGTCAAGCGTCTCTCAAATAGCAAATATATTTGAAATGGCTGAAAGGCCAAAAGTCTTCAAAATCAAACGAGAGTCAGAGCATTCGATGCAGAAAAAAAAACTGATCAAAACTGCATATTTAACTAGTTTTCGACCAAAGTGTCACTTTTGCCAATCCAGCGACGATATGTTATATTTTTAAAATCTGTCACCTATTAATAATTACGTAAAATATTAAAATTAAAAAATATATATTATTAAATTCCGTAGTTGACTGTGGCAAAATCTCTCGATAAGGCAGCTTGATGAGCCTGGCATCAATCTATGTATTTGCTACAATCAACTAAGAAAGTATTTCGATATATTGTTTAACGCATATTGTCTGATTCTCAAAATTTCACCATATATTTGTAAAGTAATTTCAAAAATAAATCTCGGCTATTTAACTGCTGTTACGAGGGAATATTAAATTTATTTAAGATATAGATTTTACACATGTTACCCAAGAGATGGCGGATAGTAACGAATTGAGATCCAAAATAAAACGACACAAAGGTTATCATTAAAACAAAGTATGCCGATTAACCCCTAAGTCAAAGGTGGAAGATATTGAAAATATCCAAGCTATTTTTAGACATTATTATAAATAATCTTTGTAATAGTAACCGTTTATTTCACATATTATTCTATAATTACTATATGTGATTAGTCTTTAAATTAATATTTTTGGTGAAATTAAATATTTGATAAAAAAAAAGAGAATGATGCAGTAAAGCCCCATTTAAAGGGACTAGCCTGAAATGCTATTTGAATAAAAGAATGAAATCGTTTGTTTTCTAATCTAAATACCTACCTATTGTTATTACAAACACACCATTAACAGATAATAATATACTTTTTTACGTGTATTTTTTTAACGTTTCCTAAGTTTGTGATTTATTTTTAATGTTTTTATTTTGATTGAATATGTTTTTAAATTTTTGATTGTGCTCGGGTAATACAAATGTTTTTTTTAACACAAACATGATTGCATAGATCCGAAGAAATTGTGAAAATAATAGTATTAATAACTTTCTAAGAAATATGAGATTGATAAAAATGAAAATATTTATAAAAAGGTTTCGGTAGCTCAATTGGCAGAGACATTACTATCGAATAGAGTAAAGGTTCCAAGTTGGAGTTTGGAATATTGTTTCAATACAAAAATAGTATGTCTTAACTTCTATGCGTTATTTACTATGTCACTATATGTTTAAACTATTTAACTTTGCTGGTGTTCTCACATATATTGGGATAGCTGTAAAAAAATAGGGAAATCCCATAACCTGTTTTAAGATTATTTTTTTTTCAACACTAAAGGATTTTTGGATTTGATGATTTGAATGTGATACCGCAGAATCATTCATTTTGCACAGGAAAATCTTACAAAATCATTTTCTTGATAAGATCAGAAATCCGGTGGTAATCGTTTATCATTGGACAGATTATGCATATTCCGAGGAATAAAATATTTAATGAAAAATATAATAATACAAGCTTCATTGTGTCTTACTTCAATATAATTCTAATCAAGTATTTACACATTTTCTGAGACAACAAATATGTTATAATTTATAACGTACAGTGTATAGAAAAATCCCTAAACGCTATTCGTATCTGTGTAAATTCTTGATTGAAACATGTTGATTTGTTGCAAAAATTATTAGCATTTTCATTACGTCTATCATGTAATAGATATACAATCTATTCACATGAGAATTTGAGAAGGTTATTTGATTTGCGGTTGCGGCGAAAACCGAGTCATATACTCGTAATTATATGAACAGAATACGACCATCTTTATCTCTTCTCTCGGTGCAATATTAAAGTTTTACTTCCTGCGTAATACAATGATTAATGATTAGAGTAAAAGTAAATACATTCTGCCCACAAGACTTTCTTTGCAACTTACCTTCATCAGATTTGCGGTCTTTAAGTTCTATTTTCACAGTTTCTTGTTCGTTTTCCGTCATTTTTAAACACTTAGTTAGTTCTTCAAATAAATATATATCACTGATTCTAATTGTTCAAGTTCACCATTACCGTACTGTTGAGAAAAAAAGAAATGTCATTAAAAATACTTACGCAGTTAACATATTTATCAGGTTAGAATGATTAAAAACATACACTTTGCATTATCTGAATAAATCTAATGAAATTGACTGAATCTCACAAAAATAAGGCTTTTAAACTCATTTAAATTACAGCAGATATAAATTATTGGATTCATCGATTTTTAATAACTTTTTCGTGAAATTAAGTCGAATACAATCATTAAAATGAAACATTTCACTCAGTTGTTTCTAACTAAAGAAACTTGTGTTCTTAATTCATGTTTTCCATAACTAACTATTAATTTAAAATACTTGATATGAATATTTGTTACGTTTTAATTAAACAAAGTTTTAAGGAAAATATTGTTTTTATGGCTAGCCCGTCGTACCTAAGTTCAAGAAAACAATTTTTTTTTTGCTTCCAAATTAAGATCTACCGTAGATTTCCACTAATTTTTGTATCGTTTTGACAGTTTATATTCTAAGACCGAACCATTTAACAGGCTGCGACTTTAGTAAATACATGTTCTAAAATAATAAACAAGTACTTAAATTTATACAATACAGTTTTAAGTTATTTTCTAGTTTTTGTACAGTGGTATTTAGGTGATATTTTATAAAAATGTGCTACACAAATCAGTTAATAATGATTTTTTTATTATTTATCTATCAGTATTCATGATTTTTTTTAAATTTGTTCAGCCATAAAATCGCGTTATACTAAAGTGAAAATAATTAATTTTCAAATTTACACTTGAGATTAAACGTCTCCACGTGAAAGTTCGATCACTCGTACCTCCCGCGAGAACCTTATCACCGACACTTGACTGTGCACTGTCGACTGTCGCCTGCCACCAGAAACTCACTCTCTGCAATCTGCAAGGTACAGACTACAGGAGGAGAGTGCTCTCAGACGCCTTCCCCACTTATCTACGCCTCTATCAGACAGCGGAAAATGTTATTCTTATTTAACTGTGCGCATAACAAGTGTATCACAGATAATTACTAACTATATTGTATAAACAGAGTTACACTATTTCATATGTTTTTTTTTAAAGATTTTTAAAGCGAAATTAATGCATATATGAGGCTTTTTGGTCGTTAATGCATAATTGAGCATTTCGTAATTAATGCATATTTCAGTGATTATATTGCGATCAATGATCTTTAGCGACAAAGCACCCGAAACGGAGTGGGGAGGGGGGGGGGTTCCCGAGATTACCATTAGAATTAACAATAATAATAACATGGCATTTATATAGCACAGTTTTGTGATTTTTCACCTCAAGCGCGCTTTACTAAGTTTAACTTGAAAAAAAACAAAGAAAAGATTTTGTGACTCCATTCAAGGGGTCATTTTCCTTAAATTACTCTCACAGTGCTTCTTGTTTCACACATACGCCTCAGAGATCTCATTTATACAGGATTCAGTTCACTTTCACCTTTCCTTTGCCAGTTCCATGCCTCATTGTTATACAGCAGGGTTGGCATCAGCATTCCATTGCGGACTGCTATAGCACGCTTATATGAATTATGTAGATACGAAAAATGATACACGACATAATACAGTACTAGGTTATTTTTATTAATATATTGGTATAATATTTCGCTCGATTAAAATAGACAAAACACATAACCTTGCACTGTATTTATTTTTATTATTTTTTAAGTTGTGTGTTTTTTTATATACCTACATATTTAATGTAAACATGCCATACCATGCATTGGCAATTATAAGCCATACAAAAAGGTGTAGCCCCATAAGTGCTCACCAATATCTAAGACGTGCGTAGACCAACCAAAAGCCGCCCGTAGGGCCTTGCAGCATTTTCGGGGCATCGAGTTTTTTTTTACGTGCTGGTAATTGTTCAATACAAATCTTAGGGCGGGTGGTTTAATCCCATGAGTTCTGTATTATGAAAAAAAAAGTATAATATTAGTTTACATACTACTATTTTATTACCATTTTGTAATAATGCTAATCATATAATCGTAAAAACAACAGGTTTCTTGAAGAAATAAAAAGAAACAATTCGATCTAGTGTCTACTTCCTGGACCACAAATAGGGCGTTTGCGCAGATCTTTTGCTGATTACGTGTATCCGCTTCAAATCATGCAACTGCTAAGTTGACACACACGTCAAAAATTACATGGTGAGTTCATAGTGCAGTATTGTAGTCGGAACTGAATTGCGGGCTTTTTTGTAAATTTCGAATTTTCCATATCCAATGTGAATGCTGTCACAGCAGCGTAGGATTAAAGACAATAATATATAGATTCTGACAGTTTTATTTATATTTTAAAATAGTTTCGTAGTTAAAATACACTAAACTGCATTTTTTACTTACTCTAAACCATAGGTTCTCAACGTGGGCGATAACGCCCCCTTGTGAGCGTTTGAGACTTTCAGGGGGGCAGTAGAAGACCCAGAGAAAATTAGGGGGCGTTGGAAAAAATAGGGGGCGTTGGAAAAAATACTTCAGTTAATGCAGTTCAGTTGCGAAGTTGAACATCAAAGCCTACAAAGAAGTACTTCAATTGAAGTTCGACTTCAAAGAACTACTTCATTTTGCGGTAGCGCACACTTCAATTGAAGGTCGACGAGGATTTTTTGTAATTTGGTAACTTCGATTTAAAGGAACCGGTTCCTAGCCGGTCACTGGAACGGTTCTTTTCGTATTTTTTTGGGCGAGGAACCGGTTCCAAGATTTGCTAGTACTTTTCGAAAAACCACCGGGAACCGGTTCCATTTATTTTAAAACTATTGCGATTTAAAAAAAGATCAAAATCACACTTTGAAATTTATAAACAATCACATGGTAAATGTTGAATAAGCTATACATTTAGGGCTGTTTTTGTCTAAAGTACTAACATTTTAGAATTTCAATAGAAGATGTAAGTTACGAGTTCACGTGTTATTGCTCTGAGGTTTAAAAAACAAGAACATGGCAAATAACCTAAAAAACCGTTGACTTATCTCCATTTATGTCGCACATCAAAACGTGTGGGCGGAGTCAATGATGACGTAGGACACGAAGAACATCCTTACAATACTTTGAAACAGTGTGATAATTTGGGAAAGTTTGCTGTCTCTTTATTTCTCATGACGTAAAAATCCGGAGAAAGTGATTTATCCCAAATTTGTACAGGTTGGGTAAAAATAATTGGCCATATCTCTATATATTGTTACTCCAAGTGCAAAACGCATCAAAACTGACCACAGCAGCGCTCTCTCTTGTATATTATTGCTCTGAGGTTGGGAATCTTGTGCGGTATTCACATAAAACTAAAATAAAATAAGAGAACAGATTTCGGTATTGAACCTGATAGAATCCAGGTAGTTAAAGTTATTTTGTAAACCGTGCGTCTTCAAACTTCAAACTTCAAACTTCTCGTTATCCTTTTTAATTGTTCCATCATTTGACGCTATTTTCGTCCATTCACTGGTTCTATTGGATAATCGCGAGGAGGCTGTGTGGGAAGCCATGTCTCACTTCGTTATTGAATACTATAAGTGATGATGGAAGAAGTATGCTAAGATGACCAAAGTGGTCATCGTGTCAAGGGGCTTCTTGAAACTACGTTTTCAACGCGGTCGCAAACATTCATCATACTATAAGTATTTTTTGTAGGTAGGTATAAAATGAATTCAACAAAAATCACATGAAGTATGTAGTTTTGATAATATATTGGCCTCTGATAATGCACATACTATCCAGAAGCGTTGTGACCACTTTGAAAGAACTACTTCAAAGAACTACTTCTTTTGGCAACAGTTCCTACTTCATTCATTGTTCACTGAACAAATCTTCAATTGAAGCCGGTAGTTTATTTTAGCCTTCATTCATTTTATTGAAAAAACTACTTGGCGAGGAACCGGTTCCAGTTCTTTTCACTTTGAAATCTTTACCGACTAGCATGTGCTTTTTCGGCGAGGAACCGGTTCCAG
Source organism: Drusus annulatus (assembly GCA_022651775.1). Classification (NCBI taxonomy): domain Eukaryota; kingdom Metazoa; phylum Arthropoda; class Insecta; order Trichoptera; family Limnephilidae; genus Drusus; species Drusus annulatus. Next base: position 3,588,833 of record JAGWCC010000153.1, on the reverse strand, counting down.
TTTCAAAGCGCTACCGACTAGTACGTGATTTTGTTGGCGAGGAACCAGTTCCAGTTCTTTTCGTTTTCAAAGCTCTACTGGCTAGTACGTGTTTTTTTGGCGAGGAACCGGTTCCAAAAAGAACTGAACAAATAAGCGGATAAATTCAAACCTCATTTTTTCGAGTTCGACTTCAATTGAAGTGTCCACTTCGAAGGGCTCATTTTAAAGAACTAACAATTCGTGAAGCATTCACAAAACATTGAAGTTTTTCCCAACGATACTATCCAGTATTGCAGATTCAATGACACTGTTGATTGTTTATTGCTGGGTTTATTATATGGACAGAGGTAATTTAGTTCATGATTTTCACACCGACATCAAAGATGGCCGCCGACCTTGTTTAAATATAATTCAAAAGCTCAGCAGCCAAAAGCATGTTTCTATCCAAATTTCCAATAACAGCTGCTTATAAGATGATCATTTAAGTCACGTAAAGCATAATACAATGTCCAACCAACTGTCAGCAAATGTGAAATCTTGAAATTCAACTTTAAATTTAGAAGCTTAAAGTAACAATATATGGAGGGAGAGCTAATTACTTTAACCCAACCTACACAAACTAGCGATAAATCACTTTCTCCGGGTTTTTACGTCGTACACCATGAGAGAGAAAGAGACAACAAATTTACTAGACCGCTTCTATATACTGTCGCAATATGGTCGCAATGATCTTAAGCTCCTGGGTCACCGCGGGACTCTGCCCACATTTTTTATTATGCCACTAAAATTGACACAACTAAACGGTTTCTTAGGTTATACGAGTATGCTTTATTTTTGTTGATAAAAATACTGTGAAAAAGTGGCTATTCGAATAAACAAAAACATTATGTCGATTTGTGATATGAATGGATGTACAAATACCCTAGCCTTAGTATTAGCCACGCCCAGGTGCGCCGAGTCAGCTTAAAATCATCAAAAACTGACGTCACTGCCTTGGGTGGATACTATTCTATGTACTCTAAGCTTAGAAGTAATAATGTTTAAACCTCCTCCTGAAAAGTTGCAAAGTACGAAATTACGATGTTTACAGTCTAAGTCGACGATATTATAATGTAAACCATGAAAAATGTTTTTAAACGATTGTTACATTAATTACAACCTCTTAACTCTTTCATATAATGGGGATGCACTATTTCGGCAAGTGCAATTTCCCGTTCATATCTGGCCCAATGTTATCAATTACCTAAATGTATACAATTTAAATCATCTTTGCGCTGTATCCTGGAGATTTCAGGTCATGGAAGACATTTTGATTTCGTCAATTCCTTTGATGTAAATTTCGATGTCACTAAGGCGGATGTTATAAATTTGGCCAAGCACACTTGGTCATCTACACAGATAAACCAGACAATCTCACGCAGACTGTATTACTGAACCATTCAACTCATCTCAATTACACCTAATTTATTTACCATCTTAGATTGAGGCAGGCCTGGTTGTTATATTATTTTTTGTTGTTGTTGAGAACTTTTATGTTATGGGCTTCTGTATGTAAAAGATTTGACCTTCATTTCCATGAGAAATACGCTTTATAATAATATGCTGTTTGAATATTAATTAAAACTGATAATTAACCTTATAATTTAAACATAAAAATACAATATTCACTTTAATTCATGCTTTATGATATAAAGAAGAAAAAAAAACAACTCACTGACGTATTTATTTTTATTATTATGCAAAGTTTATCATCCATACTATTTACTTCGATTTAATTATTTAAAAAAAAAAATATATATATTTATTTATAAATTAACGTTTGAATCACACTCAGTAAATGGAATAAAATTTATATGACTGGTTAAAAAATATTTTAAACACTTATTGGATTACGTAAAACGCAACGAAGTCGGAAAACAAATAGAATAATTATAACGTAGAAATAAATAAAAATAACTGTATTTTTATTTGTAAAGGGCATATTTTATAAATTAATTATTTACTTGGTAAGTACCATGAGAAAAAACTTTGAAGTAGGTGCTAGTGCTAGCAACACTTGCATTACGAATTTAATCTATGGTGAATTTTGTGACACATTATCTATGGTTCAGTTGTCTTCTTCTTCACGTGTGGATTTGAGTCCTGTCAACTTTTTAGGTTACTTGACTTTAGCACACGTTATTTTTATTATTTCGTGAAGAATACGAAATAATATTGTACTCCTAACTAAGTTTTAGGTTATAACTATACAAAAATGGTGTTCATGCAAAGAATCAGGTAAGCTATCGAAATTATGTACGTTTCGGCGCGTTCAAACATGTGAACTGCCATTATTTTGATTGGTTGGATTCACAGCTTTCTCCCCGACAATTACGTCAATAAAACCGTTTTGTATCTTCATGTTGTAATTAGAGATATCATTTTCAAATGTTGTCAATTTATTTCTCTCGTTTTCAGGAAAGCGTCGACGCGCAAAGGAAAGAAAGCTCTTCTCAATTTGGAGCCAAAGTTCATAGAAGACGCCAAACAATGTTTTTTGGTACAAGGCCGAAAGAGTTCTGAAATGACAATGGGAATCCTGAAAGACCTCTACACCCTAAAGAAACCCAATGCATGCATGTTTAAGCGGAAAAATGATATAACCCCTTTCGAAGATGCTTCCCTATTAGAAAAGTAAGTGTTTTGACAGTTAATTAGTAATATCATTTATTGTTATTTTAAAATCATCATCCCGTTAAACTACAATTAAGTAGTTTGGCAACATTATAATATCAGCAGTATAATTATCTTTTTTAACGTGGATGAATACAGGATACGCTGGCGTTACTTATGATGTTTCTCAATAATTCGGTTTAGTAAGTTCTTTAAATTCCTATGCCCCACACAGCACTCGTTTGTTGATTGAAAACTATTTATATTGTGGTGAGGGGGGTAGGGTAAATCACATTTTTTTCCTTTCATATTGATTATTATTATAAAATCGAGAAATATTTAAAACTAGTAAATGTAAATAAATTATTAGAAAAACAATTTAATTGCCATGAGAAACATTTTTGTTGATTTTGTTTCTGCCTAACCCTGATTACATCTTTGTTATTTTTGTTAATAATAATGTAATGAAAATCCTATTGGATAATAGTGACAGCGTGCTACCACTCTTAACAGTTGTCAAGTACACTTCATAGAAATGGCTATGTTTTGTAACATTTTTATTATCAACACAAATCTATTAAATATTTTTGTGCTTTCCCCCCTCTTTAAATAACATTATCCGTATTGTTTACAGGTGTTTTTAACGAAAAAAAATTGGAAGAAAATGTATTTATTATGCAAACAAATTGTAAGCAGAGTTGTGATAAACAATCATGCCTGTTCTAGCCTCAGTTCAAAGTACATAATAACTATTATGTACTAACAATTTGTGTTTTTGCAGATTTGCTAGGCAGAAAAACGCATCCTTATTTTCAGTAGCGTCCCACAGTAAAAAAAGGCCCCACAATCTGATCCTGGGAAGAACCTTTGACCACACATTGCTGGACATGATTGAGCTGGGGGTCGATGGCTTCAAGAAGCTGATTGACTTCAAAGTCGACAAGATCGCCACCTTCATCAAACCCTGCCTGGTATTCAATGGACCCGCCTGGGAACAGAGTCAAGATCTCATCCGACTCAAGTCAATACTTATTGATTTCTTCCAGTGGGAAAAGGTAATTAAACAAATGGAATCATATTATTTATTTAATTACTCGCAAGTCTTGTCATAATCACCGAATACGTGGCTTAACCCTTTTAACACCGCTGGGTCTTCATCGGCCCCCACTTTATATGCGATAAATGAATATTGGGGGTGATAAATAATAAAAATAAAAAACTTTGTTGTGAAAAAGATGCTGTGGATTTTTCACACATACCGTATGGAAAATAGACTGGGATAAAAGGCGTAGTGCTCAATCTTTTGAGGTTAAGGATCATTTTCTTCTTTTGAAGTAGTTCTGCATCAATGTTTAGCAAATTGAGTATGTTTTTTTCCAAATGCTAAAAAACCAAGTTAACATGCTACTTTTCTGCATTGAATTTTATGTTTTCAAAGGCGTCTACAATTTAGTATTTTCTACAAATTTCTTTAATGATGATAATAAATTTGCTCATATTGTTTTAATAATGTTAGACATTTATCAAATTTCTTCACCTGTAATCTTCAGTCAACTGGCTAAAGTGACAAATCAATATAATAAACCTCTACAAGAATTCATAGAATAAAAGAACATTAAACATTTTTTCTTTGTTATTTGGATGCCAATATCTGCAGAACAAATGCTTATCTTATGGGGTCCTATTCATTTCTGTAATGTTGGTATTAATTTATGTATTGTTTGTAATTTATGACTATTTTTCCAGGCTAGTGTGATCAGACTACAAGGGTTAGAGCATGTCCTGAGTTTCACAGCAACTCAAGATTCCAAGATTTTCATCCGATCGTACAAAGCTACCCTCAAGAAGAGTGGTCAGAGAACACCCCGCGTGGAGCTGGTTGAAATAGGTAATTTCAGAACAAAATTACTTTCTCACTATGTATATCTAATTTAACAATTTAAGCACTTAAGATTTTTACTTGAAAAGCAGTAATAATAATTCAAGTTCTGCATGCTTTTATGTTATAAGCTCACTTTCAGGAGTTAGTCCTACAAGGTACGTCCTTACTGGCTTCACTTTGTCATCAAATGAACTGATCTACAGCTCGGTGGGTCGGATAAACTGAGTTCAAATTTCACAGTTTATTCCCTTTTTATTTGACATGAGTTATTCTTAGTGAGAATATACTTTCGTCTTCCTGATCTCCATCCCCTCCCCACTCCCTTTAGCCCCACAACATACCACAATTAGGGATGCCATATTTTTACTGGCTTCAGGTAGTTGGAACTTTTGTGTGGTGTCCATATACAAAAAAACCAAGCTTCAGATTATTCTAATACAAATTAACTTATTTTATTATTGTCCCTTATTGCTATCATCTTGATTTCAGGCCCATCGATGGATTTGACCCTCCGCCGAACAAAGCTAGCATCAGAAGACCTCATGAGTCAAGCCATCCGCAAGCCCAAGGAACTCCGAATAGTCACCAAGAAGAACATTTCCAAGGATTCCTTCGGCTCGCAACATGCGCGCATCCATCTTGGCAAGCAGGATGTGTCCAAACTCCAGACCAGGAAGATGAAGGGTTTGAAGAGGACCCCAGAGGAGAAGAAGCTCAAGAGGAAGGAGAAGAAACAAGCAGCCAGGGCGGAAAAAGCCCAAGAAACTTCCATGGCTGTAGAAGAATAATCATCATTCCTTTTGTTTACTTGAGCCATATTGAAAAATGTTTTATTTTTCTGCACATTTATTACATTTACTATATTACAACAATCTTTTGAGTTCTTAGTTTTTACATCTATATTGTATTTACCATTATCATAATTAACCATTAGAACTGATTTAGAAATTCTTCGTTGAATCACCAACAATTGAGAAATTGTACTAGATAAAAAAAGAAGAAAACTCCAGTATCTTTATCATTTTATGTAGAGCCACAGATAAACGATTATTCAGTTGATAATCCAAGGGGTAATTGATAGAATATGAAGCAGGGGAATATGTCATACTTCATGGCGTTGAAATTAGCGTTGGGAAAACTTCAATGTTTTGTGAATGCTTCACGAATTGCTAGTTCTTTAAAATGAACCCTTCACAGTGAACACTTCAATTGAAGTCGAACTCCCAAAAAAGAGACTTGAATTTATCCGGTTATTTGTTCAGTCCTTTTTGGAACTGGTTCCTTGATATTTTTTCGAAAAGTACTAGCAAATCGACAAAAGTTCCTCGCCAAAACAAAAGTACCAGTCGGTAGAGATTTAAAAACGAAAAGAACTGGAACCGGTTCCTTGCCGAAACAAACACATACTAGTCGGTAGAGATTAGAAAGCGAAAAGAACTGGAACCGGTTCCTTGCCAAAATAAAAAAGTACTAGTTGGTAGGGATTTCAAAACGAAAAGAACTGGAACTGGTTCCTCGCCAAAATAAAAAGTACTAGTCGGTGAAAATTTGAGAACTCCCAAAAAATCACGATCCTTTAGATCGAAGTACTTTGAAGTCGAACTTTAATTGGAGTACTTGAAATGAAGTACTTCTTTATAGGCTTTGAAGTTCAACTGAACTGCTGCAAATTGAAGTACTTCTTTGTAATCTAACTTCCATTGAAGTATTTGTTCAATGAAATGAATTGAATGAAGTTTGAACTCCCCAAAATGAAATTGTTCACACGGAGCACTCAGAACGCTAAAATGAACTACTAACTTCAATTGAAGTATTTGTTCAATGAACAATGAAGGAAGTAGGAACTGCTGCCAAAAGAAGTAGTTCTTTCAGAGCGGTCACAATGCTAGTGAGTGAGGTCCACTGAGTTATTCTGGTTTGCGGCTTGCCTGTTCATTATTATTATATCTACCTTGCGCTACAAAATGCGCTTTCTTTTTGATACGTGTTTTCGAAAACAAAATTTTATTGATAATTGGGGTTATTTTGGAAATTGGCACACCGTATTTAGGTATATTTGGACGATATAATTTTAAAAACAAATCTGAGGTGAAATACATTTTTTTAGAAGGTTTTCAAGATGGGCAGGTGTCATGATAACTTTACCATATTGCAATAGACCTACCAATGTATATTCCTTTATAGGGGGGCCATTTTAGACGTGTACACTAGCGATGGGAAAAGCTTCACAGATTTGTGAATGCTTCACGAATTGATACTTCTTCAAAATGAACCCTTCACGATGAACCCTTCAATTGAAGTAACATATTAATCACAGAATTCCCCGTCGGGGGGGGTTGCTAGCGATAAATGTACCAAATAATAGTCACGTTTTTTTCTTAATAGTTTTATTCGGGACAGCTCTCCCAACCACATAACCCACTTCTCCATTATTATATAGTAAAAATTATACCGTGTAGAAAAACTACTTATTTCTTTCTTCTATGTGTGTATTGATGAATTGTCTATTACTAGTTTCTTGTCTATTGTTTCTCGATGACAGCTGCCCATATGTTTGAGTTGTTGTTGTTGGCGGTATCATGCCTTAAAAGGAATGATGTACAATAAGTATGCATAGCCTTACAGAGAATTTGCAAAAAGCAAATGTAGTAATTGCGAAATTTCCAGTTTCTGTAAGAGCGATGTGAACGTTTTTCAGGGCTTGAAGTACAATTTGAATATTTCTTACTGTACACAGTTTGACAGTTTGCTTAGCAATAGGGTGAATATTGCGCAAATGACGATTCATATTACAGGCATTGCCTCCCTTTATGGATATAACTTTAGAACAAAAGTTGCATTTGGCCTGGTAAATCTCAACTTCCTTAAAATAAGCCCATATTTCACTTTGCTTTCTCGTTTAACGGCCATCAATACTTTAGGTAGAGATTATATAGTCCTATAGACAAAACAAGCACAGAAATCAAAAGCAACTGTCACTGGTACGTGCGAGGGAACGGATAACTAAAAATATACTTCATTGCTTCATTCATTCTTCGAACTAAAATCGAAGGAAGAAGGGAATGAACAATAGAACTGTGGATGATGCAATATTTCAGTCTTTCGAACGAATGAAAAATTGAAGTTCGAAGTAGATGCCATAGATCGTTCAAGCAGGAGTACCAACTTAACCAACTTCAATTGAAGTATTTGTTCAATGAAAAATGAATGAAGTTGGGACTGCTGTCAAAAGAAGTACTTCTTTGAAACAGTTCTTTCAAAACTGTCACAACGCTAGTGTAAACTCAAACACAGCTTGCGATAGTGAAAGTGGAGAGTTGGTAATAAAATATTAATGATTGTTAAATGCACATAGTGCTTTGTAGTTCCTAGTTTCTTTACCCTGGGTGATCTATAATAATCATAGTTATGAAGAAGGGTCGTTCATGTATATGGTACCTACATTTTACCATGAAAACTGCAAGAAGACATTTTTTACTTCCAGTCCAGTAATAATAAATTCAAGCTCTTTTCAAAATTTATTTAGTGCCATCTGTTGGCAGTTCTACGAATTTATATTTTTTGTAGTTCTTCAAAACAACAAAAGATTATACTTTTCTGAGAATACATAATTTTTATATACGCCATCTATTGACAGTTCTACGAATGCATATATTTTTTTAAATTAATGTTGGTGCTTCACTCAACTTCAAAAGATGGTTCAATCCTGAAATGAAGGAGTGAGGTATAATAAATAATTTGTACCTACCAACAATAATCACCAAATTTCCTTGAATTACCCATAGAAAAATACTAGAAAGGATTCTTCTTAAAATTACGATAGTAATAAATTTAAAATTGGAAATGTTTTCTGACAGATTTTTTTTTATTAACGAATACACGACGGCTTGCATGGATTTTCAAACTTATTCGTGCTATCAGTGTAAAATGTATTGGTTCATTGTACTTTCATTACGTAAGTAACTACATTTTTAACAGCACTCAGATTGAATATCAATCGGAATTTTATACTCCGCTGGGTGAATTTTTGATATGTTTAGAGTTGTTGAAGTCAATGTTTTTCATTTTGTATTGTTCGATGATTAAAAAGTCTGTCATCTTCCTCGACTTTAATTATTGATATTATTAGCGAAACTTTTTGAATAATATGAGCCTATTCTATCATAATGGACTCCTCTGTGAATTGAATTTATCCAGATTCAAGAGTGTCTCGGAGCTTCAGCCATTCAAAACGTCTTCTTCCTTGCACAAATAAAATCCGGTTATATCTACATATAATTAAAATATATCATGTCATATCCCTCGACTATATATACATATATGTGCTGTTCAAATTAAGGTAGCATTTTAATAGTGTTGCTATCACACGCTGGGCGCCGACCAATTACCATGTAAATTAATAAACTTAAGAGGACAGAGTACCGTATAAATTAATCGATGCGGGGCGTTCTAAAAAAAATGGGTGGAGACTAAACAGGACAAATTCATTGGCATATGTTCCAGTTAGATACACATTCTATTAAATTGCGGAAAAAAAATCAATAACCCTTTACATATAGGTAAGTAAAGTTAAAATGTAAAAATTAAACAAATATTTCAAGTATTCGTTAAAATAAATCAAAATTCATCGTGGCGTCAGCCACGGAGTCGTCATGCTTATTGGCCGGTTGTTCAGCGACAAATGAACCATAAACAACGTTACTCGAAAGGCGGGACGAAAAAAATAATGCTTCTTACACGGCGGATAAAAGAGGCCTATATTCGAGTTTAATGAAACGGGTGTTCCGCCCGAGGTGTACTTTTTAATTATTTCTGATGAAGATATTACCATAATCTTAAATGTTTTCGCAGTAATCTCTTGGAAAGTAACTAATTCGCGGCATAGAAAAAATAAAATTTGGTCCTTTCAGCTAATGGCATTGCTGAAAAACGAGAGAATCTATTTTTTACAGAATCCTTGGAGTAACAATTAAAGAAGGGAGAGCTAATATTTTTACCCAATCTATACAATTTGGCGATAAATCAGTTTATCCGGAATTTTATGTCGTATACCACGAGAAAGAGACAAAAAAGATATCACATAATGTCACATTGCGTCGACACTTGTAAGCATGTCAATAACTAGTGTCAAACAGTTTGTGAGCATGTCCGGCATACGCGCGAACTTTACACCATTCATCGGAATAACTAATTTCAAACAATTTGTGAGCATGTCCGGTAAACGCGCGAACTTTTCACCAATCATCGGAATAACTAATTTCAAACAATTTGTGAGCATGTCTGGCATACGCGCAAACTTTACATCATTCATCGGAATAACTAATGTCAAACAGTTTGTGAGCATGTCTGGCATACGCGCAAACTTTACATCATTCATCGGAATAACTAATGTCAAACAGTTTGTGAGCATGTCTGGCATACGCGCAAACTTTACATCATTCATCGGAATAACTAATGTCAAACAGTTTGTGAGCATGTCTGGCATACGCGCAAACTTTACATCATTCATCGGAATAACTAATGTCAAACAGTTCCCTGTATTTACGTTTATTGAAATATTTGTGGTAGTTTTAAATAAGAAAAAACATCATGGCGATATGTTATATGCGTGAATGTACTAGTAGGACCCAAAAAAGTGTTAAAAATGATCACTTTTCACAAGTGTTTCAACATCTTTTAATATTTTTGGTAGTGCGTTTGGAGATTCGTGTTTTTAGGGATAAAAAGACAAAATATCAACAATGAGCATTCATCGTTATTAAAGCAAACCTCATGCTATTAGCGCGTGTATGATAGTTTGACTAAATAAACAATTTAAATGGTGTTTTTAATATTGTTTTGTTTTGTTACGATAAAAATATTTTTATTAAAAATGGCCGAAACGATACAAAATACACTATCTATATATTCCTGTCTCTTTTTATTTACTTACACGGGCGGGAATTTGTTTGTGTTAGAAAGAGACTTGCACTATTGCATGTTAACCTGAAATCTTGTTTTAGAGTCAGACTAATGTCAACGAATTGACTACAATCCTTCGAAAATCTATACCTCATTATATTCTTCCTCTAAGGTATATTCCTTATGATTTACCTATTAAAGTTATTTCAGTTGTAAATAATGAAACGACACTTATTTAATAACAAATCAGCAAGAACTTTGGAACGTTGGTACCTTTAAATCGGGACAACAATGTCAAAACTGAACGTATAGTCTTAGATTAATTAAATAATGTAGATACGTTACTGAAACAACGCGCCTGGTTGCGCGAAACCAGTCATTCCCAAAGTGGTCTATATCGACCCCCAGGGGTCGATTCCGACCTGCAAGGGGTCCACGTCAATGAAAAAAAAAAATTGGGGGTGCATGAGACGTAAATGGGGGTCCACGGGAAGGGATTCCATTTAGGCAGCCCGTCACCAAAATGTTGGCTTCCCGCAAATGTAATAATCCACCTCACAGATAGTACCTATGTAGGTACTTACGTAATACTATCTTATAATGGACTTTAATTCCCTAATTATATTAATAATAATAATTTTTGGGGGAGGATTTTTTGTCGATTTGCTAGTACTTTTCGATTTCAAATCTCTACCGACTAGTGCTTTTTTTCGGAGAGGAATTTTTGTTGATTTGCTAGCACTTTTCGATTTGGGATCTCTGCCGACTAGTACTATTTTTTGACGAGTTCGACTACAATTGAAGTGTTCACCGCGAAGGGTTCATTTCAAAGAACTAGGAGTTCCTGAAGGGTTCACAAAACCTTGAAGTTTTTCCCAACGCTAAAAAAAATCAATACTAGGAAAGCAGGGGGTCTATACAAAACAGAAAAAATCGACAAGTGGTCTACGGGACAAAAAAGTTTGGGAACCTCTGCACTAAACCAACTCAACGAGACATACCTTCGAAACACGTTTCATAATTCTTATCTCTTCCGCACACACATATTCTTTGAATGGCTATCCTTTTCATACGCGGGAGAAACATTTAGTGGTGCAACATTAGTGGTGCTGCATTTTTCGTAAGATTTGTGTGAATATGACGTATCTTGTATTTTATGTCTGTGCGAATAGTAAGCCACTTTAAAAAGAAAAGCCATTAAATTATTATTACGATAAATGATAAAAATGATAAATGTAATTTTTTAAGCCTTCAAAAATGATGTCAAATATTTTATATCTAAATAATTGGTAATTGCCTTTTTACGTATTGGCAAAACATGTATTTTTGTTTGTTTACTAAATTGTATTACCTCATTGGCAACAAAGTGCCTTATGCAAATATAGATGTCTAATCAAGTATTATCCCATTTACAATGTTTTGTGAGTAAAAAAAAAGTTTTTTGCACAGTTCCCCCAGACGAGAAAAAAAAAACTTCATCTTCACCCCACTGTACAAACTTTATAATTATTTTTAAATACTATGTATTCATTTCACGTGTTCTGCAGTGTCCCCAACTAGTGGTGCCCAAAGACCGTATACACAGCCTTCTTTAAAAAGTACCCACTTACCTAGAACCTTTCACGAATATCCTAATAGTAGTTTATAATATTTGTATAGCCCAAAAAAGTCATATTAAAAAATGTATATTTTGTAACGAATTTTAGATTCACTATTATAATTTTCTTGCTTTTCTACTAATTAAAAAAATGGTGAGCTATATTCTATAATTGCTTTTATTTTTACAAAATAAACCCGCAGTCACTGCTTGCCAACAATCGAGTAGGTACTACGCATACACTTTAGGTGTTTGCTTCTTTCCATTGATTAAAAAATGGACATAGTTAGGTCCAAGAGAATAATTTATTTTCACAAGATTTGCTTATTGTCTATTCAACCTTCAAAATTGAATAAATATTTATTGGTGGTTGAAAATTCAATTAATAATCTCTTTGTAACTTCGGCAAAATATCTTATTTATTTAAACTCATTGGACATGTACTCCATCAGTTTTGTAGATGTGCTGAATTTTGTACAATGACGCACGTAGGGTTATAATACGACAATTTTAATTTTATATTAGGTCCGTACAGGAGGCCTTGAGGGCTCCCATTGTCTGTGTCATCTTTGAGAATGCTTTTACGGAAAGACACAAGTAAAGTTGTTACTGTCGAAGGAAGAAAACACGAAATTCAACAAATCAAACGAGGCTGTTGAGCACGAGAACGAGTCGTAATGTCTTGCTTCATCACCGTTGCGCTACATCCATACATGTTCTTCACCGCCTCAAATCCCTCACCGATCTCCTCCAGTACTTCCTGTCCTGCTGTATTCCTCTTCCCCTTCCTCGGTCTACCCATGGGTATGCTTTGCAGTGTCATCTGGCATTTTTTCTACATCTCTAGCTTGCGACAATATAAATCTTTAAAAATCTTTTTCTAGTTCGTGGTACACTTAAATTATGATTTATTCATTTTCTAGCGTAGGTCTAAGAATTAACAAAAAAAGTGTTCAAATACTGCTAATTTAGTTTCCTATTTTTTGGGTAAAAATTAGTTCTCACAAGCCTAGGTAACTAATGATCTTATTTTGATCAAGATGTCAAACATTTACAAGTATTGGGCACACGTTTGGCGTGTCTCCCGGTTGTGTAACAGTGCACAAGTGATCAAGTTTCATTAAAATACCGGGAGAACCTCAGAGCAATAATATACAAGAGGGAGCGCTGCTGTAGTCAGTTTTGATGAGTTTTGCCGGACTCGGCTAGACCTGGGCGTGGTCAGGACTAGGGATAGGGTGTTTATATATCCATTCATAGCACATGTCGACATAATGTTTTTGTTTATTCGTAAACCTACTTTTTCACAGCATTGTTATAAACAAAAATATAGCATATAACCTAAAAAACCGTTCACTTATGTCCATTTATGTCGCATATAAAAACGTGTGGGTGGAGCCATAGGAGACGCGGGAAACGTATAACGTTCTTACAATACTTTAAAGCGGTGTGATGATTTGGAAAATTTTGTTGTCTCTTTCTTTCTCATTATGTACAACGTAAAAACCCGAAGAAAGTGATTTATCCCAAATGTGTATAGGTTGGGTAATAATAATTAGCTCTCTCTCCATATATTGTTACTCCAATTGGAGAACTAACACCGTATTATTACCCGACGTCTATGTTTTGAGGATTGAAATCTATAAAATAGAGAAATATCTATCCAATAGATTGATCGTTGCAGTAGAGTGGGGAGTTTATTTTCAGGTATCTAAGGGTTCCAGATCGGAGATGGCTATCAAATACAAAAGCTGTGTAGTTATTATTATTAATCGAAATTTTAAGATAAACTTTCTCTTGAATCGTTGCCTCATAGCTGAGGATCGAGTTGCTCTGTTGAATAAGGCTCCTTCACTCCGCACTGTCCTGCGCTGCATGGAGAGCAAGGTAATGCTGTAGATCGATCTGTAGTCAGTTTTTACTAGGTTTTACTGACTCGGTTGGACCTGGGCGTGGCTAAGACTAGGGTTACGGTATGTATACATCCATTCATAGCACATGTCGACACAATGCTCATGTTTATTCGTATAACCACTTTTTCACAGTATTCTTATAAAAATAAAAATACCATATAACCTCAAAAACCGTTGAGTTATGTTCAGTTTAGTTGCACATCAAAGCGAGTGGGCGGAGTCCCGGGAGACACACGAGACAAAAAACATGGATACAATGCTTTGAAGCGGTGTGAAATTTTGCCAAAATTTTGTTGTCCCTTTCTCTCTCACGGTATACGACGTAAAAACGCGGAGAAAGTAATTTATCGCAAATTCGTTTAGGTTGGGTAAAACAAATTAGCTCTCTCTCCATAGATATTCTTACACCGAGAGAGCCACGGATGTTTCGGACACCTGCAATACTTAATCAGTCCAACGTGTCCGTTATCTTCCTTTAATTCTTCTGCCTTCTACTTTGCCAGTGACTATAAACTTCGCCAGGTTCAAGACTCAAACAAGTTTTAGACAAACAGCATGCGTCCATCCATTCAGGGCCAGTTCCACGACATCCCGCGCCCTGTGCACTGAGTACCGATTGCGCCCCCCCTACCTGGAAAAATAGACTCTACGACCGAATAAGTATTTTTTTGCAATTCGTTAAAAAATTCAATGACAAAAAACTGTTTTCCATACATTTTTCATAGTCGTTGAATGCACAGTGATGTTGCCAGCGCAATAGAAAACATAATTATCTCATGATGTGGGTATTTTTTTTTTAATGATTTAGGGAATATTTTCATGGCGCCCTATCAGAGATGGCGCCTGTGTTTTTGCCAGGCTCAAACATTATTATTAAGATTCATTATCATTCACATTTCACATAAAAGATATCAATAAAAAAATAAAGGTCAACAGTGAAGTCAGTTGAATGTCAGGGTAAGTTGGAACGGTGTATCTGACCTAAGCCGTGATTGTCATTTGGGTTTTTGGATATCTTATTCAACAATGTGTTCTTTGGGAATTCCATGAAATCTACGATCTTTTGGGCTAGGTTATTAATACATGTATCATATTCAAATTCATTGGAAATTGAAGGAGAAGCTTTACTAGAAATATTTCGATAAGTATCTCCAATCTCTACGCTATTATTATATTTAGATGTTATCCAAATTCGTTGGATTTTTTTCTGAGAAACTATACAAATTATTTTGTAATTTTCTACCTACGAGGGGTTACGTGCTTCAATCACGTAGACAAATAACGTATCCTTTACTGACGTATTCGCATTCCTTCCATCCAAAAATAAAAACTTACTAACAGTCGGGCTAGGCTACAATAAGAAAGGTGCCATGAAAATTTGTTCATTTTTACTAGATATACATGAAGGCATGTATTAGCGTTGGGAAAAACTTCAATGTTTTGTGAGTGCTTCACGAATTGCTAGTTCTTTAAAATGAACGCTTCGCAGTGAACACTTCAATTGAAGTCGAACTCGCAAAAATGAGATTTGAATTTATCCGGTTATTTGTTCAGTTCTTTTTGGAACCAGTTACTCGCCGAAAAAACACGTACTAGTCGGTAGCGCTTTGCAAGTGAAAAGAACTGGAACCGTTTCCTCGCCAAAAAAAAAACACATTCCTTTAGATCAATACTTTGAAGTCAGACTTCAATTGTACTTATAATGAAGTATTTATTTATAGGCTTTGAAGTTCACCTTCACAACTGTACTGCTGCAAATTGAAGTAGTTCTTTGTAATCTAACTTTTATTGAAGTATTTGTTCAATGAAATGAAGTTAATGAAATGAGTGAACGGTAAAATGAAGTACCAACTTTATTTGAAGTATTTTTTCAATGAAACGAAGTTATTCAAATGAATGAACGCTAAAATGAACTATTAACTTCAATTGAAGTATTTCTTCAATGAACAATGAATGAAGTAGGAACTAGTTCTTTCAAAGCGGTTACAACGCTAGTATGTATTTATCGTAAAAAGTTATTTTTTAAAATTATCGATAAAATTTGTTTTCCATTTTACATTGCCATTGTGAAAGCCTTTTTGGTCTTTCGAAAAGTAAAGGGGTTTTTTATTGGTACCATAATCAGGCATTTTGACAACGTAGGAGTTTCTAACTGCTAAAATTAATGCTTTAAAATAACTCATAATTATGTCACATATGATATATCGTCGCCGGAAAGCAAAAGGGCTTAAGCGGCACATTGGTAAAAAATGAGTTGAATATGCAGTTTTTTTTCTGCATCGAATGTTTTGACTCTTGTTTGATTCTGGAGTCTTTTGTGACCCTTTATTTATCTAAAATATATTTACCATTTGGGAGAAGGCTTGACTCAAGCGACACAAGTTTGGAACTTTTTAGCTTTTGGTCGCTTCAGTAACTCAGTGAGAGCGTTGCGTTACCCGAGTTCACTTTTTTTCAAAATTCAACCAGGTACTGAAGACTTATGAATTAATTACTTATTAATTGTTGTAAAACAAAAACAAAAAACATACTGCTCTGGTGTAGACTTCCCAAAATGACGCTTCAGCCTTTTGACTTTCTGGCGACGATATTACCTTTCAGTTAAATTTGTCTAGGCTTAAAAAAAAATAATACCGCACAAGAGTCCCAACTGCTCCCAACCGTCTGGAGCCGGTGGGACTAAGGTAGTGGGGAGAGGAAGGAAATGAGAAAGAGGAAGGTTAGGAAGTACCTGGTTATTCAGATCTGATCACCAACCAAGGCCAAAGCCATTTGAAGCAACGTCTCGATTCTGAATGGTCGTCTTTCACCAGGGTGATAATGATAAATCTTCCACTCTGGAATGTGCCTTAATTATAATATATATTATTTTCATAAATAAAACAGATAAACTTTGTTTAAAACCGCTTAACGCTGCCAGGATGGACTCCCTTTTGATGGCGTTTTGCAGAAATGAGACCTAATATCCTCCATTAATATTTCAATTAAAAAAAAAAATCTTACGAATTTATGTAATTTTTTAAATTTGTTTTATTATTATTGTGTGTATTACAACTTGTATTTTATTATTTTTATGACTATTTATTATTATCAAGTATGGAAGGTATTGCATTGCACTACTCCTGCATACCTTCTGGAATAAAATTGTATTATTATTATTATTCAATATTATGTCGACCGGTTTCGGAAGACCCTTCCATCATTAGGACAATATTAAAATTGTCCTGATGTCAATTTTATAATTGGCAATTTGACTATTATCCTGATGACGGAAGGGTGCTCCTGAAACCGGTGGACATAATATTGAATAATGAAAGTGGTTATAAACAAAGTTCATCTGGTTTATTTATAAATATGGTAAGCCACAAAGTAAATGCTTTTTATGAATATGTATTATTTTCAAATAATTAATCGTGAAATGGCAAAAAAAAATATATTTATTCAAGTCCAATTTGGGCTTTATACACATTTAAGAACAGAGAAAAGAATTGTCAGAGTGCGCATATAAAAAAATAAGATGCAGATATGTGAATTATTATTTTTTTAAAATCACACATGCCGGGATTTGAAACGGCAACCTCTGGATTTGCTGTCGAGGATCATAACCACTCTACCACGGAGGCCGTCACAATAATAATTGTCAAACAAAAACTTTCTTGTACACGTTTAAAATAGTTATCATCCAAACTCGATCAAAGAGCATAAAGAAGAAGACGACCAATGCTGGTTGAAGTTTTTCCGGGCGAGTGCGCATACCTGTACATTACGGGCAATAAAAATAAATTTATTAAACGGCGGTTATGCAGATTTCACCACACCCATTAAACACCTATAATTACAAGGTCGCATATAAATCGATTTAATCAGTGATCATGTTCGTTGCCTGCCATTATTGGCCGATTATTTTACTTCCCCATATAAAAGAAACATACCATTCACCTAGAAGTAAATCGACGGATGAAAGTTCTCGTTTTGTCATTTCAAAAGACAAAGCTAACAATCCTTTCCCGGTGATATTTGATTTTAAAATCTACCGAAACATAAGCACTGCACTACGTGAGACCTCATAATTACGCATGTAAAATATTATTTGGGCTCCCGCGCCACTGCAGCGCTTCGATGATGTTTGACTGTTGTCGCATCCACCCTCCTTCCTCATAAGACACTGTCGCTGGTCTCGACTAAAGTTTCACCCCCAGGAGGGATACCTTGTGTAGTCAGGATTGTTGATTTTTTCCTAACTCGGTCGTGGCTAGGGTTTTCATGCACACACCTTTTTACATCCATTCATAGCACATGTCGACGTAATGTTTTGTTTATTTGTATAACCACTTTTTCACAGTATTGTTATCAACAAAAGTATAGGATATAACCTAAAAAATCGTTGAGTTATGTCCTGTTATGTCGCATAACAAAACGTAGTGGGCGGAGTCGCCGGAGATGCGGGAGACGGAAAACATGCTTACATAACGAAAAGTGGTGCAATAATATGTAACAACTTGTCTTATCTCTTTCTCTCTCACGGTTTACGACGTAAAAACCCAGAGATGGTGATTTATCGTAAATTTGTATAGGTTGGGTAAAAGTATTTAGCTCTCCCTCCATATATATTCTTGCTTCAAGGTCTCACCAGTTCATATTTGGAGTTCCTCTAAGATCGGAATAAACAAATTACAACAAGATTATTTGTGATCACACAGTTTCTAGCTCCACACAGTGCACACACCCCCGGCCCTGATCCATATGGCGCCTATTTAATTTAAAAAAAGAAAGTCTTACAATTCCGGGATACGAATAACCTGTCAGTATTTGAAAACTCCTACTACCATCATAATAAGCGAAAAATGTTGCATATGCAATGATGGAGGACTTAACCAGCAGAGGAATTGAACCTGCGACGCCTGGGTAGAAACCCGACACATTTGACAACTCAGCTACTAACTGGCATGGAGAAGCTTTAATGTTGGCGATTTTCGAATTTCAAGATCGGGGCCCTAGCACTAAACACCGATACAGATTTTATCGACAATTTCGGTAATTTGGAATAGTTACCGAGCCCGACTGCAGATCATCAACGAATGGAAAACAGTTAATTAAGCATGTTTAGTATATGTGAGTTCACTACGACTAAATTAAGCATGTTTAGTCGAAGCGTATTATTGTTTGTTTGTTGGCGATCTTTAGTCGAGCATGGAAACTATTCCAAATTACCGACATTGTCGATAAAATCTATATCGATGTTTCGTATTAGAACCCCAGAAAAAAATATCTTTTACCAGTGGTAAGGTGTCGCTAACCGTTGAATAAAATACAAACACCTTTAGATTGTAAATTTAAAATTGCACAAATTGCTTTTCGTAGGATTCCGTCGGAAAGGCACGCGTGTTAATTAATGGTTCTCTCTACCAGCGGCAGAATTAATGTAAAATTGTTGCGTAATACATGATTTATTCGAAGATTTAAGCTATAAATTGCCAAAATGTCTGAAATACAACTCTGTCAACCAAATACTAATACACCTTTATATCGATTTCTATGTTCTTATATCAACCGAATAAATTGGGTAAATATTTATAAGATCTACGATTCCATGCTATCATTCACATTCATACGTATCATTGACCCGCTTCGTTAAACGATTACTTAAGGCCATCGATTAAGAAAACCAATAAAGCCGATTTTATGAAAATACCAATAGATTTCATTGCGTTTATTGAAACTTATGTGTTCAATTTATATTATTCAATACGTTCATTAATTAAATGCAATCTTTAACGCTTATTTCAAAACGTTTACCGAGCAGTCATTTTATATTGAAATTCTCAGAAGAAATCAAATGTGTGACACAGTTAAAAAACTATTCAAACGTGTTATTTTAATAATTAAGTGATAGATTTTTGTGAGTAGGTCTCTTCGAAAAATTAAATGTTAAAATTTTATGTAAAAAATATTATCTGAATTTCAAAAATCACAAACTTATCATCTATATTAGCAACCTTGGAGAAACATTTACCAATGAAACTCCTACGTATGTTTTTACCCATAATAGAGGCTTTTATGTAATTTGGTTTTTAATTTTCAAAACAAAACAGTGTGCAGTAAATAGACCGGGGGCGAAAATACTAAAGAAAAGAAGCAAACTGGTTATTTATAAAATTAAAATAGGACCAGTTGTAAACTGTGATTGTGAGAAGGTTGTGTGGTGCCTAAGCCAAAAATAGTCAACCAAATTAGCAGTCTTTGAGAGTTAATTTCTACAAAAAATCCTTAGACCTACAAAGGAAAATGAATCTTAGATGGTAAAGATGAATAATTATTAATTAAGTCAAAGACCTTATGGAGCATGAGACCACAGTAATATTATGTAGGTTACGAGATTTGAACCATCTTAACCGCTAGACCACGGAGAACGCCTAATGTGATTGATTATTTTTTTTACTTGGATCTTTGAATATTTTTCGTTTATTAAAAAATGTTTTTTTGCAACACAGGCTCCCATAGATTTAAATAAATAAGAAATAAAAACCTACTTAAAAAGCAACATTACCTCCATTTTAGTCGATTGTCAAGAAAAAAACTGAAAAAAAGGACGAAGGTTAATAATTTTTGTTTTCGTATTCTTTTCCAGATAACGATATTCTCACTGGGATCTCCCGATAAAGAATACATGAAAACATTACCTCGATCAATAATTACATCTTAGTTATGAATAACAAATTATGATACATTTCGTTTCCTTTTTGTATTTTTTTTAATCCTAGTGTTGAAATTCAGATTTCTGTAATTAATGAGGAGAAAAAAAAAATGGCTCGAAAATAAATTGGATAACAATGCTGGCGCAAGAATTTTTGGCAAATTTTCAAAGCTGGCCACAGTTGATGACACGATAAAAGGTCTACGTTTTAAAGAGTGACAGACTGACGTAGAATAAACAACAGTTGGATAATGGGTGAGAGTGTATTTTTTTTCAAAAGCTTTGGGTTTACCTCACATACGTTGTAAAATTCCGAGACGTGAAATTTATTGACAACTTAGTCAAGATAACTCGTGCCTGGGGTAGGGCCAAATCTGTTAACTTTAGAAAGAAGAAATCTAAAATGGGAACTTATTGTGTCTTTTGCCTTGCTTTGTGATCCCAAGACGACAACATGTTCAAAAATGAATAAAATGTCAACTGTAACCAGTACACTTGATGATAGCATACTCTTCAACAAAAAACTGTATTCATGTTCTATGAGAGAGTATCTCAGATTGGTCTAGTATGTTACAACCCCTTCAAAAAGAAACTTCATTCATAGAAGTTTGAGTAAATCTGAATTATGAAAAGTCGGGCGTTCTATACGGGACTAAATGATAAAACATTGTTGATAGGCCAAAATTTACCATCTCTTATACCCAAGCAAAATGCATTAGAGCTAGTTAGGTCTGCTCAGATAAACCAGCGGTATTGAACTCCCACCCCGAGGTGAAGAAGAGAAAGGTGGACATAGCTCCACCCGAGTGCACCCCCGGCGATGAACCAAATGGCGCCTATTTATTTTAAAAAAGAAACTCTCACATTTCCGGGTTACGAATAACCTGTCAATATTTGAATTTCCTCCTACTACCACCATGATAAGCGAACAATGTTGCTTGTGCAATGTGACGAAGGACTTAGCCAGCCTCAGAGGAATTTTACTCACGAAGCCTAGGTAAAAACCCGACACATTTGTCAACTCGGCTACTAACCGGCACGGAAAAGCTTTAATGTTGGCGCTTTTGAATTTCAAGACCAGGAGCCCAAGCACAAAACATCTATATAGATTTTATCAACAATATTGGTAATTTGGAATCGTTCCCGAGTTCGATTGCATATCGACAACGAACAAACGACAATTCTTTGCTTACTTTGGTCGATGTGAACTGTTTGTTCGTTGGCCATCTGCAGTCTGGCTCGGGAACGATTTCAAGTTACCGAAATTGTCGATAAAATCTATATCGGTGTTTCGTGCTGGGCGCTTGGTGTGCAAAGGCTGAACTACTGTACATAGTTGAGGGTGTAAACATGCAAGCCAATTGAATAGTTCTTTTGTAAAATGCTCCGTGTATGGATCGAGTCCAGCTTTTATCTTTCCACCATTATTCTGATTAATAAATCTTTTTAACCGCCTCACAACTTTACCAATTCGGAGAAAATAATAAACATCTTCTGGCTGTACACCACAGAGGTAAAGACTGCATTGTGGAGGTAGTGACTGGCATGCCTAGCGCAAAAGTAAACTTTAAATCAAGGCTCACATTTAGCGAAGCAAATCATTAATAACATTTTTTACGTTATTATTATTTTGCAAGATTGATAGACCGATATTTATCATTTATAGAATTCAATCAACTTCCTACCTATTTCCTTTTTTATGAACTTTAAATGATTTTTTGTAATTAATCAATATTTTCAAGGCGATAAAATACCAGAAAATCAACGGTTTCTCAATGATTACAACCTTCAACCACTGTTGCAATTAATAAATGAAATGCGCCATCGCATTTTTAAATTGATCAAAAATAGCTCACCAATATTTTTGCAAAATTTATGTAATAAAATAACGACAAAGCTTTACCTTGCACATGTAAACTATAATTATTTTATACGTTCAACCATTTTTCTTCAATGTTATGGTTAAAACCTTGAAGGTCATCTTACTATTGTTTTAAAATGTTTCCTCAAATACCCTTAATTTTCATTCAACATACTGCAACGAGAAAACATCACTAGATGATCACTTGCGGTATTATTGCTTCCGTTTGACAAACAGCCAAGTATTGTTGACGTGCTACGTTCATGTAGCACATACAGACATTGAATAATAATTATTTACCTCCATCTGATGTTAATATTTTATTCAAAAAAGTAATGAAAAATAAAATAATAAACTGAAATAAAATCAGACCAGGGGTGGTGCAAACAGCCCTTGTTCCCCCATTGCTACGCCTGCGGTAAAGACAAAGAAACTGAATTATCGTAGAAAGCAACAATTTTGTGTTTTGACGTATTTGATGAAATAAAAGAAATAACTTTGTTTATACATATTGTTATAAATAGCATCATCAGGGTAAAAAGTTAAACTAAACAAAAAAAAATAAACAGTGTGCGGTTATATATACATAAACATTTCTCTCTGTTCCTTTGTTATAATTTAAATTTTATTCTATTATTTTCTCACTGTTCTCTTATTTTATTTTTATTGTGTAACCTGATGATGCCTAGGCTAACTGAAACCGGTCTTTAAAAAAAAACTGTCGTTTTATACATCGTTATTTTTTCATTTCATTATAAAAAAACTAATATTTTTATTATGTCAGTATAAAAATTATGAGTTAATCATTGAATAAGTTGCGTCCTATTTTCCCTTCCACTGGATCACGTCACGATGAATTGTTTATTGTGGGTAAAATTTCTTTTAATTTGAATGTGCAACTTGATTATAGCAGACGCTTAGCTGACACGTCTAATGGAGATAATTTATTATGTCGGAAGACGTTCACACAGCATTTTTGGCATTAGGAACTACAGAGGTATCTCACGTGTATCCGCACGGAGCCCGCCAGAACTCTCCAATGGTTTTGGTGCTGATGAAGATGATGGTGTATTCGTTTATACCAGTTTGGTGGAATTAGTTCTTCGACGTTCAGTTAGACCTTAGATCCATCATCAGAGCAAAAATATACCAGGAGGGATAGCTTTGCGAAAGAGTGTAGTCAGGATTGTTGATTTTTTCCGACACGGGTGTGGCTACGGTTTTCATGGACACACCTTTTTACATCCATTCATAGCACATATCGACATAATGTTTTGTTTATTTGTATAGCCACTGTTTCACAGTATTATTATCAACAAAAATATAGGATACAACCCCAAAAACCGTTAAATTATGTCGCATAACAAAACGTAGTGGGCGGAGTCGCCGGAGACGCGGGAGACGGAAAACATGCTTACATATCTAAAACTGGTGCGACATTATGTGACAACTTGTCTTGTTTCTTTCTCTCTCACGGTTTACGAGGTAAAAACCCGGATAAAGTGATTTATATATTTTTTTTACATGAATACTGCACAAGAGTCTCAACTGCTCCCAACCGTCTAGAGTCAGTGAGACTATGGCATCCCTGATAAGGAGTATGTTGTGAGGCTGAAGGTAGTAGGGAGGGGAAAGGAGATGAGGAAGGGAAGGTTGGGAAACACCTGGCTATTCAGATCTGGCCACCAAACACGGCTAAAGCCATTTCAAGCAACGTTTCAATTCTGAATGGTGGTCTTTCACCAGGGCGATACTTAGAGTATCTACCACTCTGATATATCGTAAATGTGTATAGGTTGGGTAAAAAATATTTAGCTTTCTTTCCATATATATTTTTCTTCAAGGATGCGCCTTAACCAAATCGTTAAAATCCTAACATCTTGATGTGATTTACACCAAAAAAGAAAGATTCACATAGGAAAATACGTTTTTGCAACATGCTTCACCTCCCGGAAAGGTAATATGTACATTTGTCTAACAGCACGTTCCTACGACGCGAGGTTTCAAATAACACAGAGTTCATGGTTACAAAACACACATGTTAGATAAATATCAAATGTAACATTAATTTCAAACGAACACTATTATATAATGAAGCGCCTAGTACTTATCTAAATTTATTCCCAAAACGTTTGCCATGGTTGTACAAAACGTGTAATCATGCTGAGAAGGTGACATAATATTCTATAGGAGTATGGTAATGATATTAATTTGTTAACAATAATTGGCTTTGTAAAAAAACCCGTTTTTATACTGTAATGAATATCTGAAACGATTAGGTACTTGTTTGAATGGCCGTGGTGATAATTGATGGCTTCTTTTTTTAAATATTATAATCAGATAACACTAAATCGAAATCGTTTAAAATATCGTTTTTGTGCATAAGTTCATAAATGTTCTTTAAATGTATTTTTTATATTAGGATGGCCTTTGCGTTGGCTGATGATCTTTGCTAGTAAACAAACAATATTTCTATTAATCATCGAAGACACCTTCTGTTTATATAATACTTATTTAAAAAGTGTCGGTATTTGATAGGTTTAATCATATTTCAAAAGCTTTGTTTGTTGTGATAATTTATAGTCATCCAAAAGCTTATTTTACGTGGGAGCATTTAGGTTACGCGGTCATTGAATATTTTTCTTTTGGAAACTTGAATAGCAAACTGAAAGAGAAAAATGAAAAATAAGCATATTGTTAGGAACGTGTTTGCTTTAAGCTCTCGGTCAGAGCTTTACATATACTGAGAATCTTGACCTCTTTGGAATGCAGAGATCCTCCGGGCAGGTTGGCGCAACCCATTAGGGCGAAGTCGAGTGGCGCACAGTTGCACCAATACGTCATCCGTGGTCGATTGGTAAGACGCTCGACTACGCATCTAGAGGTCGCGGGTTCAAATCCGGCGTGCGCAAAATATTTTTATTCAATTAATATGTGTCATAACACATTATATTTTTATCCAATTTGTCACATTGTGCAAAATCACAATTTGAAAAGCCTGTAGGTTCGAAGTCAACATTCTAAAGCCTTTTTGACGGCCTCCGTGGTCTAGTGGTAAGACGCTCGACTACGACCCTAGAGGAACACGGGTTCAAACCGGGCGTGCGTAAATAAATGTATTTAATTAATACAAAATAATGTATACTGTTTTTGCGGCACGTTCCAGAGTGGTAGATACTCTAAGTATCGCCCTGGTGAAAGACCACCATTCAGAATCGAAACATTGCTTGCAACGGCTTACGCCGTGTTTGACGACCAGATCCTGAATAGCCATAATTTCCCAACCTTCCTCTTTCCCATCTATTTCTTCTCCCTACTACCTTCAACCTCACAATATACCCCAATTGGGGATGCCATATCTCGCTGCCTCTGGACAGTTGGGAGCAGTTAGTACTCTTGTGCGGTGTTCACTGTAAAAAAAGAAGTAATATTTACATTTATATTCATATATCTAGATTGTCAATAAACCTTATTTAGATAGTCAGAAGATACGTTTGAAGGCACGATAAGGAATCTCTTCGTTGAGTTTTAAGTAAACAGCATTTTTATTGGGCAATAAAACCCAATTTTAATGAATACAGTCGCAAATCAAAATTCACGCGAAATGGCGGGTTTCATTCAACATGTCGATACTTATTTAATATAATCAATTTTGCGAAAAAAACAAATTTATACAATTTAAGATACAATTTTTTACATTCGTAATAGAGACATTTGAAGATTTTAAATAATATTTGTTCAAGTAAATTAAATTAATCTAAAATGATTGATTTTTAGTAAATTTGTGGCAATACATCCACGCCTTCCGTCAAATTGAAAGTAACCTAAAAAATCTCTGCACTTAACTCGGGATTAAATAACAGATTTATTTGTATTTATGTCTTTCCTTAAATGTATACACTACCTTATAGATCAATTATTGTCGCCACATTTCGTTAAAATTCCGATGAAATTATCTAAAACATTTCGACCTCTTTTCAGCTACTAAAATTTTAAGGAAATTGAAAAGAAAAAATATGTCTTTCCGGGGTGTAGTGACACACCCACGTATCATCCCCCGTCATGATAGATTCTAGAAAGATTTATCTGTTCTGCAAAGTCAAAAAACGGATGACTGCGCGGATCTAGCACGGACAGGAGGTTGCGGGAGCGCGCGACGACCTCTTCAACGTAAGAATTTACAGTGACTGAAAAAAATGGCCGAAATAAACGAACCGTTAGAATCCCTACTACACGCCAGGTAAGTCAACTTCGAAACGAAAAAAATTCTCCCGGCCTCAGGAGCCCTTGTAACCTTACTTTCTGGATGACCCTCGCGTATATCTTCAAGGGATATTATAAGCATTCAATGATCATGCACTTGTTAAGTTGCCGCAATAAAAATTGAAGAAATACATTTTGTGATTTTGTATTTGGGAGAAAAGTGACCCATCAGGTTACATGGGCCATTAAAACAGTCCCACCTTTTAAGAATATTTCAAGTAATAAGTTGATTAAGTCCATTGACAGATTTGTTTTCTTGGAAGAGCGCATAGCTGTTATACATATTATCTAATTAGATTACCTGTTAACTTAATACAATTAAAATAAGTGAAGGGGCAAGCTTGCACCAGGGCGCAATACGTTTGGTGCAACCCTGTCTCTAGGAAACCAGAATTTTCTACCAGTTGCATAGCCAGCTTATATGTTGTGTCTGTAGAAAATTGCTCACAAAAGGCTGACCCCTGACAAAATACACAATGGACACAATATGAACATTTTAATTTTTATTTATTTAATAGATACATTGCGAAACAGTACAGTTCGTTCAACAGCAAACAAACGCTCGAAAGATAAGTATATACTTCAACAAAATACTATTTAATTTCACTTTAGAAGAGAATTTTCGATTTCAAAAATAACATTTTCATGCTATTATTCAGAGTGAAATAAAAATAAATAACATAAATAATCAAAAATTAAAAAAAAGAAGATCTTCTGAAGGACAAAACTTTTTTGTTTTTGTTTTTTTTAAATAATCAAAGTGGGGAATTGGCTATTTACATCGGTTCTAACGGTTTCGTCCAAAGCTCATTGGAAAATTCCTTAAACCACATTCCATTATTTTCTATAGAACATAATAGGTAATTGGTAATTATTTAAAAAAAAATACAGATTCTCAGAACTGCCTAATATTCAACTGAAAACTTTTTAAGAACTGAACATTTATGATGACTTGCCTGAATGTGTGAAAAGTGAAGGAAGAATGAGTATACTTAAAAATAAATGTTATGCTTACTGCAAAAATGTGAACATTATCGAAAATTTAAAATTGACATATAAATATCGCCGTTGGAAAGGCAAAAGGGCTTAAGCGAGCCTTTGGAGTTGAATATGCAGTTTTGATCTGTTTTTTTTTCTGCATCGAATGCTCTGACTTTCGTTTGATTCTGAAGACTTTTGTGGCCCTTCAGCCATCTAAAATATATTTACCATTTGGGAGAAGGCTTGACTCAAGCGACATGAGCTTGGAACTTTTTCTAAACCTTTTTGTCACTTCAGGTAACTCAGTGAGAGCATTGAGAACTTTTTTTTTCAACAGGTACTGAAAACATTAAATTTACCGTAAAAAAATAAATTAAAGTGCTCTCGTGTAAACTTCCAAAAATGGTGCTTCAGCCCTTTTGACTATCCGGCGACGATATTATGAATGTGAACTGATTAAAAGAAAGAAAAAAAACAGCTCAGCAACGAACGATCAAAGTACGTCTCATAAACCTCGAGATAAGATCTTTGATATTGAATTAAATCATTCATTAAAAAAGTGGATAATTGTTTTAAATTCGTCACTCTTTGTCTATGGTATAGTCAGAACCAGTTAGGGAGTGGTCGAGATAACGCTTTTTTCGTATTTCCATGAGTTGTAAAATCAAGTTTTTTTGGAGGCATTTTGTTTTTATAGTTTCTTTAGCGTAAATATATAGATATGTTTTAATATTGTATTATCAGGAGGTATGCACATGTCTTGCGGATATCGATCGATGAAAAAGTAATAAATAATTTGTATAATTATCCGCAGTGGCTGTGACTGGGCAGTAATGTGCCAAATACGAATAAATTTAAAAAAAGATTTATTGGGAAAAAACACGCAGTGGGCGTGGGAATATGGAATGGCTTGCGATTATAAGTCGCAAGCTATGACAAACTCTTAACATATTAATTGCTAATTACATTCACTATACGTTATGCGTATTGTACATAGATAATATTCATTGTTAATACATTTTAGCGATACAGGCAGGTAATTGATTTTGTTGAGAATTTTAAAATGATGATTCTGAAATCTTTTTTAAATATTTAAATTTTGAATTTTTATTTTACCTCAATTACCCCTTCTCTTTCCAATTCCTAAATATGTATATATATCTCAGTATTTTGTATTTCAGGTTAATTTAATATTGTTCTGATGATGGAAGGGTACTTCCGAAACCGGTAGACATAATATTGAATAAAAAAGTGGTTATAAACAAAGTGTATGTTGTCTATTTATCTAATTATGATTCATATTTTTTTTGACTTAATAATGATATTATAACTTATATACTACTTGATATTACTAATGTATTTTAAATATATATATATAATTATATTTCTTAGATTATTTTATAGAATAATGCAAGTAGTCAAAATTAAGGCCTAAACTGTAACAAAGCATTTTTTCATATAATTTTCTTATAATTAGATAACATATTTACAAAGCTATTTTTTATGGTGAATAAGAGTCCCAACTGCTCCCAACCGTCTGGGGCTAGTGAGACTATGGCATTTCCCAATTGGGGTATGCTGTGAGGTTGGAGGTAGTAGGGAGGGGAAGGATATAAGAAGAGGAAGGTTAGAAAGTATCTGTCTATTCAAATCTGGTTACTAAACACGGCTAAAGCCATTCAAATCAACGTTACGATTCTGAATGGTGGTATTTCATCAGGGCGATACTTGGAGTATCTACCACTCTGGAACGTGCCGCAAAAACAGTATATATTAATTGAATGTGTTGACACATATTAATTAAATCAATTTATTTGCGCACGCCCGGCTTGAACCCGTGACCTCAAGAGTAGTAGTCGAGCGTCTTACCGTAGACCAAGGAGGCCGTGAAAGGGCTTTAAAATGTTCGATTTCTAGCTCACAGCCTTTTCAGATCTCGATTTTGCACAATGTGACAAATTAAGTAATTAATATATCCTGATTTAATAACATTTTTAAACGCTTTTTCAATAATTTTTTTCGCGTTATTCAAATAAGGCGGGGCGACGACGCGACGAAGCAATTTCATCTTTATTGCGACCAGAAGAATGAGTTTGTGACGTATATCTTCGTATTTCAATGTCATTTCAAAATATGCCTTTGCATGAAACTTAATTATTTACGAAGCGTTTTACTTGCTCTTATACTGGAAAATTTTCTGTTGTAATCACAACAATTATCGATTGACCAAAAAATTCGTCTCCGACATCAAAACACTGGAAAAACGGAGTTTTAAAGTAATGACGTCTCTGTAAATGCGCGGTGAGATTAAAAACACTAATAAACGTATTCAAATGACAACATGTGTTTTTCGCATTAGTTAAAATTATTATGTTCCTAGCTGCGCTGTATTAATTGCTCCTAACTCGGATGGGCGATTAATTTGACTACACAATGTGTGTATGTCACAATGTTCACACGAAGAGTCTCCAGCTTCTCTTCACCAAATCATTTCAGGAAATATTGTATCTGCTATGAAACGAAACGTCATTAAGTAATGACGAAAGCCATGGTTAAATTATTATGACTTGCTTTGAAGTGTTAAAAGTCAACGAATAATAAGCTGTTTGCATTACGTAATTTTTTTTTGAAAGAATAAATTCTTAGTTCCTTGGAAATCGAAGCATTTCTTATAAACTTTTTTTGTTTTGATTTTATAGATTATTTCGTAATCCTCTGCTAACTATCTAGGGCTTATTCAAATACCCCTCATAATGTCTATCTAACTAGTACTGCGCCTCATTAGGCCTTATTCCTATCACCATCTGATGGTTGTATTTAATTGACTGAATTTAAGTTTACATTAGTCAGTTCTTAGAGAAAAGGTCTTAACTGGATAAAACCCTCAGTTCTTTTAAACTACGAAAAGTGCACTTGTTATAACAATTGAAAAGTCATATAAATAATAAAAAATAAAGTCAGCTGTCAGTTAATTATAAAAATAAAGTGTATAAAATCTAGCTATTTTTTTAACAGATTAAAACAACTATCATGGGGTTCATGCTTGGAGAAACAAATCAAATATTTTAATGTTTATGTGGAAAGCAATCACTTTGTGGTTTGACATATTTATAGAAATGAAAAAATAACTTTGTACAAGACCACGAATATTAATTTATTTTTTATGAACGACCGGTTTCGCTTAGCTTAAGCATCATCAGGGTACAATATTAAACTAAACAAAAAATACAAAGTGTGCGGTTTTATAAATACAGAGGGAGAACAAATATAAAATAAAATTACAAAACAATTAATAAATAATTAAATGTTATTAAATTGATAAAATTAATTAATAAAGCGAAACCAGTCGGTTATAAAAATAAAAATAAAAACAATATTCGTGGTCATATACATAGTTATTTTTTAATTTAATTTCTTCAAATAATTTAAGATTCTTGTAATTTCGTTATAACAACATACAAATTGTCAAAATCGTTAGTTTTAAAATGTGGATTGTGACAAAATTACATATTTTTGTCATGTATATCAAAAATATCATTTCCATACAGTTAAAACACGAGCTAAAGACACCCATTTGTTTATTTTTTGAATAAAATGTTTTTTTCTAGCATTTCAGTAGTGTTTTCATTAGAAAAAAATATTTGTACGAGTTTTCTTAGTCAGTTAAAAATGCACGTAAGAAGCTCATTTTCAATTTTATTCTGCTTGACAGCTGAAAACAACTTAAATTTAGTTATAACCGTAATAAAAAAAAATTATATATTAAATTAAACCACAAAATGCACCACATTATTTATTCCCCATTGACGTTTATTCGTTTTGAAACGCACTTAAAATATAATTAAAAAATATATTTAATATTAAGATATTCAGTTATAGCGTATATAAATTGATTAATATTAATTATAATCCATATTCAATACAGTCATTTGTTTACGAGTTTCATCTCAGTGTATTTTGATGCGTACGTTCTTCGCGTCGTATTTTCATAACGTGAATAATTTACTGAAAAGCGACGTCTGGTGTTCATTCTGAAATGACGTAGGTACAAGTCTATTGTGTTTTAAATGCAACGTTCATTCACACTCACATGTGCTGCACTCACATAAGTAGTACGAATAGTTTTCAACGAGGCTGTGAAGGACACGTTGAACGTTTACGTGACAAATTAATAATTCATTAAAAGAATTAGTATAACCCTCGCGTTTCACTAAATATTTGCTACATAAAGCAAGAAAAATAATTGTTAAACATATTGCCATTTGCACTGCTTTTTATTCTTTAGGAAGAAACCGACAGTTTTTGCAAAATGATTTTGATAGTAAGCTATAAAGCTTTCTAAAATCGATAAAACTTCAATAATAGTTTTAAAAACTGTTTTATTTCGAGCAACATGCAAGGGTTGTGCAATGTAATGTAATCCCAATTGAAATTGTATAAATACAGTAAAAAATAAATAAAATGAAATAATGAATAAACATAAAACAAAGGAAAAAAAAACAACATTGAAAAGTAAAAATAAAGTAGGTAGATTTAAAAACAAGATTGAAAATTATAATTGTAAAAAAGAGAATTGAATGTATAAATCAACATAAATAGTAAGTTAAAGAGTTTCAGACTAAATTAAAGTTAAAAAAGATATTAAAAAGGTTTTCTTTACAAATTTAATAATTGTAAATATTTGTACCTACTTTATTAAAAAAAACGTTCAGTGAGAAAAAAAAGTGTTTAATGTACTGTTGTTGACATGATTTGTATTAAATTAAATTTTCTTACATCTTGGTTTTCATTTATTTCATGAGAAATAGAATTTTACAACATAAAATTAGACGGGCAAAGCCGGGTGTTAAAACAATAACCATAAATTCAATCGTTGAAAGGCAAGTGAGCTTTTCAAATCAATAGGCGATAAAAAAATATTTAATGAAAAAGTTTAATATTGTCATGTTAATTTGGAATCTAAAAAGATGTGTTAACGTAATTTTCACGGTATAAAATACTATTTTACACACTATAAAGTTTTTCTTTTAATTTACAATTTGTATATTCGTCAATTTTTAGTACTTTGCTTCGCGTGCTATTATTTTTGACGCACGTAATCGTAATATTTAATTATGTCACCCGGGATCCCTTGCTCCCGTTTTCCCACCATTTTAATTGGCCGCAGTATTAAGTTAGTCGCCGATATAAAAGCCATAGACTTCAAATAATGAGTTAATTATATTTTCCCGGCTTAAAAAAAAAAAACTCGACACATATTTTTATTAATATTTAATGGTAAAAATAATATATGCACGGCCGTGATAAAATAAATTATAAAAAGAGAGTCGTCGTTTATTTGTACGCTTATTATCTTCTTCTATTTCCTTGATATCCCAAGGTGTCGATGGCGATTCGTTTCGACGGTGGATTTGCGTAAAAAGTGTTAGAAACACTGTCGCCATTCAGCAGAACGGCCGATCTTACTACAAACGCGATAAATGTATACATTTTTTAGTTAATGACGGCACACTCTGTCGAGATACTGTGCAGCGCTGTCGTGTCGGACGCACTAGAAATATATCTCTATATCACGTCGAATATAGGATACTCGGCGTACGGACTATAGTCCGCACACTTCGTAGACTGTTCAGAACCAGGTTCCTACGAGGGGGGTGGTTCCAGGCTCCCCACCCATGCACCTCTCGCCAAACTGGTTTATCCACGACTCCCACGTGCTCCGATAAATAAACAAGTGCATCTTATACCATCCACGGAATGTGTACGAGGCGGTCGTCCCGAAGCTTTTCTAGGAATGTTCGTAGAAAATACCTCCGTCGTGTGTCAGAATGATTTTTCGGTGATATGCCAACATCTGTGTGAAAAAAATGTAAACAACTCTTGTTCCGGATAATACAGCAAGCCGTTTTAATTTAACTGATGTGTCGTATTTGTTTATGCAAATTTTAAAAGTTTCACATCTTTATTCTTCGTATAATTTCGTTCGTGCAAGTGTAATCTGTAAACTCTATCAGTTTCCAATGATAGTGGAAACTTTCAATGTTATAATAACACTTTAAATTATTAAATTCCTACGTACATATCAAGTAAATTAATGCTACGTTGATAAGAGCAATTATCAATATCACCTACAAATAACATTTGCAAGTTTAATTTAGTGATTTAATTAAATAAATACGCAGTAAAAATTATGATAAATCACATCGCTGAAAAAAAGGACACAATAATAAAGAGTTAACATTACTTACAGCTTTTTTGTATCCAACTGTTTAACTTGCAAAAAGGTTTAGCGTATCCGAGGCTACCTGCAATCTAGGCGCAAGTGAAGTGTTTCTGAGGTTTTCTGTCCGGGAGTCAGAACTGAGGATTTAGTGAGGCGAGTGGAAGTGAGAAGATGGCTATGGAAGACTTCGTGATGGACGAGTTGGAGCAGGCGCAGGCCGAGAGGCAGGAGTTGCTGCTGGGGGGAGTAGCTACTGCCAAAAAGCCTCAAAGTAAGTACTAATCTTCTATATTAACCACCGAAAACAAAAAATATGTGATGCGCGATAACAAAGTAATTTTTTGGAGAAAAATATATTAAATTTATTGATTTCTTATATTATATTTAGAACAGTTTGATAAATTTTGAAAAAAAAGATTGTAAAATATATTTTTTTTCTATAACAAATTCCAACACTTTTGCACAATAATAAATATATCAACTGTGTTTAAGTGGAGAGCGGTTTTCCACATTTTTTTGCAAGGAAATTTAGGCCTCCGTGATAACATAACGGCCATGCTGGTATGCTTGACACCTGATCGTAATTTGATCAAATACCGAAACGGGCCGATAATCGATGGTTAACGGGGGAGATTATTTGAAGTAGTGACGGTACAAAAAGATATCACTTTGGTGCTAATCATCGAACCTCTAGGTCTAAGTTTGCTTGCAAAAACATGTGGAATAACGCCTTTGACCTAAACACAGTCGATATATCTTCCTAAATATGAATAGATTCTTTTTTTAAATAAACAATTAAAATCAAAATCTTATACTAAATGTATTCAACATGTATAATATAAATCTTAGACATCCAGCAACCTATGATCTTGGGTAAAATTATGATAAGCGCATTTGCATTTCTGAGGTGAACAGTTTATCACATTCCGTTTAAATAGAAAAGCAATCGGTTTCATCTGTTTGCTTGGACCATTTATGTGTAAGACAGAGTTGTCATATTTACAGGGGACAGAAAACTTTATCAAACAACAAACTTTTATATTTTAAAAAATCATTGCATTGATCTAACACCTTCGAGATATTCTTTTGCATCGGTTACGATTGATTTCTTACGTTCTGGAAGTGATTCGATTCCACGCCTCAGGAAATGCGGAGGTTTTCCAGGTGAGTAAGTCCTCGAACCAATGTCGGAAAATAAGATTTCTCGTAGAAGGTTGGATAGAGAGCGGAAAAGATGAAAATCTAATGGCCCAAGAGCAGAGGAACAGGGTGGATGCGAAATGAGTGTAACTTTAAAAAAAGTTTTTAATTTGGTTATTTATTTAATCCTCCTAATCAGCTGACGGCCTCCGTAGTCGAGTAGTAAGACGCTCGACTACGAATCTAGAGGTCGCGGGTTCAAGCCCAGCGTGCGCAAATAAATTTTATTCAATGAATATGCGACATAACACATTTAATTCATGTAAAATAATATATAGTATATTTGCGGCACCTTCCAGAGTGGTAGATACTTTAAGTATCGCCCTGGTGAAAAACCACCATTCAGAATTGACACGTTGCTTGAAATGACTTTAGCCGTGTTTGGTGACCAGATCTGAATAGCCAGGTACTTCCCAACCTTCCCCTTCCTCATCTACTTCCTCTCCCCACTACCTTCAGCCTCACAACATACCCCTATTGGGGATAGGCCATAGTCTCACTGGCTCTAGACGGTTGGGAGCAGTTGGGACTCTTGTGCGGTATTCATGTAAAAAAAAAATAAATTACAAAATCATTAAGTAGGATAGCGATTTTAAAAATATTAGATACCGTCGTCGGAGAGGCAAAAGGGCTGAAGCGCCATTTAGAGAAGTTTACCCCAGAAAACTTTAAAGTTTTTTGTTTGTTTTGAGATAAAATTCATAATTCTTCGGTACCTGGTTGGACTTTGAAAAAAAAAATTAACACAGGTTCAATGCTCTCACTGAGTTATCTGAAGCGACAGAAAGCTAAAAAAGTACCAAGCTTCTGTCGCTTGAGTCAAGCCTTCTCCCAAATGGTAAATATATTTTAGATGGCTAAAGCACCACAAAAGTCTTCAGAATCATTTGAGAGTCAGAGCTTTCTACGTAGAAAAAAGAACTGATAAAAACTGCATATTAATCTCATTTTCGACCAAAGTGTCGCTTAAGCCCTTTTGCCTTTCCAGCGACGGTATTACGGCCTCCCAAACTAGGCATTCGCCCGTATCATAGTAGTTGCATTCTATATAAAGGTATTATACACATATATAGTACTACTTAATAACAAGATTAACAACAACAACAATAACAAAAACAACCATTATCTATTCAGTCCGGGGATGTTGTGTTGGTCCACAGCGGACACAACACGACAACACAATACAACAGGCAACAATACAACACTATGTCATAAAAGTTTCATTTTTATAATGCTTAAAAAAGTGCCTTGATTAGGCTACAACGCTGCCTCCGAAAAGAAACATTAAAAAAATATTCATTGATTAATACATCTGGAGAAAGGAGCGCCAGGAGAATACAGAATACATGACGCGAAAGCGAATGGGGAAGAAGTCGGGGATGCGTGAAGAAGATGGTACGACAAAGTGAATTAAATATTTGAGTCGGGTCGTGTCAAGAATCAGAATAACAGAAGAGAATGCATGAATGTGAACGAAGCAAGTGGCGTGGGCCAAGACGGAGTTGTGTGGTGGTTTATGCTTTCTGCCTATCCCTCGTTTGATAGGACATCAATAACTCTCATAATAAAGAACAAATTAATAAAAAGATTCATGGACTTATCTTAAATAAATATCTTCTATCTTTTTTTTTCTTACGAATTTATGTTTTATTTTTATTTATTTTTTATTATTATTATTGTGTGTATCACAACTTGTATTTTATTATTATTGTAACTATTTATTATTAGCGATTATGGAAGGTACTGCATTGCACTACTCCTGCATACCTTCTGGAATTAAACTTTATTACTATTATTATTATTTAACGATTTCGGCATACTAACTTGTTAAGTTTGCTGCATGGATAGGCGTATAATGAAATTAAAATCGTTTTTGATTTAAAATGATCGTTTCGGCTTTAAAATAAACAAAAAATCACTGGCTCCAAAATAAAATCTGTTTTGTTTTTAACTATAGTGAATTTCCTTTGTGAGTAAGTACGAGTTCGAACTTTTTAAATTTAGAACTTATGTTAATTGAAATTATCAAATTTAAAAAAATAATAATTTAAAAAACCTGCCAACCTAATGAAGTACCTACCTATAACGTATTTTTGCAGACATTATTCTGTATTTGAAATAGATAGATTAAGGCCAGGAGCGCACGGGTGAATTTTGTCACGGCAACAGTTTCGTCACTGTCACTGTCTTCCGAACAGGCGAATGAGTCACCGAATGACATTTTGTCATACAAAAGTACTCTCTACAGACACGGTGACAATTTCGTCACTCAAAAGTCGCCAGCCAGTGAAACTAAAAAGTCACCCTAATGTCACGTTACTGCGTGCGCGGACCTTCATACACTCCAATAGATTTGGAGATGGTGACGAAACTGTCGCCGTGACAAAAGTCACTAATGCGCACCTGGCCTAAAGCAACTAATATTTTTCCTTTCCGTAATAACTAGTTTCTCGTAGAATATAATACATTATCATAATAATGTAGGTACCTACTTTACTTAAAAGTTACACCACATTATTAAATCTATTACAGGTGTAATGTGTGTGTTAATAACCTGTGTTATGTGTGACAAATAATGAAACCGGTTTGCATCGCTTACAAGCTTAACATTGCGATAATTGTATTATATTAATGCTCATACATAGTTGACACCTATGAGGAAGAATGTTAACTAATAATACTATGTCGATCATTAATCATTACATATATTACTAAGGCAGTACTCTATTAACATGTGCAATTCTTTGACCTCTAGTTTTGTAACAAAACGTACTAGTATGTATTATATTATACTTTTCAATAAAATAACCTAAAATGTATTATATTCATATGATTTTTAAATTTTCTCAATTAGGGAGGTATTTATCGTTGACTAGAAACTAGACATTGTATATAAACTGAATTAATATTATACCTTCTATTAGTATTAAGTAAAAATGTTTATTTTTGTACAATTGATTAAATTAAATAAATAGTGTAGTCACAAAAAAATGTATTACGAGTTAAAAGTCAATTAGTAAACTTCCATATTGGTTGTATGAGAGATTAAAATAAATTTAATATTTATCGAAAGAGTTTCTTTCTAAGTACTCGGGTATAGGGTGGTTAATACCAACATAGCAACAAACACGTTTTATGTAATCGGGGAGTTTACCTTTTAAATTAAATGTATTATTTTATAATGAGACACTCAGGACGTAAATTATTTATATTTTAGATTAATATTAACTGACCTTTACCCTTGAAGTAACAATATATGGAGAGAGAGCTAATTCTTTTTACCCAACCTATACAAACTTGGGATAAATCACTTTCTCCTTGTTTTTATGTCGTACACCATGAGAGAGAAAGAGACAACAAAATCTCTCAAATTATCACACCGCTTTAAAGTATTGTTAGAATGTTCTTCGTGTCCCGCGTCTCCGTCGACTCTGCCCACACGTTTTGATACGCAAAATAAATTAACATAACTCAACGGTTTATTAGGTTACATGCTATATTTTTGTTTAAACATTATGTCGACATGTGCAATTAATGGATGTATAAACACCCTAGCCCTTGTCCTAGCCACGCCCAGGTCTAGCCGAGTCCGGCAAACCTCATAAAAACTGACTACAGCAGCGCTCTCCCTTGTATATTATTGCTATGAGCCTTTACCTTTAGCATTATTACCGTAAAACGTTTTTCAAAGTATTCGAATCGTTTTTCAGCAATAACCTGAGCGGTAAGGACTAGATTTTATTGTTCTGTGCGAAAAAATATTTAGTTCCCTAGATATTCATCGGAGAAAATTTGAGGTTATTAACAGAATTTATTAAAATAAACACCTCGGGCAGAACACCTTTCTATGCCTGCTACAGAAAACTCGACCCTACGCCCCCCCCCCCCCCTATACGCCTTGCGGTGAACATTCGTGTTAATAAAAAATTACATTTGTAAAATTATGTATACCTATAGTAAAATTTCATAATACTAATAAACCAGTATTGGAGTGGGTACAATTTTTATGAACCTTTGTACAAATATGTGATATACAAGTATGAATGTATTTTCGTTTACTTTTTATGTGAATACCGCACAAGAGTCTTAATTAACTGAAGCCAGTAGGACTATAGCAATCTTAATTAGGATATATTGTGAAGCTGCAGGGGGGTAGGGTGAGGAAAGATATCCCTATCTCCCTCTTTCTTCACCTAACTCCCTCCAGCTTCACAATATATTCTTATTAATGATGCTATAGTCCTACTGGCTTCAGGTAACCTGGCGGATAAAGCCATTTCAAGCAACGTTTCGATTCTGACCGGTGGTCTTTCACCAGGGTGATACTAAGAGAATTTACGACTCTGACATGGATAGAAGATTCTAGCCCTGAATCGAACGGTGCCTGGGGCAGGTAAAATTTTAGGCGCCTTTTTTCTAAACATACATTTAAACACCAACATTTTAGAAAATCTTTTTTTTACATCCAATAAAATGGTTTTTTGTGTAAATATATTATAATAATTGATATATAATTTTTTTTTCTTATAAAGAAAGACAAACATTCCCGGGTTACGAATAACCTGACAATATTTGAAAAACTCCTACTGCCGTCATAAGAAACGGAAGATATTGCTTGGAGGACTTGCCAGCAGAGGAATTGAACGCACGACACCCGGGTGGGAATCCGACGCCTTTGTTCACTCAGCTACCGACCGGTCGAATTCGATATGTACATAAGAATTATTTACAAAATGCATAACTTTTATGCAAAATATTATCACCGTTAACCACTCGTTTTTGGCAGGTTTCCCCTCTGTAAATAACTAAATAAAACAGATCCAACAAATTACGTGTTTAAAGTGATATTGTTTTGTTCTTTTAAATTTGCAGAGTAATGTTGATTCGTGTATTGTTAAAAAAATCATCACCTTGGCAATTCGCCGACTGCTCCAACTGCGCCTACACTATTTAACAATATCTGCAGAAGCGACAGATGTAGATCTCTGAAATTCTTAAAGCATTTTAAATACGCTTTTAAAGTAAGCAACTTCAGTGCAGTGTTCCTCGTTGCAGCGTGCATACGCTCTCGTGACGTCATGCGAGGTAAGAAAGGTGTGCATGTTTACAATGCTCTCCACTTTTCCCGTCAAAGACCTCTCTCTTAAGTAAACAGTCATCTAGTGGGCAGCTTTACAGCGGCAACCTTTAAATTATTTTCCAGTTTCCAAGTAAATGATCAAGGTGCTACTCATTAGCTTCGGGTTTTTTTTCGAAATTCGTAACTTCCTCTTTTTCCCGTAGGTAGTACACTAATACGGCACAAACAATATTTTGAAACTAGGAGGCTTTTTAAAGTCTCGTTTTGAATAGGTGGGAGATTACGAAATTCTTCGGCACCTCATGTGGTTTTCTCAATAGGCGAATTACGGTCACAGATTGTGATATTAAAACTCAATAATTCTATTCTAATTTTCGAAAAAATACTGCTTAAGGAGGTGTGTACAATTAGAATGATATATATTTTTATATCGACGATATTATTGAGTGTGGAATTTGAAACTTGGGAATTTGACGTGACTGGTGCGAGTGAAGTTTCGGGCTGCATCATGTAGAGTGAAAATTATCACGACGATGGCCAACCTCCGATAGGGTTTTTTTTAAATCGTGGAGACTATTGGGTGTGGAATGCGAAACATGGGAATTCGAAATCTACGTGTCTGGTGCGAGTGCAGTTCGGGTTGCATCCTATAGGCTTAAGATTGCCCTGATGATAGCTAACCTCCGATAAGATAAGGACATTAGAAGAAGAAAAAGCGTATAAAAATATGTAAGGTCTCCAAAGGGATACCAAAAAAGATACAATAAAAAATGCAATTCAAACATTAGTTCCTTCTGTAGATGCTTATTAAGTGCGGGTTGATAGAAAACATTTTACATTGTCCTAATTCAATATTTTTGACATTCGAACGGTCCCGTTAAACGCCAATTTTTGATCCGTTTCAGCGTTTGAACAAATTATGATCAGCTTAAAAGCAAAACGGTCATGTCGTTATGCTAATCAGCTGACAATAATGTGTTTAAAAGCTGAACGGGGGGCTTAAGGATCGACGTTTAACAGGGAGCATTAAAATGTAAGAAAAAAAAGGTTTAATTATGACGATGTCAAATGTGACGAAAGTTTGAAACACCTTGACCTAACATTCAAACAAAATAATAATCTATATATTATCTAAAATAACAATAGTTTCGGTTGTGACCATTGTCTTTTTATTTTCTGTCTTTTTCTGTTTCATATTTATGTTGTTGAATATTGATTTAATTTAAATACAAAAAAAATAATCAATTGTTTTTTTTTTAAATACCTAATTTCACTCCATACAAATCACTGAAAAAAAGGGTAATTAATTATGCATCAAATAATTTAAAGGTAATCAATAATCACATCAATCTTAGAAGCGTAATAGCTTTACATACTAATTGTTAGATCCATGAGTTAGTACTATATTAATGCTTTAATCTTTGGAATGCGAAGTAGTCATATCAATTATATAATGTTTTTTTTTTAAAATTTAAAATCAGTCAGTAATTAATACCCACAGTCCACAATAATATATTATATTGTTTAGTTATAGATACAAATTGAAAATCATCTAAAAACTATCATAATGCTATAGAATAGGTATTAGGACATAGTTTAACTTAAACTAGAGGATAATTATTGTAATTATTCTGAAGAATTCTAAAAAAAAAGGAAAAGCTCGATGAAAGCTGGATATACCAAGACGGGAAGTATGTATTTGTATTAGTTTTTAACTTACTGAGTATCAAACTTATGTCTTAAAATTTCCCGAACTTATAAAATACCCTTTTTATTTTTTTATTAAAAAAAAAATTTTATAATTAGTACCGCACAAGAGTCCCGACTGCTCCCAAACGTCTGGTGCCAGTAGGAGGGGAAGGAGATGAGGAAGAGTAAGGTTGGGAAGTACCTGGATATTCAGATCTGGTTTAAAGCCATTTCAAGCAACGCTGATGAGTAAAATGTGTTATGACACATATTATTTAAATAATGTTCATTTGAACCCGCGACCTCTGGATCACGCAGGTCGTCAGACACATTACTTTTACGAGTATGTTAGAAAATTAGCACGTGTTCTATAGCATCCACTGAAGAGATAAACCGATAGAAGTGTATTGTGGGAGTTCCCAAGGTAAGCTAAATTTCACCTTAATTTTTTTATTTCACCACATTTAATTCATTTGAAAATAATAAAAGTATATTTGCAGCACGTTCCAGAGTGGTAGATACTCTAAGTATCGCCCTGGTGAAAGACCACCATTCAGAATCGAAAAGTTGCT
Source organism: Drusus annulatus (assembly GCA_022651775.1). Lineage (NCBI taxonomy): Eukaryota > Metazoa > Arthropoda > Insecta > Trichoptera > Limnephilidae > Drusus > Drusus annulatus. Next base: position 3,546,343 of record JAGWCC010000153.1, on the reverse strand, counting down.
TGAAATGGCTTTGGCCGTGTTTGGTGACCAGATCTGAATAGCCAGGTACTTCCCAACCTTCCTCTTCCCAATCTCCTCCCCCTACCCACTACCTTTAGCCTCACAACATACCCTATTTGGGGATGCCATAGTCCCACTGGCTCTGGACGGTTGGGAGCAGTTGAGACTCTTGTGCGGTATTCATATAAAAAAAAATATATAAAAAAAATAAAAATTGATCAAACATTGTCAAATACAGAATTTCTTCCTAAAACTAAAAATCTAATTTATTGTCCTGTCTGAGAATTAAAAGGTGTTATGAAGATTGGCGAGATTGGGTTTCTTTGGATCACATTTCTAGGGATTATCTGCTCAGTGATCAATTCCCCATTCACTGGTAATTTAATAACAGATTGAAATATTTTTTTCTACTGACGGCTTAAAGAGGAACTAACCAACACGAAGGATATATTTTTTTAATCCATCGAATTTTTGATATCCAACGCATGCAGGTGTAACTAAACTGGCAACGCCACTACCTGCATAATTACATTTGTCGATCTGTAAAGAACTTTTGAAATCAGTACCTGAACAGAACCTATTTCAAAATTTGAATACACAACACACAGACGTGAAGTAGGTACTTACCTACACATAGTACAATACTAAGTGACCATTATTCAACAGATGAATTTTGTTAAATAAATATAAAGATCTATACAGCTATATGTACAGGTGGCCAGAAGAGGAACTAAGGAAAGAACAATAAAAAAATCGTTCGTTTTTTGTATTCACAATATCTACATTAACAATGCCCCCTACTGCATCAATAACTATGTCGATCTGTAATATAAATTATTTTCTTCCTCTATTTCCGGTGAAATTTACGCATAACGTGCACCCGTGATGTTCGCACAGAGTCACGAGAGAACTAATTGTTAATTTCACTCGTTAATTTTTTTATTGGTTTTTAACACACCCTCATACTTATTCACTTAAAATTATTTATGGTCAGGAAAATTGTGTGTTTTTAAAAAGCTTTGAGTTTTCTACCATAAAAAATCTGCATGGTTCTTGAATAGATTTTCTTTAAGGCGAAGCACTTCCTGAATGACGTTGGAATTCGAACGAAATCACACACTTAACGCCGGCCACCTGTTTTGATAAAAAGCTGGTTTTATTTTATTTTGTGAAGCTCAGGGTCAATGAAAAAACCCAAAAAGGACGTAACTAGGAAAAAGAGTACTTCTTATTGTTTACTTAAAAATATTTTTTACAGTGCCGATACAATTTTTTCCAATAAAATTTAAGGTCAAGATGTGTTCTAATTGTTGTATTTAATTAGAATATTTCCATGCTATTAAAATTTAAAACGAAAAACATAATTTTAAAGATGGTAGAGTAGTCTATTAGCCTTACTGCTAAAACTTAATATTATCTTTGTTTATTGTTTTGAGACACGAACTCAGATCCTCTACTCTGTCTTGGTTGTGACCATTGTCTTTTTATTTTCTGGCTTTTTCTAATAATAATAATAATATTTGGATGATTTGTAAAGCGTCGTTTTTGTAAAAAATCCCCTCAAGTGCGCTGTAGGAATCTTAATATCTACTTAATATTAATTTCTAGTTTATATAAATATACAGCAACATACTTACCTGGCAGGTCACTTCTGGCAAGACACAATCACCATATCATATTAACTTAAAATTTAGCTGTTTTTTACATACATTTTTACTTTTATTTGTAATTTTTATTTATTTTTTATTTAATTTCTGTTTCATATTTGTGTTGTTGATTATTGATATTATTTAAATATTTACAAAAATAAGCATTAATGCTTTAAAGTTTATTTAAATTTACTTAAAAAATATTGAAATAATATCAATAATTTTCAACGAAATATGAAACAGAAAATAAAAAGAGTAAGGTCGCAACCGAGACTCGACCTTGAAGCCTCTGCTTTATCCGGAAGTAGCGTCTCTACCAATCGAGCTACCGAAACCTTTTTAGAAACCGACATTTTTATCAATCTCATATTTCCATAAAAATGATTAATAACTTCTTTTCTCAAAGACTGATCATATTTCTATTAAAATTACTGATGTTATTTCAATAATTAATATCAAAATTTAAAAAAAGTTTCAAAGTTAATTCTAATTTAAATACCTAGAAATCTCTGATTTTTTTAACACTTTATTACCTATGCATAAGATTTAAAAATACGTAATAATAATTCTCCATCTTATTATTAAAATGCCGGTAAATTTTCAATCCAGTGATATACAGGTACACTATTGACACGAGCGGAAAATATTTGGTTACAATCTACATAAAACACTGACGACTGTAAAAATATTCATATTTCTTCACCAGAAGAAATATATTATTCCATTCATAAGACACATGTTCATTTGGAATTCTTAACATTACCAAAGTTTATTATGTGCACAAATATACCTTCTTACTACGTGCTGAGAGAGACTATTACTTAGGTCTAATATTAACGATTCAATTATTAAAATGACGGGTGATTACTATGGGCCTCTTGTACATTCAAATGTATTTTCTATTTATTGGTCGATTGGATACGTGCTTCGAAAATTGTGAACTTCTTCTAAAAAGAATTGCGAAAAATCTATGCAGGAAAGAATACTGAAAATAAATTCTCGATCTTGGATACATAATGAGCTTTTTATTATTTGGCAGATTTGAAATATATTTATTGTTTATCACTTTAAGGTGATGGAGATTCAAAATAATGCAAAATCGTTCGCTTTTAGTTTGAAAATTTCATCGCCTCGCAATATTATAGATGATTTTATTAAACATATCGAGTAGAACACATCTTGGCCTTTTCTTTAACCATACATTTTTTAGAGAGTTTTTTTATGAATGTACAAAAAAAATTGAAGTGAATTGTAAAATCGTCTCCCAATGAACCTATTTTTCGTTTGTGCCTATATTGAATAATATGGCAAAGTAAGTTTTTTATAAGTTGTGAAAATGTGGATTTTCTTGCTTAGTGATAAATTTCTTACAGATTTTAAGCGATGAGAAAATTATGAAGGTGTTTTTTCTGCAGATTGCTCTAAATATCTAAAAAAGGCTCGAAGTGGGGAACGTACGGGGTAGGGAGAGGAAAAAAAAGTCAGCAAATTAAAAAGGGCAGTGAATTTCATAGCCTTAACGCTTTCTCTGTCGAAGAAAGTTTGAACGATATATGGTGGTGTGCAGGAATATCAAGGGTTTTTTTTTATCACTAAGCCTTGAGCTAAGAGAGAGCCTGTTTTCGGAAAACAAAATAATTACAAGGTAAAGAGTGCAATATTTCTAGATAGCGATAATTTTCTTTCAGAAAAGGCATCAGTCGACATTTTTCTTGAAAAGAGCATGTTATTTAATATCGTGTTTTGATGGGGTCGTTTTTAAAGTGTGACATTCAAAGGTGTGATCAATTTGCGAATGTGAAATGTGCATGGAATGCGCGATTTTTTCGAAGGATCTAATCAGCTCAAAATAATTCACGTTGAATTGAATCAAACGCTTTATAAATATCTATTTAAAACTTTCTTAAACAATTTAAATCTGCGACAATTTATTTTAAAAATTGTATCGTGTCAACGTGAAAATTTGATAAGGCGAGAATGTAAATATTTTATAAGATGGAATATTGTGGCATGCGATTGCTTCCAAAATATTTACACTAACATAATTAAGATATTTAAAAAAAAGCAATTTATATTTTTATCTTCGGATTGCTATTTAAAAATCTATTTATAAAGTGAAAATAGAAAAGCATTCCAAAGTAATAAAATGAAATATTACATTGTTAGACTATTTTTAGAAAACGTTACATTTATTTAAAGCAAATTGCCAGGTGGGTGGGTGTACCAAAACATTTTTTTTTACGGATTTGTAAAAAAATATTAAAGTTGAGAACAAATAAATAAATTATGCGTCGAAACTACGATTATTTTCCATAAATAGCATTTAATAAATTATACATAATTCATAGGATTTTAATTAGTCATACCACCATTAGTATTACAAATATTTGAATAATAGTGATATCGCACAGAAGCCATAACTTTCGAAGCCGGGTGTCACTGTTTTGGGAAAGGTTATGAGGCTGGAGAAAGTAGGAGGGGAAGAGGAATGTTGATAAATATATGGTTATGGAAAACTGATCACAAAATATAGCTACAGCCATTTCAAGTGACGTCTTGGTTACGAGTGTTTGACTTTCACCAGACAGACAGAGAATCAAAAACTCTAGAACGAGATAACAGTATTTAAAAAATTCTATTTTTGAAAAACTATTGCAAATTGTCTACCAACGCCTGCCTTTGTACCCGTGAACTTTCTGTTTGCGTACCTTTTGGTTTCAAAGCCAGAGATTTTACCAATCTACCACGAAGGTTGTTAATCAGAATATATTATAAATATTTTACATTAACTCCACACAGGAGACTTTGAGAGAAATAATTTCTCTCGGTGCCTTTGCTATCTTTGGAGATGCTGTGTGGAAGGTTTTTTTTAGGAAAGGAATGAACAGTGAACCTGAGTCTTGATGAGGCCCATGTTGAAGGAGAGAGGAAACAAAGAGGCCGGCAAATAATTCCACAGCCTAGTTGTTGAACCATAATAACGAGTGGTAAAAGCGACCCGTTCTCACGTATTGAATTTCAACCGTGTACAAATATTGGGTGCGCGTTTTGTGAGTTTTCCAACAGTGCACCGGTGCCGAAAGGGATCAATGACGCAAGTTCCTAGAAGTAATATATTATTCATGAAAATAATATATGGCGCCAGCACTTCCTACCAAAGGTGTGGGTGTATAACCCTTCTAAAGAATACTCTCCCGACGTCGTGCGTTACATAAGTCGACTTGTGCCCTTTTCATATTCATATTATGCAGTTGTGATTGGTAAACATCTAACATCTTAATTCCTATTCTAGACGCGCACGAGGAGATTGAGATCAGTTGTAAAAAAAATTCAAAGCGGAAATGCTGTCGCCAATAAAATAACAATTGAATTGCCTGCGAAGGACTTTTCAATTCCAACACGTAGTTTCTACGTGTTGAATTTTTGAAAAAATATTTATTTTGACATCAATGAAGCGGAACACCCAGGAAATATGCAAGGCTGTTTTTTGGTAGCTGTGTATAGTTTTCCTGGCCATTTTATTCAAGATTTTACCTTAGACAAAAAGTTCAAAAGGAAACACCATCCGGAGATTCGAGACATAAACGAAAATCAAAATTATTCAAGGTCGATATTTAATGGTCAAGTTTAGACGGTCATCATTAAAATTTTTTGATAAACTTGAAATCGTAATCTTTGGTTCGCGATCAACTGAAATGGTTTAATGTTGGGTAGCGGAAAGTTTTTTTCATTTTGGGTAAAAAGAATTAACTCTCTCTCCATACTCATACTTCAAGGTCGTATGTACTCACAGAGGAAATTATTTAACGTTATAATAATAATAACAAACTTAGATGGTCATTGATTCATGTTAAATAAGTTAAAATATGGTATTGAATAAAATCTACTTAATTCTTGTAACCGAATCGTGGTTGTTTCAAAGTTTGAAATTATTTTGAGAGCCCTTGATCTAACGCAATGGTGATCGGCAGAGTAAGACAATTCAGTTTCAAGAATAGGTAAATATTTGAGATTTGTACACACAGTGAAGGTTGGGTGTTGAGTTTGTTAATCAAGTTTAGACATCTTGACCCTTTTGTACCTTCGCAAGTATCAACTCAAACAAGATGAAACTTCTAAGAAAATAATTGTTATTTATGGAATTATCAAATCGCACCTTTATGCCAATTCCCATTAAAAAAGTAGCCTATAATTTTCAATAAGTAATTTTTTTTTTTTTAACCTAAGAACGGTGCTTAAATATTTAATTAAGTTCTTCGTATTATGTGCGAATCGCACAGTTGAAGATTCGCTTTACAGAAAATTTAAATAAATAACATTTATTTGAATACTATAATATATATTTAAGACACTTATACTAACAAGTGAGTAAAACATAATATTTGACAAACAATGCAACAACTTGTATAAAATATTTTTAAAATTATTTTACACTGATATCTATATATTTATGAATGAGTTTATAGAGATATAGGTACTTAATAACTTTAGAAAATAATATAAGATTTAGGAAAGCGAGTTTAAAGGTACCTTAACGAATATAAGATAAAATGTCAACATCTTTAAGTGTGTAAGCATAACATGGTTTTTATGACTAAAAAATAGATTTGTAATGTGCAACCGATTTTTCAATCGCCATAATAGGGGAACTTGCCTGAGTTAGTTATGGATTTTTTTTTTTTTTTTTTACATGAATACCGCACAAGAGTCTCAACTGCTCCCAACCGTCTAGAGCCAGTGAGACTATGGCATCCCCAAATTGGGTATGTTGTGAGGCTGAAGGTAGTGGGGAGGGGAAGGAGATCGGGAAGAGGAAGGTTGGGAAGTACCTGGCTATTCAGATCTGGTCACCAAACACGGCTTAAGCCATTTCAAGCAACGCAACGTTTCGATTCTGAATGGTGGTCTCTCACCAGGGCGATACTTAGAGTATCTACCACTGGATATATTATTATTGGATATGTTAATAAATAAAAAGGATAAACTTTTTTTTAAATCACTTTATTTTCAATATTTTGTCGACCGGTTTCGGAAACAGCCTTCTATCTTCAGGACAATATTAAAATTTTAAATTTTAATAGTGTCCTGAAGATGGAAGGGTGCTTCCGAAACCAGTCGACACAGTATTAAAAATAAATGTGGTTTCAAACAAAGTTTATCTGTTTTATTTATAATTATAGCAAGCCACAAGTAAATGCATTTTACGAATATGGGATAAATTAATATCCATAGATTTTTTTTGACAAAATTATAAAAGGTACACTTTAAATCATTTGAATCAACTGTGAAAAAAAGAACTCTTCATAAATACTTTACTGAAGTATACGAGTATATCACACCATAGTATATATATATGTAGGTTTTTTTTTCTTCTATAATTTTACACTATTTATTTTTATATTGTATGGTATCTGTGTGCGAAGGAAAGAACGGCACAAGTTTAAAAAATCAAGGTTTGAGTCAAGTATACAGAATTTTTCTTTAGATACATATCTATCAAGGAAGAATGAGATATGTCGGAAAATAAAATGATGTGCCATTATTTTTTTTAAAAAAGACATGTGACATAATTATATACAAAAATGAAAAAAATCTAAATTTTGTTTTGGCTTTCCTTAACATCTGCGTTTATTGACTCATTCCGTACTTCCTTGCGCACAGTTATATTTACCGCTGGTTTTATATATTTATTGCAAATTATTTATTTTTACTTAATGCACCACATACTATCATAACATAATGCTCTTCCTTTGTCAAAATAACTGTCCAGTATAAATTCTCATGTAAAAGCCCACCAGGGCGTAAATAAATAAATTTAAATAAAATTTAAAAACCCGAAAAATCTAGATTAGTCAAGTTACAATAAATAAGCATATATTGTCTCATACATCCATGCTGCATTAGGAAATATTACCTTTTAGGTAAATATTAACATTTTAAATAAGTATGTAAAAACGACGACCAGGCGAGACATGTTAAAAGGAGGTGTTAATTATGTAAATCAACAAATAATTACAATGTCTGAAAGTTGTGTGTCTTTCAAATTAATTTAGCACAAGTAAGACACAATGAAAAAGGGTACTGAATACACTCCCATCAAACTCGTGTTTCATTTCATGTTTATTACACGTTTTCTAATAGAACGAGTCGTTTGTTAATCGTTGTTTGTGTGAACTGTGACTACACAGTGAATACAAATTTAATTTCTGTAAAACAAAACATAACTGAATATATATAGGTGATATATGTAACGGTTAATCCGCTACAGAGTGTTCAGAATGTGTCCACTGAAATAAAACGATTGAAATTCGATCAAAAATTGTAAATTAGGACGGAAATGACAACGGCTTTAATTATACCTACCAAAATCAATTCGATTAACCTTACTTTCACTATTTCATGAATACCTCATAGAAAAGAATATCCATTCATGATGCGTTCTATTGTCTGTCTATGTACGAATCAACACCAAAGGAAGGAACGACGTTTATTCAGGAATATATTTACTAAATAGGAATGGTTGTAGCCACCTACGCTAACAACCGTTTTGGGAACTTGAAACAAATGGCAATCATATCGCACGGACATAAATTAAAAAACGATGTGTTCAATTGAAAAAAAAACTGTGTTATGTCTCACGTCCCACGAGATTTTCACCCACAACCTTCTTCAGGAAAGTATTTACATTGTTTGGACAGTGTATTTGTTTATTCATTAACATCCGCGTCAGGTTTTCACACAAAGTGCACACCGACTGGAAGACAATCGTCAGTCTAGAATCCTCAAAAACGAGGGGAATTAGTTATGTCGGGATAGGCTTATGGATAGGGATATGTCATGGGTAGGGGGAGGAGATGGGGAAGAGGAAGGTTGGAAAGTACCCGGTTATTCAAATTTGGTCACAGAGCACGACTAAAGCCATTTCAAGCAGTGTTTCGATTCTTAATGCTTTTGTTTCACTAGGGCGACACTAAAAGTATGAATCTTCGATTCTGAAACTTGGTGCATATTTACTGCATATTATTTTTAATGAATTGATTGTGAAATAAATATCACCAATTAATACAAGACCTTAGATTTAATTTTAATTTTAAATACCGACCGGTTGCGCTTAGCCTAAGAATCATCAGGGTACAAAATTAAACTAAACAAAAAATACATAGTGTGTAGTTATATATACACATACATACAGAGGGAGAACGCAATATAAAATAAAATAAAATCTGTGGGGCAATACAAAGTTATCACTTTTTTTTCATTAAATATTATGTCAAACCACAAAGTAATTGCTTTCTACGAAACTATAAATAAATGAGATTCATTTGCACACGCCGGGATTTGACACCGGCGAATTCTGAATTTGCAGTCTGGGATAATAACCATTCGACTACGAAGGCCATCGTGGATACATGTAATTAAATTAATAGTGCATTTTCGGCTTTCCGAAGTAATAAAGTATTTATGAAAATTAGTTATATCTCGAAAAACACACTTATTTTACCTAAGATATGCTCATTGTTTTAAATACTAATGCACATACAAACCTTGAGAGAGAAAAAAACGTAGTGTAAACACATAAAATATTAAAATGTCAATGTATATTCGTGACAAAAAGTTATAAAAATTTCCTTGTTTGCGCTTTTTAAACAGGTATACACGTCCTTATTTGCACAATTTTAATAACAATGTTGGAAAATAAATACAACATGTCTCTGAAGTTAAAATAAATCGGCTTGGATACAATTATGTAGGTGGTAAACCATAAATAATTTCTTTTGTGAGTGCATACGTACCTAGGTACGAATGTGAACTTTTCAAATTTGGAATCGACGGATGTGTTCAGAAAATTATCAAATTGTAAAATAATCTTTTCAAATCACTACCTACCTAATAAAGTAAATTTTATACTATATTTGAAATGGGTAGATTACAGCAATTCATATTTAAATTTTAAATAAAAGTAACTTTGTTTTGACACCACTTTATTGGATACATATATACATAAACCAACCGGTTTCGGCTCTACCTGAACCTTCTTCAGGGCTGAACAAATATGTATTGACAATACCAATACATTATTGTTCAGCCCTGAAGAAGGTTCAGGTAGACCCGAAACCGGTTGGTATATGTATCTAATCAAGTGGTGTCAAAACAAAGTTACTTTTATTTAAAATTTAATTATGTCTTTCCACAAAGTGAGTGCTTCATGTCAAAAATTAATATTTATTCTTGGCAAGTCAATTTACATCCTGTGATTTTTCACGAGTAACAATGAGTTTATTATAAAACTCGATTTATTGACTTAAAAAAATAAAATAATTTGTAGTTTATGAATTTAAGTATCGTTATGGATAGATCAAATATAACGTTAATAACAAAATTCAACATAGGAAAGCATGTATTGCGTTCACACGGGATATGTGACCTTATCTAGAATTTAATACAATTTTTATTTTTTAATATCTCGTTTTTACAGTTCACTTATTTTTTGTGATTTTTTTTAAGCTTGCAGAAACTGTCCACTTTTAAACGGTGTATAAGTAAGAAGCTACCCAAATCAGTTAATTACTTGTGTATTAAGCAATAAGGTAATTTTACTTTGTCATAACTATTTAAGAACGAATTAACATAACGACTCCACTCCACGCATAAATTAAATACAAGAAAACTTTTCCAAATCCGCGTTTGTTGTTCTCAAAACATCTTTTACAGAAATGAGTTTTTCTAATAGTGGAAATCGTTTGACTGTGTAAACACGTAATAAAAAGTGTTGATTTACCTACCTATTATGCGCTTTGAAAAAATATTTGTAGCTTTTTAAACTTTTCGTGAAAATGAAACACCTTCGGTAGACATTGAGGTAATATGTAAGCTCCCTGTTACTGTTAATATTCTAAATTGAGTTATTTATTATCTACGATGGACATCAGAGCGGATTCGTGATGATTTTATCCACAGTCATGACTTGAAATCGTGACTAGGGCATGGGAAAAATGATCAGAAATATAATAACGACAAAGCCAAGGTTATTTCTTGATCTTATTTAGTTTAAAAAAATCAGTAACAGGAATTCTGTGATATAAAATTATAGTTTAACACATTATTAACCATATATTTATATAGCTCAATTAAAATACTAGTATAACGTTTAATGAAGGACTAATCGTACTTAAGCATACACATAAATATGGAAAAAGAACGTTAGATTACGTGATAGTTATTTATATATCGTCGCTGGAAAGGCAAAAAGGCTTAAGCGACACTTTGGTCAAAAATGAGTTAAACATGCAGTTTTGATCAGTTCTATTTTCTGCATCGAAAGCTCTGACTCTCGTTTGATTCTGAAGACTTTTGTCATCTAAATGTACATATTTACCATTTAGGAGCAGGCTTGATTCAAGCGACACAAGTTTGGGACTTTTTTTAGTTTTTGTCGCTTCAGGTACATAACTCAGTGAGATCTTTGAATTACCTGAGTTAACCTTTTTTCAAAATCCAACCAGGTACTTTCCAAAATGGCGCTTCAGTCTTTCCAGCGACTAAAAAAAACTAGAATAAATCTTAAACGGTTAATGCATAGGTCTTCACATGGCTTGCTCCAATAAATATACTGTATTAGATTATTATCCCTTTTTTCCTGATTATTCATCTTGGTGTTATTATAGGTTGTATTTATATTATTTGTTTCTACTTAAGCTTAAACTCATTATTATAAGAATTTCAATGTTAAAAGCACCCGTTGGACAAACTTCTAGAAAGTTGTTTACATAGTGTAAATATTTTGATTTAAATAAAAATATAAAAAATGCATGCCCAGGATCATTGTTAAGATACAAAATTTGTACGAAGGGCCTTAGAGAAAATGCTCCCTCACAAATAAATTTGAAATTTTTTTGGTATGTATAAAAAGATAAATTCATTAATGCCACAGTATCTATCGTTGATTTGTAAAATTAAATAAATACTTAATAAAAAGGCCTCACCCCACCTCAGGGAGAGGTGTTTCCTTTGTTTATTTGTGCATAATAAGCTGTGATTTGAACACCCAAACTTTTCTTACATTTGAAGTATGATGTCATAAAGCATTTTCATTCGTAGGTAACAAGTTTATTTGATGATTTATTCAAACACGTTATTTTCTATGGAAAACAAAGAAGCACGTGAAAATATAATTTGAAACCCAAACAGTACATCGTCATCGTAATTCTATTAGCGTCGGATTGCTTGAGGAACAAATGCACAGTGAACCTCAATAAATCGGAATTAAACTAAATTATTCTGGTTTACAGTTGATCGTTTATTTGTTAATGGTTCGGAACACCTTAAGGTTACCATTATTTCACTATTTGGATTCCGTCCAAGAGCAACAAACTCTGAAGGTACCATTTCAAGTACTACTATTTTCTCAAATTTTCTGTCTACTATTAACACGTTCTAATGATAGTAATAGCTAACTACCAGTAACTTAATTTTATTGAGTTTATATAGTATCTGTATTTGTGACATGTGCTAGAGTGGTAGATACTCAATAATCGCCCTGTAGAAAGAGAAGCATTCAGAATCGAAACGTTGCTTGGAATGGCAATAGCCGTATTTAGTGACCAGATCTGAATAGCCAGCTACTTCCCAACTTTCCTCCTTCCGATCTCCTTCCCGCCCCTACTCCATTGAGCCTCACAACATACCACAATTGGTGATGACATAGTCTTACTGATGCTGGAAAGTGGGAAGTAGATTGAAACTCTGCGGTAATTACATTAAAAAGAAGTGTTTGCAATTATGTTCGCACAGAATTTTGCTCACGATTGTAAAGATGGTTGTCAAAATGTCGAAAAAAATGTAAATTGAAATAAGAATATTGGTAGTTTTCAAAAAGAATGTGATTGTAAAAACGAATTGGTTGGGATGGTAGATTTGGTAGATGCGCTGCTTCCAGATAAAGTAGTGGATCAGAGTTTGCGTTTCGGTTACAAAAAAAAACATTTTCAACAGCTGTACTAAGACACTACATTGTAATTGCGTACCTAGTACAGGTAACTTATTTAATCTTGTAACAATTCCTGTTATTCTGGAGCATTCTGGCATTATCTCATTATACCTCATATATTATCAATATTCTCCTGAATTGTCAGTTGGGCGACATTGTATTCGTCGCCTTTTATTATTTCGGAGTTTTACTGTAGAAATATTTGTTGAAATTCTACAGTCTTCGAACAATTATCGACATTCTTTGGTACAATTAGCTATATCAATTGGAAATGGCAGCAATTGCAGAATACCTTTTTCTATAGAACTTCACCTAATTCTTATTGTTATATAACATAATACGAGTATATAAAAGCTAATATCTTTCACTTGGGTCAGTGACTAGAGTTTTTAAAATCATTAAGTAGTAAATTGTTTGACGGTTGAATAGTTTCAATTTATTTGAATTTGTATTGTTTTGTGTCGGTTCTCTTTCTTTGCTTCATAAACATAAAATACAAGACACGTCATATTCATACAAATCGAACGATAAATGTGGCACGGTCTTGATTTAAGTTTCAAAGCTCATAACGCTTATGAAAAGGATAGCAATACTAAACAAAAGGTGTGTGTATGGATGAGATAGCTATATGAACGTCCCGTGTTACTGTTATAATCTCTCTTCCCCGATGAACTTGCTTAGCGACTAGCCAAGTATAGTACGACGTACGGAAACGGTTGTCTTCCACCCACTTATGTATATCTGCATTCGCTATCTCACATTATTTCGGTTGAAGAGCTCCCGTTTTCCCGTGACAGCTTGTCTGTCGAACGAATGTTTGTGTGATACTAAACGCAGTAAATCTCAGGTATGTCTCTCGGACTCGGTTTAGTATACACACGCGCATTGCCTCAGTAACGTATCTACATTATTAAATTCATCTAAGATCATCTTCCGCCTTTGATCTTTTCTCCGAGAAATGTCCTTGGCAGTGTATATTTTGACCCTCGTAAAACATTACTGAAAACTGCAACTTTCTTGACTGCTATTTCAGTTGTGCGTTTCATTTTGTTCATCTTACCGTGTCTTTATTGGCCCGTTTATTGTTTTACGTGCGTCTAAGAAATCGCATTTCGACAACAGCGTAAAATGTACCTATTTTCTATGTGCTTAGCGAAAGGAAAAATAACACACTTTACTATTTGAACGGTTTGTTAGTCAGTACTGGCAGTTTAATACGAGTGTTATACTTAGAATTTATCTTGTTTCATAACTAGCCATCTACCGTATAGTTATTGAGAAGTAAGTTGCACAGACGCAATGAATTTGCCAGATTAAAAACTGACTTTTATCGACCACATTTTGATAAATCTTATGTTGCACCATATTATCTTAGATATCTGCGAATGATTCGGGATATGCAGTCTACAACCGTATACTTTAATAAATGTAAGCACAACGATGACTTTTTCGGATTTTTCTGCATGTGCAATAGTAGGGAAAAACGTTTTAGTTACGGCTAAACATATTAACAATAATTGCATTTCATGTTCCTGACAGGACAGTTACATGAAAGTACCTACCATATTATTGTAACAATTCTACTTCAACCCATAATATTAAACTTTTATGCGGCGAATTCAACATCTGGAAATAAATACTCCGATGTTGTTGATATATTTAGTACGTCAATATCACAATATGCTTATACCTTTGTACGGTTTTTTTCATCCAGTAGAGCTAAATTAATGGTAGACACTATTTAACTCTGGATGTACCTATTATTCAATACTATTTTTTTAATTTCTTGTACAATATATTTTTTGCACTGTTTACGAGTATATTGTCTAAAAAAATGATAAGATTTGTGTACAAAGCCTTTAACAGGCGTAAATAAATAAAAAATAAACAAAAATAAATGTTTGTATGTTGAGGAGTTAGTTTGTAAACATTGAAATTAAACAGGAGGTGGAAATATAGTAACCTTAATTGATTGATAAAAAAGAGGCTAAACATATTCGAGTAGTTAAGATGCTCGAAACGTTGCTTGAAATGGCTTTAGCCGTGTTTGGTGAGCAAATGCTTTCCATCTACTTTCCTCCCCACTACATTCAGCCTTACAACGTAACCTAATTAAGGATGCCATAGTCCGACTAGCTCCAGATGGTTGGGATTCTTGTACGGTATTCACTATAAATAAAAAAATAAAACACACAGAATTTTAAATTCGCACATAATTCTACCAAAAAATAAACTTCAAAATATGTGTGATATTTTAACACAACAGAAGTATGAACAATCATCGCTTATTTAAAGCTAATGATTATTTCACTACAAAGAGATCGACGATTGACACACGTTGAACATATCCCAAGCTAGTAAAGTTCCTATTTCAAATATAAGATTTATTGACTCACCTTCGCTCTTGCAACTCATCCAGTTCAACATTCCTTTCCGTAGACTCAGAAGCAACGAATTGCTGTTCCTCAATCGTCACTTTACTAATTATGGGCATCATTCTCCTCTGTCCAGAATGTCGAGACTTGTCAACTCAAGCCATGCTCTTGAAATTTTTGACAGCAGTCTAAATGATTGTTGTCATTCTTTACGACTCTACCAAAACTTTGACTTGACCTTGGCTTTGATTTGAATGTTCTTTCTTATGTATATTTTGTCCTATTTTTTTCATTGCTTCATTTAATATTATGTGTGTGCTGTTATTTCTCTGTTGCTCTTTTTTCCCATTTCGTGTTTTGTATTTTTTTGTAATTGGACTCTAGTCCGTTAGTTTATAAATAAATAACACAATACCATCACTCTATCGAACTTCTACAACTCTATGATCTCAGATCTAAAACACGCCTTCTAAGGCATTGCGCCACAAAAATTCTAAATATATATTTATCGTAACCCGACGGCAGTTGTTTTAAATACTTTATTGTATGTGCATACATTTCATCGAAACAGGCCTACCTTGAACGCCTTGCGGGTACCCATTATCATTTGGCTGTTTTCGAATCAAGCTTTAGCCATTATGAATTAGATACACTCTGTGAAAATCAAAAGCCCATCGTATTAACAACAGAATCATGTTAGGTTTTTTGGGTATTTCTGACCGCGGATTTATCGCTTTGCTCTTGTATATTAGTTGATGTTGCTTGATTTGTCTGAATTTTAATAACGACAATAATTAATCAAGCAAGTTTTAATTGCTAAAAGTAAATGTGTTGAAACTAAAGCCCATTGATAGGCCACTTTTGATCAACAAACAACATTTTTTAGGGATATTTCAATTAATGTATATTAAATAAGTACTTGCTTTATTTAAATTTTATTAACGACAGTAATTAATCAAGCTACTTTTAATTGCTTAAAATAAACGTGTTGAAAATAAAGCCCATCGATAAGACACTTTTGAATAGCATACAACATTTTTTAGGAATATTTCAATTAACATATATTATGTAAGTACTTGCTTTACTTTAATTTTATTAACGACAATAATTAATCAAGCTACTTTTAATTGCTTAAAATAAACGTGTTGAAACTAAAAACCACTGAGAAGACATTCTTGAACAACATGCAATTTTTTCAGGGTTAGTTGCAATAATACGTATTAAATAAGTACCTACCAATAATTTATCGTGAAGGGTACGTGATTAAAAAACCATAAACAGCGTATATTTTTGTCCAGCTAATGTGTGTAGGTTATTGTATTTCGTATCAAACTAAGAATTCTCGAACGGTAAGCTCTGGCAATTTATTTATGCCATGTATCCTATTAATAACACAAAATTGTTTCCAAAATTGTAATAGTTATGGGAGAAATATTCTTTTACTGATTTAACTTCTTTCTGTTTTTCTATTTATTTATTTTCTTCTCTGTTTCTATTTATTTATTTTCTTCTGTTTCTATTTATTTTTTCTGTTTTTCATTAAATATCTTATAATTCACGATGTTTGTGATTAAAATAATAATGTAATATTTTGACGGCTTGCATAGTCGAGTGGTGAGACGCTCGACTACGAATCCAGAGGTCGCGGGTTCGAACCCGGCGTGCACAAATAATTTTTATTTAATTAATATGATAAAATAAAATATTGTGTATTTGCGGTACGTTCTAGAGTGGTTGATACTCTAGTATCGCCCCGGTGAAAGACCACCATTCAGAATTGAAACGTTGCTTGAAATGGCTTTAGTCGTGTTTGGTAACTAGATCTGAATAGCCAGGTACTTCCCAACCTTACCCTTCCTCATCTCCTTCCCCTCCCCACTAACTTCAGCCTCACAAGATACCCCTATCGGGGATGCCATAGTCTCACTGGCTCTAGACGGTTGGGAGCAGTTGAGACTCTTGTGCGGTATTCACGTAAAAAAGTAAAATAAAATGTGCATTTCTAAAATATATTAATTAAGATTGTTGACAAACATTGTTGATATGTGCAGTTTAATGTAATTTATTGTAATATTTGTGTTGCATTTGAAATAATGAAAAATCGAAGTCGGTGTAAGTTTCATATTTACAATAACAAATACATTTAAAAAAACACAATTTTTAAAGTCTTACTTATAGTTAATAATAAAATTATTATTGAAACTTGTCGGTAATCTTTTTTTGTATGTGAATACCGCACCAGAGTCCCTGCTGCTTCCAACCATCTGGCGTGAGTGGGACTATGAAATCTCTGATTGGGGCATGTTGTGAGGCTGAAATTAATGAGGGTGGAAATAAGTTAGGGAGGAGGAAGGTTAAGAAGTACAAGGTTACTTAGATCTAGTCACCAAACACGACTGAAGCCATTTGTAAATAAAGATTCTGAATGGTGGTTTTTCACCAGAGCGATACTAAGAGGATCTACCACTTTTAATAATTACTCTTGGAAATTGTTACATGTTAAATACACATATAATTTTGGTTGCTCATATAAAATTGACACTAATTGGTTTACGAACTGAAACATAATATATTTGAGCTTCCCAGAATTATTAGTCATTTTTACTTCTAGAAATATTGAACATTCAAGGATTTTCCCCACAAAGTCAAGAATCAATAAAGTTCATTCTTATCCAATAAGAAAAATAACATGTTGTTAACAATGACGAGGTAATATTATTATTATTATGTAGGTCAGACTTTTTTGAAATGGCTTTAAATGTCAAAATATATATTTTTTGTTGTTGTTAAAAACTTTAAACTTCCTCTGCTCGTGCTTGTATTAGTTCCACATCATAACATTCTACAACAATGACGGTGTCCAATGTCAACTAAATCTTGATTACTCTAAATCCTGCGATGGAAATGATTTTGGAAAATAGTGGACTGTAAGCGATAAACTATACTACTTGATGGAAGTATCTGATTGCAGCTTGTGGAAAAGATTATTGGAATGAAGGAAAAATGGGAAACCATTCACTCACCGATGAAGGTGAAGTTGAAAGTTCTTAAAGTCTTTTTACACAATTGTATTATTAACGAAACGAATACACCACACTGCTTTAAGTATTCTTATTCACAAAACACCACAGTTATTTTATATTATTTGGAGAAAAAAACAGCAAACCGACGAACAAGCGAAAAATCAACGGGCAACGCGTTTTTTTTTTTACATATTAACTTTTTTTTTTTGTTATTTAAATAAATTTTTTATTTATAAATAGAGCACATACACTTTGTTTATAACCACTTTATTATTTAATATTATGCCTACCGGTTTCGGAAGTACCCTTCCATCATCAGGACAATATTAAAATTAACCTGAAATACAAAATACTGAGATATATTTACATTTATTTTTATTGTTTTTTCCCGTTCTATTCTGTTTGATATTTCAATTGTTTCAAAAACGGTATTGTTGAAAACGGTAATCGAAAAGCAAAATGGTTGGTAAGGTAGGAACTTGGATGAAAAACACGAAGGTAAGAACCTAACCAATTATCCCTTTGAAATCCAATAAGTAATAACTGTATAAATCAATGTAATCCTTATTACACACAGTATTATACTATCCGGCTGAAGCTAAAGTGATGGTGAGACCTGATCGGCATTAGTATAAAGTGGTGTAAATCAAAGTAATCGTTTTATTTTTAAATATGAAAAACAATTCAGGTATTCAACCTTCAATAAGAAAATTTACTTTTCTCTTAAAATGTAAAAAACAATTAGCTTTTAACTGAGTCATTTGCAAATTTTAATGTGTGTCTCACCATTAATGGATCATATCAAATGAAAATACTTTATTTTGGCACATTGGTTTCCGATAAAATTAGTTTTCAATATCTAACCGCAACAAATATTCCGGAAATTCAACAGAAAAGATTCGAACGAAGCTTATAAAGAATGGTCTTTGTTGCGAATACCAATTAAGAAAGAGGAAATAAGTCTCAATGATTACTTTACTAGTTAATTAAGCGCCACCGCATTTAAATTGCAATAAATCTCCGTGTTAAACGTTTATTAGCAGAGGTGGATTAGGTCATCGCATAGACAATTTTTTATTCATCAAACAAGGTAGAACCAACAAAATTTACGAAAGTATAAATGGCCTCCTACCTATTAAAAATCTTTTTAAGTCCCCTTTTTTGTGTCAACCATTAGAATCTCAGGTAGCTCCATATCTTTGATGACTATCTGATTATTTTATCTTCCTGTCTGTAGGACCAACCCGCCAATGGTTCTGCCGGTGGGGAGGAGTATTTTGCTCCTGAACAAAATCTCTTCCGATATCGACTTATTTCACGTCAGTGAGGAGAGATTCAGAAGTGAAATCCTATTGATTCTTGAAAGAGTTTCTCCTCATTGACATGATCATCACCACTGCCTGAAATTTATTTATTATTTATTTTATTTTATAAAATTTTATTTCTTATATGCTTTAAATTTAAAAGTTTGTCATGTATAAGGATTTAATAAAGAAATTATTGTTATTATTATTAATTATTATCTTTCTGAATCTGAGATAAAGTGCCAAATATATCATTTTAGAAAAAAATATCAAATAATCTAAATATATAAACGGTCCATGTTGGACCGAACATTTTCTTCTGACGTCATCGGAACCCACGCCACTAGCTACGAAATTTAGAATAATAATTGTTTTTTATTTATTTATTTGTGATTCTATACACTCTCCCATCACCTACCATTTTACGTTGGGCCAATTTAAAGGGCTTACAAAAATTCAATAGATTATTTTATAAAAATGGAGTTGATTTCTTTATTAGCTTCGTCTAGACCACGCGAGGCTAGCGCATGAGCCGTTCCCAACTAGCAGTAAGATAATAAATAATTAGACGAGAGGCCTGGGTATATTATTATTCTCACAAATAATTTCGTACACTTTCGTTTTAGTTTTATTTATTTTATATTAGTTACTTGTACACTAAAGTTTACAAAGTTTTTAATTATAATTCATATTATTTTTGACTTAATAATAATAACTTATATACTACTTGATATTACTAACTAACTTACTAACTAACTAACTAACCATCACGCCGTTTCCCCATAGGGTTAGGCAGAGAGGACAGACCTCTGTCTGTCTTATAACTCTGTCTTGGCACACACTCTTTGCTTCATGCACGTTCATACACACTCTTCTGTTATTCTGACTCTTCATATGATTCACCCGATTCAAGTATTTGATTTACTTGATCGTACCATGTCTTTCTCAGGCGTCCTCGACTTCTTCTTCCATTCACCTTCGCATTATATATTCTTTTCACACTCCTTTCTTGATATTACTACGTATTTTAAATGGTTCTTACAGGTTTTTTTTAATTACTTTACTTGGCATTTTTGACTACAAAACTATTTATTTGCTGGTTTGGAATGGGTCACGTGCATTTTGCAGACTGTCTGGATGAAGCTGTTTACCGCTGTTTGCTTTTGGAAGCTACCATTGTCAGTAAATTTGTGTAGAAACATATTGCAGACTGTGATTTGCCAATATTATCTTTATGAACACGTGTCTTAAGGTTCTAACAGGTCTCACATGTCATGATAAATGGAAACGTCCAATATTTTCGTAGTATTACAACTGTGATTCCACTCCTGCTGGTTGGTGCATTCCACGACCAGATCGTGAACTTTCAGAGAGGTTCAGGAACTATTACTGCAAACACTCTTTTAATTATGGCCGTGAAGGTCAGGCCAATTGAAACACTGGCAATATTTAACGCACGTAAGTGACATAATACAGATGGTCCTACCGCTGAGAGCCCCGCTAAAACCATTTTCAATTACGTGCGTCGTTTGAAAGAAAGCGGACGAAGGTTACAACCTCGGAGCAATAATATATATATGGAGAGAAGCTAAATAATTTTACCCAACCTATACAAATTTACGAAAAACCACTTTCTCCGGGTTTTTACGTCGTAAATTGTGAGAGAGAAAGAGATGAGAGAAGTTCTCACACAATATAGATCCGCTTTTAGGTATGTAAGCATGTTCTCCGTCTCCCGCGTCTCCGGCGACTACGCTCACTCCTTTTTGCTATGCGACATAACAGGACAGAATTCAACGGTTTTTTAGGTTATATCCTACATTTTTCCTTATAACAATACTGTGAAAAAGTGGTTTTACAAATAAATAAAAACATTATGTCGACATGTGCTATGAATGGATGTATAAATACCCTAGCCCTAGCCCTAGCCACGCCCCAGTCAGGCAAAATTTATCAATACTGACTACACTAGCGCTCCCTCCTGGTATAGTATGTCTCTGAGATTACAACGGAGCTATTAACATTTATCTAGAATAAAATAACAATCAAAATAAATGCAAGATCATTTGTTTTTGGTTTGAAAACTAATGGCCTAGAAGTATTATAAATGCTTTAATTAAACACTGCGAGTAGAAAACATCTAGACCTTTGCTTTGGCTGGGCATTTTTTTGGCTAGTCTTTTTATAAGCCTTTGAAAACACAAAGTTCCAGGGCTGTAAAAATTCTGAAGCAAAAAATCTTCCACTTACGAACCTTCGGATTTGCTTTAATTTTACAATGTGGCTAATTAAGTTTTTTACACTCTAGACGGAAAACATTTAAATATGGGTACCCGAGCTTTACAAAATAAAATATCACGTTTTTTGCGATGTTTTTTTAGCAAAAATCAAAGCAGGTGGCCGGCATTAAGCGGCAATTCAATATTATCGCCACCAGTACAGGAGTGCGTGTTTTCGTCCGAGTTAGTTCGATAAGAATGCCAATTGAGTAAATATCTTTTTTAATATATGTTTTATATGAAAATCACATAATAAAACAATAATTTATATATAACAGGTGGTGCATATCACAACGACCATGAAATATCATTTGGTTAATCCAGTAGGTCTTGAACTGTATCAAAATACTGATATAAACTATAAAAAAGAAAAATCTATTTTTCTGACAAAGCAAAAAACTCTCAGAAGGTGAGCTCCGGCGTTAACAAGTCAACAACATCCTTACAAAAAATTCCATCATGAGCTACGGAGCTTCAAATATATATATTTTGTATCGATAAATAATCTTTCGAAGTAGATTACTGAAACACTGGTGAACCCAATTAGCTAAGCCAGTTATTTAAATTCATTAAAAAATAATTAATTACGGTGTTCGATAAGCAAATCATACTTCTATCATATTGAAAATATTCCCTTATGACAACCTGATTGATTATAAAAAAAAGTCATGATTTTATAATTTTTATAAGGGGTCATTTGCTTTTATTGCTATAGATTTTTTTTTATTACTTTTACCAGTTTTATATTCGAAGCTGAGAAAAGTTTATTTTTAAACTTGTTGTTACCCGTTAAAAAATACAGGATGTAATTTGACTTGCCGAGAAAAAATATTAGTTGCTTTTTACCACCCATTTCAAATATTGAATAGTGTCTGCTAAAATACATTATAGGTAGATACTTTATTAGGTAGGTGGGGATTTGAAAAGATTATTTTTAAATCTTGATATTAGTTGCTTTATACCACCCATTTCAAATATAGAATAATGTCTACTAAAATACATTATAGGTAGATACTGTACTAGGTAGGTGGGGATTTGAAAAGATTATTTTTAAATCTTGATATTAGTTGCTTTATACCACCCATTTCAAATATAGAATAATGTCTACTAAAATACATTATAGGTAGATACTGTACTAGGTAGGTGGGGATTTGAAAAGATTATTTTTAAATCTTGATATTAGTTGCTTTATACCACCCATTGCAAATATAGAATAATGTCTGCTAAAATACATTATAGGTAGGTACTTTATTAGGTAGGTGGAGATTTGAAAAGATTACTTTTAAATCTTGATAATTTAAATTAACATCAGTTCAAAATTTTAAGTTCACACTCTTACGGACGTATGTACTCGTAAAGGAAATTATTTATAGTTATTAATAAACTTATCGCTCTTACAAGATATAAAAAAATGGGACATACATTTTTACTTATCTCTTTTAATTATAGTACCAAAGTAAACAATTGACTCGATTACTAAAACGCCGAGTCAGAAGACGTATTGTTTATGTTAACGAAAAGAAATGCATACGATAATATTTTAGGGAAATCATATACGATATGTATATGGTGCACGTTTGTTACCTGTTCCATATTAAGTACAATATTATAAATTCTTTCTGAAAATACTTTTTTTTGTAAATATTCAAAAGTCATTACTCTGAAAGACCTTTTTCAAACATTATTGTCCTACCGCTGAGAGATCTTGTGTAACCTCATTTAAAACAAAGAGGTAATAACGGACTCGATACTTTTTTCTTTCTATAGGGCTAAATTTAATAAAAACTTATTTATATTAAATGTTACAATTTTTTACGTATAAAAAAATTATGCTGACTAAACTTCAACAGAATAATGCAAATCTTCACAAAACAAAAACAAATCCTACCGTAAAATAATTAACTTTGTTCTTCACATTGCCCCACTTTGTAAAGTTGAAATTTGTAAATTTATGGTCCAAAATAATTAAATTACATTGTACAAAATATGTATTACAGTTGTTGTTTTGCCATTTGAATTCAAGAATAGAAAAATTAAATACCTAAATAAATAATCAATTTTCTATCGCTCCATCGAGGTTTAGCGCCATCTATGTATTATTCATGATGCCTTTTACAATAAACGCTATCAAGCACAGGTATGTTAATATATTGATTGAAACATTACTTACCTGGATGAGAAAACTTTGCGTAAACTTCAATAGAGTGTTCGCTTCAAACCGCCAGTGCTGCAACACAGCTACAAATTTGAAAATAATTTATACAAATAAAAATTATGTAATATATCCAATCTTGAATATTATTAAAATGCAACATTCTATCCTGACTTTACTGATTGCCTAAATAAAATTTGACTCCAACCTACTATTTTGTTGACATATCAATTTGAATGGATTTTTTTTTACTGTCGAACAGACATCTGCGTAGTTATTTTCAGGTCTAAATCGTAATTATCATTTTTACAAATTAATGTGTGTTAAAGTCAATTAACAAATAACTGATAAATTTATATTGAACAAAATAAATACAAGTTTACTGTAATAACATTTTTGATGTACATAAATATATTGAACTGCGCGAAAGGTTAATTGAAAAATGTTGGTGAAATGGAAATAAGTAATCCTTTGTTTTGACGATTTTCTGATTTGTTTTCCCCATAAATATGCAATAATTTTTCAGTTTATGCATGTTTTTTTTTGGTTTACAATAAAGCGCACCCAAAATTTGTACACGGTTGAAATTTGATGAGAACGGGTCGCTTTAGCGACTGTTACTTTACTTACGAATGTTCAACAGCTAGGCTGTGGAATAATTTGCCGGTCTCTGTGTTTCATACCTTCTTCAATATCGTCTTCTTTTATTTGCACGTGTATTTCCACTGTATTATTATTTTTTTTATTTATAATTTATTTAAAATCCTGTTGCCAAACTACTTAATTGTAAATTATCAGAAAAAGCAAACACTTTAAAAAACACACGTTGTTTAAATCCACTTTATTTTTGTATAAGTCAACTAGTTTCGACTCTGCTGAGTCTTCATCGGGACTTAAAAATATACTAATGAAATTGGAGGAATGTGCATATATATATATAATGGTGAACATGGAGAAAAGGAAGATATAGTATTAGGAGGGAGACAACAATATAACAATAGGACAAAAGAATCGTAACATATAATGTATTTAGTTAAGCCCTCTATCTTCCCCTCGCCCACTTAACTAAATACATTATATGATACGTTTCTTTTGTCCTATTGTTATATTGTTGTCTCCCTCCTAATACTATATCTTCCTTTTCCCCATGTTCACCATTATATATATATATGCACATTCCTCTAATTTCATTAGTATATTTTTAAGTCCCGATGAAGACTCAGCAGAGTCGAAACTAGTTGACTTATACAAAAATAAAGTGGATTTAAACAACGTGTGTTTTTTTATTTAATTACTTAATTGTAGTTTAACGGGATAGAACGGGAAGAACAATGAATATATTTATATATATTTTTTAAATCGTTGTAGTGTTACCCCACACACGATACCAAATTGTTAAAAGTTAAGAAACTGACTATTACACTATACCATGCATAATATAGTACAACAATACATAAATATCTTTAGTACACATAATAGAAACTTCACATTTATATAAGCGCCTAATTTAAGGTATTTCTACTTAGGAGCCATTTTTTCAGCATATATCAATTAATATGACAATACATACCTATGTATAAGTTCTTTCTCAATACCTAAAAAAGTTTATATTTTTCATAGCGTCGCTTTGGTTTAAAAAATCATATTAAGGGCGATTTTGCGAAATATATATTAATAAGTACAATGTTCAGCAACGATTTGATATTTTGTACAGATTACACATATTACAGATGCCGGGATAATCAAATTAAGGGTTGAAACAATGCAACAAAGGGGTCAGGGGACTTATTAATATATATTTCACAAAATAGCAAGGTTGGCTAACCTTTCTCTTTTTACTCCCAAAATCTAACCCTCTTTTCTCTATATTGAAGTAGATCAATTTCATAAAACACTTGTTCTCGCATCAAAAACAATAGAGTTTTTTTAAGAAAAAAAAGTATCGCGATTTACTCCCAATGAGCGATATGTCGACGAGTATACAAAGAGAATATCATTTAGTAACTATATTATGTCAATACATGTTTTTCGCGATTGCTCTGTATAAAGGCTAATGACGTCATTCTAGGTTATCAAGAAACACATTCTTCAAAATTATCGTTTTCTCCGAGCTATTTCTGGATTAATGTTTCGCTGTTATGAGCATTTTGTGGGAGAGGTATGCAATAGTATTGCCAAAAGCAATTCTCCATTTCTCCAAAGCAATAATCGACTAACCATTAAATCTGTTTTATTGTATCCATTACGTATCGAGTATTTGCACTTTGATAGAATAATATTTTTTTCTAATGACGTTGGACGTTCAAAGGTAACATTCTGGCGAAAATCCATGTGAATAAAAATGTATTAGCGAGCTATAAATACAAACTACGAGTACATGCAATAACGAATAACTAAATAGAGTATTTGATATTTCGGCTCCTGCGTTATTGCAGCGCTTTGGAGATATTTTTAAGGGCTACAGTCATAGCTTGATGATCTTCAGTAAAAAGGTGCATCAAAAACTTTGTTTAACACATGTTTAACGAAATTACACATATACTCGTATATATATACATATATATATATATTTAAAAAATATATATTATTTCCATATTTATAAATGAGTATTTGCAAATACAAAATATGACGTAAGTATAAAAATGTTTACAGAATAACAGTTAAAATTAAAAAAAAGGTACAATAATTCCTATAATTTTAACACTATTTGTTTGGTTTTTTTTTATGCAATCTATATATTCATTTTAGAAAGGTTGTGTATTGCATACTCAGAGCAATAGTATACAAGAGGGAGCGCTGCTGTAGTCAGTTTTTATGAGTTTTTCCGGACTCGGCTAGACCTGAGCGTGGCTAGGACTAGGCCTAGGGTTTTTATTCATCCATTCATAGCACATGTCGACTTAATGTTTTTTTATTTATTCGTATAACAACTTTTTCACAGTATTGTTATAAACAAAAATAAAGCATTTAACCTAAAAAACCGTTGAGTTATGTCCATTTGTGTCGCATTTCAAAACGTGTGGGCGGAGTCAATGGAGACGCGGGACACAAAGAACATTCTTACAATACTTTAAAGCGGTGTGATAATTTGGGAAATTTTATTGTCTCTTTTTTTCTCATGGTGTACGACGTATAAACCAGGAGAAAGTGATTTATCCCAAATTTGTATAGGTTGGGTAAAATAATTAGCTCTCTCTCGATATATTGTTACTCCAAGATTGCATACATCACCAAATCACGCTAAAATTAAAAAAAAAAAAACAATTCTTCATTGCGTCCCATCGAGGTGTAGCAATTAGTATTAACTATATCTGCATATCCAGGCACTTCCCTATCTGCCTCTTACTCAATCTACTTTATTCTACCTCACAACATTCCCCTTTTGGGTTACCGCTGTCGCTGACTCCGGGCGTAGTGTTCGCACAGAATAATAAATCAGTGTATCTGGTTACATTGATTCAGTGAAAAAAAAATGATATTTTTAGTTCTCAAAACAAAATCATTATTTTAAAATTATATTATCTTTAATTGCTTACATAAATGTGACTTGTTTTATGTCAAACGCATCCCGAAATTATCAACATTATTCTATCCATAGCTCTCAGTGCGTTACAGGAAAGTTACAATAAATAGATTTCATTTTAATTTTAAAACATATTTTTAAAGCCAAATGTGTTTGACTCCAGACCTTGTAACAGAAATTTAAAAAAAAAAAACTACGTAAATTAAAACTAACTAACTAAAAAACATGCCGTTTCCCCGCAGCGTTAAGTAGAGAACATGAACCGCCACATAACTCTGTCTTGGCACACATATCTTGCTTCATTAACATTCATACAGCATCTCGTACATACTCTTCTGTTATTCTGACTCTTGACATCGCCCGACTAAAGTTTTGATTCACTTGATCGTGCCATGTCTTTCTCGGGCGTCCTTAAATTCTTCTACCATTCCCTTTAACGTAATTTATTCTCCTTACACTACTTCCTTCGTTACACCCCCCTTGCATTCTTTCCGGATATACACATTTTTAAAACGATCACACATGGTTTCACCACATATACGCCTTGGGGATATCATTTCTACAGCGTTCAGGCTACTTTAATCCTTCCTCTGCCAGTTCTATACCTCATACATCAGGCTTGGTATAAGCCCTACATTGTGGACTGCTAGCTTCGCTTTTTTGGTCATTTTTTTATTTGCTCCAACAGCGTTCAGTACAATCAGCCTTCAATTATTTCCGGAAATTCATATTTTTAACACGGTCATAAATTGTTTTACCACACATAGCCTAAGGGATCTTATTTCTACAGCATTCACTTTACTTTCATCCTTCCTCTTCCAGTTCCTCACTGCCATACATTAGGATTGGTATAAGCCCTCCATTGTGGACTGCTAGCTTCGATTCTTTGAACATGTTTTTATTTGTGACAACCGCGTTCAATCCTCCATTGATCGTGTTTCCCGCATTCACTTTTCTCAGGTTAATTTTAAAAACTAATATTCACCGCCTTGGGTATCGAGCCCGCAACCTTCTGACTCTTATTTAAATGCCTTGACACCATGGAGACGTAATCTATTTTCAATACCATAGTTCCTGTACGGCCGCTCGTAATGCTGGAAGTGCAAATTATATATATTATAATCTAGGTCAGAACATTGTAAACTCGTTTCAGTTGGACGAACGGCTAAATAAAGTTCGGACCAGACCATTTTACGATAGTTTGATGACGGCGAAGGATATTATCAAATTATACGGAGGTGATTTAATTGGGGCGATCGTGAATTCTACACAACCCGATAATTATTATTTATTTTATATTTGCAAAACCAGTTTTACACCAAAACATTGCAAAAAAAAACAAACACAAAAAATGGTAATCAGAATCACACAAAAATTAAGGTAAGAAGTTTAAAAACAAAAAAAATAGTTTTCAAGAAGTACATAATATAGTTAAAACTTAATAGCTAGTTCTTGCGTCAACTTTTTGTAGCTCGTGTGAAAAATATCCAAATTTCCCGCATTACCATTTATAGCCAAATTAAAATTTAAAAAATATTGTGATGGTAGTAAGTAAATACCTACAGTTGAAGAAATAAACTTTGTTGTGAACGTGTCTGTGTACCCGAAATAAGATCAACTTTTCTCTCCTTCTACTGAAATTAACAATTCAATTTTGAAATATCGTCGCTGGAAAGACAAAAGGTTTTAAGCGACACTCTGGTCAAAAATGAGTCAAAAATGAAGTTTTGATCAGTTCTGTTTTCTGCATCGAATGATCTGACTCGTTTGATTCTGAAGACTTCTATGGCCCTTCAGCCATCTAATATATATTTATCATTTGGGAAAAGGCTTGACTCAAGCGACACAAGTATTGGATTTTTTTTAGATTTTGTCGTTTCTGCATTTTTTTCAAAATCCAACCAGGTACTGAATACTTGTGATTTTAGAATTTTTTTTAGGTTTTTTTAATTTTACAAAAACAATATGTGACAGCTGTTTTGCCTTCTGAGGGCATTATCAAACTTATTGTAAAAAAATAAAAATAATTAAAGTACTTTGGTGTAAACTTCCCAAGATGGCGTTTTAGCTCTTTTGCCTTTCTAAGACAAATGTGTGCGATGTTTCATCCTCTCCGTCTACAGAGAAATTGTAGTTAATTAGGAAGTCGTAGATTCAGACTTAATGAATTGCTGTTCCTCAATCATCACTCTACTAATTATGGATATCATTCTCCACTGTCCAGAATGTCAAGACTTGTTAACTCTGGTCTTGGTCTCGTATGGTCTTGAAATTTTTGGTAGCAGTCTAAATGATTTTTGTCATTCTTTACGACTCTACCAATACTTTGACTTGACCTTGGCTTAATTTGAATATTCTTTTTCATGTATATTTCGTATTTTTTTGTCATTGCTTCATTTAATATGATGTACGAGTATATGCTGTTCTCTCTCTGTTGCTCCTTTTCCCCAGTTTTTTAGTCCGTTAGCTTGTAAATAAATAAATAAGTCAGAAATTCATTTCCAAACCCCCTGTATTGCTTATTGATGAACCAAACTGAATACAAATTGATAGATTCAATTTGCTTCAAGAGTTTTCTAAATAGTTACACAGATATTGAAATGCCAAAATAAACCGACCGAGATGACGTTTATGAAACTCAGTAAAATGTTCATTGTAACTTATTGATTGACTGGCGCCGATCTGTGGCTCCAAGAATTGGCAAACTTCCATATTGTATTTCATGGATGAGATGTTCCTCGTGTTTGGCTATTAACTAATTACTTCCCCCCAATAGTTTATGTTTCACTGTTGATGGCAAACACTGTACGATAATTATGTTTACTGAAACGTTTTTATAGCGTTACCTGATAACCAATATTATATGACATTGATAAATGATATATGACATAAAATACCAATTATTTCTTGGTTTGAAAAATTCAATCGATTACTGTAGGATCCAATACCCTTAATCAAACACGACCTCTTAAAATGAATTTATTTATTTTTATTACAAAAAGTGCATAGCAAGAATAATTGAGAGGAAAAGAGCAACAGAGAAAAAACAGCACATACATAATATTGAGGAAGAAATGACAAAAACATACATGTGATAGAACATTCAAGTCAAAGCCCGAACACGGTTTTGGTAGAGTCAATGATGTCAGTTAATTGAATTCTTCGAAGATTTCTATCGTAAAGAATGACAAAAATCGTTTAGACTGGTACCATGAATTTCTAGACCATGACTTGAGTTAACATGTCTCGACATTCTGAATAGTGGAGGATGATACTCATAATTAGAAGAGTGATGATTGAGGAACAGCAAATCATTTTTTCTGAGTCTTCGGCGAGGAATGTTGAGCTGGATGAGTTGCAACAAAGAAGGTGAGTCAATAATAAAATTAATAATTTTGAAAATGCCAATTAAATCAAAGTCTTTCCTACGCTTTTCTAATGAAGACATTTTTTAATGTTTGTTGAATTTCATTATATAGATAATCACCTCTTTCTCGCCCTAATTTCCATGCAATTCAGCATAAGAAGCGATGTTGTACGGACTCAATATGATAAATATGAACAGTATAGAAAGGAAACTAAATGACACGGGCATATTCTAGATAAGGGCGAATAATAATAATTGTAATTCTAAGTAGCAGTGCCAGCTTTATGCGAGTTTCCCGAAACCCTTAAAAAAATCAGAAAAAAATACACTCTGTGCAATGTGTTTTAGAATTTATTGGAAAATAAATATTTTTCAGATGATACATTTATAATATAATTGACTATGCTTAGGAAAAAAGTAGTAACTCTCAAAAGCATATTTTTTACAAAAAACTTTTCAAGAGAGTGTTTTTGATAATATATATATATATATATATATATATATTTATATATATGTTTTTAATTTAGGACAAGGCTGGTAGTTATATTAATTTAGAGTTTCTATGAATTAACGCTATTTTAAGATTGAAACATGAATTAATAATTGAGGTTTAGATGTGGGTCAACTCGTTTTTTTAGCTCTGTATTCGGGATACCCTTGAAGTTGAAAAAAGTTTAAGTAACTGAATTTTTGTCGAGAAATTCATTGAAAATGTTTTTTTGTGGCTTGATCCCTTTCTCCGGGATGTTTTATGTATAGGTAAAATAAGAGTTATGTAAAAAATGTAATATTCGCAAAACAGGAAGGTTAACACCTTTTTCCTAAAACACAGTCGCATATATAGGCGTGTTCTTGGGTCTATGAAAAATACCCTACCTACTTCAATTATCTGAAACCTTTTTTTCTCATAATTTATGATAACGATCATGATTTTATATTTGAGATTTAATTTGTATATATATTAAAAAATATTTTCTCCTATATAAATAAGCTCAGCTAATTTGTTATGAATATTACAAAACTGCGCCATATATGTTTATTGTTATTACTATTATGCTACGAAATGACAAATTACATATTCCTGGTTCATGAGACATAAATCTCCCTCTTTTTTTAATGTGGATGGAATCAATGAATGATGACTGTTAATTTGTTTTTTACTAACCCAAAAATAGTTTGTGATTTGACCATTTCCATACAGATTAGGAAGTGCCTGGCTATTCAGATCTAGTCAATAAATACGGCTCTTTGTAATTTAAAGCAACCGACGTTTCGATTTTGAACATTGGTCTTTTACCAGGGCGATACTATGAAACGATAAGAGTTTCTAGTGTGGCCCAGAGTGTTAAGCCAGACGTTGCGGGTTCAATCCTCTGCAAACCAAGTATCCCATCATGGCTACGAACCCAAAGGTCGCGGGTTCAAGCCCGGCATGCGCACATAACTTTTATTGAAGTAATATGTGTCACAACACGCTAAATTCAAATGAAATAATAAAAAGAATATTTGCAGGACGTTCCAGAGTGGTAGACACTCGTAGTATCGCCCAGGTGAAAGATCACCATTGAGAATCGAAACGTTGCTTGAAATGGCTTTAGCCATGTTTGTTGACCAGATCTGAATAGCCAGGTACTTTCCAGCCTTCCTCTTCCCATCTCCTTCCACTCCACACTATCTTCAGTTTCACAACCTACCCCATTTGGGGATGCCAAAGTCTGACTGACTCTAGACCAGAGGTTCCCAAACTGTTTTGTCCCGTAGACCACATGGCGATTTTTTGAAAAACTTCAAAGTTTTGTGAACGCTTCAGGAACTGCTAGTTCTTTGAAATAAACCCTTCGCGATGAACACTTCAATTGAAGTCGAACTCGCCAAAAAATAGTACTAGTCGGTAGAGATCTCAAATCGAAAAGTACTAGCAAATCAGCAAAAATTCCTCTCCGAAAAAAAGCACTAGTCGGTAGAGATTTGAAATCGAAAAGTACTAGCAAATCGACAAAATTTATTTTTATTAAAATAATTAGGGAATTAATATATATTATAAGAGAGTATTACGTAAGTACCTGCATAGGTACTATCTGTGAGGTGGATTATTACATTTGCGGGAAGCCAACATTTTGGTGACAGCCTGTCTAAATGGAATCCACTCTCGTGGACCCCCATTTACGTCTCATGCACCCCCAATTTTTTTTTTCACTGACGTGGACCCCTCGCAGGTCGGAATCGACCCCAGGGGGTCGATATAGACCACTTTGGGAATCACTGCTCTAGACGGTTGAGAGCAGTTGGGACTCTTGTGCGGTATTCACTATAACACTTTTAATAATACAAGTTGAGATTTTTTTTGGGAGTAGGGATAATTCAAATACGGTTAAAGTATTATCCAGACGGGAACATTAATTTCTAAAAAAATGTATCGGAATCCTTTTTCGTTAGAAATCTATTATTAAAAAAATTGAACGAAACCGTCTCTAGTAATTGCTACAGGTAAAGCAGATATACTGGGAAGTTTTACATCATGGAAAGTGGTTGATGATGGTCGTTAATGGGTCAAAACTGTATTTAAATTTTTAAAGTTTTTAGTTTACGTTTATCTTACGAAAAAAAAACCTTTATCCCTTTTTAGAGACCTTTAAACATGCCAACCCTACTTTACGTTATAAATTATGCATTCCTAGCTCATTTAAAATCTAATCTAGGAGCCTAATTTAGCAGAGTGGTTTTGGTTAGCAAAACACTATTATTTATTAATAAAGTTTCGGCTTTTGCAGAGTCAGATTCAGAAATTACAATTGTTTGATTAAGGAATAATGCAGAATATGATTTTTTTGTTTAGTTTAATGTTGTACCCTGATGAGGCTAAGCGAAACCGGTCAGTCATAAAAATTAAAATAATATTTGTGGTATACAAAGTTATTTTTTCATTTCTTTGCATTATTATTTTTCTTTATTTATTATACATTACTGTACAACATATGCCTAGGTACTGAAGTGATAAAAACGTAATAAAAAAACACGTTGTTTAAATTCACTTTATAAATTATTAATAATAATAATAATAATATTTGGACGATTTGTATAGCGCCGTTTTTGTGAAAAATCACCTCAAGGGCGCTGTACAGATCCTACTTTCCATCACTACATATTAATTCCTAGTTTAGATAAGAAAATATACAGGAACATACTTACCTGGCAGGTCCCATCAGATAGACACAATTTTTAAATTAAAATTATGATTATTATTTTAATTATTATTTATTAATTAATTTATTTATTTTTTATTTTATTTTATTTAATTTTTTATTTTTATTTATTTTATTTTTTTATTTTTTTTTATTTATTTATTTTTTATTTTTTTTAAAGTGATTTGTGAAATATCCTACTTATTTGGCGAAAAATAACAAGACTAAAACACGTCAGGCAGCTGCAAAAGCGCCACGACATATCTAACAGGTTATATGCGCAGGCAAAAAGAAGAACTGATGATTGTATTGAATTGACGAAAAAAGGTCGCCTGCCGGTTACCGGGCCGGC
The DNA here is from genome assembly GCA_022651775.1 of Drusus annulatus. NCBI lineage: Eukaryota > Metazoa > Arthropoda > Insecta > Trichoptera > Limnephilidae > Drusus > Drusus annulatus. The sequence continues at coordinate 3,512,150 of JAGWCC010000153.1, read as the reverse complement.
GGTCGAAGGGACGAAACATGTGGCAAATGGTCATCGTGTGACGACCATTCTCGGGCTGTGGCACTGCATTTAAAAAACTGATATTTGAAGATTCAAATATTTTCTTAAAAATCGAAATTACGTCGAAACTAGTCACTTAAAAAATTATTAGAGTTTATTCACTTAACCTATACACAACAACGGTAATTTTAGTGTAATTTTTGGAAATTGGATTAATAAAGACTGACTCAGGAAAGTGGGTTTCAACAACGTGTGTTTTTAATTTAATTAATCATGTCAATCCACAAAGTGTTTGCTTATTCTGATAATTTGATAAAAAAACATAGAGTAATGTGTATGAAACCCAAATTGGACGGAAATAATTATCATTAATACATGAGTCATAATTTTAAGTGCGATATCAAAAAGGGTTTTTTTTAAATCATCGTGAATATGCCTTTTCACTACAACATATTAACTGCAAATATTTCCATGAAACGCTAATGATTTTCTAGTCTGACCGATGATCTTAATCTAAAAACAGTTCTTATTCTGGTAGATTAGAGGTTTTCCTACCTATATGCGTTGAAATTTGTTAAAATACTCTCTCGTAATCTTCCAATTTGCCGCTTCCAATGCCCAAACATTTATATGAAAGACGCGCACGCACCTGTAGCATTTCTTCAAGCAGCTACAAGCTGCTAGTAATCTAAATATTTTGGACAAAGAACACGAATTGATATTTGGTTAAATGTTGGATCTATTTAATTTGTAGATATTAAAAACAAAAAGTCTTCAAGCTGCAATAAAACAAACAATCAGTTGTAAAGTGGAAGGTAGACAAAGTCGAGGAAGGTAAGCGATATGAGTGACCTAGCAAAGTACTGGGAGCAATGAACGAGACTGAAACATCAGTACAATCATGAACACAATTTCAATAATCATCAAACAATTATCATCGAAAACATGTTGCCTCAGACCTTCATCCTAACAGATTGTCCAAAACGAATGTCAATTAAACAAATAAAAAAAATAATCGCTTCGAACCTGATTAAGAATACGCTTTTACACATCAATTAATGCATCTTCGTGTGTTTCTGCATGCAATTAGTATGAATATCATGTAGTGTCCATTATTTTAACAACTCCATTGTCCGTACTGGAGCAGGATTAATTGAAATGTACTGTTTGCGTGCGCATCAGACAAAAAACGTTCATACAAATAGTTTTACATCATTTTTACTTACTAAGGATAACAGGAAATTCAATGTAATTCGAAACCTACAAGCAACGGACACATAAAACAAATTAATGGGAGTTTATATTATGAATGCACGTTTTGACAAAAATAGGAAATATATACAAAAAAATGTGTTTTTTTAAACATAGTCCACAAAATATGTGTGATAATTGTAACAAATTAATCAACTTTTTCCTGTTTATCACCAATTGGGGTATAGTGTGAGGTTGAAAGTAATATGGAGGGGAAGGAGATGGGGAAGAAGAAGACTGGGAAGTATCTGGCCATCCAATTGACCAAACACGGTTAAAGCCATTTCAAGTAACGTTTCGATTCTGAATGGTGGTCTTTCACGAGGCGATACTTGAAGTATCTACCGCTCTGCGTCACCAAAGTATATTTCGTAAAAGTATTCCCTTTTTTGTACACATAATTATTTTCTATGACCTGAAATCTAACTATTGTGTAACTGACCACGTTCAACGGCAAAATCTGCCATGTCCACATATTGACGGTATATTTCTTAAGAAGATATTGCAATGCAACTACAAGAATGCACACACCGTTGCGGCGTAATTCTAAATGGATATCCAGGTAGAATAAAGCGTTAATCAGCACGAGCTGACACATTTAGAGAAGATATCGATAAATTAAACACTCGGGCTCGTCAAATAAGCAATTTAAATGCTCGAGATTGTTGAAATCAAGCACCATGTACAAGTGGTTTCCTAGCGCTAACACAGCTCTGTGAATTATAAATTATAACTTTAAAATTGACGTCTAGTCAAAGATTACCCTTCAGAACTTAATGGTACATCCAGTGTGAAATAAAAATAAAATAACGTATGTTTTTAGTTTTTGTTTATTTTATGTTTGCAAAAACAGCCACCAAACATTGTAAAAAACGCAAAAAATGGTAATCATAATCACACAAAGATTAAGGTAAAAGAAGTTTGAAAGCAAAAAAAATGGTTTTCAAGAAGTACATAATATACTTAGAACTTAATAGCTAGTTTTTGCTTAAACTTGTTGTACTTCGTGTGAAAAATATCCAATTTTCCTGCGAGGCAGTTAATTAACCTAGTTAGTCTTCTTAGGGGCATCACCATTGGTTAGTTAGTTCTGCACCTGGGAAGAAACAGAAACTTGTGTTGGGGGCCTCGCGTGAAATTATCAGGGACACAAAATCCAATTTCCGCCAGGATGTCAGGTATTAATAATACACCGTTTAGGAGTTTATGAGCAAAAAGCAGTAATGCTATATCCCTCCTCGAACTAAGGCTGCAGATGAGCATTCCCAGAATTCCCGAGATAAACGCTGTTGGAAACAGCCATGGGTAAAAACCAAACTCTTAATAAATTTGTAGAACTCCATTTCAATTTTTATAATTTATCAAATTTAATATTATTATTATTTAATTCTACTAGTTCTGTTCGGTTTTTACCGAAATTAGAACATAATGAAATAGTAAACTAAAATAATATAAATAAGTCGTTTCCATATGGCCTAAGTTAACCTAACCTAACGGCAGTTTGATAATGGCCTTAAAAACCGAAACAGCTGGCAGTAAAAATACAAATTAAAACTACCAGAACTAATTAATAATAAAATTATATTAAGACAACTTATATTTATTTCACACATCTAATTTTACAAAAATGTTTAAAACTTTAACTTCAAAAATACTCACTTTGGCTATCATGCAACATCGGTATGTAAACATTCCCCCCGTCACGAATTTGCATCGCCATTTCAGTCGTTGGATCCGAAGCTGCGATGAAACACCGAATGAGTTTCCAGCTTCAGATGAATTTGGAAAAAGTAAAGTGTAAACGATAAACTATACTACTTGATGAAAGCGCCTAATTGTAGCTTGTGGAAAGATTATGGAATGAAGGGAAAATGGAAAACCATTCACTCACCGATGTAGTTGAAGTTAAAGTTCTTGATTCCTTCATACAGAATTGTATTATTAACGAAACGAATCACAAAAACACCACACTTATTTTAGTATTATTATTGACAAAACACCACATTTATTTTATATTATTTTGAGATCAAAACAACAAACCGACGACAAAGCGAAACGAACGAGCCAACCACGTTTTTTCACACCAAAACTCTTCTGTTTTATATTCAATTATTTCAAAAGCAAAACAGACACCGGGGTTAATATTAAATCAATTTAAAAAAATATGTTGTTAGATTTCAAAGTGATAATTTGTTAGGTTCTTACCTTCATGTTTTTCAACTAAGTTTCTACCTATCCAACCATTTCGCAATAGCGACATCCGCATTAAAAACACCGTGTTTTCACGGTTTAAAAGAGGAGATGGTGATATGTATAAAAATAACAATCAGTTAAATACCTTCTTAGTGGCGATGATTGACGATCGTGAGCATTCATTGTAGATGAATCCCTTGGAAAAGATTCAAGGTCAAGATCAAATTCTCGTAGGAACTCTGCGGCTCCAAGTTTCTGCTGCGGTCTTAAACTGGTCTGTTCAGAGGATTGAAGGCCTTCCACTTCCACCCCTTCAACCACAACAAGTTTCTTCCCGCAAGGTATACGGCGTATGGCGGAACTACCAGGGGTGGATTCACCGGGTGTTTAATGCACGCGGGAGTAGGGCCCTGCGCTAATAAGGGGTCCCCTAATAAAATTTAAAAAATGCAATGTAAGAAAAATTATAATTTTAAATTGCGTTTTCCCTTTAGTGTACATATAAACAAAAACACGCGAAAGCGTGTATAATACGTCATAGAAAGCACAATGTATAGCTTTATTGAACTAAGATAACAAGTTTTAAATAAACATATGAAAGTATAATAACAAAAACAAAAAATATATGTATAAAAAAATGAAGAATATTTTTTTCTGAATCAGTTTCATCGTTTCAAATAGAAGGCACAGACGTAAGAAAAATACATAGCTTAAAAAAATACACTAACTCCGTACAGAGGGCTGAGAGAAATTATTTTCCTCAGTGCTTATGTCATCCTTGGGGATGCTGTGTGGCGGGTATTTTTGAGCAAATGAGTAAGTTAACCTTTAGTAGGAAGGAAGAAACGCATGGGTCGGAAAATCATTCGACAGCTGTACTGATGTGCACCAGAACGAGTCGAAGAAACGAACCGTTCTATGTGGCAAATGTCAACCGTGTACAAATTGTTGGGCGCGCGTTTGGCGTGAATCCCAGCTGTGCACCGGTGCCAACAATGTAGACAACATTCACATTTGACATCTCTGCTCCAGAGACTGGAATGAATATATCAAACAGACGGACCGTTTCTGCAGAGTCGAGTGTCTTTCAGTAGTGGTTGGGAACTACATTAAAAACCAAAAAAAAAACTGTTACGTACTCGTATGACTACTTACGCTTTAGAACTAAGAAGTATTGTGAAATTAATTCATTTAAAAATTGAAAAATCTATGAGAAGACCGCAGTTGGTATGAATTAATAAAACCAATCCTGTACACATGAAAAGTTTGCTTAAGAGCTCTCCATCGAACCTTGAACAGGTATCACCAGAACCACGTTTTTCCATTTTATTTTATTTGGCACCTTAGTCTGTGCATTATTATCAGAAAAAAAAAACTAACCACTACTAGGACCTCAGATCAAGAATACATAAGGAGAGAGAAATCTATGTATTTTTACCCAACCTACACAAATTTACGTTAAATCCCTTTCTCCGGGTTTTTACTCCGTACACCGTGAGAGAGAAAGAGATAAGACAAGTTTTCACACAATATAGCTCCGCTTTTAGGTATGTAAGCATGTTCTCCGTCTCCTGACTCTCCTGCCTCTCCTGCGACTCAGCACACTGCGTTCTGTTATGCGACATAAAAGGACAGAACTCAACGGTTTTATGGGTTGTATCCTATATTTTTGTTTTTAACAATACTGTGAAAATGTGATAATACAAATAAACAAAAACATTATGTCAACATGTGCTATGAATTGATGAATAAATACCCCAGCCCTAGCCCTAGCCACGCTCGAGTCAGGAAATAATCATCAATCCTGACTACACAAGCGCTCCCTCTTTGTATATTATTGCTCTGAGACTACGACCTTTATGCTTTAATGCAAACACGCCTACATCATATATAGTCACAATGTAAGGAGAGAGAGCCAATTATTTTTACCCAACCTATACAATTTTAGGATAAATCGCTTTCTCCGGGTTTTTACGTCGTACACCATAAGAAAGAAAGAGACAACAACATTTCCCAATGTTCTTCGTGTCCCGCATCTACGTTGACTTCGCCCACACGTTTTGATATGCGACATAAATTGACATAACTCAACGGTTTTTTAGGATATATGCTTTATTTTTGTTTACAACAATTCTGTGAAAATGTGGTTATACGAATAAACAAAAATATTATGTCGACATGTGCTATGAATGGAAGTATAAATACCCTACCCCTAGTCCTAGCCATGTCCAGGTCTAGCCGATTCCGGAAAAACCCATAAAAACGGACTACAACAGCGCTCCCTCTTGTATATTATTACTCTGATGTTAATACAATTAGAATAATTTTACAAATGCAATATGACCAAATATTCCACAAATCACTTTTTTATATCCGTGTAGTTTCTAAACAAAATATTGTTCTGCGTACCTAGTAATAAAAGTGGGGAAGGAGTTAACCGGATATTCGTCACAGATAGAGGATGATGCGTTGATACCGTGCCGGAGCAGATCAATTTAATGTAATAATATTATATAAGGTGGGTACCTACAATAACATAAGATGTTCACACTTACACTTAGTGACCCGCTAGAATCAGGGTGACTGTTTTTTTTTTTTATTTATTTTAGTATATTTAGCACAGAAAAAATATAAATCAATTTTTGTCGAAATTCGGACAGCTGGAACTAAAAAGATTTTCCCGTATTAGGACATTCATATTAATAATAATCATATAGTCGCTGTAAAGGCAAAAGGACTTAGGCGACACTTTGGTAAAAAAAAATGAGTTAAATATGCAGTTTTGATCAGTTCCCTTTTCTGCAACGAATGCTTTGACTCGTTTGACCCAAGCGAAACAAGTTTGGAACATTTTTTGCTTTTTGTCGCTTCAGATAACTCAGTAAAAGCATCGTGGCCAGAGCCAACTTTAAAGATTAAATTTATTTTACCATAAAATGCATAAGTCTTCAGTACCTGCTTAGATTTTGAAAAAAAAACTCAGATAACTCAATGCTCTCACTGAGTTACTGGAAGCCATAAAAATATTTTGTAAAATTTATACTTGCGTCGCTTGAGTCAAGCCTTCTCCCAAATGAAACATGTATTTTAGATGGCTAAAGCGCCACACAAGTCTTCAGAATCAAACGAGAGTCAGAGCATTCAATTCAGAAAACAAAACTGCATATTCAACTAATTTTTGACCAAAGTGTCGCTTAAGCTCTTTTGACTTTCCAGCGTAGATATATGATTCAGATTACTGTGATGAATAGTATGTTATCAGTAATTAAATCGTATTTTTCTGGAACACCAAGAAGAAGCAAACTTACTACCAAACGAAAAACAGCGAAAAGCAAGTGGTACTACGTGGTAAAATTAATTCAGCCCGACCAGATCCTTGTGGTTCCCCTCGGAGTGACCCACTGAGAGTGATTGAAGTGATATGACGCAGCTCTTCTTAGCATAATAAAGCACGGCTTGAGATGATTACGGATTATGAACTACTTTGTGTTACGTTCTATAGGCGCGACACGCGATCAAAATTTCACTCAAAAGAATGGTCAAAATTTGGACTAGGTCGTGTCAAACAAACTATTGACCTACAGCATTAACAAGATCCTTACGACATTATTTGGACCTATTATATATATTTGGAACACTATAAATGGAATAATTTGGACTAATGAATTTATGCAGGCAGATAATATTGGAACTTTGTGCGTACCTAACAACCGCAGACCGCAGTTTATCTCTGGCAGCGATGGTGACAACACGCATTTCGGTAGCGCTGAGCGCGTGCGAGTATTGTTGTGATTTACTTCAAAGCGGGGCAGCTTTTATGATTCTTTTAAGTGGCTCAAATACAGTTGTTTATTTCAACGGGGAGATTATCACTTTATTATGGACTGTCAAGGGCACCCGTCCTACATTTTAGAACTGTTTCAAATACCAGATGCGTCCCTCTATCAGTTATCACGTCAAAACTCTTCTGTATCTGTATAGCAGGATAACTCAACATTTTGAAAATGCGTTTAAACTTTACGTTTGCGATAAAACCATTAAATTACAGGCTGAAGATTTCAGATTCAAATTTCTGCTTCTACCATTAAATTTATCCTCGCAAGAAGATGAGACCAAACTGTTGTCGAAATTTTAAGAAGGGCGCACTAATCCTCAACATTTTAAAATAACGCGTGAGGTTGAAGGAAGTGGGGAGGGGAAGGAGATGGGGAAGATGAAGACTGTAAAGTACCTGGCTATTCAGATCGTGCAACAAACACGGCTAAAGCCATTTCAATCAACATTTTGATTCTAAATAGTGGTCTTTCACCAGGGCGATGCTTAGAGTATCTACCACTCTGAAACGTGTCGCAAATATACTCTGCATTATTTTATATGAGTTAAATAGGATTTGTTTACGAACGCCGAGTTTGAATCCGCGACCTCTATATCCGACTATTTTGATATCAACAACATATTTATTTATCTAAACATTCAACACATACGTTATTGTTTTTGTCAAGAGTTGGGCCTGGTGGCAATTTCTTCCAACGGAACTAGATCAACACTGAAAAAAAAGGTCAAACTTTTTTCTCCACCGCCAAGCAAATTAAAACGCCCGATTAAATTTATAAAAACTAAAGTGCAGAGGTGATGGTGTAGGAATAGGAATAGAAAGATTCAAGGTTGGGTGGAAGTGGAGCAACAATATGGTGAGTGCAGACACTGCCTATTAAGATTGCCTTGGAGGTGGCGCTTGAGAGGGCACGTAGTTTTTCAGAGGTTTTGATAAAGAAACTGGTATGCCCAGTCTGACAAGGCTTGGAGAAGGCAACTGCTATATGTCGACACCTTCGGCGTACTTTATAGATTTATGCACACATTTTGACGAGATCAAGACTTCATGAGTGTGGACGCACTATTATTAAAAACTCTAGTATTTTTTATTATATGTGTGTATAACATTACCACAAAATAATTCAAATTGCCCGGGGTCAGTGGAACTACGACACTCCGTTTTAGGCAGTTACGTTATAAGTGTTAATTAAATAGTTATTACGTATTATTAATTTATTTTTTTGGTAAATTCAAAACATCCTGAAATTCCATTGAACCCAGATTTTAATGATTAAGGAGGAAATGTTTTTTAATATATGTGTTTTTTTGTTTGTTGATAAAAATGTTTGATACATAATAATATTACACTATAAGCAGAGCTTAGTACTGTTTTTCCATCTATTAGAGCTAAATCAATTGAAGAAACTATTTAACTCTGGATTTACCTGTTATTTCAATACGATTTATTATTTCTTGTATAAAATTTTTTGCACTGTTTATGAGTATATTGTTTTTGAAAAAATAATAACATTTGTGTATAAAGCCTTTAACAGGGGTAAATAAATAAATACATAAATATAAAACAGGGTAACAGAGAAAAAAAAAATAACAAAAAAAATATCCCACAAAGGCAAAACCTGTGCGTGAGTATTATTGAGATATTAATGCACTTTTTTAGGGTTTTAAGCTAAAACATAGAAATAATGCACTAATATTAAGGATAAATGATAAACGTGCAATGAATATACTTAAAAAAAGAAAGAACATAAAAGCATGACATCAAACAATACGGTGAACTGTTGGTACAGCAACTGGGGTGAAAATTGAGCTCGGAGATATATTATATAAAACACTAGTTTAGTCTTGATACACACGGTAAAAGGGATATGGTGAGTAAATCGCAAAATAGCGTAATCGAAACGAAAATTCTAACTTTTTTACGTGTGAGCGAAAATTATCAGCATTGTTTTGCAGACATTAGCGATCTAACGAATCGTGCACAGAAGACAACTTAGCGTTTTAATACTATCAGATAAGAGCTGATATTATTTTATTTTATTTATTTTATTTTATTTTATTTTATTTTATTAACGCCTTTAAGGCTTTTACATAAATACATTTTTTAAATAAAGGAGTACAATAGATGGGTAGAATATAACATTAAGAGAAAAGTTAGTATTTAACTGCAAGTATATAAATATAGCGTAGGTTTATACATATAATAACAATAACCTTTGTGTTCTATTGAAAACATTCAAGTAAGCTAGATTTTAATTTGGAAACAGTGTTGTAACGGTAAACATCTATTGAACCATATTTATTACCAAGTCTATGCAGTCTTTGAATGGGAGAATTATCAAAATAATTGTTTGTAGACGGAGAAACATAATATAGAGCCGCCTGCCGTGTATCACGGGTAGGTACTCGCAAGGTAATAAGGCTCGTTAGATCCGGGGCGTCCAATCTGCCATTCGCTATTTTAAAGAGACATATTAAATCGCTCACTGTGCGTCTTGATGATAAATCAGTGAGGTTAAGCAAGTTCATTAAATATACGTAATCAAGGTCAACAATTGGGATACATAACTTATAATTAATAAATCTGAGAAACTTATGCTGCACTCTTTCTATTTTAAGTTGGTGAATATTATAAAATGGAGCCCAGATTGTAGAATTGTACTCTAGATTAGATCTAACCAATTATATTATATTATATTATATTATACTAGTATTATATATAAGTACAATTCTAAATAAATGCAGTCTATAAGTGACCACTATAGATGACTATATTAAAACATATAAAAAAACGGTGTCTAACTCAATATTAATTAATGCAATTCACTACTGTATTAATAAATGTTTATAAAGACAGACAAAAGTTAGAAAACCATTATTATAATCATATCTGTCTATCAATGTGAAGAATCAGCAATACTATATCTTACTAACGATTAAATTGAAAATAAAATATTCAAATTTATTGGTACGTTTTTCGTTATAAAAAAAATATATATAAACCACTTGAAAATGTCACGGCACACCACTGGTAAAACAGGTGTGAAATAAAAATAGTTTTATCTCGGTAGGTACATTATTTTTATTCAATAACTTTATTTAAATAAAATAAATATGTTTTTTTAACAATTATCTAAAAATTGTGTTCTTTATATATTATTTTTTAAAAACCTTGTCAACTGTGTTCCAGATTATTTTTCACACATAAAAAAACATGTAATACTTAATTATAATAGCATTTTGAAGTAGGTAACTAACATATCAAATTACAAACAACACATTAAAATAACTAGTTCAGGAAATAGGAAAAGTATCGATTCACTGAATTGATACTTACTCGAAAGTACTTACTTACTTTATACATAGGTCAGTAAAAAGTAATCTCTTCCGGCTTTGATTTGACATTTCAAAATTCAAAGCAATTTGAATTTCGATTTAAGAAGTACACAACCTTAACAAAATCACTACCATAGCCAAGAATGATCTGTAAATGTCAGCACCTTGATGACCTCTCTGGAAAAGCGGTAAGATCCTTGGCTCTGGTTCCAGAAGTCGCGGATTTGAAAGTTGGAATGGGAAAAAAACCCAAAGTGGTAGTTAATTTCAGTAAGATGAGAAACCAACATTTAGAAACCAAACCTTGTCAAAACTGGCTTTATCCGTGTTAAATGACCAAATCTGCCAGCCTCCGTGGTCGAGTGATTAAGATCCCTGACTACGAATTCAAAGGTTGCGGGTTAAAATACCGCGATACACAAACACATTTCATTTAATGCTATTTGACAGTTGATTAATAAAAAATAATATATTTGCGGCACGATCCAGAGTGGAAGCTACTCTCAGTATCGCCCTGGTGAAAAACCAGTATTCAGAAACGTTGATTTAAATGGTTTTGGCTATGTTTGGTGAGCAGATCTTAATGGCCCGCTACTTCCACACATTCTTCTTCTCTATCTCATTTCCCTCCCCACCAATTTCATTCTCACAAAATTACCCCAATTGGGGATGCCTTAGTCCCACTGACTCCAAATAGTAGGGATTCTTGTATGGTATTCATTTGAAAAAATATTTTCTGAAAACCAGGTAGGTACTTCCCAACCTGCCACAAAACCATCTCCTTAGAATGTCATAATCCCACAGGCTCTGGGCAGTTAGGACGCTTTTGCGGTAATCACATACATTTTAAAATCTCCAGCTAAAAATATGACGTCAGTTCACTCCTTCATCAAAAATATAACACACTACTTATAAAAATAATCCTTCATCAAAACATAAAAACATGTATAGTATATGTGTATATCCTTTTTTTTAATTTATTTTACGGATTAAACAAATACACTGCATTTGCAATATTTTTTAAGCCTTGGTGAAATTTCAACCATGTATGATTTAGGTTGAGGTGTTTTAAACTTTTGTCACATTTGACATTGTCATAATACAACGATTACGATTACAATGTCAAGTGTAACGGAAGTTTGAAACAACCCGCACCCAGAGGCGTACACTCCAAAAGGCACATTAACACTGCCTACCTTGCCGTTATAGCATACAAATATGTATAATATTGGATTAAATAATATGAAATTATTGCAAAAAATAAATCTACATTCTCAAAAATAAGCGGGAAATTTAGGTAATCGCACCGCCGCGAGCGCCCCATCGACATTCTTACTACGTGTTGGAACCAGTAACTACATTAACTACATATGCTCAAACGCCGCCAACGTCATCATTATTCTATGTTCACTAGACTGCATAAAATATGTTTGCTGTGAGCTGTCGCCAGTTCAAGTGGCATGTTAGTCTCTTTGTTAGTGTCTAAGGCCAGGCGCGCACGGGTGACTTTTGTAACGGCAACAGTTTCGTCACCATCTCCAAATCTATCGGAGTGTATGGAGGTTTGCGCACGCAGCGACGTGACTTTAGGGTGACTCTTTTTGTTCTACTGGCCGGCGAATTTTGAGTGACGAAACTGTCACCGTGTCTGTAGAGAGTACTTTTGGATAGGCGCTCGTGCACGGGTGACAAAATGTCATTTGGTGACTCATCCGCCTGTTCAAAATCCATTGCCTGAATGAGAGGGTGACGGGTGACAGTCATTCTTCGTGTGCGTGCTCCATTGGAACACAGTGACAGTGACGAAACTGTTGCCATGACAAAAGTCACCCGTGCGCGCCTGGCCTGAAGCATTGCTTTTGCAGAACAAATCCAATAGCGATCAGTGATGTTTGTTGGTACCTATTTCAATTATCAATTAATCCCCTGTTCTTACTGCCTACCCTGTTTAAAAACTCTGTGCACGCTACTGCCTGCAACGAATGATTTATTTCAGTTTAATGAAAGGTTTTAACCTTCACACTACAAATTTGCATTTTAATTGATCAACGCCGACATCAAAGCATTTGGTATACATAATTTGTTCATTGAACACAATTACAATAATGTTAAATTTTGATTATCAATAGCTATGACATGTCCAATTATCAGTATTACTGTTCATGGGAGAATTTAAATGACAGTGATCTACATGAGTTATTGGTAACCGCCGCAGAACAGATATTGTCTAGTGAGGCGTGTAACGAACATGCACATGGAAAAATTAAGATAATAAACACCCGGGTTGCCAGAAGTGAAATGGAACGAGAGTTTCCAAATCTTCAAAAATGATTACATTTTGAGTAATAATAACATGAAAATGTTGCACACTTTACAACACTTTGTACTGTGAAGTTAAGAACCATTTTTGTTAAGATCTGCCTCTTAGAGTAAGAATATACATGGCGAGGCGCCTTTGCGAAACAGTGTAGTCAGTATTGTCAACTTTATACTGACTCGATAGAAAGAGATAGAGATATGTTAAAAGAAGGTGGATAGCCTATTAGTTACAGTCCACATAAAATTCGGCCTTTTTTAATAAACATATTTGAACACATTGTTGCATTTGATCCATTTTTTTCAAAAGTAAAAAATCGAAGAACACACAAAAACGTGACTAACCTTTCCAGTTGTCAAAAACTAACCACTAATCCATAATGACTGATAATGCTAACATATGATAAACATATGTGTACCAACATAATAAATAAAAAAATCGATAATCGAATGAACACAGCCCGCGAAAATTCAAAATTCACCTTTTCTTTTGAACAGGCTATGTACGTACCTATATTTAATGTCAGGGCCGGTCCTGTGCAGGTGCAATTGGAGCAGTCTGCTCCAAACGACGAATTGCTAAGGTCTTGATAGTACCTGATTACACTGTTTTTGTACATTTTTGTACACGCCGAATAGGAGTATTTGAGTTATTTTTGCCATCGCCACCCCTTGTTGCCCTTTTAGTCCCACCGTTGCCTCTATAATTGCTCCTCCCAACTTTGCCTGGGACGTTTCTACGTAGAATAGCCAGGGTTCAACCTTAATCCCATCTCGGATCGGAATTACATAAAAATATCTTATATTCTACCGAAAAAATCCAATTTGTGCAGTTGTTTATATCTTCTAGAATACGGCCTTTACAATGTTACATTCGTTTTGGTCAATGTCAAATTTGCAATGATTTTTTCGCATGGTAAAACAGTATTCTTCCTAATCAATTATTGTTGCATCCACAACAAGGAAGTTTATTCACGTAATGTTAAATTCAGCTGACTTTTTAATGCATTGCGGCCATGAATATATCAGATGAAGGTTTTTCGAAGATTTCGAGCAGATCTGGATTTATAGAAAAGTCAGTTAAAATATTAAAAAAATATATATGTTCAAATATTATGGAAAAAAGCACTTGACCTTTTATCAGTTTGCCAGCTTTTGTTGATCATTCAAAACTAAACAAATTTCAAAGACATTTTCATTGAAGTAGAGATCTGGTGATCAAATATTTTGGTTACACATTATATTTTATTACACGTATGTCTTAATTTATGGGAAGTTTCACATATTTGTAATAATTAAGCAAAGCTGTGAAATGCGGCTTATTATTTTGATGTGTATGTTCATCATTTTCGAATTACAAACGCGAAAAGGTAGTTTTTTGTTTACTTTCATCGCGAATATTTACGAAAACATTTTCCAAGGTTTCGCTCGTGATGCCTACTGTTATATTAATAAATTATTGCGATCAAACCATTAAACTTGTTGATTTGTTGAGAAAAGTGATGAAATGTAATAGAATATGGTTTTCTTTTGTTCTCAGGTAATTTTTAAGTGAAAAAAGCATGCAAATCGCGGTGAAGGCATTTATTTACCAGTGGCGTATCAGTCGCGTGCGCAGTTTAGGCAAACGTTCGGGGATACATTCTTTTAAAGGGCCCCGACCAAAAAAAAACTTACAATATTTAGTTTTGTATTATATTTTTATAGAGTAAAATATTATTTTTATCTGATATAAAATAGTAATATGGACGCAAATTTTAATTTTCGAAAACATCTTCTTTCTCTCAAATTTTAATTTTCAAAAATGACTTTAACTTTGTCATTAGTTTGGAAATTATGAAATTTTATGCGCAATTTCCAAATCATAACTCGTTATTACCTTTGTACTGAGGCGTACACTCCATAAAGGCACATTAGCACTGACTACCCTGCCATACTCGTATAAAAATATGAAATTATTTAAAAAAATAAACCAACACCTTCAAAAATACGCGTCAAAATTAGCTAATCGCACCGCCGCAAGCGCCTCACCGACCTTCCTACTACAACGTGTCAAAAGCAGTAACTACATATGCTCAAACGCCACCAAGGTCAGAGTAGATTATTCTTTGTTCACTAGACTACACAAAATATGTATGCTGTGAGCTGTTGCGCATTCAAGTGGCTCGTCTGTATTAGTATCTTTGTTAGTATCTAGGGAGTGCTTTTACAGAACAAATATAATAGAAATCTGTGACATGTGTTGGTACTTATCTAATATTAATTAATCGGCTGTTTTTTACTACCGCCTACCTTTATCAAAAACACTATGCACGCCACTTCCTATGTATATAACTTATATGAAGAAATGAGAAAGAAGTGAATGGGGATGCCATAATCCCACTGGCTCCGGACATTTGAGACTCGTGAAAAAAAAAGATTACCTAATTTGATGTGGTTTTTCAACAGTAATTCCTAACAACGAGTTGATCGGTATCAGTGAAAAGCTTAATGGATTTCATTTTCATCTAGAAATTATTCAGAATTCTACAATTATGTTAAATAGTAATAATAAATACTGTGTTTAATACAATCATGTATTGATAATAAACTAATTAGCTTGTCAAGTAACCTGGTAAGTTGTCTAGGTATGACTGCCCCTCGCACAAAAGTCAGTCACATCTAAGCATTGATCACCCAACCTGCATGTAAATGCAACTATTGCAATCCGATCAGTTCATTTTCTATCGGCCTTCTACTAATGGATTTTAATTTCAAACTTCAATTGTGAAATATTATGTAAGTTACAATTTTACATGCATTGTCTCTCATCGTACAATTATTGTTGACGGGTAATAACTAAAAGCTAGTTATTACCCGTCAACAATTGCGGGATATAAGTTGACTTGTCAATAAAAAATATAATTTTATTCATTCCATCCATTTAAAATGAAGAATAATGTGTAATAAAATACACTATCGGTTGGTGCTTTACTAGGTAGGTAGGAGTTTGAAGAGCATCTGTTTAAAATTTGATAATTTCAATTAATATCTGTTTCAAACGGGTGTTAAAAACCAAATTGTTTGAAAATCCTACATACAAAACGTAACTTATTAAAAGTTTGATTTCTTTGAAAACCTCCTTAATTTGCAATGTTCGGGTTTTCTCCTTACTTCTATCCTTACAACTCAATGTCCTTACTGTATACTGAAACTCATATACTCATGGTCATAAAATATTTTTTGTTCTTTTGTTACTTGTTATATTAACACTGTTTGCATTTTTAGAATCGTTTACTTATAATACTTGAATAATAGTGCTTTTAAGTACCAACATATTAACTGTCCTCAATCTAATTTCCTTTTCTTTGATTTAACAAATATATTAAATGAATTCACACGTTTCATCTAGATTTTTATAACCTTAGCTTCAGGTAAACCGTGTTTTTTTTAAAATCCGTTGATGTACACATGCACTGTTATCCCCTCATCTGTACCTTTTTTTATCATGATTTATGATAACGATTCATGATTTCAGATAGTTTTAGTTTGTAAACATATTATTTTCTCCTAGTTAGTTAGTCTTATTAGCATAATTAATTTAGTATGAAGCGCACTTGAGGTGAAATATCACAAAAGTGGGCAATATAAGTTAACTGTTATTATTATTACTATTCCAATTTTGAAAAGTTCACAATAATTGTTTTAAGGTTTGTTTACTATATCAAACAATGTTTTACAATGTCAGTCTCAATGTGGTAGATATTCTAAGTATCGCCCTGGTGAAAGACCAACATTCAGAATCGAAACGTTGCTTGAAATAGCTTTAGTCGTGTTTGGTGACCACATCCGAATAGTCAGGTATTTCCCCACCTTCCTCTTCCCCATATCCTTCCCTTTCTTACTCCCTTCAACCTCATAACATACCCCAATGGGGATGCCAAAGCCTTACTGGAAGACAGTTGGAAAAGTTTCGACTCTTGTGAAGTATTCACTTAAAAAAAAGTATTTTTACTAATCATAGATCTTTAAACTCGTACGTACGTACTCCCAAAGGAAATATTACATACAGTTAATTATTAAAATAATCATATATTGTCGAAAATTCGACTTTCTTCTTTATTATTTTGAGTAAAAGTTAGCTGGATGATGCAATATACTAATCATTTTCATATGCCGAAACTAATTAATCATATTATCAAAATCAGTGTATATTAATGATCATTTTTATTGGTCTATAGCCATCGATATGAATTTATAGATTACATCCCTACTTTAGATTTAGATTCGCGACAGTGAGAAATTTCAACGAATGTGAGAAAACACCCGAAAGATATTTTATTAGATTATATGTAAAAGAGTAGTGAAAGTCGTTTTGTGTAATTTTTTTAAAAATATTAAAAATCGTTTCGGTATATAATTTTTTACAAAAAATCAATTATAAAATTTGAATAATATGAGTCACAAGATTTTTATAAGTCTATTTGCCTGGGGTATCCTGTGCTGGTTAGGAAGAGGATTAGGTTTGAATTTACTACTGATGGTTTCAAAGTATTTAACTCCTATGAAGCTGTTTGATTCCTCTTCATTGATTGGTCCAAACTACATTTTTTTATTATTTTTTTAAATTTCATTATTTGAACTATCCGTATTCTTTACTGTTAGTGGAAGTGAGTTATAAAGCTTAATATATAGGTATTTATAGTTCCTTTTTCCAAAAGTAATTTTAAATTTAGGATGTTCATTATCTCATTTGCATTTGTAATAATAATTCACTAAGTCGGTCTAATAATTTAATTTATTTTGTACTTCGCTTCGTGTACTGAGTTTCTTAGTGATAGTATAGAAGAAACGAAAATACATGAGCATGTCTAGGCTATTTTCGATGGTTAGAAAGACTTTATTTAAAGATAGTTTATTTTAAAGGAGTGCTTGTTTTTCTTCAAGATCTAAAAATAAACCTAAAATATTTTATTTTTTAACTGGCAGAATTTAATATTAAAATTATTAAATTAAATTATTGAAAGTTGCATTTCTGTAAATTCGATACAAAACCTTTAAATCAAAAAGAACATATCTCATATAAACAAAGTGGTGTACAAAAATACAGTTAACTAATTAACGAAACATAAATATTCTATTTTTAAAACTTTACTTATGTGCCGTGCCGAGCGCTTATTTATTTTTTTATCAGATAAAAAGCAAAATATGAATGTATTTTTACCACCTTATTACCTCTTATTTTTTTTGTTTTTGTTTGTTTGTTTATTTGTTAAAAGTGTACTTTCTTTAGTGTAATGCGATTTTGTTAACATTTTGCATATATATTATACTTTGTACATCATGCCTATCACAGTAAAAAAATATATATATTTAATTAGGTCAGTGTTTTATTTCATATCTTTAATATTTAAAAACTCAATGATTATGGTTAAAAAATAATTACTAACCGTTTGGTCCGCGGAGGCTGTCAGTACTATTCCGAGCGTCCTTAACAATTTCCTTTCGTCCATAAAATACAAAAAAGGTCGTTTGTTGCCATGGCAATTATCGTTTGACGATTAAAACTTAACATTATGTGTTTTGGTTCGTCTGTGTCTGAAATCTTATAGTCTTAATTTTATGTGCTGTGGAATCTTACATGTCGATCCACCAGTTCTAAACAGAAACAAGTCCGTAAAACGACTTTTCGAGTAATTATCATCATTGGATTTGTCACGCTGAGATCTACATCTTGCAATAAATAAATCACTCTTATTCAATACTATCATCGATATATCTCGAAAAAATCTTTATTTAAAAATTACCTTTAAAAACAGATAAGAGATATCGCTTTTCTTTGTTTTTAAATTGAACTAAAATATCTAAATCAGAAATAATAAATTAAAGAAAAAGTACGAGAAAACACATAAATATGGCACAGAATTAGTGGATATTTAAATTATAGTGTGAAATTATAAAATAAAAATGGCGGAAAAATCAGGTTACCATTTTCTGCACACTCATTGGTCGAAACAGATTTGATCACTTTTGAAACAAAAGTCAATAGGATTGAATGAATGAACTTTTAGATAAATTAATGAACTTTTGGAAGGAAACCTGCGTAAAATTTTTCATGGAAATTATTTTTATTTGATATTTTCGCATTTGTTTTAAATTTTACTATTTTTAATCATTTATATCTGAAGATCACTTATTTGGACTTGTTTCTGTCTGGAATAGCGTATCGATATGTTTCTACGCGGTGAACATCGTAAGGAATTTTAAGCATTTTACTTGAAATTTTCCAGATGTGCGCTACGACATCGGCAAAAAAAAAACGTTGAGGCAACTTAGTGTACGAGTTGTTTCAATCCTATCGAGCGATGGATTTCTCTACGGTATGACGCTTGGAAATCTGTCGAGTGGCTATGGTGTAGCCTGTAGTGATGTAGTCTGTAGCCTGTAGCGCTATCAGCGGCCGTTGGGACGTACATAGTGCTCCGCCAGCGGTCTCGGTGGTCAGTATTCAAGACGCTCTCGTTATGCACGGGCTCGAGCAATACTCGACACTGACGATCGTTAAATAATCGAACTTTTATCGCACCAGCTAAAATAATAATATCCGATTGAAACTAATGACTCTCATCTAATCTCCGTGATCTATATCATAAAGAAATGTAACATTTAGATTAGACTGAGATATCAAAGTGATTTCATGGAACGTCGAAAGTGAATAATAATTGTGTTCAGATTTACAATACTTTGTTTGTAACGCTATCAAAAGATTCGCGAGAATGCTGGAATAAAATTAAAATATGCCAACGATTGAGATAAACCCGTGAAATATTGTAAGCAGATGTTTGAAATGCTTTAGTCTACGCATGTTTGATACACTTTCAAATTTAAAACTATTTGTTTACTGTCGGAGAGGCATGGCTGAAAATAGTTCTTCATTGATATTGTGACTGAAAGTGCGCAAAGCTCAGGATATATTTTGTGGAGTGATTAAAATAAATAAAAAACAAATATCTAGAATTTTAGTCTCTTCGTGGAAAAAGATCTTATTGAAGTGACGGTAAGTCTGATTTGAAATCGTATCTAGAACTCATTATCATCCGATTCTAATCTGTCATCCTGGCAAATATGTGAATCTAACATGAATGATGTAGTTGTTTGTATTTTTTTTCGTAACACGTTTTTGTTGTATTATTGTTATTACACGTGTCGTCGCTATCGATTACTCTTGTACATATGATTATCTGTTGTAGTGGTTTAATGTTTTAATTTAATTTATCTGTCACTTGAATATTATGGACCAAGAAACCAGGGAAATGCTTTAGTTGGGTGATGTCAAGAATCGGTTAAACTGAACAGTGTGTATGAGACGATGTTTAAATGTGACTGAAGCAAGCTGTGCTAAGTTAGAGTTGTGTGGCGTTCAATCATATTTGTCTACTCGCGCGAAAATATGGCGTGATGGTTAGTTGGTTACCTTTTTATTAGGATTTATAAAATATATTAAATCCATACAGAAAGCCCTGAGGAAACAATTTTCCTTAAGGCCTATGTCATCTTTGGAAATACTGTGTGAATGGAAAATCAAGTAGTGAACGTGAGTCTTGAAGAGACCTATTTTGTAGGAGGGTAGAAACATAAAGGAGCAGATGGGAGCAAACACCTGATCCCACAAATCTGTACTCTTTGTTCTCACGACATCTCTAAATATTTACATGTTTTCGTTTGCATCTAAGTGATTGATAATTTTTTTAAAATTTTATTAGTAATTGGCAGTTACCCTTAATCATAGAGTTATATAGCGTTTCAACCCCTCTACCAACACACGTGGGAAAATTTCATGATATTAACAAATTAATATTTAGTTGGTAAAACATTTGAAATTACAAAATACCCCAAACTATTTAATTTAGGAAAAAAACACTGGAATTGTCTTGCGGAAACGGTGTTGTATGTTTTATAATGATAATATATTTTATTCTGGAATGTGGGAAGGTTAGTACTATCCCACACATCCCATCAAATATAATACATACAAACCAAAATAACTGAAAAATTTACAAAAAATATAATTATAAACATTTTTATATTATTTTTTATTATTATTTAATTTTATTAAATATTTATTTAAATATAATAATAGATAATACTAAACAGAAAAAACACATTTTTTTGTTAAGTTTAATGCTAATATATATTGATTTTCATCATAAAGAGGTACCCTCATAATAAATGTTAAATATATTTAAAGCAATAAAACAATAATAATTTATGTCAGATGATCAGTGTCAGCTAGTGTAGACAAAAATATTCTGCAATATATTATGTTTATGGCATTCCATAATTTCTGCTGGGCGTTGTACTGAAAAATATCGTGATAGTCAGGTAGTTAGTTATTAATTTATTATTTACAATCTTAAAACATCGCTACAAATATTTCCATCATTATTTCTGCGACTTGCGGTACTGGAATCGTCATCAATTTAAAAAAAAACGGATAATCATTGTTTTGTAGCATTCCATCCTCTCTATCTACGCATCATGTAAAATATCGTGATGTTAAGTTAGTCACGAAGTAAATATTTTTAATTTCCAATCTCAAAACACTATTATCATTTTAGTAATTCACATCATCATCATCATAGAGATAATGTTGTTTGGCGTTTTATCCGCTCTGCCTATCCTGCTGTGAGCCATCTTGATAATTAGTTAGTAAGTTCGTTTTATTTTTACCATGATCAATGTTAAAATGGCGCTGCAATAATTTCAATAATCACAACACAATGACTTACAGTGTTGAAATCGTCAATTCATTGTGTTCAATCCATAATTCAATATGGTATAATAGGATGGGGCGGCACTTATACAAATCACATACAAATCCTTTACATCGCCCAAAAATTATTAATTAAAATAATCCTAAAAAAATGTTTTTTTATATCCTTCAGAACTTTTATTTAAAGAATTTAAAGTCAGAAAATTAAACTCCCTTTATTTGTACCACGCCACATTACAAATATATAAAGAAGACATTTTAAATAAAACCGAACCATTCAATAATACAAAAAATCTTAGACAAAAATGCACATTACCAATCCCGATATGTAAAAAAACAATAGGCCAGCAAAGTTATAAATATCTAGGAATAAAATTCTTTAATAGTTTACCAGAAAAAATAAGATTAATTAATGATGATCTTAAGAAATTCAAAACACAATTAAAAAACTCCACTGAAAACTTAGAATAAATATCTTTGAAAAA
Organism: Drusus annulatus; assembly: GCA_022651775.1. Taxonomy (NCBI): domain Eukaryota; kingdom Metazoa; phylum Arthropoda; class Insecta; order Trichoptera; family Limnephilidae; genus Drusus; species Drusus annulatus. The sequence continues at coordinate 3,489,983 of JAGWCC010000153.1, read as the reverse complement.
TCATTACAGAAAATTATTGGTAACTAAATAAATAACACCCCCTCATACACACAAGCATTGCTTTTTTATGAGGGTAATTTATAATTTACAATGAAATGTTTAGATTTAAAAATATATATATTGATATAACAATAAAAAAAAATAAAAAATAAAAAAAATGAAACACTGAAACCTTACTGTATAGACAGTTTTCTGCGGTGTTCTATCCTTTTTACCTACCCCGATGATGGTTTATCAGTTAATAAGTAAGCTTTATATATATCATTTTTAATTATAAAATGTAGCGGCGATAAATCCAATTGTTAAAACACCGCGACTTTCAGGGTCGAAATCGCCATTTAATTTTATCAAAATACACACATATACTGGCAGTTTCGTGTGGCTTTCTATCCTCTTTACCTACAGCTTGTAAGAAATATGGTTATCATTATCATCGATCATTCCGAGTCTCAAAATACCACTACAAATATTTTAATTAAAATTTGATTCAATAATAATAATAGGAATAGCTTGTAAAGACAGTTTTGTGAGGCATTTCATCCTCTCTGCCTACCCCCGATGAGAAACAGCTTTATATTCACTTAGTTAGTAGGCAAGATTTTTTCAATGTGAAAATGCCACTGCCATTATTCCAATGATTATTACACCGCAATTTGCAGTGTTCAAATAGTAATTTAGTTAATAGTATTAATACACCGTCATGGATACAATGTTGTTAAGACAGTATGATGGGCGTTTCATCCTCAGCTTCAACTCCCCCTTTTAAATGATATAATCGTTAACTAGTTGAATTAATATTTATCTGTTGACGTTTTGTCTCTTTCAATTCACTTTATCTGTCTCTTTCTCTCTGTTCCTTTGTCGGAGTTTAAACGTTATTTTATTGTTTTCTCATTGCACTTTTATTTTATTTTATATTCCCTCTGTATGTATATACAACCGCACAATTTGTATTTTTTGTTTGGTTTAATTTTGTACCCTGATAATGCTTAGGCTTAGCGAAACCAATCGGTCATAAAAAATAAAATAATACCCGTGGTCTTATACAAAGTTATTTTTTCATTTCTTTAAATAATTATCGTTTGCAGTCTCAAAATCCCATTGCATTGGTAGTTCATTGAAGGGAATTGTATGGGTTTCCATCCGCTCTGCCTACAACGTATAAGAAATGTCGTTATGGTTCAATATTTAGTTTTGTATTTATCATTTCTAGTCTCAAAATACAGCCGCAAATATTTCAATAATTACAGCACAGAGACTTGCAGTGTTGAAATCGCCATTAACATTCAATAAACCACCGGTATGGAATACGGCTGCAGTTTCTCGCCGGCGATAATTGCATCACCGCGTGCATTACACTGGGAAAAGTCTCGGCCAGGTTAGGCAGATGCCGGTTAGCGCTGCCAGTAGTTGTCTGTTTGCTCCTGGGTCCGTATGGCGGAAGAACGAATGCCAACATTAAGCAGGCTGGCCGAGTTTGGATTGATTACTGAGGGACCACGGCGGGCGCGATACAGGGTGAGGATTTTCAGACTGAACAGATGAATCTTTCAATTAAATAAGAATAAAATTACATTTTTACTCTAATTTTTAGTAGTAACCTTGGAGTAACGATATGAAGAGGTATGGCTAATACTTTTTGCCCAACCTATACAAATTTACGAAAAATCATTTTCTCCGGGTTTTCGCGTCGTATACCATGAGAGAGAAAGAGACATGAAAAGTAATCACATAATATCGCAGCACTTCTACGTATGTAAGGATGTTTTCCGTCCGCGGTAACTTCACACTATCGAGTCGCATAAATTACGTCAGCGGATTTTGAGGATATTTCCCATATATTTAAGCATTGAAGCGCATTGGAGTAAATTATTGGCCCAATCAATCTTAACGCTGCCAGGATGGACTCCCTCTTGATGGCGTTTTCCATTAATGAGGCCTAATATCCTCCATTAATATTTTTTATTAATGATTATTATTTAAATTTTTATTTTATTTTATTTTTTCTGATGAATTTCTGTTAATTTTTATTTGTTACCATCATAATTACTATGTATTGATATCAACTATGGAAGGTATTGCATTGCACTACTCCTGCATACCTTCCGGAATAAATCTTTATTATTATCATATTTGTGTTTATTAAAATACTTGCAGTGGTTATAAAAATAAATCAAACATGATGGTGATATGTGCTAAGCGAGAATGTTGAATATCCAACATCCTTTGATATAACTTTTTCAGACTTCAACAATCCTGACTACACTGTTTCGCAAAGGTACCTCTCCATATCCTCCAAGGTAGCAACGTGTGATTGTGTAAATTTAGTAATTGCTGTGATGCAGTGTGTTTCCGGATCCGGTCTGAAAGGATTTTCAAAAGCCGTTTGATTCAAACATGTATGTTTCAACAGCAACTCGCTGTTAGAAAATTTCGAAAATGTGTTCTTATCAGTTCTCTATCAGTAAATTGTTTTAAATCATTTTAAATACTTTTTGACAAACGATAAACGCAAACCTTGTAGTTAGGCGTTTAATACATAGATTACAAATGTGCAACTAAATAATAGTATCCAAAAGGTGTTTCCAAAAACATTGCACATATCTTTAATTTGTTCAATATTTTGAGATAATCCTTCCGATAATATTTTAAGGCTATTTTCATTAGTGCACGTACTATTTAATATTCGGTAGTGTAGTAAAAATAATGGATTTTTTAAATCAACACGTGAAATATTTGTAAGAAAGACAAATTTAAGTTAAATGGTAACGTCTTATTGAATCTTTATGAGATATCTCGATCCTGAATGTTAATTTGTTTATTTTTGACTCATAATAATTTATTCTGTAGTCATTTCTATAGGTACAACCCTAATGACAATAAATAATTTTAAAAAAAAATTACATCATGTCACTACAGATTTTTTGATGTAATTATGCTTGGATTCAATTTAAAAAAAAAAAATCACATGCGAGTACACGTTCGTAAATTGCATGTATTTATATGTTTTCAAACCACTATTGGGTAACAACATATTTTTTATACCTGGAAACCCCTTTGTCACGGAAATTGGATGACACCAGTGGTAGTAAACATTTTGCGAAGTAGATAAAGATATCAACTGTGTTTAGGTGAAAGGCGTTATTCCAAATTTTTTTACAAGGAAACTTATGTCCTGTGGTTTGAACCACTATCACATCTTACACTGTCGCAAATCAATGAATAGCGCCATTCATATTTTTTTTACCTTTACCACTTTAATAAACGCCCACTTCAACCACCGATTCTCTTCCCGTTTCAGCATTCATTTGTTCAAATTATGATCAGGTATTAACTTGAAGTAAGAATATATGGAGAGGTACCTTTGCGAAATAGTGTAGTCAGATCGGTTGACTTTATACTGACTCGATAGAAAGAGACAGAGATATGTTAAAGGAAGTTGCCTAGCCTATTAGTTACCGCTCACCTGGAATTCGGACATTTTTAAAAAACATATTTAAACAAAACAATGTCAATACACCATTAAAATGATTCATTAAGTCAAAATATCACACAAACACTAATAACTGAAAGTTTGCCTAAATAATGGTCGAAGCTTTCTGTTGGATTTATGTCTTTATATCATTACAAATATGAAAGTTCTAAAGTTCGGTCAAAAATATTTAAAGCTATTGAAATGTCTTTGAAAATGTGATGTTTAATAATCTTTGTTTAATCTTATTTGAACATTCACGCATAACACATATCACCATCTTCTTGTATTTATTTGTGTAACCACTGCAAGTTTTTTAATCAACACGAATATAGAATATAACCTCAAAATCCGTTGACGTAAGTCATACGACTCGATGATGTGAAGTTAGCGCGGACGGAAAACATTCTTACATACTTAGAAGTGCTGCAATAATCTATGAAGACTTTTCTTGTCTCTTTTTCTCTCATGGTATACGACGTGAAAACCCGGAGAAAGTGATTTGTCGTAAATTTGTATAGGTTGGGTAAAAATATTTAGCTCTCTCTCCATGTATATTCATAGTCCAAGGGTGTTATGCATAACAGCATGACTCTTATGTTATCGCTAAGGCCTAAATTTCTTTTAGAAAAATTATTTATTATTTCGTGGAAAAACGCCTTTCACCTCTAAACATAGTTGTATTTGAATGTACTAAAATTCTAATGCACAGGGTCTTGCTATTTCTAAATGAATTCAATGCATTAAAGCACTATGTGAAGAAAATAATTCCGAATCCAGCTTGTTACCTTTGATTATGTAAATCAAGATTTTAATTCATACTAATATGATATTTTTACTCCGGTAAAACTGACCGTACTGTAGACTAAAGTCTAGTGGGATAGTAAGTCCATAAAATTTAAAATGTTTGTAGAAAAAATAATAATTAGAATCCTGTCAATAACGCGTGCTGCGATTCGTATAATTTAATCAAATAATGCATCATATAGTTGGCTATTTATTCTACGTGATAAAGAAATCGAGAATTAATCTGCCGCATAAACTATTTTATCTTATTTGCCATTCAACGTCTCCTGACGGGCTGTGTATTGTTGATGTAGCAATGACCTTCTCGAGAATTGGACCAATAGATACTAAGGAAATTATATCAGTGTTTTCCAAACTTTTTACAGCCATTACAAAGGTGTTTTTTTTAGTCAAACGCTATCTAAGAAACATCTATGATTAGTAAAAAAAATGAAACTGTCATTTTAAAACTGTTTAGTAAAATAAATAAAACTTAAAATAATTACGATAGAAATTATATGCGAATTTAAAGTTTTCAAATTTGAAACTGAATATAATTGAAATTGTCAATTTATGGATAGAAATTTAATTTGACTGAAACATAAGAAAATGATAAATTTAAAAATAATCTATTCAAATCGCTAACAACTTAATTTATTCGATTGTACCTACCAGCAAAAAATGTTAATGACGATGAGCGTCTAACAAACATTTTTTCTTTATTTAAAAAATGTGGATTAAAGCAACTTGGATTTTTCTTGGCAAACCAAGTTACATCCTGTGATTTTTCACCGAATAAAACATAATTTTTATTTAACATGTATAATATATTATTATTATATACATATACTTAAGTCATGTGAAGAGTCAGAATAACAGAAGAGTATGTATGAGACGATGTATTAATGTAAATGAAGCAAGGAGTGTGTGCCAAGACAGAGTTATATGGCGGTCCGTCCTCTCTGCCTACCCCTGCGGCGAAACGGCGTGATGGTTAGTTAGTTAGTTTACCTTAAAAATGTACCTACAATGCAGATTAGTTTTGTTTCTATCCTAATATCTTCGGTGCAATGTAGATGTTAAAATAAATAATCTATTTAAGCAACAAACCATAAAACAAGGAGTTTATTTCAAATAAATTAATGGAACTAATCGGTACTGTACATTAAAAAAAACGCTTACAAAAAATATCAAAACTGTGATATTTTACGATTGTAAAACTCTCTCATATTTTACTATTTTCAAAATCAATCGGTTATAATAATTTTGTAGTTTGTACGTTCATTTAGAAAATAAATTATGTTGAAGCATACCATATATGAAAGTTACTAGTGTGCTGCTGAAATAAATAAATTTAAGATTATTGCAATCATATGACTGAAAGTGGGAAAATATTAAAATTTTCAGTACCTTCTTATTGCCCTCGCCGCCCTCTTACTGCCTTCTTCTTAATGTCCCCTGGGGTCACAACCGCACCCCGCTAGCGCCCCAGAAGCAATATCGCAAAATTTGGGAATCACTGATTTATATATTTAATCTTTTAATAATTTAGTTAACACTAGAATCTACATTCTTTTCCACGTAAATTTTCATATAGTTATTTATGAAACTCGTAAATGCAGTTACGCATGACTTAGTAAAACTAAACTAATTGAAAACTAATCACATATTTGCATTGTACACATTTTATCGTTCTTTTCACTAGGTATTTTATCAATCTTGTTATAAACCGTACTTGAAAAATATGCTTTATAACAAGATATGTTATAAAAGTATGTAAAGGCTGACAAGGATATTGAAAGAAGGGTGAATGCAAGGGACTATGTTAACGGAGGACTGAATAAGGAATATGATAATAAAAAGTTGGCAAAAGAAGCGAGGCTAGCAAGCCACTATGGAGTGCCGATACCAACTCTGATGTATGGTAGAAAGGATGGGCCGCCACTCGATTTCTACTCGGCACATATACCTTGCATCATTCACATTCATATGTGGTCTTATACATGCTCTAACATGATCCGACTCATAATAATAATAGTATTTTTAGAATCGATAAAAGAAAAAAAATTACTATAAAAGTTATTGATTCTACTAGTAAGCAATATACTTAATTTAACTGATCTGTTTTGTTTTATTATTAACAAGTTGTTACTGGCGAAAAATCACGAGACGTAACTCAATTCCCTAATTTAAAAAAAGATTACTTTAATCCACCCATTTCAAATATAGAATAATGTTTGCTAAAATAAATTACAGGTAGGTACTTTATTAAGTAGGTAAGGATTTGAAAAGATATTTTCTTAAATTTGATAATATCAATTAACGTCTCTTCCAAATTTGAAAATTTCACACTTGTACTGGTCGTACGTACTCACAATTAATTAGGAACATATTGTATTGCTTAATTGTAAAAGTCAATTTTAATTCGTTATACTTTCACGGAGTTGCAAAAAGGATTACTCATCTAGTTAACGGCCTGTGAAATATAGGTTTTAAATATTAAGATAAAGTGGCATTTAACTTAAACACATTTAAATAAGAGAACAAAATGTGTTATTATTCTAAAAATAGATCGGTAGGGGGCGTTTTCAAAAAAACAGTGGGAGGAGTTTTAAATATGGAACAAATACATTTGCGTTTGGTTATTTCCCATTATGTATGTTCTATTAAATTACGAAAGTATACAAAAACCCTTAATTTATTAGTAGGAGAAGTCGGAATTAAAAAAAATAAGTCATTTATATTATTATATATTCCCTGACGTTGGGCACAAATTCCATATTATGTTCATCGGTCTACTGTCGAGCGGCGACTGAACCAAAAACGGCCTAAGGCACAAAAGGCGAGATGAAAAAACTTATGTTTGCCGTAAGGCTTATAAGAGGGACATAGGGTCTAATTTTCACCGGCAGGCATAGAAGGGTGTTCTGTCCGAGGTGTAAATTTTAATTAATTCTTGTGAACGTATCACTTTAACCTTAAATGTTTTCATATGAATCTCTATGGAAGTAAATAATTCATTGCATAGAAAAATAAAAATCTGGTCCTTATCAGTGGCGGCTCGTGAGTTTTTAGTGTGATAGAGTGCTAAGATTGAAAAAATACGACATTGTTAGTGTTGTTGTGGCCGAAAATGTTTTTTATTTTTTTGTATGTATATTTTTAGAATTTTTCAGTTATGGTGGTGCACTGCATAGATTTCTGCAAAATTTTCATACAAAAAAATGAAATTTTGACAAGAAAAAATGTTTTCGGCTACAACAACATCAATAATGACGTTTTTTTCAATTTTACCACTCTAGCATACTAAAAAGTCACGAGCTGCCACTGGTCCTTACAGCTAACGTTATTGCTGAAAAAAAAATTGAAAATTCGGAAATTATTTTACGATACGAGTGTGAATGCTAAGGATGATCTAAAATATAAATTTCTTACATCCCGAGTGCTTCCTCTGAAAAAATAAATTATAACAGATTCATCAGAATTAATTCAAATTTGAATCTTGGGCAAACCCCCCGTTTTTGGAGTTGCATGTGTTCTTAAGGGTCAGCACCCAAAAATACACACTTTATAATACAAGCAAGAAAACAAATGATTTATCTGTAAATCCTATACATGTGGTTAGGAAAATGTAAGGGTTTCAAAGGTTTCCAGTGAATACAATTCACAAGCAATAATACTTTAAATTATTTATGAAATACATACTGAAATTGTAGGTAAATTTTTAAAAAGTGCCATCGCTAGTTTTTAAACTGCACCTTTTACAGAAATTTTTGTATGTTTTTCATACAATTGAAAGATTACAGCTTAAAGAAAATATTTATTGGAAACCTTAGACATTTTCCTAACTACCTATGTAGAATTTACAGATGAATCATTTGTAGTATTGCTTGTATTATAAAGCCAAAAAGTATGTATTTTTGGGTGCTGACCCTTAAGAGCACATGCAACTCCAAAAAATATTGTAAGTTGTGGTATTGCTTGTTTTAGAAAGCTACATAGTGACGTATATATATACATAACGTCAATTTTGAATGCTGAGGCTTAATTCGTGTCAAATTACTATCCATTTTCATAACTCAAGGTACGCACTAACTTATATTTATATAAATGATTTCAAGAAGGAAAAAAAAACATAAAAAACAACGATATGTAGGTACCTATTTCTGAAACTGAATAGCCTTACAAACAATATTATTGAATTATATTAATAACTCCGAGAATATGTAGAAGAATTAACTATCAATCAGTTTATTATCAGCATGCATATAATGATTACGTATTAGATAATTATGTTAACCACTTATCATCACATCATCTTCATTACGAGCAGTATTTAATTTATGTAAATACTCGCAGAGATACAGGAACATATTCAAGTCAGCTCCATCGTTTAATTCAAAAATATTTCTTCAGTCACAATTACTCACTTCTCAGTTATTTTTAATGTTGTACGTCAAAGAAATTCAACACAATACAATGGTCAATAAATTATAATACCAACAAGGTAACTATTTTCTACAATAACGTTTTTCCCTTTTTTTTCGCGACTGTACGAAGTGTCAAAATATTGCGATTTATTGACAGTAAGTATTACATAAGGTAGAGAATGAATTTATGTGTTAAATACGTACATTTTCCATTGTTAACAAATGCGACAATGGCCTTATTACAAAATGGAAAATTTTCTATTTCATAGAACTTGTTTCTTATTTAGAAATCACTTATAAAGTGTAATTGTTGACGTCATTAATTTAAATAAATAAACATCCATTTTTCATAGAAATAAAATTGAACTAAGAATAATTAATCATTCCATGATTATACATTTTCAAGAATAAAACGTACTCGTCTAAAGAATATCCACGAAACTTACACAATATACAAATAATGCGTCAGGTACAGGCAACGTTTCATGGTGTCTATATTGGTGTTAACTTAGGTACTACATAGAAATCAAATCGGTAAACGTATATGGTACTACAAATAATCATTTATACTTAGTGTTTTTTCTTCACAATTCTTTGAAATAGCTGTATTCAGATACGAATTCCCAAAAACTCTTCAACTTCCTTCTTTCAATTTCTATTCTTTTTTTCTATGCACAAAGTTCAAAATGAATGCCATAGTCTAAATGCGCTGTTTGGCCGTTATACATTTTGGATGTCTGCTAGTTTTGAAAGTTTTATTGGTGGCATCAAATTTATACGAGGGAGTAAAACCGCGTTCAGACGCGAGTGCAATATTAACCCCACGCATTTAAGACGCCAAAAGGCCGTTGTTGTTGATTCCAATAATAGAGTGTAATTCAAAAATACGAATTGAGAGGGATGTTTTGGGGGTTCATTAACCTATACTTAAAAAAACCTACGCTCTTAGATTTAAACGCATTCTTTAAATTTCTCTGGAGGTAATCCGCTAAACCTTCAAACGATCCAAATCTATGTCACAGCATTTGAAAAGTGCAAACAGGAGCAAATTTATAATTTTCTTTTAAAATCTCAACAGACTTTCTTTATTTTATTTAGAAAACCATACAGTTTTATAAAAATTTTGATAAATAAAGTGATTACTATGTTGCATTAACCAGTGAAGTTTCCGCTAGTAATTTATATTTAAAAAAAATGGAAAAAAATAAACAATATATTGACAGTAAAGATGATAAAAAAATATTTAAAAAATATGATCTATTGACGACTCATTCATATCTAGGCTAAGATTACCAAATATTTCATAATATGCATAACAAAGAACATATACGCAGGTTGGTTAGTACCTACGCTTCAAATGTAAATGCGCCACCAATTGTTTACCAATACAATAATATTATGGTTTGAATCAAAACGTACTAGCTACAATTTAATTCGTCATAATCTCTACTAGATTGCATATAAATTAACATGTTTGTAAGAATCCACTATCGTCACGTTCGTATGCGAATTCACGTGTGATGATTATTCACGTATTTATTTATGCTTTTTCATGGTCCAGTTTTTGAATTTTATAAGTGCTTCACGTTATTTTTAACTTTGAAAAGTATGCAGATTTTGGCAGAGAAAAACGAATTCCGGTGGTCTTTCCTTCCTGTGATTCACTGAGATCGTAATATTTGCGGAGATTATTTTATCATGAAATTACGACATTGAAAAAAATTGTGACAACGGTACGAATATTAAAGATATCATCTTATCTTCGAGTTTTAACTATTACAGCCGAATGTAAGAAAAATGTTTTATTATCAAAGATTTAGAGCAATGCTCCAGTTTTCGGTATAAATGAGTATTAAGCATTACTAAGTAATTCTTAATCATACTATATCAAGGTTAATTACACACTTAAAATACATTTTCAGTTTTCTCAAAATAACGGTTGATAACAATATCTGTGCTGTAAGCATTTTTTTTTAAATGAAGAATATGTATTGTTTCGTCACCATCCTGGAGTAGAGTATTACATTTTTTTCAATAAATAATAATTTTGAATCAAGCTTTTGGACGAATTTAATTTCAGTGGATTATTTTTTAGTGATTATATTATAATTCCTTTCGTTGCGGTTTTAATAATTATAAAAATAAAATAAAAATTCAATTTTCCAAACACACAACGTGTCCGAGGGTTTACTTCGGGAGGTAATTCTACATGATAGTAACAAGTAAAAAAAGAAAAATGCTTTTTTTTCACAATTGACAGTGTAAAGACGAACTTATCTGATTAATACGCCGGGAATTCATAATGACATCTTTGCATATCTATATATTATTTGTAATAATGGAAACGGCACAAAAAAAATACCGTTAATTATCAAATTTTAAAAATAATCTTTTCAATTTCCTACCTACCTAATAATGCACACCTACCTTCAGTGTATTTAGGCAGATATTATTCTCTATTTGAAATGGTTGAATTTTTTCTTGACAAGTCAAGTTACATCCCGTGATATTGGACGTGTAACAATTATAAAAGTGAAAAAAACATTAGACCTCTGATTCACATATTCAATAAGGTGTGGCAATGTGTTCACTGAGAACATTTTTTTCATCATTCTTAATATTGAATAACTAATTAATTCATGGTTATTATTAATGTAAACTTTTCATTATGGCGACCCCTTTTTCATCACATTCAAAGCGTATAAACATCAGAAACTGGCAAAATAAGATGAATTAGACCTCGTACTTCAAGCCCGTAAGAGTTGAAGGAAAGTAGTATATTATTCATTGTTTTTCTTTGGAACTGGAAATTCTAGAAAATTGTCCAGGGACTGTGAGCACTCTCTAGTACCTGCCTGTTCAAACGGGAATAATTTACTGGTTGCATACTAAATTAGTGGAAATTTCACTGAGCTGAGAACGTTTCTGGAAATGAAAAATACTGAATATAATATAACTACCCTTCCCATTGTATGTATGAAAGACTTAGCTGTGAAAGACCACCATTCAGAATAGAAACCTTGCTTGAAATGGCTTCAGCCGTGCTTGGTGACCAGATCTGAATAAACAAATATTTTCCAACCTTCCTCTTCCTCATATCCTTCACCTCCCACTACCTTCAACCTCACAACATACCTCAATTGGGGATGCTATAGTCCCACTGGCTCCAGACAGTTGGGAGCAGTTGGGACTCTTGTGCGGTATTCACTATAAAAAATTAACATCGATTGTGAATGTATAAGTTTTATTACGTAGATGTATTTGTAGAATAAATCAAACGTTGTTGAGAAACAATAAACGAAAACATATCTAAACGCTCCGGACGATTTACGACGTCATATGTACCGTCGGGGATGTTATTGGACGGTGAAATCGACAGCTCATTTGTATTATTGTGAACACGCCTCAACGTGCCAGGTATAAAAAGGTCAATCGAACCATGAAGTTGTGCTACTGTCTTTCAAGATAGATGATGAAAATTGATATTAAAATGGGACTGGAATACCTTAGTGAAAATCGATTTTTTCTACACCCCGTAGCTCTAGAAGAAAAATAATTTAACCTTTGAATTCTACGCAAAAGAAGTACTGATTTTCGCGACGCCAGCACTCACAGATTTAGAGTTTTTGCTGCTTCAAAAAACAGATTTCTGCTTTAAAGTTAAGAAGGGTGTAGAAAACTCCATGGAGGGAAATAATGGATACAAAATACATACAAAACTTAATGGAGGACTAAACGCTGTTGGCCCAAATAAAAAAAGGCCAAATAAAAACGAACCTAGCAGTCCACATAGAAGTGGTGTATGGCAGTGAGGTATGTAACTGGCAGAGGAAGGATGAAAGTAGACTGAATGCTGTCGAAATGAGATTCCTGATGCGTAAATGTAGTAATACAACTTATGACCATGTTAAAAATGTGGATATCCACAATAATAAATAAGATTAAGAAAGAAATGCTTGTAAAGCGGATGAACGAATAAAAAAGTTTGAGAATAATATATGATTGTTATGTGAATAGTACAAGAAGTCGGGTTGCCTGAGGAAAACATGGAACAATCAAGTGAATCAAAACTTGAGTCGTGATATGTCAAGAGTCAGAATAACAGAATAATATGTACGAGTATATGACGATGTATGAATGAAGCAAGGAGTGTGTGCCAAGACAGAGTTGTATGGCGGTCTGTTTTATCTGCATTCTCTTGCGGGCTTGATGGTCAGTTAGTTAGTTATGTGTAAACAAACTCCGGAAAGTTCAATTCATTGATCGGCTCAACCATTATTTTTACAGGAATATATTTCTTTACAATTTTAACCCTAGACGAATAAACAGTTTTACTGCTTTATAATCAAACTTAATCGAAACAGAAAGACTTCAAACTATAATTTCGCCTTGGCCTTTAGCTTACGTTTAAGCTCTTCATCTCGACTCTAGTGGCGGTGGTGTGGTAGATATTAGACGAATCTGTCCGTAGGGCCCAGGAGCACACAGAGGAGAGTCAGCAGTAAGCAGTATCGATAGCGTTACTATTCGCTTTGGAGTAACGCGGTCCCCTCAATACTTCATACATCCTGGAGTGTCCCCCTCTTCCCCCTCTCCCCCTCGCCCACTCTTCACACCGGCCCGCCTGGCCACTCCAATTGAGAGCAGAACTCAGAACGGATTCCTAGAACAAATGCGGCCGTATTTATAATTCTGTTCCACTGCGGGATTGCTTGGAAAATGTTGAAACATTCGAGTATGTATTTTCCAACCAATAATAACATAACATATCGCACGATGTGAAAAAATAGAAGCGATAGAATAGGAAAATTCCAACTCATTGACAGCCTCCGTGGTCGAGTGGAAAGACGCTCGACTACGAATCCAGAGGTCGCGGGTTCAAACCAGGCGTGCGCAAAAAACTTTTATTCAATTAATATGTGTCATAACGCATTTAATTCAAATAAAATAATATACGAGTATAGTATATTTAGTATATCGTCGTCATACAAGCAAAATTGACCAACTGCAAAAACGCAACTTTACAGGGGAGCAGTTTTTGTGTTTTTCTTCGCCTATAAAATCGGATATTCAAATCTATCAACCAATTATTTTACTCATAATAGATTTAACACTGTTGAATAAATGTGCATTGGAAAATTTGGAAATAAATACTCCAAATCGTATGAATTTATTTTTAAAACACTTGGTCAATTTTGCCTGCAGAGAAACATTCATATTACGTAAATGGTCATTCCCTCAAAGTGAGGACGCAATTGTGTGTATCAAATTTCTAGTACCCAAAGCTGAAATAAAAGGTTGTTTTAAATATTTTTATCTAATTTTAATAATAAATTGATAAACCAAATAATAATAATTATGTATTTTGAATGGTAACACAATTTTCGATTCATTTTTGACCTCGAATACGAATATTTTTTTGAATTCGTCACTCTGATTATACTTATACAGAACGATTCCAGGTTGATCTTTCCCGTACCTCGTGCATTTCATACGCAGCCATGACACTTTCTCTATGTTTTCATTTAAAGTTCGATTTTTTATAACCTTATCTTTCAAACTTAAAAAAATTCTTAATCGTTTCTTTGCGATCTTGCAGTTTAAAAAATATTTATCCAGTCATTTTACACGGTAGATATTTACAAACTTTTAGATGACTCAATAGCGCTATGCATGGTGTCTTCTTACATGTAAGAATGTCCAGATTCCATGAAATTATGCTGGATTGCCTGAATGTTTGATGTCTTCTCCAGATACAATAAGAGAGAAGTAATATACTGGTTGCAGTTTTGCCTTGAGCAAGTATCTGAGTATATTGATATCTCTGACACTGTCTCATCGAGGGATTGTATCCACATTTGAAGAGCTGAGCCGATCTCGGAACTGCCACGTTGCTCATTGATTTCAGTCGAAACGTAGCAAAAAGCTTCATAAATTGAGAAATTATTAATGCACAGTTTACGACTATACTCAATACATTTGAGAGACCTTTGAAGACGGAATTTGTAGCACTTTTTGCAGGTCAAAAAGTGGTAGACTTAAATTAAGCACCTGTTGAAGTTTGTCTGCAGCTTTTTTGCCACATGAGCCTCATCTCGTCTCCTTATGTGCTGAATGTGTCAACTGTCATGATTATTTTTGCCATCGGCAGTAGCGTCGTTGCACATTAAACACTGATCCTTTGTAGGATAAAAAAGATAGGTTGAATTCATTTCCGAAAATCCTTTTGAATATTATTTCACAAACGTGGTTAATTTTATTTTCATTAATGCATTTTTCTTTATTAAGTACATACATTTTTTAAATGGATAGGGTTGAATCCGACTTTTACGAATGGAATTTCTAGATTAACATACTTTATTATAAAATCCTTTTGCCTTGATAACTCAAGGCTAGTGAATTGTTTACATATAATCACTATCTGCTCCTCAGAAAAAAACAAGTTGCATTTTAATTTGCATCTACCGCAGTCAATCATCTTTGGGTTTTTGCAGGACGTATTTTGTTTTGTTGTATAATAAGGCAATGAGGCATTTTTATTTTCCTTCAATACATTACGTTGCCACATTACTAGCATAAGTTTTTTCCATCGTGTTGCATCTGTGGAAAATTTAAACTGATGATTGAAATGATTGTTGATGGGACACCGAGTGTATCAAAGTCACTTCCGCACCTAAAATAACTAAAAATTATCAATAGAATTGTACATTTAAATGAAATTGAATTAGCAAGTCAAACCTCTAATTTAAAAGCGTTTATTAAACACCATAAAAAGTTATCGAATATTTAAAAAAAAAACAAACTAAAAACTTGTGGATGTCTTGAAATATTAATCAACCAAATTAATTTATTTTTTCTGTTCGTCTTGACACCCAATAAGTCTCGAAATAACAAATTTCATAACTAAGTAACGTAAACAGACTATGACAATGCGACTAACTTCAGAATCACGTGTAAAAGCATACTACGAAAATTGACCAACTGCCATTTATAAAGCCCGGATCTACAGGCAAAATTGACTATTGTCATTGGTCAGTTTTGCTTGTACAAGAAAGCTCGTTTTTGTAAATAGTCACTTTTACCATCTGTGTAACTTTTTTATACAATGTCGGATGAAGGTGGCAATTTTTTCCTATAACCATAATGCTTTTTCAATAGCACTCGGTCGGTTTTCTCATTTTCGGCATTTTTGCAGTTGGTCACTTTTGCTTGTATGCCGACGATATTTGCGGCACGTTTCAGAGTGGTAGATACTCTAAGTATCGCTCTGGTGAAAGACCACCATTCAGAGTTGAAACGTTGCTTGGAATGGCTATAGCCGTGTTTATTGACCAGATCTGAATAGCTAGGTACTTCTCAACCTTGCTCTTTCCATATCCTTCTCCTCCTCACTACCTCGAGCCTCACAATACACCCCGATTGGGGATGCCATAGTCTCACTGGCTCTAGACGGTTGGGAACAGTATGTTGTTAGCGTTTTCATGTGTCTAAAGTAAGCTTAATTTTTCCGTTTTGTTTTCCTAAAAATTCCAGATATAGTGTGCATAATTTCATGAGTTTAAGAGTTTAGTTGTTCCAGATTAAAAAGAAAATCCCTTTATGGTTGAAAAAATAAAAAATAAATCTAGAAAGAGGTACGAAAAACCATTTTTTTGAGGGGTTTCAAATTTCCGTCTAAATTAACATTAATAATAACAATACTTGGCTTATTTATAAAGCGCCATTTTTGTGAAATATCACCTCTAGAGCGCTTAACAAAACTTTCGCTAAATTTACCATTAAACTATTTAAAGCTACAGCTAAAATTACCTTTTTGGTATTCACATGTTGGTTACTTACTTAGAGCAATATTTGGCTGTGAAAAATTGTCGAACTTTTTGTTTGGCAGTGGATCGAGGATTGAGGATCGCAGATCATTGCATGATAAGATATTATTATACTGCTGAATTAAGATGCTAACGAGCTTGTCTAGCTGTGTAAATTAGGGCAATTCTGTTATTTATGGATATGGATTGTAACAATTCAAAGATTAGCGCCATTTTGATTTTTATCTCAATTTTATTGGTCTCTCGATTTACCCGTTTCAGCTTTTGGAAAAAACATGATCTACTGAAAAGCCAGACAACATAAGTGTTATATTTTTAATTAATCATAATTTATTCAAATGCTGAAATGGATCGACAATCGGTTTTAATGGAGACCATTAAAAACAAAACAAATCAATTGACAAAAAAGGAAAATGGCGCCAATCATTAAATTGCGACGATGTCAAATGTGACGAAAGTTTGAAACACCTCTACCTTACTAGCTTAGCTGCAGTTGTCTGAAATGTTTGTTATTTTGTAGTGGCTGCGTTAAACAAATTTGAATTGTATAATTTTAACTGTTTTTAAGAAACCTTGGTAAGAGACAGGCAAACAGGTAGTACTTTTGTATTTGCGCATGTTAATGCAATACTGTCAAGATTATGTTTCAATGAAAACGTTGATTTTCTGATTGAAAAGAATTCATGCAATCTGTCTGCATTTCCCAAACATTTAAAAAAATTACTCACGTAGATGACGGTGCGTTTAGAATGGCACAAATTGGACAATGTTGATTTCTTAATAGTGTATACCATTTCAGATTTAATGATAAAAATAAATATTTCATCAATAATATTGGAAATCATATATTAAATAGACGACCTTCGTGGCAGACACGTAAGATCCTTGCCACTGCACTCACGGGTCACGGGTTCAAAACACGGCGAGGTCACACATACATTTATTTAATTAAAATAAGTTCATTCACATTTAGATTTGTACATATTCTAAACTACATTTCAGAACCGTATACTTGGTTACTTTGAATAGCTTTAGCTAAGTTAAATAATCACAGCCGAACAGCAACGCTTTTCTCAACCTTCCTCTTCTTATTCCCCATTATTATTTATTCTAGTAACGTTCTCCAAGGGAACGAAATGGAATTGATAATATTTGAAAAACTCCTACTGCCATCATAATAAGCGGAAAATGTTGCTTGTGCAATGATGGAGGACTTAGCCAGCTGAGGAATTGAACGCACGACGCCTGGGTGGGAATTCGACGCGTTTGTCCACTCAGCTATCGACCGGTAGTCCAACATTTGTAAATTACGCTTACTCGCTTTGGTGATATCGATATTACGCTTTTTGACCAAGTTTTACCTTAGCACCTGCCCAGTTTGATTGGTTAAAGGGGCCCAGAGTTTATAGAAATTAATTCATTCGGATTTCAGCCGTAACGACTACCGTGTCAAATCATAATGATTGGCTCATTCAATAACTTACTTGTCTTACGTCACATTAAAGTCACCGTTTCCTAGAGATGGTCGATATCAGAATTGGGTGTACCTGCGGTTTCAGTTACCGGTGACCGTCGAGAAACCGGTTTTTTATCCAGTTCTTTTTGGAACCGGCTCCTGGTGAAGGACGAACAAAGGATATCGATATTTTTATTTGCGTAAATTTGGAACCGGTTCCTCGGAGAAATAATGTCGACGGTTCCAGTGACCGGCGAGGAACCTGTTCCTTTTAACCGGGGCAGGAATATTTACCATCTCTACCGTTTTCCGCTGTCCTTAGAACCAAATTTCCACTTTTTAACATCAATATCAGTTGGAAAACTCCTTGTAACCTTGAGGAAATCACCAACGGCGCATTGTGGCAAACAACCGTGGAATAAAATAATTACAAATAGTAGAACAATAGACAATAATTTTTATAGTTTTTAATCTATTGTGATCAATAGTTTCATCTTGTCAAATATAATGTTTGTATTGATTTATTTTTACTAGTAAATCTATGAGTTTTTATGATTACCACAATTTAATTATTAGTTTTAAAGGTCTGTGGTTTTTCTTCGATTCTTTAGTTAGCTAAGGAATTATTTATGTAAACCGCAATTTATTACCAACTACCCATAGCGAGTGGGAGTATGGCATACCCAATAAGGATATGTTATTTTTTGTTTGTTTGTTTTTTATTTGTTTTTGAATTTTTATTTAGATGTAATTATTAAAAAAAAGTATTACATCTAGGAAAAAATTTATTATATTTCACAATAGTGGAACGAAGAACGTAAGGTTACGATATAGTTATATGAATAAGTAGATATAAATTGAAATCTCAGTGTGTATAAAAATCATAGGTTTTTATCCTAAGAAAAGAGCTAATATTTGAAGTTTCTTTTAAGGCTTTTGGAAGGCTAATAAAAAGTTTTTGACCTTTATGAAACACGCTGTTTTGTGAACACGCAAGTTACATTTTGCAGGGCATTTTGAAGGTGTGGTGAAGGGAATGAGATGAGGAAAAGAAAGGTTTAAAAGTGCAGGGCTATTCAGATTTGGTACTAAAAACACAGCTAAAGCCATTTCAAGCAAATTATCGATTCTGAATGCCAGTATTTCACTAGGGAGATACTGATATTGCCTTCCACTCTGTATATTTATTACAAAAAACGTAAAATAATTTACTAAACAACAAAAACGGTTATTAGATTGAATTCATTAAAATTTCTCTGTAGGATCGGAAATTGTTTTTAAGTAATTCCTACTGGTGAAGTTCATCATATTTCGGGAATAGAGTCAATTTTTTTTTCTTTCTTGCTAACAGAATAGTTAAGTTGCATTTGAGAGTGAAGCTAACCATTATTACGTATATTTTTTTTGTTTAAACATATTACTTTTATATGTATAAAAAATGATCGATTCGTATTTGTAAGGCACATAATCTGTTGGTTTTTAAGTACAAAATATTATTTTTTTCTAAAGATTAACAGTACATATTTTTTAGTTATAAATTAATAGTGCTGTATCACTGTCTAGTTCGGTTTTTTTCATTTTTCTTATAAAATGTTTTGACAACTCAAACAAACGTTTATTTGATACTATAAACAAGCAAAACTATAATTATAATAGTGGAGAAAGCAGATTTACGGTAGATTGTTTGAAATGTAGGCATTATTTAAATTTCATGTGGCTTAATTAAGGAAAACTTTATTAGAAGTGAGGACTCCTCATTTCAAAGGTCACATAAACATGGTTTTTCCCATTCAGTCATATATTTAAATTCGAAGTTACCAAAAGGGGAAAAATGATTGTTTTCATTCGATACAGTTCGAGTTTTATTGTTGGTATCATCGAAACCACAAATCATTATTCTTTAGATTGTTTTTATGCAGTTCTGCGAAACTTAACTTTACACAAAAGTTCCACGTGAATCTTATCATCAAAATAAATATCACGGAATTGTCTGGTATAAAACAACAAAGATGTTGATGATTTTCAACTACGTTCAAATACATTGTTTATTTCGTGTTTAATAAACTAGTAAAATCTGAAAAAAACTAACATTTTGAATTCGATTCAGACAATGTATTTTAGCTCTGTAGTACGTCATCTACTGTATTCACTCATTTTCCATGTTAGATTTTACGGAATATGCAGCTAATATAGTATTTAAATAATATCAATAATCAACAACACAAATATGAAACAGAAAAAGTCAGAAAATAAAAAAGACAATGGTCACAACTGAGACTCAAACTCGGATCCTCTACTCTATCCGGAGTATGGTTGTTACCACCGTCTTTCTATTTTCTGGCTTCTTTGTATTATTGATTAATGGTATTATTTAAATATTTAAAAAAAGCATCTTTGCTCTAAAGTTAATTCTAGTTTCAATACAATATTTATTAATTTACTAGGTACCTAATAAAAGAAGGACAGAGTGCATCGATTGTAACGTTGTTCTTTATTATATCCAATGTGTTAGTTCTAGCATTTATTCAACATTATTTTTGCAACTACCAAATATTGAAATTTGTACTTAGCGATTATAATAGCATTTTTTGCGTGCGTTTGTGAAATCAAAGGATGTTTGTAAAAGCAATGGCTGTTGTGTTTTCACATCGAACATTTCCTTGATATAGGTAGATAATAACCTATATTGTACGTGCAAACTTTTATTAGCACGTAGTATACCTGCTAGTTATCAAAACTGTCAATATTTTTATAGAGAAGACATAAAAATAGACGATGATAGATTATCAAACAAACACGGAAGGTTTCCTTTCAAAGCTACCTTCAAGGTAACATATATAAAAGATCAGCACCTAAAAATACACACTTTGTAGAATTCTAATACAAGCAATGCTATCAATGATTTATCCGTTAATTCTTTATGGGTAGTTAGAAAAATCGTCTAAGGTTTTTAATGAACAAAATTCTTGAGCTGTAATCTCTTAAATTCTGTATGAAATACATGTTGGAATTTTAGGTAAAACGTTAGAAAATACTTTCACGGATTTTAAAACTGCATCGATTACAGACATTTTAAAATGTACATAATAGAATTTAAAAGATTAAAGTTAAAGAATTTTATTCACTGGAAAACTTGAACGTTATTCCAACTGCTTATGTAGAATTTACAAGTATTTTTTTTTTTAAGAAAGACAAACATTCCGGGGTTACGAATAACATGACAATATTTGAAAAACTCCCATAATAAGCGGAAGATCTGACGCGGTTGTCCACTCAGCTACAAACCGGTAGATTTGTAGTATTGCATGTATTAGAATTCCACAAAGTAAGGTTAGGTTAGGTTAGGTTGGTAGGAGTGCTGGGAACCTGTACTTAGCACCTGTTTTTTCTTTCTTTTCCTGATCTTTTTCACTTAAAAACGATTGGACATTATTTTATTTCTACTGTAAATCTGAACGGGTTGCAATCAATTACCACCAAATATACACCTGCTCACCTTTTTAAACCCTTTTTAAAAGATACATTATCAGTATTTATAAATTAACGGACTAAGGTTCAATTACAAAAAGACATATTAAACACGAAATGGAAAAAAAGAGCAACAGAGAAGGAATAGCACATACATAATGATAAATTAAGCGATGACAAAATAGGACAAAATAAACATAAGAGAGAACATTCAAGCCATGGTTTAGTCAAAGTTTTGGTAGAGTCGTAAAGAATGACACAAATCATTTAGACTGCTACCAAAAATTTCAAGACCTTGGCTTGAGTTAACAAGTCTTGACATTCTGAAAATTGGAGAATTATATCCATAATTAGTATTGTGATGATTGAGAAACAGCAATTCATTGCTTGTATGAACGTAATATAGTATATATATCTGTAGCAGATCATTGTATCGCCTATGGTAATAGTAGTTAGGTGCAAACAATTTATAGCATTCCAGGAGGTATGGACTATCCATAAAATGATTTATTTCCCCTTTTCGACTGAAGACTTTGGTAGCATGTGTCAGAGAGAAAAGCCTCATAATGCATAGGTGTTGGTATCGCAACCAGAGTTGACCCGAACATACGCACGTATTGCTTGTATAAAGCATGTTAAAAGTTGCCTACTTCACAAAACATAATTCAAGTGAAATTAAAGAAAGCTAATTTTTCCAGTAATACAAAAAAACACACCGGAAAACTTTAGAAAAAATGTAAAATATTTTCTAATATTGCATTTTAATACAATATTATCAAACGTATACACTTGTTAATTTTTTCTCGCCGAAACAATATTTAGTGTTATTAAGACAAAAGGTTGTTTCTTATTGATGTTTGGCAAGTACATCACTGTCGGAAGTGAATACAAATGCACCAATATACACAATACTAGGTTTGTGTTGTTTGGGTCAACTTTATTTGTGCAATCTATACCTGAGATTTAAAAAAGAAAATTGTTTCAAAATTTCTTTGTATTTTTGGTCGTATGGGGCCCATACAGCAGAAGCGTTTCCGAATTTAGATCTTATATTGCGGTTGAAAATAAAAGTCATGGCTTCGGGTTTGAAAATACCTTGAAATGAGCATTTTAATCTTTTCCGACTACCTTGGAGAGACGATTTAATTTAAATGTGTATTGTAAGGTATAAGGGCATATAAATACGAAATTAAAACTTAGAAATATATTTTTAAATACATATATTTTACATATTCGTAAAAAGCATTTACTTTGTGGCTTGCCATATTTATAAATAAAACAAATAAACTTTGTTTATAACCACTTTATTATTTAATATTACGTCTACCGGTTTCGAAAGTACCCTTCCATCATCAGCACAATATTAAAATTGAAATATTAAAATTAAAACTAGAATTTTAATATTGTCCTGATGATGGAAGGATACTTTCGAAACCGGTAGACGTAATATTAAATAATAAAGTGGTTATAAACAAAGTTTATGTGTTTTATTTATACTTTTATTTTAGATTGTTTGTTATTTACGGTATATAACATTTCAATTGAATTTTATACCTCGTAACACTTTTGAAAGAATTTGATCGCTTGTGTGGAGGGTCGTTAATAAAGGCCTTTGTATTTGTATTGTCCAGTCGATAACACCTCTGATATTAGATATCATAACGAATAATTTTCCAGTCCTTGGTTGTAACATTTAATCTGTTTTTCCGTCTCTTTTCCATGCTACGTATTATGATAAAATCTCTAAATAATGGGATGCAAAACAAATCGCCCTTCATTAGTATGATATCAAACGGAACAAATCTCTGCTTCAACGTTATGATTTTGATTGGTTTTGATGTCGAGCACGATTGGATTGAAACTATTAACTTGATTTACGTTTATTTTATTCAAAACTCAAGGCTAACTGCGTGCATTTAACTAGAGTTCTTCAACCTTTTAACACTTGTCGATGGATAAAGGTTGCAACTGACTTGTGCAACTTCCTTGTAACGTACCGTTGGACCTGAACTTCTTACACTACAGTACTTTAAAGCCACCGCGAATGCTCGTTTTAAATGCTCGGCTCTACGATTCTAACGAGTTTAAGAGTCGTTTGTTTTCTCCGTGCTCGCTCGAGATCCCTGTATCCGATTTGATTTTTAACAATTAAAGAGATTCGTGGAAAAATTGACAAACTGGCGGAGCACACGGCTCGATGTACTCACTCTCGTAATGCTTTAGTTGTAACGTGGTACGTTACAGGCAAAGTTACAAGTACAAAAGTTACAAGTTGCCTAAAGTTTGCCTAGTTGGCTTAGGATTGATACAAAAACCAACGTAGATCGAATCGTGCAGCGGTTTCACGATTCGAGCGATTTTTTCTTGTACCGGTAGGAATTTCCTGCAGACCGGCAACTGTTCGCGGATCACCGTTTGAAGGATCCCGCTATAAACTATTTCATCATCTTATCAAGCGAAAAGAAGAAAATGCTTCATTTAATATGAATACCGAGATTACTTCACGCATTCTAAAATCTCTGAAAATCACACTATTAAGATTAAGTTTGTTCATTGTACCTGTACAATGTACATGAATACAAAAAACTGAACATTAAATAAAAAATTGAAAATACATATTATTAAGGATAAAGAAAAGAAATAACGTAATTAGAAAAAATAAATAAGTAAAAAGAAAAAATATATAATAAAAATATAAAATTATATATATTTATATGACAGCCTGCATTGTCGAGTGGTAAGAGACTCGACTACAAATCCAGAGGCCGCGGGTTCGAACTCGGCGTGCGCAAATAAAATGTATTTAATTAATATGTGTCATTACACATTTTAATTGAAATAAAATTAAATATAGTAAATTTGCGGCACGTTCCAGAGTGGTAGATACTCCAAGTATCGCCCTGGTGAAAGACCACCATTCAGAAATTAAACGTTGCTTGAAATGGCTTTAGCCGTGTTTGGTGACCAGATCTGAATAGCCAGGTACTTCTCAACCTTCTCCCTTCCTTATCTCCTTCCCCTCCCCACTACCTTCAGCCTCACAACATACCCTTATCAGGGATGCCATAGTCTCACTGGCTCTAGACGGTTGGGAGAAGTTGAGAATAAAAAATATATATAAAATTTATAAATACATACTTATGTATAATGTAGACATAACAAAAAATCCCACATATGTAAAGCCAGTGCGTGGGCATACTTGTCAAATAGCAGTGAAAAAACAAATACCAAAAAATGCACAAAATTTATATTCTTATATTATATATACCATTGGTTCAGTTAGATTTTTAAACACAGATCCTGGTTATTCAATTCATTATTACGGCAATATTTGATTTTTCTCTACTACCACCATTAAAAGCCTTTAAAAAATTGCTCTTATAATGATGGAGGACTTAGCTAGCAGATGTGAGAATCTGCGACCACTCTGAATGGAAATTCGACGCTTTTGACCGCTCGGCCGACTGGCGGTCTAAACTGGTCGGATTATTCCGTACATTAATATTTTGCACAAATTATTCTGGACAAAAATAATCTGTACATGGATATTGCGAATAAAATATTCCAGGCAAGACGATTTCGTTTATTCAGAACTCGGGACACAGATTATTTCGCACAAAAAAAATTTCCAAGAGATATTTTTTAGTCTGTGATCTGTGTCCGGAATAATCTGTGTCCGGAATAATCTGTGTCCCGAATAATCTGTGTCCGGAATAATCTGTGTCCGGAATAATCTGTGTCTGGAATAATCTGTGTCCTGAATAGTCTGTGTCTGAATCGTCCAATGTATAATAAAATGTATGTTATATTCGTTTACGGAATTATTCAAGCACTTTCCATCGATTAAACTGTCCATTTGATAACTTTTCCGGTCGGAATGAATGATAACCGATGCACAAAAGCTTGTTTTCGTTACAATGTACCTAATAACTCGACCGCAGACAGTCGAACGCGTTCAGCAACAAAGGATCCATTCAGAATGTATTGAAATTATGATACGAAAACAACTTGCGTTGGTACGTTTGGCCGCTGTCCACACGTCTCAAAAAAATCGGGTAAACATTTATCGAAAGTGCTGAAACAAAAGCTTGAAAGATAATTGAATCGTTAAACTGCCGTGTTATTTTTTATTGCGAAGTGCCCTTCCGAGGCTTAATGACGATTAATAGAATTGTGTGAAGGTCCACGCGTGTTTTTCAATTGCGTTACGTACCGTTGATGACGTCATCATTTCAAACCGAGCAGACAGTGATGCACCTAAAAATGCCAATGAGTAAAAGTGTCATTTCAAACAAATCGCGATTTCAATCAAACTCAAAGAATACCACATACCTTTTCGTTTTAATGCGCGCAAGAAATTTTATGTGTTTTTTAACTACATTCCTTACGTATTTAAGATAGACAGATTTACAAAAGTATCTGTATAGGCGAACAAAATATGAACTAACTGATGAACGAAGTCATTGTGAATCTGCATAGATATAATATGTTTTAAATTCCTACCTTTTTCTAATATATTTAGGGTATCAGCACCTACACCCGCACAGAGATCTTTTTAGATGTTCAATTAATATTTCATTAACGACTGTGAATTGAAAACGACGACCTTCGTGATAAATGGTAAACGCTGTAAAGGCCCACCCAGTTGGGGCCACGTGTAACTTACCCCCTGTCAAGAACCATTCATGCGAATGTCCTTTTGTATTTCTTAATTGCTTCTTTTAATGTCTTTCTGTCTCTTAAATTGTATTGTAAGGGTCGATTTCTAAATTCCTTTGAACATGCATTATTCCATAGACCACATGTTGGACTATGACCTTTAAGTTGACCATTGCTACGACTCTGTTCTACCCTCAACCCATTTCATCTTAGCATTCCTATTCATTGAAGCTGTTGATTCATGGTGGAATTCAATTTTAATAATTGAATATGACAAATTTTAAGTTTATTCCATTATTTATTGTTTACCAGACCGGTTACGTTCATCTTCAGACATAATTTACTTATACTACAGTGTTTATACATTGTGGAATATTAGATGTGGATAGCAATGATTTAAGTTAAAATATATATATCGTCGTATCGTAGTACCGTTATATCGTCGCTGGAAAGGGAAAAAGGCTTAAGCGACAATTTGTTCAAAAAATTGTTAAATATTCAGTCTTAATCACTTTTTTCTGCATCAAATATTATAACTTTCGTTTGATTCTGAAGACTTTTGTGACCCCTCAGCAGCCATCTTGAATATATTAACCATTTGAGAGAAGGCTTGACCCAAGCGACACAAGTTTGAGACTTTTAAGCTTTTCGTCGTTTCAGATAACTCAGTGAGAGCATTAAGGTTACCCAAGTTGTTTTTTTTTCTAAATCCAACCAAGCACTGAAGACTTATGAATTTTATTGTAAAACAACAAAAAAACTCTGGTGTAAACTTCCCAAAATTGTGCTTCGGCCCTTTTGCCTTCCCGGCAACGATACCGTGATTTTAAATACTGTAGAGTCTTAGATCTTTTTAAATTCACTCAAATGTAATAATGTTAATGTAAATGTAATAATGTTAATGTCAATGTAAAATGTTTAATGTAAATTTTATAAACATCGATACCTATCTGGTTAAAAACAAAACTATAAAAATTAGGAAACATTGTATTTTTTAAAACATCTAAAACTCTATGGTATTTAAAATCATGATATAGAAATATTTACCAATAAAATTTACCTACAATCATTATCATCCACCCCTTGACACCCGAACAATGTATAAATACCGTAGTTTAAATAAATGTATTAGTTTGTATTTAGTTTGACGGCCTGCATAATCAAGGGTAAGACGCTCGACTAGGAATCCAGAGGTCGCGGGTTCAAGCCCGGCGTGCGCAAATACATTTTATTTAATTAATATGTGTCATAACACATTTAATTGAAATAAAATATAATATAGTATATTTGCGGCACGTTCCAGAGTGGTAGATACTCTAAGTATCGCCCTGGTGAAAGACCACCATTCAGAATTGAAACGTTGCTTGAAATGGCTTCAGCCGTGTTCAATGACCAGATCTGAATAGCCAGGTACTTCCCAACCTTCCCCTTCCTCATATCCTTCCCCTCCCCACTACCTTCAGCCTCACAACATACCCCTATTTGGGATGCCATAGTCTCACTGGCTCTAGATGGTTAGGAGCAGTGTAGACTCTTGTGCGGTATTCACGTAAAAAAAAAAAAAAGTTTGAAGAGGACCTAACAGGTTGAAACCGGTTCAGTCTTAGCAAGAAATAGTGCAAAAAAGTCGGCATATTAAATCATAAATATAATATCTCATTCTAAAGGGAAATATACTTTATATGGCTCAGTGAGATATCACCATTTCGAATAGAAATGTTGCTCTGAATAGTTTGCATTGACAAGATTCCTTCATTACACAAATACACAGGCTCTGAACAGATGGAAATCTTGCAGTATAATCAAAAATTGTGTCTGTGCATTGTAGAAATCTATGTATATTCTTATTTATTTTTTATTAACCTCATAATATATTTCGTTGGCAATTGTGTGATGTTGGAATGAAGTTAACACGTAAATCGCATTCTACAATTATTATTAGAAGGCAATAATAATTCTGAATGACAATACATTGAGGGCAAGTACATCTGTAATAACGATAACGCGGTGAAAAGGAAACTGCATGCATGCATCCTATGGCTCGCACAATAATTAGCAGAACAAAGAATGCCGTGTAAAACAATATTACACTGAGATTAATTAGGTCAAAACGAATTGACAATAATTGTGCGACTTTCGCTATTACCTTGGAGTAACATTGTATGGAGAGAGAGCTAATTATTATTACCCAACCTATACAAACTTGCGACAAATCACTTTCTCCGGGTTTATACGTCGTACACCACGAGAGAGAAAGAGACAATAAAAATAACACACCACTTTTATGTACTGCAAGGATGATCTTGGTCTCCCGCGCCTCCGGGGACTCCGCCCACATGTTTTCAAATGCGACTAAACTTGACACAACTAAACGGTTTTTAAGTTGAATGCTATATTTTTAATAAACAAAAACATAATGTCGACATGTGCTATGAATGGATGTATAAATACCCTAGTCCTAGTCTTAGCCACGCCCAGGTCTGCCGAGTCCGGCAAAAATCATCAAAAACTGACTACACTGCCTTGGATAGATACCACTCTATGTACTCTAAGGTTATTACATTAAAACCTCATAATAACTCGACCAATGCTAACTGAAAACTAATAACTTCAACCGGTTACTGAAATGCAATAAAATGTATATTTTAGTTTTGTTGATAGATGGCGTTAAAGTTTTTGAACTGTGGCTATAAAACGCTACAATACCTTATTTCATAATAATAATTATTTGAATCATTAAAACAACTACATAATTATTCGTGTTTCAACGAATAATGCTATAAAATCATTACAAAACGCATACAATAAGAAGTGCCTCTGATTTGCGGTTTTGTAATATTTTTATGTGAATTCGTCGCGTGTAGAATCGTGCTGCGATAAATTATGTTTTAATCATCGATTTTATAATGAAATCGTCGGATCTGCGACTTTTTAAGGCTTCGAGAATAAATAATTGCACTATCGCAAGTGGTTGTAGTTTATGTAAACATTATTCAAGATACTATAGAAAATATAGGGTTCAAATCCCGGCGTGCGAAAAACGTTTTGTTTAATTAATGTGTTATTTCGCGTTTAATTAAAATAAAATAATATATGGTATATTTGCGGCACGTTCCAAAGTGGTAGATACTATCAGTATCGTCTTGGTGAAACGCCAACATTTAGAATAGAAACGTTGCTTGAAATGGCTTTAGCCGTGTTTGTTGACCAGATCTGAATAGCTAGGTACTTTCCAACCTTCCTCTTCCTCATCTTCTTCCCCTCTTCGCTACCTTCAGCCTCACAACATACTCCAATTTGGGTCGCCATAGTGTCACTGGCTTTAGACGGTCGGGAGCATTTGAGACTCTTGTGCGGTATTCATTATTAAGAAAATAGAATTTTTAAATTTTTTTTTAATGCATTGTAGCATAGGTACTACACTATTGTTAAACTATGACAAAAGTAATTAAAGAACGAAAATGAGATGGAAGGGTGATTATAAAAATCGTCTCCTCTAGGCTGGCGTTGGGAAAAACTTCAATGTTTTATGAATGCTTCACGAATTGCTAGTTCTTTAAAATGAACTCTACGCAGTTGAACACTTCAATTGAAGTCGAACTCGCAAAAAAGAGAACGCTAAAATGAAGTACCAACTTCATTTGAAGTATTTGTTCCATGAAACGAAGTTATTGAAATGAATGAACGCTAAAATAAACTATTAACTTCAATTGAAGTATTTATTCAATGAAGAATGAATGAAGTAGGAACTGTTGCCAAAAGAAGTAGTTCTTTCAGAGCGGTCACAACGCTACTCTAGGCTATCTGAGATAACGCGTCACCGATAGTATCTTTCATTCGATCGAAGCGTAAATATACGTACGTATATAATTAACTATTTAATATAATATGTGAGTGTGTGTAAAATTTTAAATAATTTATTTTCAATCTGCACAAAAAGTAATTCGAATTTTCTCCCGTAATATTTTTTTACATGAGTAGGAATCGCGCAATCAAGTAATTTATTTAATCACGTACATATCATTAAATATCAACAATTTTACGTGTATTACCGTAGTTAGCATAATACTGAAGAAGGTACCTATTATGTTTATTAAAATAATTGTTACAATAATGATTAAAAGTTGACTTGCCAAGAAATAACATTAGTTGCTTTAATTCACCCATTTTAAATATAAAATAATGTCTGATAAAAATACATTATTCGTAGGTATTTTATTAGGTTAGTATGGATTTGAAACGATTATTTTTTAAATTTCATAAATTCACACTCGTACGGACGTACGAACTCACAAAGGAAATTATTATTTAAATAAAAGAATACTTTGTTTTAAAACCACAGAATTTATTATGATGAAGGCCAACCGGTTTCACTTGGATCAAGCTTCGTCAGGGCACATATAATAACTAAAGAAAAAATACAGAGTTAACAGGTATATATATATATATATATATATATATATATATATATATATATATATATATATAGATACAACAGTTAATGATAGAGTGAGACAGTATATAATACAAAGAAGGAAGAGAGAGCATATATTAGAGGGAGGGAACAATTGAAAGTGCTTAATATATATTACGAAGAATTGGTAAATAAACAAGTGTACATAATAGAAAGATAATGATGTAATGTTTGGGAGCAGACAAAGATCCTGTATTTAATTTATATAATATGAAAACGACATTTTACATTGTTACTGGAAAAATAAGCTATTTGGATACATAATAATAATTAAATGGGTGAGTTATGGAATAAAACTGAGTGATTCGTAGAATCAAATGAGGGTGAAGTTGACAGTTGATGGGATAAAGGTTGATTTACAGGAAACATATTTAAAATAGGGCTAAAGGATACATTTTTTTGATTATTAAGTAGGTTAAGTGATAAATTTGATTTTAAAGATTTCCTAATTTCGAGTGCTTCTAAATTGTCTAATCTAATGCCTATTCCGTTTTTATGTAAAAGACAAATTCCTGTAGTTTTTTCGAAAGTATGGTTTGATGAGATTAGATGGTTTGCCAATTCAGAGAACCCGGTACCATTTAAGCAACGTAAATGTTCTTTAAACGAAAAACTCTAGTGTTAACATTTCGTGCTGTTTTTCCTACATAAAACTATTATTGCGATATTGTCACAATTCTTACTTGCCAGTATAAATGATGTTCGATAATTTTAGTATCGTCCTGGTGATAGACAAGCATTCAGAATCGAAAATTTGCTTGAAATAAATTGAGCCCTGTTTAGCGACCAGATCCGAAATTCC
Organism: Drusus annulatus; assembly: GCA_022651775.1. NCBI lineage: Eukaryota > Metazoa > Arthropoda > Insecta > Trichoptera > Limnephilidae > Drusus > Drusus annulatus. The sequence goes on along the minus strand of JAGWCC010000153.1, from coordinate 3,458,610 downwards.
TAACCTTTCTCTTCCCACACCCATTTCCATCCCCACTCCCTTCAGCCTCACAACACACCTCAAATAGGGAAGACATAGTCCCACTGGTTCTGGGCAGTCAGAAATAAAAATTTCAGCAAAAACCCGTATCTTTTGACACAATAATTCGGTGCTTTGTATTAAGAGCTGAGCATTAAAAATACTATCTCAAAATAAAAAAATTCAAATCTATTTAATAACTATCTAATCATAAATAGAGTATCCGAAAACACTGATCTCAAACTTATTCATTTTCGGTACTTGATTTCCACTTTTATTATTCAATTTTTTTTTTATCCAAAAAAATATTATTGGAAGTAATTCATTGGAATCTTGAAGTAACAATATATAGAGGGAGAGCTAATTATTTTTACCCAACCTATACAAACTTGCGATAAATCACTATCTCCGGGCTTTTACGTCGGACACCATGAAAGAGAAAGAGACAGCAAATTTCATGGACCGCTTCTATATACTGTAAGGATGATCTTAAGGTCCTGGTTCACGGCGGGACTCCGCCCACATTTTTTATTATGCCAGTAAACTTGACACAACTAAACGGTTTTTTAGGTTATATGCTATAATTTAAAAAAAAAAATACTGTGAAAAAGTGGCTATACGAATAAACAAAAACATTATGTCGATATGTGATATGAATAGATATAAAAATACCATAGCCTTAGTCTTAGCCACGCCCAGGTGCGCCGAGTCATGTCAAAATCATAAAAACAAGTCCAAAACTGACTTCACTTCCTTGGATAGATACTACTCTACCAACTCTATGATTGGAATCATAATACATCAGAGATGTTTGCTAAAATATCAGTATCGATTAACTTTCCCCTTACTGTGCTAAATTATTCTTCGCGTTCCGGTGCTGTGTAATCGTTACACAGGTAAAAAATGCGATTTTTAATCAGAAAAATAAGTATATTCATAGCCATCGCTTAAATTAATCAAGTTTGAAGTGAACAGTGATAATAATTGAAATTTAAAATCTGAAAAAAACCATCGGCTGACGCTCACAAAACGGGCAAGAGGATCACCTCCAAGGTATGCTCGAAAGCTACTGCCAGTAGCTAGTGCTCGGAGTCGTTGTGTATCTAAAAGGGAAAAGCACAACTGTGAACTGAGATTCTATTTCTAGGGTTCCCATATAGCGAGGTTAAGTAAGAGTGAGATGTGAATAGCGTCGTATCTCCCCGCACAGTCTTTGCGTATCTTCCCATCCCATAGCGGATTTTTAGAATGAATGTATCTACGTCACACAGTAGCAGACGTTTGATTGTATTGGTGAATTTATTCCCGATTTTCACAAAATATCTCGTATGTGCCCGATAAGTGCTAATTAATATAAACACTATTTTTTCATTCAATGCGTTGATGTATAATGAAGAAACACCTAAAATCCGAAGCCAGTATTTATGATGGTTATAGATATATTAAACTTATTAGAAGCAATGTGTAGTAGTTACACATCATAGTTAAGGATAGGTTAAACAAAAATGATCGCCTGCATTTTATGTACATCTCAAGGCAAGTTTTTTTTAAATATTTATCATTGACCTAAAACAAGCGGAACGAATACTTCGATAGATTCTTTATCATCTTTTAATTAATTTATGCAAATAACAATATACTCCTATTTCTAGAATAATGATGGTTAAAACATACGTTATACTGGTACAAAGGTACACTGGTGAATAGCTTAACTATTTGGTACCTAAAATACATATTTGCCAAGTACCTACTAGCTATAACATGTTTAGGCAGTCACGTAACGTAACTTTTTTTCAGATTTTCGCGATTTTGCGGAACATTTTGCTAACGGTCTGTATTTATTCAGCAAAAATTAAATAACTTTTTCATATTAAAACTTTTTGTAAGCAGGAAACTGAAAGAGTCTTCCTGAATGAGTCAATCGTTTTAATTAGAAAAAACTAACAATCTTGCCACTCGGTAAATGATAACAATAAAGAATAAATGGTTTATTTCAGCGGAACAGAGCGGTGGGTGCAATACTCTATCATACTTCAATAATACATGAGAGTATGTCATATAAACAAATAAAGAAAGAGATAACATTACAAATTTATATAATTTTAGTAAAAATACTAATAATAATGCAAAAATAGTATTTATGAGCATATCTTCATTGAGCACTTTTTTATTACGGTGGCTTGGGGGAATCTCTATGAAAGAAAATCTCTCTTTAGTAAATGCTTTGTGCTTTCCGTATTTTTTATTGATGTATATACTGCACAAGAGTGCCAACTGTCCGGAGTCAGTAGATCTATGACATCTCCAATTTAGGTATTTTGTGAGGCTGTAGGTAGTGGAAAAGGGAAGGATTTGGAAAGGAGGAAGGTTATAAAGTACCTCCATATTCATATCTGGTCACTAAGCACGGCTAACGCCATTTCAATTGTGTACACATTTTACCTGTAGTTAGGTACTACTTATTATCCAGTACTATATTATTTAGAAACATACAAAAAATAATTGTAATAAATATATTTTTTTTTATAACACACAATAATGCATCTTTTATTTGTTCTGAGAGAATAAACATCTTTTTCATAACTTCATAGCTCATAGTGGAAATGACGTGCTAGCTGAAAATAGTTGGTTTAACTTGAACTTTCGGTAAAAAAAGCTGTTCTATTTTCATGAGAATGAATTTTCAATGTGACACAAAAATATCTTCTATTCTATAATTAAGGTAAAGAGGTATGGAGTATTAACCTTCAAACTGTTTCTTAGCACACCACTGTCAGAACCTGTGATATAATTCCAATCGGAACCTATTTCTTACACTTGGTTATATTGCATCCAAGCGCAGTGCCTATTTTTATCACAAGACTGGTCACGTGTCACGTAACATTTGAATATACGTGGTGTGTTCTTGCCCATGCGGACTTATCGGACGTGGGAGTCTTTATTTCAGGAATTATTGGCTAATTAATTTATGAAAAAGTGGGGACGCTATGCAGTTGGAGTAACGAGTGGTGCGTTATTCGCACAGCGGGCGGGGAACGTCAACCACAGGGTGGGGAGCGGAAACGCACAGGGATAGTTCAATATTATTTTATTTTTTTTCACTTAATTTTTTTTAAAGAAGATTCTAAAATTTGCATATCTGCTTACTTTTACAAGGTGAAATTCGGTAACCGATGTATCGAACTTGCTTTCCGCTGGACTTCTACCAAAAATCTTACCTGCGGATCATCGACCACTTCTTTGTTTAGTAAGATATTGACCTAGCGTAAGCAATAACATGCTTTGCTTGGTTTATAGGTAGGTATGTGAAATAAAAGTATTTTTTGTAGTTGATAATAATCTCTCATAATCAAGCTTTGGCGAAATAAAATAAGATAATATAATGTACGAACGATAGTGATAAGGGACGCCCTAGGAAGACATGGCACAATCAAGTGAATCAAATACTTGAATCGGGCCATGTGGAGAGTCAGAATAACAGAAGAGTATGTATGAATGAGAATGAAGCAAGGAGTGTGTTGTATGGCGGTCCGTCCTCTCTGTGTACCCCTTCAGACAAACGACGTGATGGTTTGTTAGTTAGATATTGATAAATTTGTAGTTTATGCAAATATCGTTACTAACCGTGTTACACCTTCAAACCGCTAAACTTCGGGGGGTTATTATTAAAAATAAAACCTTTGATACAAATCTAGAAGTTTTTCAGTGAAAGCAATCAAATTAATTTAATGCTTTTATTGAGAATACAGGTATTTTTTGTAATTTATAAAATATATAGTGTGAGCCTAGCTTTATGTGTTTACTTACTAAAGTTACGCTTGTCGATCTAATTAGTTACTGGTCTTAATTGGAACGCGAAGGTAGATTAAGCGATCGAGCCAAAACATCTCAAGCCCGTTCTTCTGAGACAGACGAGCAAAGGGAGGAAAGAATGAAATAATTTTAGCGATTGTTTATGTGTTTTTTATTTTTATTTCAAATCTGATTCGCATTGTAAAATGAAGAAGTTAGAATTCGAATGGCATATTTTTCATTTTTTGGATGCATGGCAGAAGTACCTATATCTTCTTTTAAAAATTTTATATTTAAAATTGTAGCATCGATGATATTTTTAATTATCTTGTTCATTAAAAGCCTGGCTCCGTTTCAAAGTCTTTTTAGATTTATTTTTCGGGAAGAATGATAGGCAAGCCAAATAGGAAATTATGGCATTGCAAAGCATGCCGGGTACTCGCTAGTTATTTATAAAAATATTACATTAAAAAAAAAAATTGTTATGATACCTCGTGAAGATAAAAAAAAATGTTTTAAAAACTCATTCTCCATTGGCAGCTTTGTTTGCAAAAACACACTCCCCAAGAGAAAAGTTGATGCTGCCCTGATGAATCTTAGGAATAAGCGAAAACGATAGACAAATATATCAATAGATTCTCTATTTATTTTATTTATTTGAATTATTAAGAGTCCTAATTGCTCCCAACCTTCTGGAAATAGGAAATTCTTCATAAAACCATTTTCTTTACTGTTTCGATGTTTTCTTCGTTTGTTGACGTGGTTGCAACTCCAGGACGCTCATCGTCATTAACATCTTCTCGGCCTTCTGTAAAGCGCTTGTACCACATATAAACACTTTTTTGAGACAAAGTAGACTCGCCGAATGCCACAGTCAACATTTTAAGTGCGTTGGAGCACTTTAATACATTTTTATCGCAAAATTTAATACATATTCTTTGATCCATATTTTTCAAAAGTAAAAAATCTAAGAACACACAAAAACGTGACTAACCTTTCCAGTTGTCAAAAACAAACCACTAATCAAAAATGGCTGATAATGCTAACATATGATAAACATATGTGTACCAACATAACAAAAAAAAACGATAATCGAATGTACACAGCCCACGAAAATTCAAAATTCACCTTTTATTTTGAACAAACCGCGTAAATATCTTTTACCTACTTTATGTTATTATTTTATGATAAATTCATAGATATTATCGACATGCTTTGATAGTAGCAACATATCAAAACATTTTACAGTTATCCCGTTAGTAAAAGCACATCTTAAACATACAGTATTATTTCTTCTAATATGTACAATAAAAGTTTGATTACGAGTGCAAGAAAAACTTTTCTTCGCCTTCACTAAGTACGAAAAACGAGAGCGTTCAACAGAAATTATTTCTAAGAATATTCATTTAATTTCCCTTCGACTCCAAGTAGACCATAATACCAAATGCTCATAAAATTGTACAAATATGTCATAAAACTCGTTCAATAATAATAGCGTCCAGCATAATAATGTAGGCGTAAATAAACCCCACCTACGAGAACGAGAATATCACCCAATATTCGGTGAATAATTCTGGCTGGAACTATTTCTGACAGCATTTCCTTGGAACATTTATTCGAAGTTTTATTAGCATTATGTCGTTTTGTAGAAATTTTATACAGTGCCAGGGAATATTTGTCCCTCTTCCTGTGTCAACTGTGATTGGAGGTGCATTCATGGGGAGATAGTCTTTTCTACCCGGTGAACGGTGAGCGGGCAGCCTTTTTCTACTGTAAGACTTTTTTGTGTATATGTTTATGTGCAAAATGAATTTTGTAGGTTGTGTTTATTTGTGCATACAGCAATCTTTTTACTAAGCCCACTCACCAAGGTTAGGGAGAGTATAAGATGGAATTTGGACGAAAGTGAAGGGAGTCGGTACTAGGGGTCCAGTGGCGGAGGTTAGTAATGGAAGGATTCAGGTTTATTTCTGACAGCAGATTTTCTAATAGGGTAATGAACATTATTCACAACTGCTACTGAAATGGCTTAGGGCATAGGTTCTCAACGTGGGAGATAACTCCTGCTTGTGGGCATTTGACTTGAGAGGGGGCGTTGGAAAAAAATAGGGGCGTTGGAATATCTAGCCGGTCACCGGAAAGGTCGATATCCTTTGTTCGTTCTTTTCGTGTTTTTTTGGGCGAGGAACCGGTTCCAGTTCTTTTCACTTTCAAATCTCTACCGACTAACTGGTATTTTTATTTTGGCGAGGAACCAGTTCCAGTTCTTTTCGTTTTCAAATCTCTACCGGCTAGTACTTTTTTTTGGCGAGGAACTTTTGTCGATTTGCTAGTACTTTTCGAAAAAACACCAGGAACCGGTTCCAAAAAGAACTGGATAAATGACCGGTTCCTCGGTGGTCGCCGATAACTGGAACCGCGAACGCGACAGATGGTAAGTAAAAAAAATGGGGGGGGGGGCTCTAGAAAAAAAACATGTTCTCAAAAAAAGTGGACGGTGGGAGAAAGAAGGTTGAGAATCTATGGCTTAGGGGGATGAAAAGGTGAAGGGTAAGGTCCTAAAGTACCTTGTAGATCTGGTCACTAAAAAGGTTTTTTTTTAAACAAGAAATTTTGAATCTTGTGATTTATTATGCAGACTTTTTCACTCAGCATAGCTTGTTCTGAAAAGGTAGGAGCTCAATCCATGCGACTGCTAGTCAAGCGTTCTACCCATTAAGCTACCGACGATCTCGTTTCAAGCAAAGTTTTGTTTCAGAATGACGGTTTAGGACCAGTGTGATTTTGAGAGCACTCTCCCTCCGCCCTGGAATGAAGTGCAAATAGTCTATTTTGAAAAATTCTGTGAAAAATACATATTTTTATTTGCCCTTTTCGGGTCTTCAACTTCTTTTGAGGTTTTTGAGCCAATTTGTGTTTCAAATTTAACATTTAACATCACAACACCCATACCTAGAAGCACCTACATGTCTTTACTATCGATAACACAACTAATCATCGCAACATGTTTTATTTTATTGTAAGACACCTTATGATTCCAACTACAATACAAAGAACTATTATTTTTACTTTTTATTTATTTTTAATTTTTTTTTATAGTTTTTGTGTTCAATTTGTAGAACTCCATTTTAATTTTTATATAATTCAATTGAATTAAATTTAATATTATTATTATTGAGTTCTGCTATTTTAAGTTTTTATTTTATTTTTGTTTTTAGTTACAGCTGTTTCGGCGTTTAAGGCCATTGTCAAACTGTGGTTAGGCCACATGGAAACGACTTATTTATGCGACTTTGGTTTCTTATGTGATTACTAATTACGGTAAAAACCAAATTGATTATTTTTACATTGAGAGAGAAACTCGTATAAACCAACATTTCTTAATGTTATTTAAAGACAAATTATATTTATCTATTGTAATTCTAATTTATTTAATAGCACCATTCTTCTTATCACGCTACGCTGTGCTAGAACCAGAGTTACAAACACTGAAGAAATAAACCGATAAATGGGTGATGTGGGCGTGTCCGTGTGCCCGAATTAAGTTTAATTTTTTCTCACTTCTGTTGAAATAAAAATAAAAAAAACCATTTTCATACATAGAATTTCTTTTCTAAGCACTTAAACAATTTAAAAGGCCTGTCTGGAGCCTAAGGGTCAAAAGGTCTCATGTATGCTTAGAGAAACAATGTTTGGAGAGAGAGCTAATTATTTTTACCCAACCGAAACAAACTCGCAATAAATCACTTTCTCCGGGTTTTTACGTTGTACACCATGAGAGAGAAAGAGACAACAAATACAATACACCACTTCTATTTACTGTCACAATGATCTTGGGCTCCTGGGTCACTGCGAGACTTCGCCCAAATTTTTTATTATGCCACTAAACTTGACGCAACCAAACGGTTTTTTAGGTTAGACGCTATATTTTTGTTGATATTAATACTGTGAAAAAGTGGTAATACGAATAAACAAAAATATTATGTCGATATTTGATATTAATGGATGTATAAATACCCTAGCCTTGGTCTTAGCCACGCCCAGGTCCGCCGAGTCAGGTAAAAATCATCAAAAACTGACTACACTGCCTTGGATTGATACCACTCTATATACTCTAAGCATGTATGTTGGTGACGTAAGTTTTATTTCAAATCGATATATATCACACTTCCAGGGATTATCTATTATTAGTGGTCACAATGAAAGTTTATAATTAACAACTACAAAATTTAAATGAATTACTTAACGGAATGTTGACAAGCCACGCTTGACGCTGTGTGCTTTGACTGTGCAATAGAGGTCTCTATCCGGAAATGTGAATGATCCAACTTAATTAAGCGGCTACTACCAACTACTGTATCTACGCTGAGCGGAGTCACAAGCTAACTCTCCTGGTAATGCAATCCATAGGATACTGACATCATTGGCAACCATATTTATTTAATGCTGTTAGCGCAAATAAAACATAGTCCAAATAGCGGTTCTAGCAGTCCACAATGGAGTGCTGATACCAAACATGATGTACGGCAGTGAGGCGTGGAACTGGCAGAAATAATGAAAATTGACTGAATTCTGTAGAAATGAAAAGGCGTATGTGTGGTTCTTTTTATTTATTTATTTTAAGCAAGACAAACATTTGAAAAACTCCTTCTGCCATCATAATAAGCGGAAGATTTTACTTATGCAATTGTGGAGAACTTAGCTAACAGAGGATTTGAACCCACTACGCCCGGGTGGAAATCCGACGCGTTTTTCCACTTAACTACTAACCGATCTGTGTGGTTAAATCATGTATGGGCGTGTTGAAAATGTGGAGATCCGAACAGAATGCAAATCTGATGTAAGCGTAATGAATAAGAGAGGGGATAAACGAAAAAAGGATTGTAAGGAGAATATAATGCAAACATGAATGGTAGAAGAAGTCGGAGAAGACCGAGGTAGACATTGCATGTTCGAGTGAATCAAATGATTTTCGACCGGTTGGTAGCTGAGTGGACAAACGCGTCGAATTCCCATCCGGGAGTCGTGGGTTCAATTCCCGTGCTAGCGAAGTCCTTTATCATTGCACAAGCAATATCTTCAGCTAATTATGATGATAGTAGGAGTATTTGAAATATTGTCAGGTTATTTGTAACCTGGGAATGTTTGTTTTTGTTTTAATTAATAAAATAATTAAAAAACGGGTTATGTCAAGAGTCAGAATAACAGAAGAGTACGTATGAGACGATGTAAGGATGTGGATGAAACAAGAAGCGTATGACAAGACAGAGTTGTGTATCGGTCCATCACCTATCGCATCTGTTCTATGTTTCAACTTTACCTAAAATCAAAATGTATAAAATACTGTAATTCTGGCTTCAAATTTTTTTATGTTAATATTATTCTCCTTTTTTTAAATCTAGGTAACGTTCATTGTGAAGCAAGATTGCAATAGTAAGTACGTTCTTACGGTTCTTCCTTCTTGTAGGCATTAAAAAAATACAGAGTCGATGAAAACCTCGTGTACTCAATTAATCAACTCACAACGCGGTACGAAACAAATTATAACAAATGAGTTGAGATAAATTGAATCCGTAAATAAATAACAGAATGAATTTATAAAACATCGCAACTGTTTCTTTAGTCAGTAACTGTAGAAGTTGTACATTCTACGTAGGAAAGAAAATCTGTATGTTGTCTGAAGCAACGTCTTTTGAACGGTGTGCTCCGGCATCCTTGAATTTGCACTGCCTTTGCAGGGAATAATGACAGCATACTCATCATAAGTTCTGAAGCAATTTAAATAAATCCGGCAAACGGGTGATATTTAATATATAGAAATATAAGGTGAAGCCACACTGCTGCTTTAAAAAAAATAATAACACAGGAGACTCTGAGAGAAACCATTTTCTTGAGAGACTATATAATTTTTGAGGATTCTATGTAGACGGTTTTTTGAGGTAAGGAAGAAGTGAACCCAGGGCTTCAAAATACCCATTTTGTAGGATGAAGGAAACACAGAGGCCTGTAAATTATGTCATATGTGTATTATTATAGGCGTATTATTTTTTTTATAGTGTACTGTCAATATGTTGTTTAATTATATTTTTTTCCATTTTGATTGAAAAATATATATTACTAGCGGAAACTTTACTGGTGAATGCAACATGTTAATCATTTTATTTATCAACATTCATACGAAACTGTATGTTTTCCTAAATAAATATATTAAAATAGCCAAGTTGATGAACTGCTATTCATTTCTGCGATTATTAAAATATTACATCATATTACTACAATGTTTTGATTGCCTTGGTTTTTAGATATCACACATAAATAAATAACATACTTGGGCAAAAAGACATCTGTTTCTAATAATTGGATTATTTACATGCCAAACGAAACACTTCACTTTTTGTCTACATTGAATTCTCACTTCTATAAATACATAGGTTTCTATCATATAGATATCACACCATATAAGTAAATAGGCTACTCACAGCAAGTATCAAAAACAACGTACTTATATATAGGAAACCTTTTCTTGAGAAACGTAGATACCATCGAGTACCGCACATGTTCCAATATTTCATCAGAATAATATATCGTTTACATATGTTACTCAGAAATCTACGCAGTACAACAAGTACCAAGTTTTTTTTAAACGATATTTTTCTCACGTAGAAAATTATGTCATCCACTGAGGTCAGTGCGTAAAAAATATTTTGATAGTCTTCAAATTTGCTACTGTATCTAATTTGATGCGGTCTTACGTGGTTGATTAATACACAGATAAATTATTTAGTTCTGAGTGGTAAGCTATCAAAAATATCGGTTATTAGTCGACGTTAGGGAACACAACCACAAATCGCCAATGACATGTGACAGTTCACATCGACTAAAATCTGCTTATTTTAGTGCAGCCCATCAGTCTCTAGGTAAGCTTGTCCAGACGTTTACAAACATTTTGAACATTTTTAATGACATCGTCACCGGAAAGGCAAAAGGGCTGAAACGCAATTTTGGGATGTTTACACCAGAGTACTTTTAAAGTTTTTTTATTACATTGGATGCAGAGAAAAAAAACTGATCATAACTGCATATTTAACTCATTTTTGACCAAAGTGTCGCTTAAACACTGTTGCTTTTCCAGCAACGATACCACGAATTATCACATTAGTGACTTTTGGTCAAAAAGCAATAAAAAATGCCTAAAACAATTGATAAATTCAGTTTTCCAAAACAAACTCCTTTGAATGTGACGTTTCAAAGCGACAAAATAGTATCTACGCAATAGACAGAATGTGTTAGTGTTGCCACCGTGAGCGATTTTTTTTCCAACATTGATTGAACTATCGATATTGTAAGCAAATATCGATAAACGAACGTCGACAAGCTTACTTTGTCGTATCGATTCTGCGTAGTTATCGATGTGGCTGTTATTCAAATTAAAATATTGCTTGAAATGGTTTTTGATCAGATATGAGTAACCTTCCTCTAGTCCCGTATCCTTAATATTCCCACAACCTCCAACCTAGCCCAACAAAACCCAACCGTTTAAAATGTATTTCTCCGCCAATATTTCGCTTGTTAAGAAAAGGGAAGTTCTTACCCAATGTTGTTACAAGAATACAATATAGTTTAGTATGGACATGTTTAAAGTAATGCTGTCTAGTCTGAAAAACACGAATTGACGAATCGTTGTGAAGCTAGTCTCGTCAAGTAGAACGATATTTTAATATTTTGAAAAGAAAAACAATGTATATGAAAATGTAGTGTTCAATCAATCAAATCGCTATATACACTGTCTGCTTCAGTGATGAATCTCTAAGTAATGGTATATGTAAAATAAAAATTTATCCACATTTTCAGTTAGCAACAGTAAAAATAGTGGTGTTAACGTACTAACCCAATAACAAAACCTTCATATTGCAGAATGAGTTCGGTTTACTTTTAAAAAATCTAATTACTAGTATATTTTTTCATATATATTTTATAGTTTTTCTCTAGAGAAAAAAAAATAATTAGAGGTTACTTTCGAATTTGACGGCCTCCATGGTTGAGTGGTAAGACGCTCGACTACGAATAAAAAGGTTGCGGGCTCAAACCCGGGGTGCGCAAATAATTTTTATTTAATTAATATGTCTCAAAACACATTTAATTCAAATCAAATAATATAAAGTATATTTGCGGCACGTTCCAGAGTGGTAGATACTCTAAGTATCTCCCTGGTGAAAGACCACCATTCAGAATCGAAAGGTCATCTGAATAGCCAGGTGCTTTCCAACCTTCCTCTTCCCCATCTCTTTCTCCTCCCCACTATCTTCAGTCTCACAACATACCCCGATTAAGGGTGCCATAGTCCCACTGGCTCCAGACGGTTGGGAGCAGTCGGGACTCTTGTGCGGTATGAGCTTATTTGTTTATTGCTTTTGATGAGACATACAGAATACCTAAATGTATATGCAAAACATATGTAGTCTGTTTTACTAGGACCTACTTACGTTTATCGAAATAAAATAAAAATATATTATTTTAGTTAGCTACGTAAATCTTTTAATCGCAGACGGTGGGAAATATCGTGTTTTTTTACCGGTGTATTCATTGAAGGTGCCCCGAACAACTGGCGTCATTGTACTCTTCGGCACCAACATCAACTTTTCCATACATGATATAGGCCATGAAGGTACCCCGAGGGTCCAGCGCCGGATCCACCATACGTTCAAACTGCGCAAAAAACATAGACGCCATATCTGAAGGGGCGCCGTGAAAATAAAGATCTTATTTAAATTTACTTCAAATATTCTCTAAATCATATCAAAATTCCCAATATCATTTTAAAATAAACCACATCATGGGGTAAGTTTCTTTTTTTATTGCGCTGGCAGGATCGCTGTGCATTGAACGACCAGCAAAATGTATGGCGAGTAGATTTTTGTCACGGATTTTTTTTACGTATTGCATAGTAATTATTTGGACGTAAAGTCTGTTTTTCTATGGAGTGTAATACGTTCAAGTTCTGAGAAGCAAAGTATTTAACCAATCACCGTTCCCGTTGCTTTCATACAACAGTGTAAATGCACCATTGGAGATGGTACATATTTTTGTCACGACGACATTGTACTGGTGACTTTGCGCTTATTTGGTTTTTCAGAATTCGTTTACAGTAATGTTTTTTAGGGGGAGGGGGCACATTCAATACTTACTGCACAGGGCGCTAGATGTCGTGGAACCGGCCCTGCAAGAGTCTTATGTGTATCAGCCTATTATCGGAGGTTGGCTATCATCAGGGAAATCTTCACCCTGCAGCTTTCATACCAAAAATAAACTCGTACTAGTCAAATAAATCAAATGAATTTTTAAAATTATTAGCAATGAACTTAGTTTTTTTCGCTTAGTGGACATTTAGTAAAACATATTTAACAACCATTTATAATGAACTTACACAAAGATAACATATTGAACAATTTAAGAACATTTTGAATACCATGTAAATTATTTTGACTAAAATATGTTAGGGTCGAGAAAAGGGAACAGTCAATAAAAAAATGATCTATTCGATTAGGTGTTTGAAATCATTTATTTTGTATATTTTTCACTGAAATAATTACGCAGCTCAATTTATTCCCATTTAATAAGATTACCCTTTGTAAGCTGTAAGTTATTTTAGAAAGGAAAATAGGTTTGTTTGTTAAAAGGAATTTCATTAGTATATTTTATGTCGTCAATTTTTTAATGAGACTTTTTTTCCCAAATACACTCTTATAAATCAAATGTCAGCAAACTACAAGTTATTCCTGAACGAAAAATTAACCAATAAATTCTTTAATTTATTTCAAATACTTTTAATACAAATATAAAAGGTGGTATGCAAGAATAAAAAGGAAACACTTTACTTAAATACTACCAATACAAGAGCATTAAATATTAATTTATATCTTTCAGTTTTTGCTGAGACGCCGCGACGGCTTTCAGTGCTGCGACGTTCACTGAAAAAACACACACAAATCTTCCTCTCCTCGCTCAACTCATAAATCAACCAAAAGTCAAGGCGACCTCATTCCCAGGCCGCCTGAAAAATATTTTAAATATTTCAATTTCAGATTTGAATGTAAATCTACTATTAAACACATTCCCATACCACTTGTTGTCATTTTGTCCCACGGGATTCTAATCCTCTATCCGAAAAGTACAACACACTATAAAATATAACCCACCCATTATATGAATTCATGTTGCTGAAAGATTCATGTTTAACAGTTTATCATTTTGTCTCTTGTAGAATTTATTAAGGACGTTTTTTTGGAACCAATTAAAACAAATATCTTGAACACAATATGTAAACATCATTTAACGCACGACTTAAAAAAAAACTTTAACGCAATCGAATTGATAGTTTTTTTATCGTGAATGAGTAAATAATTTAATCATTGACACTGATTTCGTACTTATTTGTTCAACTATTATTTTATTGCAGTTAATTTATTTATATTTTTGTAGAAAGCAATCACTTTGTGGTTTGATATATTTTAAGAAATAAAAAATAAATAAAAAACTTTGTATAAGACCACGCATATAATTTTAAATTTTTAGACCGACCGGTTTCGCTTAGCCTAAGCAACATCAGGGTACAACATTAAACTAAACAAAAATACACAGTGTGCGGTCATATATACATACAGAGGGAGAACAAAATAGAAAAATAAAATAACAAAACAATGAGAAAACAATAGAATAACAATTCAATTAAAACAACAAAAAAAAACAGAGAGAAAGAGACAGATAATATGAATTGAAAGAGGCGAAACGTCAACTTAGAAGGTTTTTAAAGAATAATGATAAAATTTATGAGTTTACAGGAAATATACCTAATATCGGACTAATTATTATTTTGTTTAGTATTTTGTTCTCCCTCTGTATGTACATGTATATATATATATAACCGTATACTTTGCATTTTTTGTTTATTTTAATGTTGTACCCTGATGATGCTTAGGCTTAGCGAAATCGGACGGTCATAAAAAATAAAATCATATTCGTGGTCTTTTACAAAGTTTTTTTTTAATTTCTTTATTTATTTATATTTCAAGTTTTTCTTAGTCAAAACAATTTCAGATTTATTTTCAGACGGTAAATTTGTTTTAAGAACGCATGAGTTTTACACAATACAACAACATTTAGGTACTATGATGGATAAAAAAAACTAAAAAAATAGTTTAGTATTTGAAAAGTATATATTTAACCTACATAGAAGCCACATGAAAAACAAAAAACTATTTAAAAAATTTAATAATTCAATTGAATTAAATAAAACATTACTATTATTTAGTTCTGCTAGGTTCGGTTTTACTTTTTAGTGAAAGCTGTTTCTGCGTTTAGTGCCATTATCAAACAATGGCCGTTAACGCCGAAACAGATGTAACTAAAAACTAAAACTAGCCGAACTAAATTATTATAAAATTAAATTGGATTATATTTAAAAAAATGGAGTTCTATAAATTGAACACAAAAACTATAAAAATATACATAGTTTTTAAACTCAGTACAATCCAATGAAAAAAAACAGTTGCTGTTTAAAATATTTTTTCATTTCGAATTTAAAAATTGGATTGTATTTAATAACACCTAAATTTAAAATATCAAACTATTGTTTTTTAAATACATAGTTTTTTGTTTATATATTTAAAAAAATCAAATTTAACTCCTTAATCTAAAATTGGTTCGATTACACTACTGCCATCTTGTGATTAGATTATAAATTAAGATTTATTCAGGGATTTCTTCAGTGCCTTTCTTTCAAATAACATGTGTTTTATTTTCGATTTATTTATTTTTCAGTTATGGCAAAACAGGCGGAGAGTGAACAAGCAGAGAAGAGGCCAGCAACTCCCGAGGAAGATGAAGAGGACCCCATAGCAGACCTCATCGGCAACTATGGCCCGTGGCAGCTGAAATTAACCTTCCTTCTTTCCCTCTGCTCCTTTCCCTGCACCTTCCACATATTCTCACCAACATTTATTGTAAGTATTGTTATGAGTTTAACTTAACATAAATATAAAATATTAAAACGAAATAAACCATAAAAAAATGAAAAACACCTAAATCAAAAATAATAAAACAAACTTGAAAAGAGAAAATACATAAAGCAAAAAAAAAATTACCAATTTTAAACCAACGAACCATTTCGAATGCAAAAGAATCACTCAACAAATTCAAACACAGAAATCTATGGAACAAATATAAACAAAGAAAAATTAGAAAACATGCTGAAAAACAAAAAAATCACAAACCTAAAAAAGAAGATAAATGTTTTTAAGTCGTTTTTTTTAATCGTATGGTCGTAACAGTAATGAAAGTAGCAATTAATACTTTCTAATTAATACATCCATAAAGCACACCACAAAATTATACAATAACACAATTAAAAGAACTTTACTGTCATAGGGTATATGAAAAAACGTTAAATTTTTAATTGCATTTACCTCCATTGTGCAATTTTGACCACTTTTGCGCTAGTAGTCTCAGATTGTGAAACCTCATTGAAATCGAAATAAATTTCTTAGAAGAAAGTTACTGGTATATTCATCTCCTTGACCATTTCAAGATTTGGGAGGAAAAATTAAGAAAATTGAATGATCATTGTTAAATGATGAAAATGGATTTATAGTAAAATATTTGATTTTAGACACAATAAATAACTAAAGAGATTTCCCTTGTCATTCTTGAAATTAATGTTTGCAATTTTCACAAAAATTACGCTATTTAAATATTTTTTATTACATTTTAATTTGTTTTCGTATTATAGGTATAACATCCGTGAAAGATTATAATTCACACAAAGCCCAATCTCTCACTATCTTTTTCCAGAGCTATTTATTAACCTAAGTTTTCTAAGATATAAAATACTTGCGTCAGGAAACTGACAATAAATGAATATTTACAGAAAAATCCTAATATCTTTTCACAGGAGTTTCAATCATCACGACTATCATTCACGATGAATTTTTTTTTTTCAAATTGAAAATAAAAAGTTAACATAATTTCAAATTACTAATTCTAAATAATAATAATGACAAATCCCATTGAAATAATATGTTATCCAAAAATAACCAAATTTCGTTTCTTTATTCCAGGCAGCTAACGAGGACTTCTGGTGCGCCAGGCCTCTTCATTTGTCCGATGTACCTCTTGATGTTTGGAGAAACGTGAGCCAACCTGAAGGAAGCTGTATGAGCACCGATCTCAAGTGGTCGGACATCTCTATTAACCAAATCCTGAGCGGAAACATACCCCCGGGGGAACAGATAGAATGCACCGCTTGGGAATGGGACACAACTATCCTCGGAAAGACCATCGTGTCCGAATGGAATCTTGTTTGCGACAGGGCGTATTTGAATACCCTGGCAGAGGTTTTGTTCTTGTTTGGGGTCGCGGTCGGAGGGGTGGTGAGTGGCATCTTATCAGACCGTTTTGGAAGAAAGAAGACCCTGATATCAGCTTTGGTAACGCAAACAGTTTTGGCAATTGCCATCACCTTCTGTCCTTGGTACGAGCTGTACTTGATCCTTCGTATTTTACTTGGATTCTTGAGTGTGTCCGTTGTGTTCTCGGGGTTCGTGTTGTCCATGGAGCTGGTTGGAGGGAAATGGAGGACCATTGCTGGAGTGTGTAACTTCTTCCCGTTGCCGGTCTCGTACGTCTTGGTCTCAGCCCTGTCGATGGTCTTACCGAACTGGAGACACCTGCAACTTGCCCTCTCACTGCCTGGGATACTCCTTTTGACGTTATGGTAAGAAAAACGTTGTATATATTCACCACAAATTAAATAAACTAAGCTCGTTTCTCTCTTCGTAATTGCACAAATGTTAATAAGTGAAAACAAAAAACATCACACCATTTCAAATTGTATTTCGACTTATAGGTGGGTTATTCCAGAATCTCCGAGATGGCTCCTCACGATGGGACGCATTGGAGAAGTGAAAGAAATTGTGCAGCAGGCAGCCAAGTTCAATAAGCGGCAACTCCCGACATCCTTGGACAAGATCCTGCAACCTGGCGGAAAACCTTCGGAGGCTGACATGCAAACTTACGGGGTGCTGGACCTCTTCAGGAAGCCCAGCACAAAAATTACTATCTGCATTTTCATAATATGGGGAGCAACAACTCTGGTGTATTACGGACTCGTGTTGAACATCAGCGCTTTCGGGGGAGACCTACACATCACATCCATACTGTCTGGAGTGGTCGAAATACCAGCTCTTGCTTTGAGCATCCCGATTCTCATGAAACTGGGAAGACGTTGGCCGATTTGCTTTTCCATAGTGTTTGCCGGAGTCGGGTGTATCGCAGTCGCCTTGGTGGATGCCTTCGAGGGCGTGCTCTGGTTGAAGATCACCTTTGTGATGATCAGCAAATTCGCAATCAGCGCGACAAATGGCGTTCTCCCGATGTACACGGCTGAGTTGTATCCAACATTGATGAGAAATCTGGGAGTCGGCGCCAGTCAAGTTATGGCTGGAGCAACACTCGTCTGCATTCCATATATTTGGACAATAGTAAGTGAAAAAACTTAAGTGTTAGGCATTAAAGAAACATACATTATATTATTAAATTCTATACTGTATTACCTCACGTATTGTTTGCAATTAATTGTATGGCATTCTAAAATGTTTTCTGCATACTTACGAAAAGAAATTCAATCGCCTGTATATTCAATACAGGCATACAAAACGATGCGCATTTTTTTACAATGACAAGATCTTATTCATTGTATTGTTTCATAAATTTGGTTTGAAGGACTTCTTCAGACCTTAACACACAAATACTTTTATGTGTCCTTTTAAAGCAACGCTTTGAATAAGAAGTTGATTTAGTACAATATAAAATCAGCATTGTTAATTAATCAATTAATTACATTTTAAAGACCACATCCAGCCATGTTACAATATCCTTTTTAACTGACTGGAATACTTTTATATTTGAAATTGTATTTTTATTTCCAGAAAACTCCTTTCCCAATGGTCGTGATGGGAGCTTTAGGAGTTCTGGGAGGAATGTGCGTGCTGTTACTTCCTGAAACTGCTAACAAATCTCTCACCAGTGCGCCGTATGAAGAAAGGTAAACAGAAACATTTTGACCAACTACATTGTCCAGAGAATTGTTACATTTCTCGAAATGAATGATTCCATAACTGGTGCGCTCATTTTACATGCCCAAGATAGAAAAAAAGGTGCGTATGGTGAATGATTTAATATTGAAAGTACAAATTCATGGTATTTGAAAGATAAGTTAGGAAAACGCCATGTAATATAGTTGTGAAGGGCATGTTCTTGGAACGAGTGGATGAGTCCGTGTACGAGTATTTATGTATTTATAAATTAACGGAGTAAAGTCCAATAACAAAAAGACATACAAAACACGAAATGGAACAAAGAGCAACAGAGAAAGAATAGCATATACTCATCCATAATAATAAATGAAGCGGTGACAAAAATAGTACAAAATAAAAATAAGAGAGAACATTCAAGCCATGGTCTAGCCAAAGTTTTGGTAGAGTCGTAAAGATGACAAAAATTATTTATACTGCTACCAAACATTTCAAGACCACGGCTTGAGTTAACAAGTCTTGACATTCTAAACATTGGAGAATTATACACATAATTAGTATAGTGATGATTGAGGAACAGCAATTCATTGTTTCTGAGTCTACGGCAAGGAATGTTGAACTGCATAAGTTGCAACAGAGAAGGTGAATGGTAATTTGAGAAGTATGTCCACGAAAGACTGGAAGGCTCATTGAAGATTGACGAAAAGGTGGAAGACTGAACGTTGGAGTCGAATAATAAAAAAAATGCCAAGGAAGTAAAAGTTGAAGTCCACAGTGGAGTTCTAATACCAGCCCTGATGAATTATCGTAGCGCGCCTTGAAACTGGCAAGGGAATGATGAAAGTAGACTAAGGCAGTAGAAAGTGGTAGATACTCTAAATATCGCCCTAGTGAAAGACCACCATTCAGAATCGAAACGTTGCTTGATTGAAATGGCTTTAGCCGTTTGTGACCAGATCTGAATAGCCAGGTACTCCCAACCTCCCTCTTCCCCATCTCCTTCCCCTCCCTACTACCTTTAGTCTCACAACATACCCCGATCGGGGATGCCATATCCCCACTGGTTCTAGACGGTTGGAAGCAGTTGGGACTCTTATGCGGTATTCACTATAATTTTATTTTTTTTAATTAGATGCCTAGGGCGTTTGTTTGTGATTGTAATGAAGAAGATTAAAAAAAGGAAGCTTGATATTTCGGACATGTGTAAGCAGAGGCGTGCATTCCATAAAGGCACATGAGTACTGCCTTCCTTGCTGTTCTTGCATACAAATATGTATAATATTGATTTCAATAATGTGAAATTATTGCGAAAAATCTACACTTTCAAAAAAACGTGCAAAATTTAGTTAATCGCACCGTTGCAAGCGCCCCACCGACATTCCTACTATAACGGGTCAAAAGCAGTAACTGCATATGCCCAAACGCCGCCAACGTCAGAGTGGATTATTCTATGTTTACTAGAGCACACAAAATATGTATGCATTTGACCGGTCGGTAGCTGAGTGGAGAACGCGTCGGATTCCCACCCGGGCTTCGTGCGTTCAATTCCTCTGCTTGCTAAGTCCTCCATCATTGCACAAGCAACATCTTCCGCTTTTTATGATGGCGGTAGGAGTTTTTCAAATATTGTCAGGTTATTCGTAACCCGGGAATGTTTGTCTTACTTTTTATTAAAAAAAAAAAAAAAAAAAAAATGTATGCTGTGAGCTGGGTTTCTAGTGTTCAAGTGGCTCATTTGTGTTAGTATCTTTGTTAGTGTCTAGGCAGTGCTTTAACAGAACAAATACCTATCTCTATTAATATTCCACCGTTTTTTCCTACTGCCTACCCTGATCAAAAGCTCTGTGCACGCCACTGTATGAAAAGTGGATAGACGTAAAAAGAGTGTATGAATATAAGTCAGGAGAATATTTATTTAATTTTTTTTATTAACGCCTTAAAAGCTTTTACATACAATACGTTTTAGTTATATAAAGAAGTAAAATAAATAAGAAGAATATAACATAAAAAAAGGGTTAAAAAAAAGTTAGTATGTAAAACGAAAATATATAAATATAGCGTAGGTTTTACAATTAGTTATATTATCATTGCATATTTCACAAAATAGTGTAATTCGTTTAGAGTACAGAGCATAATAAATTTCAAAGAAGTTAGTAAGGAAAGTGTATGTATGTTATTGCAGCGTAATGTAGTTACAATTAGTTATATTATTATAGAAAATTTGAAGAAAGAATATATGCAGCCTTTGAATGGGTGAATTATCAAAATAATTGTTTGTAGACGTAGAAACATAGTACAGAGCAGCCTGACGTGTATCACGGGTAGGTACTAGCAAGGTAATAAATAATAAGGCTCGTTAGATCCGGGGCGTCCAATCTGCCATTCGCTATTTTAAAGAGACATACTAAATCACTCACTGTGCGTCTTGATGATAAATCGGTTAGGTTAGGTGAAACTGATGAACTCACTAAAGTTCGTTAAAAAACATAATTAAGGTTAATACATAACTTATAATTAAGTTATGTATGAAAAAATTATGCTGCACAGTTGGAGAATATTATGAAATGGAGCCCATATTGTAGAATTATACTCTAGATTAAATCTCACCAACCCAGTATAAGAAGCCTGTTCAAAAGAAAAGGTGAATTTAGAATTTTCGCGGACTGTGTACATTCGACTATCGATTTTTTTTTTGTTATGTTGGTACCCATATGTTGATCATATGTTAGCATTATCTGCCATTTTGGATTGGTGGTTTGTTTTTGACAACTGGAAAGGTTAGTCACGTTTTTGTGTGTTCTTCGATTTTTTACTTGAAAAAATGGATCAAAGAATCTAATCGAATGTACACAGCCCGCGAAAATTCAAAATTCACCTTTTCTTTTGAACAGGCCATGTATAGTAATTTTTAACCTGCATGTTAGAAGTTGGGACTCGGGATCACCCTAGGAAGAATTGCACTATCGAGTGAATCTAAGACGAGGTACGATTACGTATGTAGCAGCAAGTTTGTGCCTTTACATAGTTTTGTAACATTTCATTCTCTGTTTACCCCTTCGGAAAATGGCTTGATGACGATCAAATTTTTGATTTTTCTATTCTTGCCATACCAACAACTTTCTGATGGTAATGTTGCAAGATATTAAAAACATGTGGAAATAATCTTACTTTTGTTTTCAATTCATTTTCTCAAATTTACAGGCAATTGAACACACTGTCCTATAATTTTATTCACATTTTCTCTATCGCCGACTTTGCTCTAAAATGTTTAAAATATTTCCAGACCAGTCGAGTCGCAGAATCAAACCACCACAAATCACAATGGACCCTTCACGATAGCCGACAGCAAAACGGCGTAAATCCACTGAAAACTATCCGTGAAAGATTTGGATAAGTTACTCGTCAACAGCGTCTTATAAATAATCGCACCGTGTAAAGATGTTATGTCTACACACTCACAGTCGTGGATCATGTGATTTCGTATGAATATGTTAGGTTAAGATGATTAATTGTATTTTCAGCGGATTCTTACAGAAATCACAACATTTAAAAAAAATCACTAAAACAGTATTTTATAATTATTTGTATGTATGCCTTAATTAATTATATGTAGCTAAGTTAAGTATGCACTTACTCTACGCCCTGTTTGAATGAAAACATCTGAGATACACAAATCACGGAAAAAATACAAAATTTTATTTAGCGATTTTGAAATACAATTTTTTTTTTATCTACGACAGCATGATTAAAAAGATAAAAAAATATTTAAAAAATAATTCATTTTATAAACACTATAACCTTGTGTACATCGCTTTTAAAATACCGAAACCGGTTTCGGCAAAAATGTGCCTTCGTCAGGGAAGATATAAACGTAGCACAAAAATTACCTTTGTAGGTGGTCAATAGCCCGGTAAGTAGGAAGCTCGACTATCGGTCGGTCAGATCGAGTTCGACACTCACAGCGGGTACCGACTTACTCCATTTTTGACACAAGCAACGCTTTTTGAAAACGTCTTTACGTACATAACCTCGGGGTTAAAAGGTTATTTTGTGAAAAAAAAAAATGGATTTTAATAATACAATATGTAAGTTTGCATATTTGTAACGTTTTTAACTGCCCTAGCTGAAGTATGGTTTTCGCGAAACCGGTCGGCGTATTGTCATAAACTAAAGTGATATAGGCACACAAGGCATACACAATGGTCGAATCGGTATAGTCCACATGAAAATTTTCTACATTGTGCTATAAAAGAATGTCATAAAAAAATGAAGTCTACATTCATATTATAATAACATAACAATTATTCCACATAGGGGTAAGCAGTTTGTTTTTAGAGTGTTTTAATTTCTTTAGTTGCCTTGCACAACATATGATTTATGTTATTTTTATGTCGATAGAAACACGTACTTATAGGTGATTATTTTGTACTTATTTGCTAAATATTAGTTATTTAATCCTTGAATGTAATGCTGGCAATAAGAGTGAATATATTTTATTTTGTGTGTTTTAATTAGAATATGTACATTTTCTGGTTTATTCGTTCCATCTAAATAGATTTTTATATTTCAATATCATTTTCTAGTCTCCATAGATGTTTATTATCGTATAATTTAGTGTGTAACAAGCCTATGATTTATTCAACACTTCAAGTGTAACGATAGCCTGGCGTTTAATAAACAACATATATCTTTCTATTATTACAATAATACGACATGAATGCATTTGTACCCAGAGCAAAAAAAGCAGCATTTTCATAAAGAGCTGTTTTATTTTATTGTAAATGTATCATGCATGTATTGTGTCAACCCTGACCTGAATTGGTTGAATGCTGAAATATGATATCATTAGTGCTCGCTGCTCAGTCAGGTGTTAACTTTACCACATTACAAACAATTTATTATAAACATTATTAATTTACTAATGAAAAATCACGGAATGTAACTTGACTTGCCAAGAAAAAATATGAGTTGCTTTAATCGACCATTTCAAATATAGAATAAAATTATGGGTAGGTATTCTATTGCTTGATACATTTGAAAAGATTCTTTCAACACATCTATCAGGTACAATTTTGAAAAGTCCATTGTCGTACGTACGTACGTTCTCATAAAGGAAATGATCTGTAGTTAAAAATGTAATCTAAGCATTGGATTTTTAACCTTTGTTAAGTTATTAGAATCTTTTCTAACTTTCAAAACTTCTCGAATAAAAATTTAATTATAATTCCTGCATACACGTCAATTTTGTACATTATCTGATTACGATATAATATTATGTAAATGTAAAGGGTTTTAATAAATGTAATGAAATTAAATTCATCTCTTTTATTTTAAATTGTTATTTTTATTTCAGAAAGACACCCAAGATCATTTGACATAGCCACAAATCAACGATCATCACAATTTAATTTTCTTGACAGTTGCCACTGTAATTATAATCGTTAACCGCCGATTTTTGGCCGGTGTCAGCTTTAAATCAATTTTTAATAAGCCTTCGAGCGTAGCAGCAGGACAATTGATTGTCGGTTTTTGATGACATCATATTTAATGGAGGAATAACTCCATTAATGGAGGACTGAGTGATGTTGGCGCAAATATGAAATTGTCCAAAGAAGCGAAGCTAGCAGTCCACAATGGAGTGCTTATATGCATGGCAGTAAGGCATGGAACTGACAGAGGAAGGATGAAAGTAGACTGAATGCTGTGGAAATGAGATTTATAATAATTTTGACATTGATTGTTCAAAGAATATTGTTTTGGCAATAATTTTAATTAAAAATCAAATCTAGTCTTTAAAAAAACTCGAAGATCCTTCGAAAATAAAAATGGATAATTTTATCCATGGAACCATCTACTTTTCTAATTGTGTTCGGATAGAACCTTGCTAACGATTATAAAGATGGACGTGAAATATCAGAAAAAAAAAATTGAAATAAAAATAAGAATAAAAATATAGGTTTTCAATATCTAGAAGGAATCGGTTGGGATGAAAAGTTTGCTTAATGC
The DNA here is from genome assembly GCA_022651775.1 of Drusus annulatus. NCBI lineage: Eukaryota > Metazoa > Arthropoda > Insecta > Trichoptera > Limnephilidae > Drusus > Drusus annulatus. The sequence goes on along the minus strand of JAGWCC010000153.1, from coordinate 3,433,708 downwards.
GCTGCTCCCAAATAGAGTAGAGGTCCAGAGTTCGAGTCTTGGTAACAATATTCATGATCTGAGAGTAATAAAAGACTCGATAGAGTTCAAAGCCAAACTCAAAACCCATTTTCAGAAAATCATATCGATAACCGAGATGTGTAACAAGCCCAATAGAATTTCTGTCCAATCCAAGGAAAAACTTTCCAGACTCTCATTCCTTAAATTCATTGGAAGATTTTCACCATTATCTGTTCCTCAAAGACGTTTTATATTCTATTTTTTAAATTTACTATCATGCCCTAAAAATGAAAAATTATTTAAAATATATATATGTATATAAATCAGCTAAAATTTCAAGTTATTATAATAAAGTGATTGTGTCCTGCCAGAAGTGACCTGCCAGGTAAGTATGTTGCTGGATATTTATATAAACTAGGAATTAATATTAACTCGATATTAAGATTTGTACAGCGCCCTTATGTGATTTTTCACAAAAACGGCGCTATAAAAATTATCCAAATATTATTATTACTAATAATATAATTTTTTTATATGTGTTCTTTGAATATTGGTAATATTATTTTAACGATCAATTCTTATAATGAATTTCACTTATTTGCTTTTAAATATAAGTAGAGTCTGACAACCGAAAGAATGCGGATTAAAGGAATAAATAATTAATTAATTAATTCAAGAATCGTGAAAGAGGTAGCAAAGAAGGTAAACATAAATATTATAATCAGCGAGTAGCAAGCACCGAGTAATGAAATACATTTATTAATGAATAATCAAAAAAACAAATCATTTCATGTTGCTAAAATCCACACATTTCAAATATAGAATAATTTCTGCTAGAATGCATTATAAGTAGGTACTTTATGAGGTAGGTAAGGATTTGAAAAGGTTATTTTTTAAATGTAATTTTATTTCTGTGTACATGCACTGGTTTCACACTCACACTCGTACATATGTATATACCTACGCACGTATTCACAAATACGTGCGTATCCATCAAATTACTCTCACATACCGTAAAATTAATTTATATAATAATAATAATAATAATAATAATAATAGCTTTTTATTTCAGCGGAACAGAGCGGTGGGTGCAATACTCTGTCTGCCATATAAGTAAAAATACATATCAGAAACTTAAAACAGTGAAGATAACATAAAAAACAAAATAGAAAAAATAATGATAGTAATAAAAGTAAAATAAATAGATAAAATCACGTAAAATGATAATAATAATAATAATAATATAAGAGCATTATAATGAAATAAAGAAAATAACTTTTATGGCGGATTGAGGGAAATTCTCCACCTGTGATGTAGGGGCGCACTGTGCCACTGGACGGCAGCCTGGACGAGAGTGTTCTCGGATTCCTGGTAGCGCTGTCTCGTTCCTGCCATTCTGTGACGCATCAGAGCAGCAAACCCGTTCACCCTTCCCTCTGCAAACATCTGTGAGGCGCTGCATCGCCAAGGAAGACCGAAAAGCCCCCTGTACGCGTGGTTGTACTGCACTCGGAGCGTGTTCATGACTGCTTGTGTATATCTGATCCAGAGTTCTATATAAGTAATTGCACTATTTAAGATGTTGTCATCTGAACTGTAGCAAGGTACTGAGGGAAAAATAGCCCATATCAATCCAGTAAATATATTTTAGAATAAAATAATTAAAACAGAAATTGTGAAAAACGCCGTTAATGTGGATTATTGATGTCACAAATTTGTTATTGAATTGAATAAATTAATAATCTTTTGATGTGTCCAACACCTCTGTCGTTCATAATAATAATAAATGGATACGTCAACAAAATGAAACGGTTCTGAACACGACTTAGTCCAGCGACTGCGAGAGAGTTTACTGCGGTTGGGGTTTCAGACTTTGTTTCTACGTTATACCGCCAGATCTCGTTGTAAACGCACCTATGGTGAAAAACCCGAAGCGAATGCCCCAAAATCTTTTTGTTTTAGTAAATCATATTTCGTGTTTTTAGTATCTATATATTTAAAGGTGTCAACCTTATGATATTTCGAACCTAACCGTAGCAAATCTATAGGTATGAGCCATACCGTCTCTGGCGCAGGTAATTTTTATGGCGCCCTTTGTACAAAAAAAACCTTGACGAAAATTCAACATTTTCGAAAAATCTCTTTTTTACTTCTAATATTGTTCTGTAATTATTGTAATGTAAAATTACAAAAATTACATCAAACAACTTTCAGTCTTTAATAATTGTTATTGTTATTTTAATTTTACTATTTTTTTTTCTTTTCTTCTTATTCCACAAAATTTGTGTCATTATTATGTACTAATATTTATTACTATAACAAATTTTACACAAACACTTTTATTTTCACTTTTACTTCTATTTTCCTCTGCTGTATTACCTAAACACTATTTTATTATAAATAGAACACATACACTTTGCTTAAACCAACCATCACGCCGTTTCTCCGCAGGGGTAGGCAGAGAGGACGGACTGCTATAAAACTCTGTCTTGGCACACACTCCTTGCTTCATTCGAATTCATACACACTCTTCTGTTATTCTAAATCTTCACATTACCCGATTCATGTATTTGATTTACTTGATCGTGCCATGTCTTTCTCGGGCGTCCTCGACTTCTTCTTCCATTCACTTTCGCATCATATATTCTTTTCCCACTTCTTTCTTCGTTCATTCGCTCTACATAAAAAAACCTAAACCATCTAAGCGTCCCTTTCTTGATCCTATTCATTACGCCAACATCAGCCTTGCATTCTTTCCGGATATCCACATTTTTAATACGGCCATACATGGTTTTACCGCATATACGTCTCAAGGATCTCATTTCCATAACATTCAGTCTACTTTCATCCTTCCTCTGGCAGTTCCATGCCTCACTGCCATAAATCAGGTTTGTTTATATGAATACCGCACAAGAGTCTCAACTGCTCTCAACCGTCTAGAGCCAGTGAGACTATGGCATCCCCAAATAGGGTATGTTGTGAGGCTGAAAGTACTGAAGAGGGGAAGGAGATTGGGAAGAGGAAGGTTTGGAAGTACCTGGCTATTATGATCTGGTCACCAAACACGGCTAAAGCCATTTCAGGCAACGTTTCAATTCTGAATGGTGGTCTTTCCCCCGGGCGATACTTAGAGTATCTACCACTGCCATACATCAGGTTTGGTATAAGCACTCCATTGTGGACTACTAGCTTCGCTTCTTTGGACATTTTTTTTATTTGCGCCAACAGCGTTCAGTCCTCCATTAATGGAGTTTCCTGCATTCACCCTTCTTTCAATATCCTTATCAGCCTTTCCGTCTCTCGTAAACATACTTCCTAAATACACAAACTCATTCACTTGCTCCAAGTATTCATCATTCACAACTATATTGCACGCTGTTCTCGTAGTCTCTCTTTCAAATACCATGACTTTGGACTTACTTACATTCATCACCAACTCATTTTGCATACATACTTGGTTCATCCTAGACACGAGAAACTGTAAATCTTCATACTGTCAGCAATCAGCACCGCATCGTCCGCATACAATAGGCAACATACTTTCGGATTGTTCATTTTCGCACCAAAGCCCACACTTTTCAATTCTTGCACACAATTATCCATGTACGAATTGAACAACCACGGTGACATTACACAGCTTTGCTTTACACCTTTTGTGATGTTAAACCACTTCGTAAAATCACCGTTCACCCTAACACATGCAACGCTTTCGGTGTCATATGGGCCACGTAAACAATTTTATTCATAACAAAATATTTAATTATGACATTCTATTCGTTCAATATCTAGATACAGTTAGAGACAACGAAACGTGTTGGGAATATCTATCGTAATTGGTTGTAAATTCTAAATAGCTAACGGTAGCGCAAAGGCATTTTCCTTTTACGACACAGAGTGTCACAGAGCGGCTAATAAATTTTCCTCGTCACGTGCTTTGTCTGAAATGCAGGATGCACGTGCGGTGCACTTCTCAAATACAAAATACATATTTTGGAGGAATTGTTTTAGACGATGATTAATGTAAAAAATGTACCGCATCATTGCTGCTTAATTCATTAAGAAAGCTATTATTTTATTCCCCCGATTCCACTGATATCTTTGTATTTTTTTTTTAGGTTTTCTAATTTTATTTAAACAACAATTATTATTATTTTTTTAATATTAATTTTAAAAAACAATTTTCGGTTAAAAGTTCTGCTATGTAATTATTTTTACGCGTGACAGCTGTTTCGCCTTCTGAGGGCATTATCAAACTGACAGACGTCACACTTGACATCAAACGAATTTTAAAATAATAATAATTATTGTTTAAATAAAATTTAAAACCTAAAAATTAAAAAGAGTTCTACAAAATAAACATTTAAACCATAAATAGATATCTTTGTACATCGGAGGTTGGCTGTCACCGGGTCAGTCTACGCCCGCAGACTACGGCATGGAACTCAATGGAACTCAATGGAACTGTCCCTGTCTCGACACAGGTATCGTCTAGTGTAGCGTTGTGACCGCTTTGAAAGAACGGCTTCAAAGAACTACTTCTTTTGGCAACAGTTCGTACTTCATTAATTGTTCATTGAACAAATACTTCAATTGAAGTCGGTAGTTCATTATAGCGTTCATTCATTTTAATAACTTCATTTCATTGAACAAATATTTCAATTGAAGGTGGTAGTTCATTTTAGCCTTCATTCATTTAATTAACTTCATTTCAATAACTTCATTTCACTGAACCAACACTTCGATTGAAGTTGGTAGTTCATTTTAGCCTTCATTCATTTGATTAACTTCATTCCATTGAAAGAAGTACTACAATTTGAAGCAGTACCGTTGTGAAGGCATTGACATTTAAAAATGAAGGAACCAGTTCTAGTTCCTTCTGTTTTGAAATGTCTACCGACTAGTACGTGATTTTTGTGGCGAGTTTTTCCCAACGCTAGTCTAGTGAGACGGGTAAAGTACATGTATTTGTGATAACCGATTTAAAAAAAAATGATTTAACCAAAAACGGTCTCGATCAAGAAAGGGACGCTTAGATGGTTTGGGCATGTAGAGCGAATGAACGAAGAAAGGAGTGTGAAAAGAATATATGATGCGAAAGTGAATGGAAGAAGAAGTCGAGGACGCCCGAGAAAGACATGGCACGATCAAGTAAATCAAATACTTGAATCGGGTCATGTGAAGAGTCAGAATAACAGAAGAGTATGTATGAGACGATGTATGAATGTAAATGAAGCGAGAAGTGTGTGCCAAGACAGAGTTGTATGGCGGTCCGTCCTCTCTGCCTACCCCTGCGGGGAAACGGCGTGATGGTTAGTTAGTTAGTTAGTTAGTCTCCGCGGTCGAGTGGTTAAGACACTTGACTACGAATCAATAGGTGGCGGGTTCAAATGTTATCTAATTAGTGTGTGTTAATTCACATTTAATTAATATAAATAACTTATTGTATATTTGCATCGTATTTCAGGGTTGTAGATATGATCGATTGTTAGATTAGATTTAGTATCGCCATGATTGAAGACCACCATTCAAAATCAAAACGTTGCTTGAAGTGGCATTAGACGTGTTTGGTGACCAGATCTGAATATCCAGGTACGTCTCAAACTTCCTCTTCCCCATATCCTTCCCCTCCCCGCTGTCTTCAACCTCACAACATACCCCAGTTGGGGATGCCATAGTCCCACTGGCTCCAGACGGTTAGGACTCTTGTGAGGTATTCACCATAAAAATATATAAATACACATAAATATATTCTTCTTGAAATCTGTTAATATTCTTGTTTTTAATCTTGACAGTTGTGAGCAGAGTTCTATCCGAACGCAATCGCAAATTTATAATCCTTTTTTTTTATTTTGAAATTACCTTTTAAAGCTTTACGCTTCATGTTCATATTGATTACTGAAAAATTATTACCAATATTACGATGAAAGGAAATTTGAAATACATAAATAAAGTTTTTTTTTTTTTTTTTTCGAAGGATGCAAAAACTTGGGGCATTGTATATTAAATAGAACAATAAACTTTGTAAAACACCACTTTATTAGAGTTAATCACCAACCAGGTTTCGCTTTTCTCAAGCTTCTTCAGGGCTTTTACATCAAATCAACTGAAGATTTGAGAATAATCAAACCCGATTTGGTGTTAACCTAATAAAGTGGTGTTTTACAAAGTTTATTGTTTTATTTAATATACATAAATAAAGGGTTAAGTACTCAGTTTATAACAGATTCATATATACATGGATGTGAAAAATTACAATAGCAGCATGGTAGAAAAACATTTTTGTAAACACATTACTCATTAAAAGATTTTCTTTGTTGGAAACCCATTGTTAGAGAAATTGGACGACATTACTGGTACATTATCAAAATCTTCTTCCTGAAGCATTGTTTGCTAAGAGTTTTATGTCAATAAAGGGGTAATGATAGGAAAAGAGTTGATTCGGGAAATGAAACCAACGATGCAATAAAAATAGCAATAAAAAATAACCAGCACATTTACCACATAATATTATATCCGATACAATGGGTAGCAGTGCAAAACGTGGTTCTGGTAGAGCATAAGCTCGTAGGTTAGTTAGTAGCATCACGGATTTATAGATATCGAAGTACAATGTACAGCGAGATTTAGGAAGAGATATATTAAGGAAGCCGATTTTTTTAATAGTTGAGAATACTATATCGTCGCTGAAAAGCAAAAAGGCTTAAGCGAAACTTTAGTCAAAAATGAGTTAAATATGCAGTCTTGGTCAGTTTTTTTCTGCATTGAATGCTCTGACTCTCGTTTGATTCTGAGGAATTTTGTGGACCTTTAGCCATCTAAAATATATTTACCATTTGGGAGAAGGCTTGAATCAAGCGACATAAGTTTGGAACTTTTTGTAGTTATTATAGTGCGAGCATTGAGTTTCCTGAATTAACATTCTTTTCCTTCTGAAGACTTATGAATTTTACTGTAACAAAAAAACTTTAAAGTGCTCTGGTGTAAACTTCCCGAAATGGCGTTTCAGCCCTTTTCCTTTACGGCGACGATATGTGCATTATTTATCCTTCAAAAATATACGGTGACATAATATAAAGGGAATTAAAAATAATTTATTTAATTGAGCGCTTCGTGGACACGGAAGGAAAATTTTTAAATGTGTAAGTTATTTGTCTAAAGTGAATACCGCACGTGTCTCAACTGATCCCAATCGTTTAAGGCCAATTGAAATGTAGCATCCCCAATTGGGGTATGTTGTGAGACCGAAGGGATTGGGGGAGGGAAGAATATGGGAGAGATGAAGGTTGGGAAGTACCTGGCTATTCACACCTGGTCACCAAACACGGTTTAAGCCATTTCAAACAACTTATCGTTTCTGAACGTGTCGCAAATATACTTTATATTATTTTATTTTAACTAAATGTGTTATGACACATATTAATTAAATAAAAGTAATTGGCCCACGCCGGGTTTGAAACCGCGTCTTACCACTCGACCATGTTTTATTTCAACATTCCTTGCCGTAGACTCAGAAACAAAGAATTGCTGTTCCTCAATCATCACAATACTAATTATGGGTATAATTCTCCACTCTCCAGAATGTCAAGACTTGTTAACTCAAGCCATGGTCTTGAAATTTTTGGTAGCAGTCCAAATGATTTTCGTCGTTCTTTACGACTCTACCAAAACTTTGACTAGACTATGGCTTAGATGTTCTCTCTTATGTTTATTTTGCCTTATTTTTGACATCGCTACATTTATTATTATATATATGCTATTCCTTCTCTGTTGCTCTTTTTACATTTCGTGTTTTATATGTATTTTTTGTAATTGGACTTTAGTCCGTTAATTTATAAATAAATAAATATATTATATAATATTGATAAATAAAATGAAATAGAAATATGAAAAAAAAATAATATGAAACTATTAATATTTGATTTCACTTGTGAATATCAAATGAAAGAGAATTTCTTTATTGACAAGCAATCGAGACATAAACTCATGCAAATTATCCTCAAAATCTGAGAAATGATCATCTGTATAACTGTTTCAAGCTATACTTGTGAATGGCATGTTTACCAAGTCGTTACACGCTAACCTGACAGCTTTCAAATATATTTAGAGTATTGGTGCATATGTAGACATGTGTGATATTTACGACAGCACCACTTTCTTTAGTTACATTACGCAAATGCAATGACGGGTTGTCAATCAGACATGGATCACACTGGCTTGTGAGGCTTTATCACTCGTAACTCTTAGAAGAGCCTTGATACTCATGAATAGAGATGGTCAATATCAGAATTGGGTGTACCTGCGGTTCCAGTTACCGGTGACCGGTGAGGAACCGGTTATTTATCCAGTTCTTTTTGGAACCGGTTCCTGGTGCCAGAAAAGTTTTACGAAAGAGATTTTTTTCGAAAAGTACCAGCAAATCGACAAAATATTTCATGGAAGGGGAGGGGGGGGGGGGTTTCTGTCAATTTCCAAAAAAAAAACTGGGACCGGCTCCTCGTCCAAAAAACACGAAAAGAACGGACCCAGGGTATCGATATTTTTATTTGCGAAAATTCGGAACCGGTTCCTCGGAGAAATAATATCGACGGTTCCAGTGACCGGCTAGGAACCGGTTCTTTTTAACCGGGACAGGAATATCGACCATCTCTACTCATGAAGCCTCCAATCATGCGAGGAGCGTAAAACTCCTTTAACTAACCTTGCAGAAGAAACGTGTATATATAGATGACCCTAAATGTTAAAATGAAAACACTTTGTACTGTAATTGGAATCATAATCTATCATATAATAGAAACAAAAACAAAAATTGACGGCCTCCATGGTCGAGTGGTAAGACGCTCGACTACGAATCCAAAGGTCGCGGCTTCAAACCCGGCGTGCGCTAATAACTTTAATTCAATTAATATTTGTCATAACACGCTTAATTCATATAAAGGAATATATGCGGTACGTTCCAGAGTGGTAGATACTCTAATTATCGCCCTGGTGAAAGACCACCATTCAGAATCGAAACGTTTCTTGAAATGGCTTTAGCCGTGTTTGGTGACCAGATCTGAATAGCCAGGTACTTCCAAACTTTCCTCTTCCCCATCCCCTTCCTCTTCCCACTATCTTCAGCCTCACAACATACCCCAATTATAAAGCCATTTCATGCAACGTTTCGATTCTGAATGGTGGTCTTTCACCAGGTCGATACTTAGATTATCTACCACTTTGGAACTTACTATAAATACCTTTACTGTATATATTATTTTAAATGAATTAAATTTGTTTTGACACATATTAATTAAATAAAATTCTGGATTCTGGAACTCTGGATTTGTAGACGAGCGTCTTACCACTCGACCACGGAGGCTGTCAAATAAATAAATAAACAAACAAAAAATAGTGATAATAAAACATCGTATTAGGTATTTGTGTGTGTTCATTAAAGATAAGCATATTTGTACATTGTCCTGTTTTTATCGCTTGAATATATTTTGGAATTGTTAGTGCATATAATCCGATGTCTAGGGGATGATGGACTGAAATTACATCGTTTCATATTGCACAACTGTGTTACTTGCTGGATGAATTGTCCAAATTAAAATCATTTCCTGTGGTAGATAATTTTGTTAAATCATAGAGCATACAATATCATATCATATAAGAAAATACTAAATAATATAAGAAAATACGTGCATCCGATATTTCAGAGACACATTTAAAAACACCTTCTGTAAAAGTATTAACGTGTGAACGACACATAACTTAAAATATTTTATCAGTTGATACCCGGAATGTAACTTGGCCAATTTAAATTTTATTATTGGATATTTGAAAAGATCATTTTTAAAATTCGATAATTTCAATCAACATCAATTCTTAAATTTCAAATATGGAAAAGTGTCTTTGAAAATACATCATAGGTAGGTAGATATTTGAAAAGATCATTTTTAAAATTCGATAATTTCAATCAACATCAATTCTAAAATTTCAAATATGGAATAGTGTCTTTTAAAATACATCATAGGTAGGTAGATATTTGAAAAGATCATTTTTAAATTCGATAATTCCAATCAACATCAATTCTAAAATTTAAAATTCACACTTGTTCGTACAGGAAATCATTTACAATTAATTATTGAAATAATATCAGTAATTTTCAAAGTAAATGTGAAACAGAAAAATCCAGACACTAAAAAGAATAACGGTTTCGATCGAGACTCGAACTCGGAACCTTGACTCTATCCGTGAGTAACGCATCTGCCAATTGAGCTGCCGAGACCTTATTAAAAAAACCGGCATTTTTAATCGATCTCATACTTCGTTGAAAATTATTCTTATTTTAAAAAAAATATTATTATTATACGGTTTCTTAAGATCTTGGTAGCAAAGAACTTAGTAAAATGGAAATTCTCTACATATAAATATTTTATAAAATTCTTTTACACCCTCTCCATAATTAAAGCATTCAAAAAATGCCCTTGTCACTACATCATTGGCCTATTTTCTAAAATACTTCATTCTGATGATTATTTATTTATTTAAACCCGCTAAAGGCTTTTTACAGAAATATTAACATTAAAATATATTTATATATATATGTATATATATACATAAAAATGCAAAAAATATTGTACAATAATGTAAAAATAGTATTGAATAACAGGTACATTCAAAGTTAAATAGTTTCTACAATTAAATTAGCTCTACCAGATGAAAAAAAAACTGTACTAAGGTATACTTATATTGTGATACCGACGTACTAAATATATTAACAACAATTAATTAATTTAATTACCCTGAAACTCAATACAACGACAGCACAACTTTACTATTCCTACTCAGCAATTAAGATTTTCAACAAACTTCCTAAAGACATAATAGTTGTAAACAACTACGAAACATTCAAAAGAAAACTCAAAGTACACTTTTCAATAAAAATAACCCAAAATGTGGAATATTCATTTGATATTCCTATTTAATCATAAAAAAATAATTTCAAGAAACCCATGATAGTACTCCCTCCCTAAGCAAAAGAATTTTTTGAATTAGGGAGGTATTTATCATTAACTAGAAACTAGACGTTGTATATAAACTGAATTAATATTATACCTACTGATTTAATAAAACAAATTTGTAACTTTATTCCACTTTTATTATTTTGACTGGACCGGTTTCAGCCTATGACGGCCATCTTCAGACTAGTACAAATGTTTGTTAACCTACGGCTTATATACTTATTACTATTGTACTAGTCTGAAGATGGCCGTCATAGGCTGAAACCGGTCCAGTCAAAATAATAAAAGTGGAATAAAGTTCCAAATTTGTTTATTAAATCATTAAAATGGAATTCCACCACGAATTAACAGTTTCAAAATTAGAAATAATTATACCTACTGTTAGTATTAAGTAAAAATGTTTATTTTTGTACAATTGATTAAATAAAAAAAATTAAATTCGAAGTATTTGTTTCCCAGATCTGATGTTGGATGCGTCGCATAGGAGTGTAATATTGTGAGGTTGAAGTAGAATTGTTACAATAATATGGAAGGTACTGTCTTGTAACTGTCCTGCCAGGAACATGAAATACAAAATAAATATCGAGGCTGTCAATCATTGAATTTATAATTTTATATAAGCAAGTTCGAGGCTGTCAATCATTGAATTTATAATTTTATACAAGCAAGTTCGAGGCTGTCAATCATTGAATTTATAATTTTATACAAGCAAGTTCGAGGCTGTCAATCATTGAATTTATAATTTTATAAAGGCAAGTTTGAGGCTGTCAATCATTGAATTTATAATTTTATATAAGCAAGTTCGAGGCTGTCAATCATTGAATTTATAATTTGAATAAGCAAGTTAAGTCGGTAGTTACTCTACGTTCAGATAATTTTAATAAATTAAGGTGACAAAGAAGGTAATCGTAATTGATATATTCCCATATATTTGTTCTTTTGGGCATTTAGAGACCTAAATACGAACCTGAGTATACTATAATAATATACACAACGCATATTTAACTACAAACAACTATCTGAGAGTGAACAAGCTTTAACTGCGAGCAGCTATGTCCCAGAATAATAAACATCGAAAATGTAGATTTTCTCCTTAACATCTCACCGTGCAATGCCAGTGACGTCATAATTATTCCATTGTGAAAATAACAACCTGGAGGTGTTGTCATCGATCCAAAAAATATTCTCATCACGAAGTGACGACCATGTGAACTTTCCTTTATTTTGGATTTTTAAGCGTCATAACGCGAGAGAGATTTTTCTACCCAAATTAACATTCCCGAAAAGAAAATAAAAACAACCCATTCCACGCCCAATACAATATATCTTATTAAAATGATAACATAGTATAAAATACATTTTTTCGGCATATTATTTCCCAATTATTATTAGTATTAAAAATGTGGATATCCGGAAAGAATGCAAGGCTGATGTGAGCGCAATGAATAGAATCAAGAAGGAGACGCTTAGATGGTTTGGGCATATAGAGCAAATGAACGAAGAAAGGAGTGTGAAAGGAATATATTATGCGAAAGTTGAATGGAAGAAGAAGTTGAGGACGCCCGAGAAAGACATGGCACGATCAAGTAAATAAAATACTTGAACCGGGTCATGTGAAGAGTCAGAATAACAAAAGAGTATGTATGAGACGATGTGTGAATGTAAATGAAGCAAGGAGTGTGTGCCAAGACAGAGTTATATGGCGGTCCGTTCTCTCTGCCTACCCCTGCGGGGAAACGGCGTGATGGTTAGTTAGTTAGTTAGTTAGTTATTCCCAATGAGTTAAAAAAACTAATTCCATATCTTGATAAGCTAAATTTTCAAATGTAATTGAGCTTTGATAAAAGTAACCACCTAAAATGACGTTTTATTTTATTTTTTATAGTGAATACCGCCCCAGAGACCCAACCGTCAAGAGCCAGTGAGACTATGGCATCCCCAATTGGGGCATGCTGTGAGGCTGAAGGTAATGGGGAGGGGAATGAGATGGAGAAGAGGAAGGTTGGGAAAAATCTGGTTATTCAAATTTGGTCACCAAACACGACTAAATCCATTTCTAGGAACATGGTGGTTCTTTACCAGGGCGATACACAGAGTATCTACCACTCTGAATATAAACTCTACTTTGTCGTTTGAAAAATACCTTGATTAGTTGAGTTAGTATAATGAAATCACCAAGCATAAAGCAAAAACCTTTCAAATAATATTACTCACTAACTTAGAAAGTTAAGTTTGTGAAATGTGTTATTTTTTTAAGTTTGTCTGAAAAAAATTACATGCATCTAAATAAATAAATAAAAACAGAATAAACCTTTTCATTTCAAACGATATTCAACAAAATAGAAATCTATCAATACAAAAAATATCAATAAAGTGTAAATAAAACTATTTTTTTTTTTTGAATCGAAAATTGATGCAGTACCTACTACAAGTTAAGTAAATTTGCAAAAAACACAACGTTTTAGTAAAAAAAAATGAAATTCTCTTAACGAAATTAATTATAAATTTATCGAATGAACACGTTTTAAGACGCTACCAAAATTCAAAATTTTAAATCAATTTAATCGTATTTCACAGAAAATGAACACTTCACTCGCGAGAACTTCCATATAAAAAGTTCTACAAATAAAGCTGGGATTGTCGGAACATAAATATTTGAATAAATAAAAATACAGAAAAAAAAATTGAATATTCTCTCCTTTCAATCGACCCTTTGCACTTGGTGTCTGCTTTTGTGTTTTTTAACAAATTTGTCGCACCGATAATAAAGACATGTGCAACAGCATGAAGTTCGTTGAACCATTGTACAGTTCAATATCACGTCTACAAGAATCGACAATTCTTGGTAGTGCAAGGATTGTTAATTATTATTACAATTGTAACTCTTCGAGGAAAGGATACATGATGAACTTTCCATATTATGTAAACACAATGTGAATGTGATGATACAGTTGTGTAACATTAAAACCCGGCCATGATTTGGACTCGAACCGTTTTATTAATTTTTATAATTATTGACAGCCTCCATAGTCGAGTGGTAAGACGCTCGGCTACGAATTTAAAGGTCGCCGGTTCTAACCCGGCGTACGCCAACAACTTTCATTTCATTAGTATGTTTTATTACACATTTAATACATATACAACAATAAAAAAGTGTATTTGCGGCACGTTCCAGAGTGGTAAATACTCTAAGTATCGACTTGGTGAAAGACCAACATTCGGAATCGAAACGATACTTGAAATAGCTTTTAGCCGTGTTTGGTGACCAGAACTGAATAGCCAGGTACTTCCCAACCTTTCTCTTTCCCATCATCTGCCCCTTCCCACTACCTTCAGCTTCACAACATACCCCAGTTGGGGATGCCATAGTCTCACTAGCTCTAGGCGGTTGGGAGCAGTTGGGATTCTTGTACGGTATCAATTATATACATAATATATAAATATAAAAAAAAATACCAGCCTCATGTTATTTCAATGAAGGTATGTTTACGAATTAAGAGATGTCTACATATCTCCTCGCAACATATCCACCTGCATACATTATTCTTAAATATCAACATATTTATCTGCATGAATTGTTTCCCAGCAACCATTATGATTGTCCCGAATGCAAATTACTTTCACGTGAATTTTAAAAGGTTACATTTTTATTATGTCGCTCCTACGCCTATGCAAGCTCGTACATGGGTAAACTACAAAATCAAACAAAAAAATGTCGTTTCAAATTATAAAAGTTTAGACCAGACGTTTTCGGAATGCCAAAATTATGGAGAAAATTTACTGATAAAGTCTGCATGGTGAAAAGTTGAATAACACTGGAAGTTAATTAAACGGCATTTACAAAGCATTGTTGGTTTTAGAGCTTTCGTTGTTAGCAAGTAGGTACCAAGCCGTTTGCTGCAGATAGTGGTTTTGTTCGGTCAGCAACATTTTGATATCCGCATTCTACTGTGACTAGCTCGAACAAATCCTTAATTTATTCAAACTCACACAAACTTAACTGCTCTGACAGTCATTTTACATAAAAAAAGTTAAATAGTTTTTGAACAAAAGTAGGTAAGCAGGTACCTGAAAATGTGCCTGAGGTAGATTACATCACCACGCCGTGTCCTGGTGTGAAAAGATTAAGATGATTAAGTGTCAAAGTAACAAAGGCCTACTTATTATGTGTATCAGAGGTTCGTAAGCTGTCAGTCGCTTGTCAATTTGACGTGGAGAAGAAGAACTGCCTATATATAAGTAAATAGGCAATGGAGTGCACATAGCTTTTGATCAAGGTAGGCAGTGGGAAAAACAGCAGATCAGTTGATAATAAAGATGAGAACTAACAGATGTCATTGATTGTTATTGTACTTATTCTGTAAAATCACTGCCCAGAAACTAACAAAGATACTAACACAAACGAGCCACTTGAACGTGCACACAGCCCACAGCATACATGCATACATATTTTGTGTAGTCTAGTAAACATAGAATAATCTGCTCTGACGTTGGCGACGTTTGGGCATTTATAGTTACTGCTTTTGACACGTTATAGTAAGACATTTGGTGAGGCGCTCGCCGCGGTGGGTTGAAAGTGTGATTTATTTTTATTCAATTTCATACTATTTAATCCAATATAATTCATATTTGTATGCGATTATGGCAGGGTAGGCATTGCTTATATGCCTTTGTGGAGTGGATGCCTCTGTATATAGGCAACTAATATGGATGCATTCGCAATACATGCAACAATGTCAACGCTTTAAAGCTGCAGATGCGTATCTAACATTATACAGGCTATTAGATTATAATTCACCAGAAGGGATAGTTTTTTATTATAGATGGTTTTTATTTGCATTTATGTTAGTATATTAGGTTGGGTTATTTAGTGTGAAGCGCACTTGAGGTGAACTATCACAAAACTGCGCTATATGAATTCTCTGTCATTATTAGTAAACACTTCCTAGAAAAAAACCAAAACATATTGCCTGCGGATTTTATGATCACTTTCCGGTGGCAGATTGGTTGCAGCCAAAATAGAATTTAATTATTAATAAGAGGCCAAATGGCCAACCCATCAATCAAAACTAAAGTAAATTTTCAAAAAAATGTGTTTCCCATTGCTAAATAGCAGCGTAACTAACACCAGTAGAGGTGTATAAGTCGTGCAAACACATTACACAACCCACAATAAATGAATACATGGGTGTTTTCAATGTGCAAACACATCGTCAGAAAGGGTTAAGGGATAAATAACATATCGTCGCTGGAAAGGCAATAGAGCTTAAGAAAAGGGCTGGTAAAAAATTAATAATTATGCAATTTTGATTAGTTTTTTCCTGCATCGAATGCTCTGACGCTCGCGTTTGATTCGGAAGACTTTTGTGGCCCTTCAGCCATCTAAAATACATTAACGATTTGGGAGAAGGCTCGAATCAAGCGACAAAAGTTTGGGACGTTTTTTTAGCGTTTTGTCGCTTCAAGTAACTCAGTGAGAGCATTGAGTTAACTTTTTTTTTCGAAATGCAACTGAAGACTTATGAATTTTATTGTAGAACAAAAAAATGCTTTATTCCCAAAACGGCGCTTCAGCCCTTTTGCCTTTCTGGGGACGATATCATGGATGCGCTACGACTGCGGCTTTTAACTTATAGACGGCCTTCATGGTTGAGTGGTAAGACGCTGGACTACGAATCCAAAGGTCGCGGGTTCAAACCCGGCGTGCGCCAATAACTTTTATTTAATTGATATGTGTCACACAACATTTATAAAATAATAAAAAACGTATTTGCGGCACGTTCCAGAGTTGTAGATACTCTAAGTATCGCCCTGGTGAAAGACCACCATTCAGAATCGAAACGTTGCTTGAAATGGCTTTAGCCGTGTTTGGTGACCAGATCTGAATAGCCAGGTACTTTTTAACCTTCATCTTCCAAAATTCCTTCCCACACCACAACTTTCAGTCTCACAACATACCCTATTTGGGGATGCCATAGTCTCACTGGCTCTAGACGGTTGGGAGCAGTTGAGACTCTTGTGCGGTATTCATATAAAAAAAATATTTTTATTTAATTGTATCGAAATAGCCCATCACCTCGGCGCTAGTCGTTCAATTAAAGTCGAGCCAAACAATACAAACTTATGATTATATGTATTGGTTCATATGTATTTATGTATTCACTTCCGATAGTGATGTCTTTGCCAAACGTCACTGATACACAACCTTTTGTCTTGCTAACGCCAAATTACCCATTAGTGTAATTAGAGAGAAAGGGACAGCGAGTATGGGTACACTTTGATTGAATTTGGAAGGCATTCGAAAAAGTTTTTACAGCGTATTCTTTTTGTTATAATATATGAAAAAAAAATGCTTTTTTTCATTTCTTTTCAGTCGAAAAACAAGTTTGAAGCATGCTTTATGCATGCAACGCATATGTATGAGTACTGTGTTCATGTCAACTCTGCAATACCTATTCCTTTATTATTCTCAGAAGTACTTGCATTCTGAAAACATGACTCCAAAGAACATGACCTTTAATCTTTATGATTCAGATCTTGATACACTAATTCTGAGAAACTTTTGAAAAATGTCATTAAAACTAATTTATTATATGTAAACCTATTGTACAGACCAGATCAAGGGAAGTTTTATTCTTCAAACAATTGAGACAGGTTATTTGAATCCCTCCATTGCATCATACGAAGGTCATCGATCAAGAGAAGGTGCGGTAGGAATCACTCACTGCAATATTGATAAAGGCACGGCATAATAACTCAGAGGATATAATAATCCATAACAACCATGAAAACAATAGGACCTTATAAGTTGTCTAGACTCTGGAGCATAGATTCTCAATCTTCTTTTGCCCACCGCCTACTTAGATTTTTTTTTAACCCCCCCCCCCCCCTTTTTTTTACTTACCATCTGTCGCGTTCGCGGTTCCGGTTACCGGTGACCACCGAGGAACCGGTTATTTATCCAGTTCTTTTTGGAACCGTTTCCTGGTGTTTTTTCGAAAAGTACTAGCGAATCGACAAAAGTTCCTCGCTAAAAAAAGTATTAGTCGGTAGAGATTTGAAAGAACTGGTTCCTCGCCAAAAAAAGTACGAAAAGACTGAAAAAAAAAGTACTGGGTTTCTCGCCCAAAAACACGAAAAGAACGAACAAAGTACCCAAGATTCCCCGTCGCCTTTGTGCGCTACCGCAACATGGAGTAGTTCTTCGAAGTCGAACTTCAATTGAAGTACTTGAAATGAAGTACTTCTTTGTAGGCTTTGAAGTTCAATTTCGCAACTGAACTGTATTAACTGAAGTATTTTTTCCAACGCCCCCTAATTTTTCTCTGGGTTTTCTACTGCCCCCCTGAGAAAGTCTCAACCGCCCTCAAGGGGGCGTTATCGCCCACGTTGAGAACCTATGGTCTAGAGACTAGAGGCTCATCCTTGACCTATGTGCTAAAAGTGCATCAAACCAACTTCCTTTCTCATCTGCAAGTTAATTGAATGAATTTTATATTAAATGTCAGATCTCTCTGTTGTTTCTAAATCTTGCAGATGGCTGATGGATGACGGCGGATGTCGCAGGGAGAAATGTGAATAAACAGAAGAGAGTCCTATATCGTATGACAGTTGTACCGAACGTATTGTCAGCACATTGACTATAAATTGTGAGGTGGCAGTTTCTTCTAGTCGGTCAGCTGGTATGCAGTGGGCCTGAAACGGGCGCAGTAAGTCCACGTATCCAAAAGCGGTAGAAGGCGATGGTCCAGGTAAATGCAGAGTCAAAGAGTGTCGTAGTTGTCTAGGCGGGAAAAAGCAGTCAGGAGGTGAAGTCAGGAGAGATGATGCCAGGCGGGATGCTGAGAGTGTTCTACTTTGGACTGGTTTGCACCCCGTATTTATACATTAGCCACAGACTCGAGAAACTAATTCAACTTAAAACTGTCGTAAGATTCTGTATGTCTGAAATTCGGCGATGGGCTCGACCATGTGGAAAAAAGCCACCTGTTTCCCGTTCCCGAAAAACATGAGGAAGTGAGTGCCCCAGTGGAAGCAACCCAGAAAGAAGCTGAGGAAGGGTAACGTTTGTGAAAGAGACTATTCCTTCCTTGAGATGATTCTTCACCGTGTTGGCGATACTGATTCATTGTCCACATATATATTATTCGTTAGTCTTTAATATTCCAGATGTAAATGGGTTCACCAGTAATACCAGTGTATTGAAAATAAATATTCCAGATGTAAATGGGTTCACCAGTAATACCAGTGTATCGAAAATAAATATTCCAGATGTAAATGGGTTCACCAGTAATACCAGTGTATTGAAAATAAATGGTTAAATGGCAAGAGGTAATTAACTAAAATTATTGGTCAATCAGCAATCAGCTCGTTTCAAATACTACGTTTGGTAATAAAGTGCTACCTTATTAAAGTTCAACTTTGCGTTCTGTTTTTCAATGCAGTAATTATAATTATTGTATGTTTTTGTGCCGCCAATAATTATCATCGAATATCATCGGCCTGGTAACCAAAGTTGACTCATTAGTTGTACCACGCAAGGTACGTACTAAGGTCATGTCGTGAATTTTCCCTTTTGAGCGATTTTTCGGAAGAAAATTTTATCGACTTCCTTCATGCGATCCCCTTTTGCTTGTTGTTGTGTGTGATATTATTTGAATTTTTTTGTTGTAGTCATTATTGCATCAATCGATCATCTATTTATGGAATTTTTCATTAGATATACGTGCTAGCCATGTGCAAAAGTTTTGATATCGTAGAAATATAAGAGGTAGGTACATATATGTCGTCAGAGGTGTGCAATTCGTAAAGGCACATAATAATAATAATAATAATGGCTTTTTATTTCAGCGGAACAGAGCGGTGGGTGCAATACTCTGTCTGCCATATAAGTAAAAATACATATCAGAAACTTAAAACAATGAAGATAACATAAAAAAACAAAATAAAAATAAAATAATGATAGTAATAAAAGTAAAATAAATAGATAAAATAACATAAAATGATAATAATATAAGAGCATTATAATGAAATAAAGAAAATAACTTTTACGGCTTTTTTTAAGCACTGCCTACCTTTTGGTACTCGCATATAATATTAATTCATTGCAAAAAATAAATCTACACTTTCAAAAATACACGCGAAAATTAACTAATCGCACCGCCGCAAGCGTTCCACCGACCTTCTTACTATGACGTCTTAAAGGCAGCAACTACGCATGCTTAAACGCCTCCAACGTAAGAGTAGATTATTCTATGTTCACTAGACTACACAAAATATGTATGCTGTGAGCTGTTGCGGGTTCAAGTGGCTGGTTTGTGTTAGTATCTTTGTTAGTGTCTAAGGCAGAGCTTTTACAGAACAAATCCAATAGTAATCAGTGATGTTTACTTGTACCTATCTCTATTATCAATTGATTCGCTGTTTTTCCTACTGCCTGCTTTGATCAAAAACTCAGTGCACGCCACTGTATATCGTATGGGTTTCACTATTGTTGTTAGTGTAAATTATGTGTTCTTTAGAAACGTGATCCATGTGATCCACGTGATTGTAATTAATCGCTTTATATCCATGTAATTAGAGAAAATAATTAGTATGATTGTAGATAAAATATTATTTTCTTAATAATGATAATAATAATATTAGCTTGGATAATTTATACAGCTCCACTTTTGTTGAATATCACATCGAGAGGGAAAAGAACATGACACTCTGAAAACGGGGGGTTTTCTCTAGATACACATTTGAATTAATTCTAATGAATCTTTAACAATAATATCAAATGTTTTCAAAGAATGCACTCGCCATATAAGAAATTTATATTTTAGATTAATTAAAGCTGACAGTTACAATTAACTTTCTTATTGTAAATCGATTTCCAAAAATTCCAAATCGTTTTTCACCAATAAAATTAGCGGTAATAAACATATTTTATTTTTCCATGCTATCAATTGGTTACTTTCCAAGATATTACGTTGAAAATATACGAGATTATAGTGAAATGATCATCAGAATTAAGTAAAAAAATTACCTTGGCCTAAAGACGCATTTAGGCCTGCTACATCAAACTAGACCTTGTGACCCTCCAACATTGTTGTTTTCATCCCGCCTTTTGAGTGACGTTGTTTACGATTCAGGATATGGTTTTGTCACTTCCTGTATACACTCTACACAATTTTTCCATTATTTATTTAAATGATGAAAATTAAATAATAACTTTGTAAAAGACCACAGATTTTATTTTAATGTGTATGAACGCCCGATTTCGCTTAGCCTAAGCATCATTAGGGTACAAAATGAAACTAAACAAAAATAACAAAGGGTGCGGTTATATATATATATATATATATAAATATATATTCACACAGAAGAAGAATACTTCAAAATCATAACAAAGGAACAGAGAGAAGGAGAGAGACAATATGAAATGAAAGATATAAACCTCAACTGAGAAGGTGAATAAAGAATAATGAGAAATATACAGGAATTGAAGGCCTCCATGGTCGAGTGGTAAGACGCTCGACTACGAATTCAAAGGTCGCGGGTTCAAACCCGACGTGCACTAATAACTTTTATTTAATTAATATGTGTCATAACACATTTGATTCGTATAAAAATAATAAAAAGTATATTTGCGGGATTTTCCAGAGTGGTAGATACTTGTATCGCCCTGGTGAAAGACCACCATTCAGAATCGAAACGTTGCTTGAAATGGCTTTTAGCCGTGTTTGGTGACCAGATCTGAATAGCCAAGTACTTCCCGACCTTCCTCTTCCCAATCTCCTTCCTCTCCCCACTACCTTCAGCCTCATAACATGCCCTATTTGGGAATGCCATAGTCTCACTGGCTCTAGACGGTTGAGAGCAGTTGAGACTCTTGTGCGGTATTCATATAAAAAAATAAAAATGATACCTGATGTGATGATGCTTAGGCTTAGCGAAACCTGTCGGTTACAGAAACAAAAATAAAATCTGTGGTCTTATACAAAGTAATTATTTCATTTTCATTAAATATGTCAAACCACAAAGTGATTGCTTTCTACTAAAATACAAACTAACTAACTAACCATCACGCCGTTTCCCCGCAGAGGTAGGCAGAGAGGACGGATTGCCATATAACTCTGTCTTGGCACAAACTCCTTGCTTCATTTACATTCATACATCGTCTCATACATACTCTTCTGTTATTCTGATTCTTCACATGACCCGATTCAAGTATTTGATTCACTTGATCGTGCCATGTCTTCCTCGGGCGTCCTCGACTTCTTCTTCCATTCACTTTCGCATCATATATTATACTTTTATTAATATTGTAATTAATTATAATTGTAACCCGATATATAAAAATTGATTTTTTTTAAATTTGTCTGTATATACATTAAATCTTTTATATCAGAACACACAATGATGTGATCTAACTTAAGATAAATAAAAAAAAAATAATATCATTATTTTGACGATCTTTCCCCAGTATGTAGATTTTTAAGCATCTCAAAATTTTTAAAATCAGATTAATTGCGCTGTTGTTATTGGGTAAAATCACTAGTTTCGGCATTGAGGGTGGTAGTCGAATGACCAACACACCCACCCATTAGCCCAGATTTACGGCATACTTGCAATGTGTTTTCGCGGTACATCACGTTGAATTATGATTTATTGCTTCTGTGAACCTGATCCAACAATGATATCCGCAACAATGCATAACCGCAAGCCATCGGGAGTAAGTAGCCCATAGTCCATAGCCAATACGTCCAATACAGCCACGGGTACGTGATGGCCAAATCTACGCGCTGCCTGCCGCCCGCAGGAAGCTCCCGTCAGGTTCTAGACCTAACTGTAACCAGCATTACCATAACTTCGCCGGAGACCTTTAGCAGGAATCTGTGGGTCAGTTGTAACCGTAGTGTTCGCTACGCAGCCGAATTAACGTGAAAATGAAGGGATTGTTTACGGCGACCATGTTTTAGGAACAAAAGGTTTTGTTGGATAAATATTTTTGTACACTTTATTGTCGGTCACAAATTAAATACTTCACTAGTTTTACGGCATGACAGTTTCAACACCTCAGAGCCAAGTGGTAGATACTCTAAGTATCGCCCTCGTGAGAGACCGTGTTTGGTGATCAGATCTGAATCAATGACATTACATATATAGACACGTTATAGCCTTAGAATATTGACACAAAATGTGGTAAGCAAAACACACACGTTATCAGTAAATTCATCATTCAAATATCGGTCATGTATGACAAAGATAGACATTCATAGAATATATGTGTAAACGAAACAGTTCAGACCGCGTTCCATACTTGCTTGAAACGACCTCACGCGACGCGTGACCGTTTAGTACTAAATCGGCATAAACACCGATCACACCAACTAGCGTGATTATTGCTTGCCATTTTGAGAGCGCTACAACGTGTCTATATATGTAACGTCATTGATATGAATAGCCAGATACTTTTCAACCTTTCTCTTTCCCGTCTCCATCCCCTCTCCATAACCTTCAGTTTCACAACATGCCCTGATTGGGGATGTCATAGTCCCACTGACTCCAGACGGTTGAGTGCAGCTGGGACTCTTGTACAGTATTTCACTATATAATTTAAAAAAAAAACAGTCTTGTCTTATGATTTAACAGTTAAATGGATAATCAAAATAAAAGCTCGTGATGGAAACCGTATTGTGAGCTCAAATTACAGGTGGAGAAATCTGTGCAAAAATTTCATGACGCCAGAGCTCATTGTACGAGAGTTTTTGCTGCTTTAGACAATAGATAAACAATCAGAATGTCTACTATATAGTTTAGGTTTTTATTACAACGTCTTCATCCATCTCCTTCCTTGTAATGGTCCAAGTTAGTTCAATCTATTCGCACAGTATGTACCTACTATATAGTATACCCTTGGAGAAACAATGTATGGAGAGAGAGCTAATTATTTTTACCCAACCGATACAAACTTGCGATAAATCATTTTCTCCGGGTTTTTACTTCGTACACCATGAGAGAGAAAGAGACAACAAACATAATACTCCGCTTCTATGTACTGTTACAATGATCTTGGGCTCCTGGGTCACCGTGGGACTCCGCCCACATTTTTTATTATGCCACTAAACTTGACACAAGTAAACGGTTTTTTAGGTTAGATGCTATATTTTTGTTGATGTCAATACTGTGAAAAAGTGGTTATACTCGTACGAATAAACAAAAACATTAAGTCGATATGTGCTATGAATGGATGTATAAATACCCTAGCCTTAGTCTTTGCCTTGGATTGATACCACTCTATATACTCTAAGAGTATACTTCTAATCATTAGTACCTAATAGAAAGTATAAATAAATTTTACCCTCAATGTCACGGCGCGTTTGCTGCACTCGTTTATCTCAAAGTATAAGACACTGTTTTTTCAAACAAAGAATCATAATGAGTTCAGGTTTCTGAGACGGATAACGTTTTCCTTGCCATGCCTTGTTACAAATAAATGAAAAAAAGTTTAAAACGAGCCAAAGAAGTATATTCAACTGTTTTTCTCTCAAGTTTCTGACATATCGTACAACAATCATTTGTTTCAGAGTGATTATGATAGAAAAGCAACATACATCAATAATAATTCTCTTTAATTGAAAGCAAATTTTATAACCAAATACTTGTTTAATTTAAGTACAGCTTTTCGTAATCTCTTGTAGTTTTTATGGTTATTACAAACCAGAAACTAATCATTGATGCCGTGTAAAACATCTAAGATTTTGATTTAATAGGAATCAGGAAGCATGAGGTAATATTACACCAAGGAAATTGTAGAACATAACGCACAATCTGTCTGGTATATATATTTTAAAGAACATCAAATTTTCAATTCGAAGAAACGACTGAACTGATCGAAGTTCAGTTTTGTTATATCACTGGAGACATACTGACTAAAACTACAAAAAAAAACCTTGGAGAAAGAGTCAGGTTTTTTTGCCCTCGCGTAACGTTTGCTAAAAAATACCTTACCTTGGGCATGGTCACCCTCTTTCGAAAATCCAGGACGGTCACGTGGTCTCCCAAGGAGGGAGACGTATAAAACCCGAGCGAGAGGTAGATACTCCGTCATTGGTTCAGTCGCCATAGTGAGACGGTTTACGGTGGTGAATGTCAGTCTAGAGTTTTTCTTCTCGAACCGAGTGACTTGAAATTTCTTTACGCTTCGTGACTAATCGGTTCACGAAAATGAAGACCTTAACATTGACGGTAAGTGCAACGGCTTGTGAAATTAATCGCATTTTCCGCATTTAGAAAAAAAACGTTAAGAAACATGTTTTTTCCGCATTTCGGAAAAAAACGTCGATGAAGACTGCTTTCCGCAATTAGGAAAAAAATTGAGACACAAGGTGTTCTGCATTTGAAAAAAAGTTACTCTCTTCAACATTGTAATTGTGGAACACCCCTTCAACAGTTTTTTTTTTTATTATTTTAAAAAACGATAAAAAAAATAAAAAAGTTGAAGTACTCACTTATGTCATTGAAGAAACAATATTATTAGAAATCCCACTAATATTTTTTAAATTATAAATAATTTCCTTTGTTAGTACGTATCTGCCTACATACGTACGAGTGTGTAATTTTCAAATTGGGAACTAATGTGAATTGAAAAAATCAAATTTAAAAAATATATATTTCAAATGCCAACTAACTAACCATCATGCCGTTTCCACGCACGGGTAGGTGAGAAGACAGACCGCCATACAACTCTGTCTTGGCACACACTCCTTGCTTCACTCACATTCATACATCGTCTCAAACATACTCTTCTGTTATTCTGACTCTTCACATGACTCGGTTCAAGTATTTGATTCACTTGATCGTGCCATGTCTTCCTCGGGCGTCCTCGACTTCTTCTTCCATTCACTTTTGCATCATATATTCTTTTCAAACTCATTTCTTCGTTCACTCGCTCTACCTGCCCAAATCATCTAAGCGTCCTTTCCTTTATCCTATTCATTACGCTTACATCAGCCTGGCGTTCTTTCAAATCCCAACTTATCTAATAAAGTACGTATCTAAAATATATTTTTAGCAGACAATTAAAATGGATGGAAAAAAAAACATTTTTTTATTGACAAATCAAGTTACATTCTATAATTTTTCACGAGTAACCGACTTGTATTGTATGATAATACTATTTAGTTCAAATTTAGAGCTATTTTTGCAAAACTTATGGGTTTAAGAAACAATTTATCTTAAAATAAGATGATGTTTCATACCAACTTTGACGATGTTAAATGCATTATACTCATGGATAGACGCCTCGGAACGTACTTTCGATTATTTATTGTAAAATTATATTTGAATGTAGATTTAAATTGATTGTAAATAAATGTGAACACAATTTGAAGTTACAAATATCCAATCGAACTGTATATTTCTAAAAACGGTAAATAATTGTTTCTGTGAAATGAGTCATGCTTCTTTGCCTCTTACACTATTATTTTCCCACTATAAAGCCTTCCTCTATTGGCCGAAGCTTTTTTTCAGTCCATCACTTGTCGATTTTCTTATTTGTTGTGAAAGTCGTGTTGAATAACAATGTCAAAATTTGATAGGCTAATTTCTCTGCCGATCCAAGATGGAATTTCGTCACGCCAACTCGAGTATTGCCCAGTAAACAGACGGCATACGCCCTGATTAAAATTATCGGTATGCCTTCTACAATGTGTGGCCGAACAGTCAAACTGTAAACACCTGTAAATGTTACTCAATAATGTTATATTTGAAAGCTTTTTAAGCTTTTGTACGTAATGCTAGTGACCTCGAATGACGAAAAAACCTTAACAGAAATATTAAGCATAACGCAAAATATCTTTGCGTTTGAAGCGGTAAAATCTATCAAACTGTAAGATCTGGACAGATGAAATTCACATAGTTTTTTTGTCTATACTTCCTAGTTGAACGCAATTACTTTTAGATTTCTACGTCACTTCAATCACCAGCTACGGAGCTTTTATTTTTAACTGTTTTTTGGTTCAGCGTTGTTCAGAAAAATAAATATTCAAGAATACTGGCGAAGCCTGGTGCTAAAACTAGTGTAATGACGGCCTCCATAGTCGAGTGGTAAGGCGCTCCAAATTCGCGGGTTCAAACCCGGCGTGCGCCAATAACTTTTATTTAATGAATATGTGTCATAACACATTTAATTCGTAAAAAAATAATAAAAAGTATATTTGCGGCACATTCCAGAGTGGTAGATACTCTAAGTATCGCCATGGTGAAAGACCACCATTTACAATTGAAACGTTGCTTGAAATGGCTTTAGCCGTGTTTGATGACCAGATCTGAATAGCCAGGTACTTCCCAACCTTCTTCTTCCCAATCTCCTTCCCCTCCCCAGTACCTTCAGCCTCACAACATACCCAATTTGGGGATGTCATGGTCTCATTGGCTTCAGACGGTTGAGAGCAGTTGACTCTTGTGCGGTATTCAATAAAAATAATACCATTTTTTTTACTTTATTCCACTATTTTTTACTTATTTAAAACCTGACCGGTTTCACCTTATAACGGGCATCTTCAGACTGGTGCCCGTCATAAGGTGAAACTGGTCAGATCTTAAATAAATAAAAATAGTGAAGCAATTTAAAAAAAAAATAGTTTTATTACAATCATGAAAATGGAGTTCCACCGCGAATTAACAGTTTCAAAATTAGAAATCATAAAACAAGTGTATGTAAAAGTGATGATTTCTTAGTGAAACACGAAATTTGAAATAATACACGTGTGAATATACGAGTATTAGTCAATCAATTTACTAATTTTCTTTATCTCGTATATAAAATATAGAAAAGTAAAGAAAGTAAGTACTCACATATCAGACAATGTAGATACAAACATACTTAGTTGTTTCCTACAACACACCTGGTTGTTTACGTTCACAATGATAAATTATAAACTATGAGAAATAGATTGATGCACTTCTGCACATCCAATTAACAATAACTCTTTCGTTTGACGATTTCCAACGTACATAAGATCACGGCCGTAATGACGTGCGACTATGACATCGAAACAGTAGAAAATAATACTAATTAATCTTCACCTTACTCTTCCATCTTTTCCACAAGACTTCTAATGATTGTGTTTCTCTTTTGAGGAGTGGTAGATATGTTTTGATTACATTCATTGCTTATTACAACGCGCACTCCTTGTTCGCATATTTGTTTGTCTGACCTTCGTCAAATTGTTGTTATGATAACTTTCATGCAGTTGTCTTATTAAGAAACATTAATTTCAAACTAGTTTATATAAATTTGAAATAACAACTGGGACAACAACCAACATCAATGTTTTAAACCACAACGTGTTTGCTAGTTTTTTTTGACGGCCTGCATGGACGAGTGGTAAGACGATCGACTACGAATCCAGAGGTCGCGGGTTCAAACCCGGCGTGCGAAAATAACTTTTATTTAATAATTATATGTGTCATAACACGTTTAATTCATATAAAATAACAAATAGTATATTTGTGGCACGTTCCAGAGTGGTAGATACTCTAAGTATCGCCCTGGTGAAAGACCACCATTCAGAATTGAAACGTTGCTTGAAATGGCTTTAGTCGTGTTTGGTGACCAGATCTAAATAGCCAGGTACATCTCTACCTTCTCCTCCCCACTACCTTCAGCCTCACAACATACCCCTATTGTGGATGCCATAGTCCCACTAGCTCTAGACGGCTGGGAGCAGTTGCGACTCTTGTACGATATTCACAATAAAAATAAAAAAACAAGAGTTAATCTTCAGGAAACCGCAAAATCTAGTGGAATTCAATTTTTTTATTTTCAAAATTTTCCACGATTGATGTTTAAAGCCCGTGTGGTTCTGCAGCCTCGTTACAACCTCTCTTCTCGACACGTGCATCATTTATGAGAAAGAGAGAGAGACAACAACGGAGCTATCAACCTTTACGATCTTGCCACTGAGAGGTCCGTCGTAACCTCTAATTCTGTTCAATGTATCGTTTATAAAAAAGTGGGATTTTTTTCTTCAAATTATCGTTCAAAAAAAAGTGGCTGAAAGACCACCATTCAGAATTGAAACGTTGCGTGAAATGGCTTTAGCCGTGTTTGGTGATCAGATTCGCAATCTAAAAAGTTGTATGTTGGAAATTGAATATTTTAAATCCCTTTGACGGCCTCTTCGGTCTAGTGGTAAGACGCTCGACGTGCGCAAATTAATTTATTTTGTTAATATGTGTCAACACATTTAGTACATATAAAATAACATATATAGTATAGTTGCGGCACGTTCCAGAGTGGTAGATACTCTAAGTATCGCCCTGGTGAAAGACCATCATTCAGAATTGAAACGTTCCGTGAAATGGCTTTAGCCGTGTTTGATGACCAGATCTTAATAGCCAGGTACTTCTTAACCTTATTCTTTATCATCTCCTTCCCCTCCCTACTTCCTTCTCACAACATACCTCAATTGGGGTTGCCATAGTCTCACTGGCTCGAGGCGATTGGGAGCAGTTGAGACTCTTGTGTGGCATTCACTATAAAAAAATGTTGATTTTATTATCATTTAATTATTATTGTTATTTTATTTAATTAACTGCTAATAATGCCAAATATTTTTTTAAAGAAATTAAGAAAAGGTTTAATTTCCCACGTATTAATGTTTATTTCAAGTCAAAAAAAATTCAACAGTCACAATTCGTATTGCATGAATTACAGTAAGCAACTGTGGGAATTTTTTTATAGATCTATTATTTCTGACTTATAATATCATTAGCAGTATTGTGTCAGTATGTTTCGGTTTTCTCCTTACTTCTATCATTATAACTCAATGTCCTCACTATCTACTGAAAACCATATACTCATTGTCATACTTAGAATCGTTTACTTGAATATTAATGTTTTAAGTACCAACATATTAACTGTCCTCAATCTAATTTCCTTTTCTTTGATTTGTCAAATATGTTAATATAAATTCATACGTTTCATCTGAATTTTTATACCCTTAGCTTCTGGTAAATTGATTTTTTAATCTGTTGATGTACACATGCACTGTTTTACCCATATCTGAACCTTTTTCTTTCATGATTTGTGATAACGATCATGATTTTAGATAGTTTTAATTTGTATACATATTATGTATTATTTTCTCCTTGTTAGTTAATCTTATTAGCATAGTTAATTTAGTACGAATCGCACTCGAGGTGAAATATCACGAAACTGCCCTACATAAATTCACTGTTATTATTATAATTATTCGCGCAATTGTAGCAGATCCAAACAACACGCCAGTAGGATTGTGTGTATTGATGAATATGAATACACTTCCGACAGTGATGTCCTTGCGAAACGAGACTAAAATGTCACCAAGACACAGCATTTTGTCTTGCATACGCCCACTAAGAAAGGCAACAGCTGAACGTGTGGGTTGTTCGAATTGAAATAATCAAATAGTTTTTACAGTTATTCGAAATTTTTTACAGCGTGTTCTTTTATAATATTAAAAGCGTTTTTTTTTTTAATTTCATTGAAATTTTCTGTTGCGAAGTAGAATAAGAATTTTGAAACATGCTGTATGCAAGCAATGCATTTGTGTGAGTACTGTCTTCGTGTCAAATCAAGGTGCGATACCTGTCTATTTTGTTAGACAATAATTTTAATAACTCCAAGTGAATTATTTAAAAGTCTATTTTAAATCTGAAGGACCTGTCATATCGTCTAGCGTTGTGACCGCTTTGAAAGAACTGCTTCAAAGAACTACTTCTTTTGGCAATAGTTCGTACTTCATTCATTGTTCATTGAACAAATACTTCAATTGAAGTCGGTAGTTCAATATAGCGTTCATTTATTTTAATAACTTCATTTCATTGAACAAATATTTCAATTGAAGGTGGTAGTTCATTTTAGCCTTCATTCATTTCATTAACTTCATTTCAATAACTTCATTTCACTGAACCAACACTTCAATTGAAGTTGGTAGTTCATTTTAGCCTTCATTCATTTGATTAACTTCATTCCATTGAAAGAAGTACTTCAATTTGAAGCAGTACCGTTGTGAAGGCATTGACATTTCAAAATGAAGGAACTTGTTACAGCAGTTCCAGTTCTTTTCGTTTTCAAATCTCTACCGACTAGCCAGTGCTTTTTTGGCGAGGAACCGGTTCCAAAAAGAACTGAACAAATAAGCGGATAAATTAAAATCTCTTTTTTGCGAGTTCGACTTCAATTGAAGTGTTCATTTCGAAGGGTTCTTTTTAAAGAACTAACAATTCGTGAAGCATTCACAAAACATTGAAGTTTTTCCCAACGCTAATATCGTCAATTGCTAGGTTTAAAATGTTAGAGCGTAGTATTTTTAATAAGCAATACCTCTCATCTTCTTCCCCTTGTCCTATTCGTGTCGGTGGCTCATCGCTTCGACAAGACACCTCCAGGTGTCCCTGTTCTGGGCTACTACAGTAACCTTTTTAATGTGAAAACCGACCGGCCAGCCCAGCATCCCCACTGAAATTAAAGTAAATGAGGAAGAGGAAGGTCGGGAAGTACCTGGCTATTCAGATATTGTCACAAAACACGACTGAATCCATTTTAAACAACGTTTCGAGTCTGAACGGTGGTCTTTCAACAAAGCCATACTGAGAGTATCTACCACTCTGGAACAATTCAAAATAATATACATAAATAAAATCAAATTTATTTGGGCACACCAGGCTTCGAACCCATCGACTTCCGGATTCGTAGCCGAGGATCTTAACCGCTCTGTCAAAGACCCTGTAAATAATAAATGCTCGATTCGTTACAACCTTAGAGCAATAATATACGAGAGGTATAGCTGTAGATCGATCTGTAGTCAGTTTTTACTAGCTTTTACCTTGAAGTAACTGACTCGGTTGGAAAAGGGCGTGGCTAAGACTGGGGCTTCGGTATTTGTATATCCATTCACAGCACATGTCGACATAATGTTTTTGTTTATTCGTATAGCCACTTTTTCACAGTATTTTTATCAATAAAAATATAGCATATAAGCAAATAAACCGTTTAGTTGTGTCAAGTTTAGTGCCATAATAAAAAATGTGGGCGGAGTCCCGCGGTTGCCCAGTAGCTTAAGATCATTGCGTCACTACGTAAAAGTGGGGAATTAAATTTGCTGTATCTTTCTCTCTTATGGGGTACGATGTAAAAACCCGGAGAAAGTGTTTTTTCGCAAGTTTGTGTAGGTTGGGTAAAAATAATTAGCTATCCCTCCATATATTGTTACTTCAAGGTTACAACACTAACCTTCGTGTCGCCGCGGGGCCCTAATACTATACATCGATATAGATTTTATCGATAATGTCGGTAATTCTGAATCACTCCCGAGCCCGACTGACGATCGCCAACGAACAAGCGACAATTCACGTTCACTAAACATGCTTAATTTAGTCCATGTCACCTGTTGTTTGTTTTTTACAATCTGAAGTCATGCTCGGGAACGATTCTTAAATTACCGACATTGTCGATAAAATCTATATCGATATTTTGTCCAATGTTCTTGGTCCATTAAAATATATCACTTCTGTCAATCAATCAATAATATTGCACCATCAAAAATGTTATAACGCTCGGCCAATTTTCATATACATATCCACTTCCCCACTTGCCTCTAGCAGCCTCAGAAAGTTCACATCGGAGTTTTATAAGACGTACAAATAAAAGTATTTTCACGTTTATGTTTACCTGGTATATGTGGGAACGTTGAAACAAATCTTTACTTTCTAGATCAATTTTTTTGAGGCTTTGATATCACTTCCTGGCTGCGACACATTACAAAAAATCAATGTATGCTTTTTTTTATTATTGTAAATTATAATATCAACCTATATCAATCGAAGAATTATTAAACATGTAAAAGTAATTTTGTGCATTTATCGTGTGAAAAATACACATTGAAGAGGCTGTGTCAATGGATTACAAAGTCCGAAAAGTTGTGGAAATAATGAAATTTAAAGATGAATAAATTAAATATCACTTTATCCGGCCTCTGAGTACAGTATAAACTTGCGTTCAGGGCGGTGTGTCCTCCCTTGGCGATGCAGCGTTTCACAGATGTTCGCAGAGGGAAGGGTGCTTGGATGCGTTGTTTTGATGCGCCACAGAGTGGCCGGAACTTGTCAGCGCTACCGGAAATCCGAGAACACTCTCGTCAGGCAATTAATGCCCGGTTTCGTCTGAGTTACCATACTCACGCCCCAAATCTTCTTTCTCAGCGAACAATTTTAAAATTTGGAACAAATAACATGGCGTCGCAACTTTTTTCAGACATTGATTAATATTTCATTTGTTTCTTCCGCTTCATTTTTTGATTTTATTTTCTATTTAGTTTGTTGCCTATTAGTTTTGTCACTTGGAATATTTAACGCAACATTATAATCGTGCAAGAGATTAAAATGATTGTATTTATTTGTTTTTAAGTGCCCCGAAGATGTCATAAACAAGTTACTAGAAGGCAACACAAATATATATTTATAGACAAATAAATTGCTAACAAATTATTAAAATTATTAAATGTGAACTTTTACAAATATTTTATGATAATTTTTTTATTTTTAGACAATTGTATATTATTTCAAAGCTTTATATATCATGATCGAAAAGACGTTGCGAGCGAATAATTGTGTTAACCTATAAATGCCACACAGAAAACGCTGTTCTTATTAATGAATACATTTCGTTAATTACTGACGCTAAAACTTACTGTTGAAAAGTGTTAGCAATTTCAGAAAACAGATTTTAACTTTATAATTAAAATACTCATCTCGTCAACTTTCATAGTATCAGTATTATGATTAATGATTTTCACTACACTATTAATTTAACATAAACACGATAGTTTTATTTTAACTTTCCATGATTTTCTCTCACGCACATATTGACATCAAACATTGATCGCGATTTTATCACATCATTCCAAAGCTGGCGAAGTATTCAACAAGTGTCACTGCGCTCGAGAAAAGTTTTTATTTTTTTCTTCTGCGAGGTAGTTACCAGCCGTTGCCAGCCTTTGCGGATTTATGTCACTATTTACTTAACGGTTTAATAAATGTAATACTGCGCTTTCTACTGCAACTTACTGCGCAAGCCGCTGCAACGAAAAACATAACGTAAACTCCATATTGGAAACATTAGTACATAGATTTTGATCATTCCTGGTCTGCATCAATGCCTTATCAAGTAATACAAAAAATCAATGCATATTTTTTCAACTTTTTATTTTAATTCAAACCTTTTCCTTTTACTGTTCCATCGTCTTATTGTTTTTATTTACAACTCTTTCCTGTCCTGTTTTGGGACAGGGTATACCATTATAGCCTTCCACATTTTTCATCGCTCCAATTTTCTATGATTTTTTCTAATCTATCTTTTCTTAATCATCTTCAGTTTAACAGGGTATTGTACCAACATTATTTTCCTAGTTACCATGAAAAATTTTCAGTTTTGCCATTCTTCAAAATGACGTCAACATCTGTTTATTAAGGATACTAAAATTTGTTAAAGAGCCATCTGTAACAAATTTTAGAATGGTTAGAATGATGCATTAATCATATATTCTGGCAAAGGTTTTAACTTGCCACAAGTAACCCCTTCTAGTTTTATGTTTTGCTCTATTTTACCACCTCATTTTTATTTGGGTAACACTTTTCCGGCTTACGTACAATGTAAAGGTATTTATTATCTTTATGATGTCCTTGTCCAATGACAA
Organism: Drusus annulatus; assembly: GCA_022651775.1. Taxonomy (NCBI): domain Eukaryota; kingdom Metazoa; phylum Arthropoda; class Insecta; order Trichoptera; family Limnephilidae; genus Drusus; species Drusus annulatus. Next base: position 3,398,976 of record JAGWCC010000153.1, on the reverse strand, counting down.
ACTGATTATATTTGTTTATAAAATTGTTCGATTTCCTATGTATCCGCTTGACCGTAAAGCGAGCTTTTGCTGAATCAACAACTACATGCCCTGTAGTAGGATTTATCTATTGAAAGTCAAATCTTACAACTTCCGCACTGAATTGATTTTGCATAACAATATTATTATAATATTATTTTGACGGCCTCCATGGTCGAGTGGTAAGACGCTCAACTGCGAATCCAAAGGTCGCGGGTTCAAACCCGGCGTGCGCCAATAACTTTTATTTAATGAATATGTGTCATAACACATTTAATTCATATAAAAATAATAAATAGTATATTTGCGGCACGTTCCAGAGTGGTAGATACTCTAAGTATCGCCCTGGTGAAAGACCACCATTCAGAATCGAAACGTTGCTTGAAATGGCTTAAGCCGTGTTTGGTGACCAGGTCTGAATAGCCAGGTACTTCCCAACCTTCCTCTTCCCGATCTCCTACCCCTCCCCACTACCTTCAGCCCCACAACATACCCAATTTGTGGATGCCATAGTCTCACTGACTCTAGACGGTTGGGAGCAGTTGAGACTCTTGTGCGGTATTCATGTAAAAAAAAAATTATTATCATAGCTCAATAATTTGCTTCGAATTAAAATACTGATGTTGCAAAAAGTCATTCAAAATACGTCTGTTTATTAAAATAGGGTAGTAAGTATATTTTGGTTCCGAAATTCTCGAAGGGCTTTGGTTTTGGTAATTAAGTCATTGTGAAACTAATTCTTTAATAATTATTTCTTTGATAACATTTCACGGAACCGTTTTCAATAAAGCTCATTAAATAGTTTTAGTCCGGCATTTCTTACCAATACCTAGACACAAACCGCAGTCCAATCTTGATAATGGACACTCAATAGGTTAAAGAAAATGCTTTTAGAATTCATTTGTAGCATAACTTGTTTGAACAAAGTAATTATTACATAAGCGGCTTGCGCAATGAACGGACATGTTTTGAGTAGACATGTTTATGAATAAGTAAAATCTAGATCAGAACAATATTCAAATGACAATTTGTTAAATATTCATAGCACCGAACTTCTTACTTAAGTTGTATTTGCATACCACGACTCGTCGAACAATTTCAATGGACAAAAAACGTGAAGATATCTCACGCACACAATGGTCGAGTCAAACATTTCAATGAGGAGTATTAAAAAAGTTATGTGCTGTGTACGTACACACTTATGAAAATAATATGGCTATTGTTTCTGAAATTGAATTGCACCTCCATTTGTCCGTAATGCATAGGTTGAAGTTTGGCAATAAATCGAGCATCTTGATTGTTGGACTTTATTATTGTTGATGAACGATGACCTTTGCTGTTTCACAGTTTGCACTATTAACGAACATTAACACACCTTATCGATTTATACTGAGTGCAGTTGGCAAAAAAAATCGTAATTTCTAAACACTTTATTTTTTAAAGCCCATTATCATGCTTCGTGCATTAAAAATAATATTTCACGTCTGTCATATTTAATCTCCTGTTCTGAGACTACACAATTCTCATACTTCGTGTCAACTTTCAATATTTTAAAAATAGTTTATTTATCGATATCGTTGGCTTAGCTATCAAACAACGTATCTTCACCATAGGTCAAATAATAACCATGTTAAATTCTACGTTAATTACATGCACAATTTTATATTAAACAGACTATTTTGCAATTTACAAAAAAACGTCTTTGCACAATACATAAATTACGAAATGTTTATATAGATATATACATATATACAGAAGAGTATGCATGAGACGATGTATGAATGTAAATGAAGCAAGGAGTGTGTGCCAAGACAGAGTTGTATGGCGGTCCGTCCTCTCTGCCTACCCCTGCGGGGAAACGGCACGATGGTTAGTTAGTTAGTTAGTTAGTTATACTCGTATATTATATCTACGTTATTTTTAATCACACGATTTACATATTTTTGGTTCTTCCAACTATTTACCCAAATTTGGACAGACATTTTGATATTAGGGCTCAGCACCCAACAATGGTACTAAACGTCACTTGTAGTATTCTAATACAAACAGTACTGCACATGACTTATCTGTGAATTTTACATGGCAGTTAGGAAATGTCTGACATTTTTCTAACTACCTGTGTAGAATTAACGGATGAATCCTTTGGAGTACTGCTCATACTAGAAAGCCAAAAAGTGTGTATTTTTGTGTTCTGATCCTTAAGGTTATGATATACAATAAAGTAGGTTTGATGTTGAAATAATTCAATTCGCAAACCTCTACAAACAAACGCCTATAAAAAAAACCATTTTGTTTATGAATGACTTAAAGATGTATTTTAAACAGTTCTTGTTTTTTTTCGTAATAATTACAGCTGGCACGTGCACAACACGTTGTGTTGGTTCTATTTATGTAATAACATACAACCAATTACCAACAGCGACCGATATTGTGAATCTAAGAGCTTAGCCATTGAATAAGTTCCAGGTAGTTTAACTGGTGCAGCTGAAATTGAAAGTTGTTCTCTGAGCAGAAATTTTATTTGTCCTCGATATCTCTACAGACACCTTCACAGGCATTATCATATTCCAGGGGTATTCAATTTAAAAAAAGAGATAAATAATTTGAACATTTTTTGTACACTGTTTTGTAGCAAGCAGGCAATAATTAACTCATCTATTTAACTGCACGGAATGAAGATACAAGAAGAACATCATATATATGTGTATCTCCAATAAATATACTAATTTAATGTAATCAAATAAATACAATGTGTGTAATCACTTATGTTTAATTTTCTTATGAGCAAATAATTTACATTTGCATCACTGTAAAATTTAGCTTTAAATGTAAAAGCCCACTTGGGCGTATACAATTAAACAAATCAATATTTCATGAAAGTTCGTTTACCATTTCTTAATTTTTTTTATATAATATAGAATTTAAGTCAGAATGATTATAATTTAATGCAACACAGTTTTCGAAAGAAATAAGCTTATATATGTACAATTCTGTGTGGCCAATAATTCAGATGAATTATTCAATGATAAACTATGAACAGGGTAACATATTACAGAGTTTTTCTTATTTGTAATTTCGAAGCTGCTGTGTGTGAATTTAGATTCACTTCAAATTGTACCAGTCTAATGATGTCCGTTACAAGGTGAAACCGATCAGGTCTTGATCAAAAAAAACAGTGGAATAAGTTTTAAAACTTAGAATTATTAAATCATAGAGTTTTTCTTTTAATATGCACGAGAGAAATCACAAATTCATTCGGAATTTTCTATAAAATGTCATTCACAAATCGGTGTACATTTGAGCACTTATTGTTTTTTCTTTGTTGTTTTCCTTTCTCCAAACACTTACTTATCTACAGATATTGTGGCCACCAAACTATCCTCATGCCCATGTTATGTTAGTCGAAGAGGCTGTTTTTTTTGTTCGCGTGATTTAATAAAAATTCTAGACAGTTTATCAGCTCATTTAAAATTGGTCTATATGTTGATACGTTAATAAATCTTGCCCAATCTTAGATCGTATAGATCATGTCACATGCCATACAATCTCACAGCCGCACAGCCTCCCCGCATGCAACCTTAGCCTTGCCACACATTTGACAGCTGCAGTATGATTTTGTTTTTATGTATGTTAATGTCTCGAATACCCCGACGGTAGAATCACTTCTGACCTTCTGGTCATTAAATATAATAAATGAGTTCAACATTGTAATGTTGGTTACCTCAGAAATAAGTAGAAGTAAAGCAGTTGACTGAGGTTAATGGGTCATGAGTAGGGTAAAAAAGCTATGTTTCTAATCCCTCAAAACGGTACCCATACCCATTTACGGTAAAATATGAAAAAATATAGATTAATAACATAAAAATCCAATTTACACAAAATTTTCTTTTACGAAAAAAAATCGTAGGGAGTGCAGTCCATATGGACTGAAAATCTATGCAAAAATAATTTTATTTTATTTTTATTTTATTTTATTTTATTAACGCCTTTAAGGCTTTTACATAAATACATTTTTTAAATAAAGGAGTAATAGATGGGTAGAATATAACATTAAGAGAAAAGTTAGTATTTAACTGCAAGTATATAAATATAGCGTAGGTTTATACATAATAACAATAACCTTGTGTTCTATTGAAAACATTCAAGTAAGCTAGATTTTAATTTGGAAACAGTGTTGTAACGGTAAACATCTATTGAACCATATTTATTACCAAGTCTATGCAGTCTTTGAATGGGAGAATTATCAAAATAATTGTTTGTAGACGGAGAAACATAATATAGAGCCGCCTCGCATCACGGGTAGGTACTCGCAAGGTAATAAGGCTCGTTAGATCCGGGGCGTCCAATCTGCCATTCGCTATTTTAAAGAGACATATTAAATCGCTCACTGTGCGTCTTGATGATAAATCAGTGAGGTTAAGCAAGTTCATTAAATATACGTAATCAAGGTCAACAATTGGGATACATAACTTATAATTAATAAATCTGAGAAACTTATGCTGCACTCTTTCTATTTTAAGTTGGTGAATATTATAAAATGGAGCCCAGATTGTAGAATTGTACTCTAGATTAGATCTAACCAACGCAGTATAAAGTAATTTAAATGAATTCAATAATTTAAAGTCTTTTACCGTCCTCAAAATAAAACCCAAGCATTTCATGGCCTTATTAGTAATTTCATTTATATGAGGAACAAAAAGTTAATTTACTGTCAAAAATTATACCCAGATCCTTTATTTGGTCAACTCTTTTAAGTTAATATTGTTAATGCTATATTGATACATAATGAGATTTTAATTCGGGCGAAAGTTATCGTTTGACATTTTTCAATATTAAGGAACAGTTCGTTACGAGCACACCACTCTTGTAACCTCACAAGATTCAATTGGAATACGTAACAATCATTAAGATTGGTAATTGTTTTGTAAATTTTAGATCATCGGCAAATAAAGAATCATAACTCCATCGAAAACGGTAGTGATGTCGTTAATAAATAAAGAAAATAACACTGGTCCCAAATGTGACCCCTGTGGAACGCCACTGAAGATTTCAAACTGATATGATAAGTGTAGATTGAGTTTGACTGATATTTTTCTTTTATGTAAGTAGCTTTCAAACCATCTCAAAATATTTCCGGTTATACCGAGGGTTTTTAGTTTATGAATGAGAATATTATGTGACACTTTGTCGAAAGCCTTACTAAAGTCAGTATACACTACATCAGTTTGAAGACGCTTATGCATGGTATTAAATAGATGTTCCTGATAAATCATTAAGTTAGTAAGAGTGGACCTTTTTGCCTTAAAGCCGTGTTGTTGATGAGAAATTACTTTATTAATCTCAGGCGAGATTAAAGAGAGCAGAGCAGATTCAAATAATTTTGGAATTGATGATAGACGGTTTTACCTGACGCTTATATTTCTTTTATATTTGAAATATGCAGACCTTTTTAAAAGTAAAACTAAAGCATGCGTGGAGTGATTTTAAATTTTTTTAAAAATGTTGCAATAATTAAAGTTAGAGTTTTTTATAAATTATTTTCGTTCTTTATAGACTGCAAAGTGCATAGCCCTGGTAAACTCATACCCTAACCAATTAATTAGATGTCTGTGTTGGAATGTGGAATATAGATTAATTACATATATATACCGTTACAAATATGGAGGAATGATAAATGTTTCCTCCAAGGTTACAAACAATTTCCCCGTACTGCCACGTTCTACCTATTTGATTATATGACTCTCGCTTATGGTAATACAGCTTTCTTCCTAGAGAAAATTGAGACCAAAGCAGTAAAATACTCGTATGTGCTAATCTCGTTTTCATTGTGGTTACAAAAAGTTAAAATACGAAATTTAAAGTTTGATTCTCAGACTGCATTGTTGTGGCGATTAAACGCGTGGTTAAAAAAGAAACCCAAATTCCAACTTTACTTTTAAAATGTTGCATCTATTTTATTAGGGATTAATACAGTCTTAAACAAAAAAACGGATCTCTCAATACTGATTCTGCAGACTTCTAGCAAAGAAGACTATTTTGTGATTGGCTAACTTCTATCAGTTCTAAACGTCCTGCCCAACTAAATCGTCCCAGTTCTATCTATGAAAGTTGTTATTGGTAGCTCACATTATAGACTAACTAACTAACTTACCATGACAGACAGAGAGGACAGACCGCCATACAATTCTGTCTTGGCACACACTCCTTGCTTCATTCATACTCTTACATCATCTCATACATACCCTTCTGTTATTCTGACTCTTCACATGAGCCGATTCAAATGTTTGATTTACTTGATCGTGCCATGTCTTCATTCAGGCGTCCTCGACTTCTTCTTCCATTCACTTGATAGAATCATACATTTTATATAACTGTAAGAATTAAAAACCTTGTGGTAATGAGAAAATCTTTAAAATGTTCATTGTTTTCACGGCTATCAAGAAAAAAACATTTGCACAAAAGGCCAATGCCTAACCTATGATTTTATTTGTGATTAAAATAAAATGAATTCATTTAGAGTATTTTGATTGGCCTTGAACACAGCAGTCACAGCCGGTGCTAAAGAATGGTAACGAAGAAAGAGGTATTGCCGATGGTGGAATGATATGAAAAAACAAGGTCACGAGGTTCACTTTCAGGGTTTCCAATATTCAAAGCACCTTATTTTAAGAGCTTTTGCTGATTTCGTCGTGAAAAAATCAGATGATTTATTTTACGTGGTACGCGTACCTACCCATTAGTTTTTTTTTTTTACAAATGAAATTAATGATTTTTTGCGGAAATTAATTAGCAAACACGTTCTTGTTGTTTTTGATATCCGACGTGAGATAACATACAAAGTTCTTGATGTATGCACTGGCGAGAATGGTGTACACTATCGAACATTAAACAAAACATTGTTTTTAACATTGGAATTTACTATTATTCAGTATAAATCTTTAGAAATATCATAATATTCATCTAAAACGATTTGAAATTTATTTCCTTATACGCATTAATAGATATGATCCTTTATCTAAAAAGTATAAAGAGACAATGTTTAAAAATGTGTACAGTATAGCTTTGGCAACCATGTTGTACTCGAAAAACGAATAACATTAGCAAGAATTGGTCAGGTATTTTTCACTGAATCAAATCAAAATGTTATTTTAAGTTGTAATATCGATACGTCGTTAAGTTCTCCATCTAAAAACATGGTGATTTACAGTAACCAACTATGAAAGTTTTCTGCGAAATTTCGTCAAAAAGAAAATTGAACAATTGACATTAATAACCTTAGATTAATTAAATAATGTAGATACGATAATGAGACAACGCGCGTGGATGCATCAAACCGAGTCCGCGAGACATACCTGAGATCTACTACGCTTAGTATCACACAAACATTCGTTCGACAGACAAGCTGTCACAAACGCGTCGCTCTAGGCTCCTTTCTGAGAAAAAATGCCTTGACAGGTGTAAAAATCATTCGGGAGTAAAAAACAATTTTTAAAAAAGGAGTTTCTTTTCATTCATAATTACCCACAAATCACTTATTATTTCAATTCAATAAATACAATCATTCACAAGGTTTAAGGGTTCACTAGAACGGTGTGGAAAGCGAATGCAGAAATACATAAGTGTGTGAAAGACAACCAGAGCTAGTAGTGCAATACCCGATTATAACAGTAGCGTGGGACGTTCATTTAGCTATCTCATCCGTACACACATATACTCTTTGAATGGCTATTCTTTTCATACGCGGGTGAAACAGAATACAAGACGTTATTGTGCTGCTACATTTTTCGTAAGATTTATATGAATATGAGGTGTCTTGTATTTTATGTCTATGTTTATAACTGGTGTAATGTATTTATAAATTCAAAACTATTCTGGCTCTCATGTTCTTCACGTAGGGTGCGTCGATATAAAACAAAGTTTAACGTGCTGGATATATAATAGTAGGAACTAAAATATGTGAAAATTTTCTAGCTTTTCAAAAATTATAGGTTGTTAAAACAAATTTACGCTGGTACCTACGTTTCTGGTTTCAAACATTACTTTGTAATGAATACACCACACACCCTTGATTAGTGAGCGGATATTACGTTGCCGTTGAATAAACAGATCGTTTAAAGGAAATGGTATTGGCATGGAAAGTAAGATCATTGGCACGAACGCAGGAATATATTAGCTACTTTACTACCTTTGGTGTTTACTAATGAAGGAAAGTGTTTCTAGAAATCGAAAGAAAACGGGTGAGTGCGTTATCTGCAATATTCTGAGACATGGCATGCAAAACGCAATGCCAATATTTCTAATGAAGAGATAGTCAGAAACGCGAAGAATTCTAAGCATAATATTGTAATTAAGGGTCAGCACCCAAAAATACACTCTCTAATACGGCTAAATACGGCTCTAAATACGGCTCTCTAATACAAGCAATACTTTTTATTTAATTAATTTTTTCATATGTTTTTTTAAATTTATTTATTTAATACCACACAAGAGTCAACTGCTTCCAACCGTCTAGAGAGTATGAGACCATGGCATCCCCAAATAGGGTATGTTGTGAGGCTGAAGGGAGTGGGGAGGGGAAGGAGATTGGGAAGAGGAAGGTTGAGAAGTACCTGGCTATTCAGATCTGGTTACTAAACACGGCTAAAGCCATTTCAAGCAGCGTTTCGATTCTGAATGGTGGTCTTTCACCAGGGGGATACTTAGTTTATCTATCACTTTGGAACGTGCCCCAAATATACTTTTTATTATTTTTATACGAATTAAATGTGTTATGACACATATTAATTAAATAAAAGTTATTGGCGCACGCAGAGTTTGAACCCGCGACCTCTGGATTCGTAGTCCAGCGTCTAATAAATATTGATTTCTCCATATTTTCTTTTTCAAAGTGAACAATAAAATATTAAAAATGTATTTAAACTTGGGCGAAGCCAGATAGAAATTTCAGTATTACTAATTACAGAAGAAATTCAAATCAGTAATAAAATAATATAAATGATTTTATGAAAATGGAAAAAAAATGGTTAACCTAATGACACATCTGTGTCATATACATACACACATCTTTGATTTATATTAGCACGTAAATATCACACTATAAGTATACGTTAGTACAGTTTTTTTCATCTGGTAAAGCTGTAAAAAAAAAATAATAAAAACACTCTGTACCTGTTATTCAATGTATTTTTTTCTTTTCTTTTACAATATTTTTGAACTGCTTATGAGTTTATTGTTTTAAAAAAATATATATATTTGTGTAAAAGCCTTTAAGGGTCAGCACCAAAAAGTAGACGCTTTTTGTCTTTCTAGTACAAGCAATACTACAAATGATTTATCTGCTAATTCTATAAGGGTAGTTAGAAAAATGTCTGAGGTTTCCAGGGAATACAATTATTAAACTTTTTTTTTTTTTATTTCTTCATGAAAAACATAATAGAATTTTAGATAAAATTTTCAAAAATGCCTTTTCTGGTTTCGAAATTGCACGTTTTACTGACGTTTTACTATGTTTTTCGTAAAATTTAAAGGATTACTGTTGTAATATTGTATTCATTAGAAACCTCAGACATTTTTCTAACTACCCATACAAAATTTGCCGATAAATCATTTGTAGTGTTGCTTCTGTTAGAAAGCTTCAAAGTAACGTTTAACGTAATCTTGAGTGCTGACCCTTAACGGGCGTAAATAAATATAAAAGATTTTGATGGCGTGCACCATTCATAATGATATGCGAGGGTCACATATATGTAGGTATATGTTCCATAAGGCTTCACGGTCAGAAACATAAGTTAAAGTTGGCTAAAGCCATCAACAACAAAATGAAAAAATAAATTCCTACGTAATTAAACATCAATTTCACCCTTTTTTTAATATAGCCGGTTTATTATTGCGTAAGATTATTTTTTAAGTCAGGGTCAAATAAATTCAATCAATTCTGAATATATTAAAAAATTGAGACAGATCATTTTGACATTGGTGTCGTTATCGCGTAACGGCGAGTATTTATAAACTCTGCTTTTGTTACATACCTACGGAGTCAAATACCACGGGTAATTGTGCGCCGATCGATTACGGGCATAAAAAAACCCTTTCACTTCGTTCATCGGCCAACGGTTACCGTAACCGACGCATTTAGATTTCCATAAATTATTACACCGCTGTCTCTGGCCTTTAATTTTCAACACTCGATTGTTTAAGCAGAATGAAAACCATGTTGACAGCATTGCTCAAATGTAAATATGAAATTATAAGACATTCTGTCGAAAGTCTTTCGTTGTAGTTTGGGTTTTTTTCCGCGACACATTACTTTCCAAAGCGAGGAAGTTTATTGCACCGAAATTGATATTTTTTTCCCAAGATAAAATTATTGCTTCGTAAATTGTGTTCCGTAATTAGGTATCTATATTTCTCTAATTAGATTGTTGGTCTCTGGTGATTTTTTTCAGATATATCGTTTTGTGAAATATGCCCGTTAAAGGTTAATTACCTCAATAACTAAAAAAACAAATTTTCACGAACAATATATTATTAGAGATCTTTCTAAAGATTTGTTCAATGCTGACTTAGACGGCCTCCATGGTCGAGTGGTAAGACGCTCGACTACGAATACAAAGTCGCGGGTTTTAACCCGGCGTGCGCCAATAACGTTTATTTAATTAATATCTGTCATAACACATTTAATTAATATGTCTCATAACACATTTAAAAAATAATATTTAGCATAGGTATTTGCGGCACATTCTAGAGTAATAGATACTCATAGTAACACCCTGATGAAAAATAGATATCTATAGATTCAGAATCGAAACGTTGCTTGAAATGGTTTTAGCCGTGTTTGGTGACCAGATCCGAATAATCACGTACTTCCCTACCTTCCTCTTCCCCATCTCTTTCCCCTCCTCACTACCTTTAGCCTCACAAAATACCCAATTTGGGGACGCCATAGTCTCACTGACTCTAGACGGCTGGGAGCAGTTGAAACTCTTTGATTTGGAATCTGAAGTTTTGTTTAGTGCTGACTTAAATGATCTTATGCTGGCGCAACTTGAACAGACGGTTCCGGACGGTGCGATACTGAGGTGCCGTATTTATCAAGTAATCTACCACAACTATTTGACTCGCCTGACTTACCACCTATTTACACGCCCAGCACCTGTATATTAAACTTTAAAAAACAGCTTTTTTGCACTATGGGAATCGAGCCTGCAACCTCCTGACAAAATTCAAATGCGTCGACCACTGCACTGTGGTGGTAAATACCAAACAGCCAACGCTATATAAATACACGGCTGTGTGAAACGATGCAACGCAGAAAAAGCACTAAAGATCTAGAAGGGGACAGTTTGTGCAAGGGAAAAGTTTTTTTTACATTTGAAAAGGCGCCAAAAATAATGCTATTCCAGGCGCCATTCGGTCTTAAGTATTTTGCTTATAAGATACTTTCGTGCATACTGCAATGCGATAATATTAAATGTGAATTCCTGCAGATTACCAAGTGGAAAATAATATGTTTCCAAGTATGAAGGTGTTTACGAATTGGCGCTAAAGCGTGGGCAAAGTGGTTGCGAACCATAAATAATAATAACAGTTACCTAACAAATAAATTCTTTACGATTCATCGGGCGCAATCATACCCCGACTTCTTTAATGCATTCCACAACGTCGTAATAATCGTGCGATTTATTGGTTCTTCGAAATTTCTAACCGTTATTCGTAACCTTTTGTAAATGGTAAGATATTAAACGCAATTACGTTTGTGGCGGTATTTTTTTAATTGAACATTCGCCCTATTATGGTTCAATAATGGACTGTACGTAGGTGCGGAACTGTCAAAGTAAAGTCTAGGAGCTTTTACCGCTATCAACGGAACTCTAGTTGGTGTGGTAGGAATGTTAATGAACACATCTAACACAAAGACCGACATAGTGTCTTACTTTACTCCCTAAGGGGTAACTTTGCTCCATTTGAAATGAAGGTTTTTTTCTTTTTAAATTACTAATAATAACGGTATTAGTGAAAAATGTACATTTCATAAAGTGATACTTGCTGTGACACATTTTGTCAGTGGTGCGAATATTGAATCATATTTAAAAAAAACAATGGGCTCAAAGATGTAATTTATACGATTGTTTTGTTCAGCTTCAACATGTACCTAAAAATAAACCAATTTTGCAAAAAAAAAACTCGATTAAGAAATGAATTTTTAAAATATCCATAATATGCTTTCCGACCAAAGATTTAAAAATAGTTTTTTATTCTAAATTCCTATTGCTTATTGTTAAATTGTTGCAATTTTTTTATTTTCAGATGTTGTTCGTGTGCTGCTATGGAGCGTACGCGCAGTACAATGAAGGTCCCTTACCCCCGAGGCTGGTGATCCCAGGAGCCATCGCTCTGGGACCCAAACCTTCCGGAGGCTTCCGTCAGGGCCGCGTCCTCATCTCACCCCCCCAGGGCCAGCAGACCCATAGGATCCGTCGCCCAGGACAGCTCAGGGCCGGAGCCTTCAAGTCCGCCCCATCGCCTACCCCCTTCCTCCAACAATTGGACGACACCCCAAAACCCGTCAATGAGGAATCCGAAGATATTGAAAACTCCAGCACACCTCAGCCTTTTGTTTCAAGCGTTCTGCCTTACCTTCCTAGCCCTCAGCAACAGCTGACCGAGGAAGACGTCCCTCAAATATTCATCAACCCCGCTCCTATTGTGAACAATTATCCCCCTCTCCAAGCTGCCCCAACCAGACCTCCTCAGGAACAGGTCAGGCCAACCCCCCCAGCGCGTCCTCAACAGAGCATCGACAGGTACGAAGCTCCCGTACGTCAAAATCAGCCCGTCAGACTGGCTCCTCTATCATACAGGCCTGCCAGACCACAACGCCCCGAAACCAGACCCCAAGAAGATGAAGAACAGGAACCGGTCAGACAAGTCTACAGACAACCCATCCAGAGGCCCCAGCAACAGGCTGCCCCCGCCCCCGCGAAGCACCCTTCCAACACCAGGGAAAGGAAGCCCGTAGCCCAGGTCATCAGGAAATACCGCGAGGACAACCCCGACGGCAGCATCACATGGGGTTTCGAAAACGACGATGGCTCATTCAAAGAAGAAACCATCGGAGTGGACTGCTTCACACGAGGAAGGTACGGATACATAGATCCCGATGGTTTGAAGAGGGACTACTCCTACGAGACTGGAATTCCCTGCGACAAGGCGAAGGAAGATCAAGCTGAACAGGGATTCATCGATTACCAGGAGAATAAGGCTGTCCTCCCCAATGGAATAGTATTAGATTTAGCCAATATGGGCAAAAAGTCAAAGAGGCCAAGGTACTAAGTGTATTAGAAAATATCATTATTCAAATGATTAGCATTTAATATCAATACAGTTTGAAGTCACAAAATTAAACAAATCACTAGCCATTTAGTTTAATACAAACAGAAAATTCCCACTTTAGATGACAATACGTATTAGTGTCTCTATTATGCATATCAATAAATCCGTATTATATTTATCACTGTAAAAAGCTAATCGCAAGTAATTTATAAAATAGGTTAAGTGTAAGTTACTATTTCCTAAGCTTTGGATGATTTTCTGATTTTGTTTGCATTTGATTTAAAATGAAAACTAAAAACAAGCATTCAAAGCCTAAAATGTATTTTAAGGAAAATATAAACTATTTAAATACAGCTGTTGGCTTTACATTTATTTCCATAACCTTGGAATTTACAGGAAATGAGAGCAAAAATAATAATAACACAGGTAATTTGTACTTGTATATACATAAAAAGCAATAAAAATAACAATTCTTGAATTTATGTAAAATAATAATTTTTATCTAAATTCAATTTGAAGGATTCACGTGAAAATGTATCAAATATTTATTTGTTTGAAATACCAACAAAGATTTACATCATTTTTGCAACAAACATACAAAATATTTTTTTAGTTGAGGGTATTATTTATAAAACATTAAGCCCGTTGGATTAATGCAAAATAATCCGTGGATACTAAATTACATCTAAGGGAGAACAGAACACAATAATGACCAGCAATGAAAATGTATTAAAAACTTCCTTTATTCACGAACCAAGTCCAAATTCAATACAGAAAGGGTGACATAAGAAACAATTGAATAGAATGTACTAATTTAGCAAAGTTATTCTTCACTGGGAGAAGGTACAGAACTCGGACAAAACTTTTGTAACTTATCACATCTATGCTCCAAACCTTTACTGCCTTCATTACCAAACATTAATAAAACAATTATCGGTACTGAATTACGTATTATCAGGAAAACATTTATAAGCTTAGGTTAAGGTCAATGGTTTTGGTTAATGATTACTAAACTTATATTTATATCCAGCCATCCTTTTTTCCAATTAAAGATCTTTGAATATAAGCTGAATTCTTGCAAAAGAGGGGTTTATTGCAGACTAGTTGATTTAGTTCAAATGGTCACAAGATAAAACTATGTTCCGGTTCAAGTAATAACTGGGTCTGCATGAAGAGTAATTATCGTAAAAAGGTCAACACGCACTGGAACGTGGTTAATCGGAAATTTTCTGCGGTTCGTGAGAGCCTATCTCATTTACTGTCTAATGATTCCGGATAATAGGTAAGTACCGAAATATCATCAAAGAATCCATTAAAAGAAATGGTTTTGTGAAAGGAAAATCGGAGTACACTTCACAAATCTGCCTGGAAATACAGAAAACATGGCGAAAAGATAGTTCTTTACAATAATAGAGTTAAAGACAGACAAGGACACTAATGTAAAAGCTTAATAAGATCGATTATTGTTGAAATGTTGTGGTCGCCGCATGTTCATCGTTGAGGGCATTCTATTTGGTGGGGTAATAGAGATGTCCATGTAGTCTCCGATGCAGAACTTGGCTTGAGAGAGAGTCTTGTTGTCATCCGCGCCTTTCTGCCCAGAACAAGTTACCCCTATTTCTCTCATCCTAAAGGTGGGCGTTCTTATCTCCGGGTAGACAAGAGCAAAAGTCAAAGTAGGTACCCTTGTGTCTTGTCTCCGGGTTAACTTCCTTCACAAGGGAGGTGAGTTCTCTCAATGTGGCGTCAGGCCAGGTGTAGATTTGGAGCTCGTTTTGGGGGACACTTCCTCGAGCGTATTCGGCTGTCGAATTATGGCGGCCTGTAGAGCAGAACACTCTTAGAAGTAGGGGGCATGTCTAAAAAATAATTTAAAAAAACAAATGTACATGTTGAATGATTATTCGATTAAATAGAAGCAGGTGTAGACAAAGAACAAGCTTTTACATGATATCTACATGCCTAACAAAAAATCGTAGGTTATGTTTGCAAAAACACTACAAAATACCAATGCCGCATTACATAAAATAAATAAAATGTATGCATAACGATGATACATGATGCATGAATATGAAAGAGAGCAATTGAGTGGGAGTTTTCATTGATATTAAGGTAAATAATGTTAATTAAGATCAAAATAATAAACAAACCTTTTCTCTGTCTACCGGCTTTTCGGCAGGCTTGCTATCTTCAACAATCATAGATTCAACGCCAGCCATCATTTAAAGCTCTTTCACAATTTGGTAGGTATTAGTTATGTTTAAAATTACAATAGATTAACAACAAAATCGGCAACAGAACTGTCAATTTCAGAAACAGTGAATTAGAGATGGTCGATATTTCTGTCTTTGCGGTCATTGGAACCGTCAATATTAATTCTCCGAGGAACCGGCTATTTTTGGAACCGGTTCCATTTTTATTAAAAATTCGAAAAAGTGCAATCAACACTCGAAAAATATAAAAAATCGTCGACCATTTTTCAATGATCATGAAATGTTAATATTTGGAGGAACCGGTGTTTTTTCGTTAGAAGGTCGTGGTGAGGAACTGGACACGGATTCGGTTTTCTTTCTCAGAATATCGCCACTTACCCCACCACGAAAAGGATTTTTTCCCAAATTCGAATATATTAGCATACCGATGAACCTTTCCGCCACCGGGAGCTGGTTTCAAAAATACCAGAATAAAGAACCGGTTCCACTTCGGTCTCCGGTATTTGAAACCGCAGTAACCCCCACTTCAGATATCAACCATATCTACAATGAATCACCGATAACACCCTTAGATAACACCAAAATAATAAAGCAATATGCATAGATAATATAACTATTGTGATTGACAGGCGATAGAGTTGAGCAAGTTCCTACGTTGGTGAACGGGCAGCATCATAGAGTAAAGAAAATCTTGTAGCTTGAAAAAAATCAATAGAATCGAGTTACCTTAGTAATAACAATATAACAAGTGTTTATTTTTGCTTTCAAAGTGGTAAGAACATTTTGTGTTCTGCTATTGTGGTCATAATATAAAATAAACGAAAATGGTAAGTAAATAATAACTACGCAGACCTAAAACAATATTATAATGCATTTTACCTGGCTAAAGGTTTAATAGCAATGCGTCATTCCTTATAAATGTGCCATCCTTTGAATATAAAAAAATATGTTAATGTGTTTTCTTTTCATTTGATTCAATATAATTTTTCGTTTTTTCAGCCACCTAAAAAATCCAAGGGAGGAGGTAATTTTCATTAAATTAAATAAGTTCTTACAATTTGTGAAATCGCTGTCGCTATGATAAGATAAATTCATAAAATAATATTTTTCTCATTTTCTCTTCTACGGTTTAAAATTGTAATTTAAAACAGAACGTGAAAAAAATCATGTTTCTTTAAATCTAAAATTTATCTGATTTGTTTATTTTTAGCGAATGTAATTGATGGAGTGGATATGACCGAAATGACTCGAGAGAAGTTGGAGCAGTTCACTTGGCGAGTCAAAGGGGAACTAGACAAAGAAAGAGAGGAACGTAACTATTTCCAGCTAGAAAGAGACAAGATAAGAATATTTTGGGAGATAACTCGAAACCAACTTTTCGAAGCAAGGGCAGTCGTGAGGTAAAGAAGAATTTAATTTATCTTATTTTAAATTATCGTTAACTTTCTACAGCAGCTTAATTGCTCCTAGAGACAGAATCTGCTATTTTCACAATAATTTATATCTGCTAATGTACGATTTTAATTTTGAAAGAATCTTCACTGAGCGCTTTTTACTGTTACGAAATCAAGAATTAATTTTTTTGAGTCAATATGAAATATCAGGAACAAAGAGCGCGAAGCTGACGATATCCGCCAAGAGACTGAAGAAGAGGAACGCCAACATGAGCGCCGCGTCAAGCAGTTGCTTTGGGATCAATCAGGCCAGAAAGGGGAGCTGAGACTAGAGGGACAAGCGGCCATCAAAGCGGAGCAAGCCTCCCATGAGGCTCAAAGAAGAAGGCTGGCCATTGACTGCAGGGACCTGAAATTCAAACTAGTTGAAGCTGAACAGTCAGCAGCAGAAGAATTGAGGCAGGTTAAGTTGGTATGTCTGGTTTTATACGAAACAAATCACAGCCATGAATTGTCTCCCTTTTCAATAAAACAGTTTTCCCCCTTTACAAATATAATGGATCCACAATCACAATGCAAAATGTGCGTACTAAGTAGCGGCAACAAATTTCAATCTAAAATAAATCAAATGAGATAGAAAACAGTTTTCAGTTTTTTGGTTCTTATTAGCTAAGAAAATCAAAAAGCATAACTGAATATGTTTTTCAAAGGGCAATATTCCACTACAATTACTTCATTCAGATCCTTTATAAATGTTAGTATGTTTGATTCGTGTGTTTGGTATATAGCAATAATCTTCTGATAAACTTGATTATTTATTTTTATTTGTACTGCCAAGCAGTTAGTGATATGTTAATTTATTTATGAGTTATATGTTGGTATATTTGGTGTATGCATATAAAATTCAAAATGTTTAATATATTAATTTATAGAAACACCAAGAAGAACTTAGTAAAGTGAGAGCAGATTTTGAGGAGAGATTGCAAGAAATCAAGGCTGCAGCAGAACGCCGGCTACAGAAATATGTAGTTGATATAAATCTGGCCACGAAAACGGATCTGTTGGAAGTGGAAGAAAGAAAAAACAAACAGTTGGATGATTTGGTTAAAACACATGAGAAGGTTTTTGCTGACCTTAAGAACTACTACAACGACATAACTATCAACAATCTATCTCTAATAAGCAGCCTCAAGGTATTATGAAACTACTCTTAAGGTCTTTTAAAGGTAGTCACATTTGTTTACACCATGTAGTGTTTTTGGCGTTTGAACGGTCCTCGTTAAACGCTGATAAAACTTTTGATAAAATTGTGACCAGCTGTCAAGCTTAACGGTCATGAATGCTTGCTTAACGCTTAGCGGGGATCGTTCAGTAGTCAAAAATTCAAAATGGCATTGCTTCAGAGAGTTTGGCTCCCGTCTTTTAAATTAGGTACACAGTGCACAGTGCTTTGGCATATATTGATTTAATGAATGACACTTAAGTTAATAATTGGGGTGTGTATTATTTGCAGAATCAGATGGAAGAATATCAAAGATCTAAAGAGAGGGCAGAGAAGGCAGCCAATGATGCCGCAACAGAAGGGCGTAAACTTGCGGAACCATTGAACATGGCTCTGTCCGAAGCCGCTGAACTTCGAAAACAGCAACATAATCATCTTAGAGATAAAGAGGCATTGGCGGTAAGCACATTTTCAAATTTATTAACATTTGCAATTATCCTTTGCCCAAATGAATTGTATTAATATAAACTTTTTTTTTCTTTAGGGCAAATCGCGTATCTTGTCTGCACTGAGTAAACAACACGATGCCATAAAATGGGATTATGACGTTCTTGAACAGAAATACGAAAAGGTAAAAAGCTACTGGCTAGTTGTTTTAGTCACGGCACAGTGCAGTCGCAGGCAATACTTTTACTAGGCATCACTTTTTTTTAAATGTACGAGTGCCTACATAGATTTCAATTTGGTTAATTTTGCTTTCAAAACATATTTATGAAGCCTGACTGAAAACAGCTGCCCTCGGTGTACTGGTCAAACGTTGCTACGCAAATTACCACTGTGTACCTACATTGTATCTGATATTTTTATTTATTTATTCACGGCACATAAATGCCATTTTCAAAAGTTACAATCATTGAGTTCATCTGAGTTTGTTAGCGACAAAAGAAGAAACTGTTACTTTCTTATATCCACGGACAGCCAGGCGTACTAATCTATTTATTCCGAAAGAAATAAGCATTAAAAAAAGGCTATCAACTGTCTGTTTACAATATATCCTAGGATACTTTGAAGAAGTTACTCGCCAAATGAAAACTTTAAGCTGAAGAACCTCGTGCGTACTGGCAAAGTGGAAGGCAAGTGAAGCAGAGAATGATCACTAATGCGTTGGACTGATCAAATAGAACAGGCGTTAGAAACATCGGTGTCTGCGACTTTTTATCGTAACGATTCCCAACAAGCAGGCAACGATTCAAAAAGATGAACTTCAACTGTGTTATTGTATTTATAGTTTGAATCGTTTAAATAACTTTGTCTGTTTTTCGCATTTTAAGCTCTCGGATACAGAATGGCGTGCATTCGTACCATAATACACTGATAAAGTGTCATGTCTAAAAAAAATAAACATTATAAGCTTTATTTTTTAATGAAAACCAAAAATAATATTTAAAAAGGTCATTGCTGATTGTCTGTTGTATTACATTATTTTTAAGGTGGTAGCTGAGCGAAACGAGCTACAGGAACGTTTTTCACAAGCCATTCTGGAATTACACCAAAGGGCAGCTCTGAAAGGAGCTCTGCTGGAACAACGACTTCAAGCCATACATAAAGTTGAGGAAAAGTTTTCTACTAAGATTTGAAGCAACGTTTAATGCAATATTCAGATACGCTTCATAAACATTAGTTTTGTATGAAGGCTAAACTACCAACTAATGTTTGAATAAGCATAATTTTGAAATAAAGTTTATACATCAAACAGTATCTTTGTATGTTTTTAAAATGAGTAATATACAGTATTGATATCGACAACTTTGCAAACGGCTAAAAAAGGAACTAAATACGACGGAACGACCTAACTATTAATTCCAATGTCAAAAAATTTACATTAGCGACATAAGTAATCCACCTTAAGCTAATAAACTGTGTAATATTTTTGTCACCTGCACTAGACATTTATGTACATACAGTTTTTCGTATGGGAAAAATAAAGATTTAATGAACTCATTTATTCATAATTTATGATGAGTGATATGACAGCTGAGAATTATATCTGATATTTTTTTATCTTAAATCTAAAAATAATCTTTCAAAATTCATTTGGAAGGAGTAAATTTAAGAAAAAAACGTTTAAATATCATTTGTACATTGGCAATTATGATATTTAATCGATTTAAATTATATACAATAATTTTTAAACTTTCTTTGACAATAACATCGTAAAAAATATATCTTTAATTGAAATATTTCGATTCCCAAATCAGTTAAAAATTGTTGGAATGAATAGACGATGTCGTTCACGTTCGAGTTCGCAATGATTAATTTGAAATTTATCGAAAATTTAAATTATTTTCATCGCAACTAAGTAAATAAATAGTTAAATAGAAATATTAAAACAATACTGAATAATCTCAACATCTTCTTATGATTTTCAAATATTGTCAAGTTATTTGTAAACCGGGAATATTAGTCTTAAAAACAAAACAAAAAAAACGTTATAAAATATAAACTGAACTGAACTACTGAACATTCTGTTCTGTTTATTCCGGAAATCTATGGCGTAGCTGTCAAATTGACATCGAACTTGCACGTGTTTTAAGAAAAATAAAGCATTTTGTTGAAATAGGTTATTTAATTTAAAGCTTTGCAATGGGAGAAAAAGGTGAGTCGGCCCTTGATTTACAAGCTAGGAAAAAGAAACACCATGCCTTCAAGCCTAGAAAGAAGGTTGGTGAAAAGGAAGATGAAGATATACAGAAACTACAAGAGAAATATGACGCCGTAAGTAAACTTCAACATTCTAACAAGAACTTGTATTTTAATTTGAATAAATGCGAACCTTCACCAATAAATACATTTTATTTTAGATTGCCATCGATAGTATCAAGAGTTTTAAAAGTTTGCCCATTTCTAAAAAAACACTCCACGGCCTGAGGGATAGCAAATATTTTGTACCAACAGTTATCCAAAAACAAACAATAGGCTTTGCTCTGAAAGGACAAGATATTCTTGGGGCTGCCAAGACAGGATCGGGAAAGACATTGGCGTTTTTAATTCCTATTTTGGAATGTTTGTACTGCAAGAAATGGACAAGGCTTGATGGTTTGGGAGCTCTTATCATATCACCAACAAGAGAATTAGCCTACCAAATATTTGAAACATTAAAAAAGATTGGAATTTATCACGATTTTTCTGCCGGTCTTATTATTGGAGGACAAAATCTACGCTTTGAAAAGAAACGCATGGACACATGTAACATAATGATTTGTACACCTGGTAGACTTTTACAGCATATGGATGAAAACCCTCTTTTCAACTGTGCAAACATGAAAATATTAGTTCTTGATGAAGCGGACAGATGTATGGATTTGGGTTTTGAAACTGCGATGAACTCTATCATTGAAAATCTTCCTGGCGATAGACAGACTTTGCTTTTCTCTGCGACCCAAACTAAGTCAGTTCGTGATTTAGCCAGATTAAGTCTTTCTAATGCCCAATATGTAGCTCCACACGAACAATCAGAAACAAGCACGCCCATAACATTACAGCAGAACTACATGGTTTGCGAGATTGAAGAAAAAGTAGGCATGCTGTGGTCATTCATTAAAAATCATCTAAAAACAAAAAGCATTATATTCATGGCAAGTTGTAAACAAGTCAAATATATCTATGAAATATTCTGCAAGTTGAGGCCGGGCATCAGTCTCCTCGCTCTGTACGGAACATTGCACCAAGAGCGGAGGGAACAGATCTATAAAGAGTTCTGCAGGAAGTCTAATGTTGTCCTGTTCGCTACGGACTTGGCTTCTCGTGGGCTAGACTTCCCCCAGGTCAATTGGGTTGTCCAGATGGACTGCCCTGAAGATGGTAACACTTACATCCACCGCGCCGGTAGAACTGCCAGAGGTATGGATGGTAAAGGTGAAAGCTTGCTCATGCTTCTCCCTAGCGAGGAAGAAGCTATGCTGGAAGAATTGACTTCGAAAAAGATTCCTATCAAAAAGATACACGCCGACCCTTCCAAAATAATGTCTCCGCAGAGGAAAATGGAAGCTCTCCTAGCCGAATTCCCTGAAATCAAAGAAACTGCTCAAAGAGCATTTGTAGCATACACTAAATCAATTTTCCTTATGAAAAATAAGAAGGTTTTTAATATTCATGCAGTAGACACAAGCGCTTTCGCTAAATCTCTCGGCCTCGTTGTACCTCCCAGAATCAGATTTTTACAAAAGGTTAAAAAGAACCTAGAAATGCAAGCGCAAGAAAAGAGTGCAAATGCGTCAGCTAAGAAACTAAAGAATAAGAAGATGTCAAAGAATACAAGTGATCATGAAAGTGAAGTAGGTGAAGAAGAAGAGGCTGAGGAACCAGCTAAAGAAAATGATAACGGTTTTAATTTATCTGATGATGAAGAAGGCGATGATATGCTAATGGTGAAAAGAAGAAATCATGATTTTGTAGACAAAACTGAAGACTTGGAAGATGAAATACTTGAAGATCCAACAAGAAAACCAGCCAAGAAAAGTACAAAACCAGTAACGAAAGCTTCTTTAGCCAAAAAGATCTTGAATAAAAAAATTAAACCCAATACAATTGTCACATTTGACGAAGAAGGAGAAGCCCTATTAGACGAAAAAAAAGATTTCAGATCTGAATTAGCAAAGAACTATGAACAAGAAGATGTGGGTGGTCTAGATATTGAAAAGGCTAAGCTGGTGATGAAGGAAGAAGATCACTTTGACAAATTAAGATTCAGAGAGAAAATCAAAGCAAAGCACAAGGAAGAAAAAAGGAAAGCCAAAAAACAGAAAGAAGATGAACAGGAGGAGAAAGATGACTTTGGATCAGAAAGTGAATCGGACGGGCCCGACATGTCCTGGCTTCCAGATCCTGACAAAGTGTACGGAGAAAAAGATTCTGGAGGTGATGGAAATGATTCAGCGAATAGTGACCAAGAACAGACCTTTAACAACAGTGATGATGAAGGTTCTTCAGCGAGTGAAGAAGTGGTGCACAGGTTAGTTCTTTATTTTTTCTGGTTATTTAAATTTTGCTTCCATGTCTTGATGATTTCTTATAGATTTCATGGGCAAGTTTTGAATTATGACATTTTATTGATGGATTTTAAAGCTGTGCATGCCCTAAGATAGAAGAAAAAATAAATTCAGATAAATTGATTTTTCTGCCTCTTTTCTTGGGGCATGCACAGCTTTACAGCCTGAATGCTCCTAGTCTTGGCTATTTTTCACAATAATTGTCAATTTCTAAACAGATATAATAAAAATGTATGTACAGTATAATTAATAAAAGAGTTAATTTCATATTATTTGTTAATAATAATTTCTTTCGATTTATTCCAGGCCACTGAAGAGAAAACTGGTAGTCGCTAAAGGATTGGAACAAAAGAGTATCAAAAACATGAAGAAACTAAAACATGGAGTTGAAGATTTGTCCAAACAACTCACCATTAACGAAGCTGAAGAACTTGCCATGCAATTACTTAGAAGATAATAATAAATTGTTATTTATAGGTTTGTTTTTTCATAAATATTTAAAAACATACATAAACTATTGTGTACCGAAAACCTTTTTGTATTTATTTGATTCAAAAAAACATATTTAATTTCATAAATCTATTCCAGTATACAAAATTTTAGATATATACCTAACCGTAATCTTAACTATTTTGCTAATATAAAAAGATGTAAACGTAACAAATGTTTAAAATCTATATATCTCTAGTATTCTAGGTATCTAGGATTTTCCATAACAAACATATTTTTTATTTATTTAATATACATACTAACCAAAAACTATTGGTTCTAGAAAATCCGAAGAAAAGTCATAGATTGCCACTGGTAGGTATATAAAGAGAGCACTGAACATGATAATCATGACAAGATGTTAACATAACGCACATAAAGTCAAACCAGCCTAAGGTGGTTTAGGTTGAGATGTTTCAAATTCTTGTCACATGTGATAGTCATCAAATTGACAATTAGTGTCATTTTGAATTTTTGAAATTTGAAGTATGATAGCTGTCAAGCATAACATGACCGTTATACTTGACAGCTGCTCTCAATTTGATCAAAAACCCAACTTTAGATTTATAACGACGAAATGCTTTCTTTACGAAACTTGTGTTCATTTTAGTGATCACTGATCACTCATCACCGTGAATAGACTGGTTCAACGATACATACATATTTCTAGCAGAGAATTGATAAAATATACTAAATGCAAGTTAGTACCTCTAAACTCTTATTTTAATGGCACAAGTTAACTGTAATTCACCACCCCATCAATATAAAAAAATATATTTTGTGTAAAATAAATTATTTTTTGTTTCCCTCAATGTTGGCCCAATCCCGAGGGTTCTTCAGTACTTCCATCAACTTGGCTTCTTCCTGATTCAGGCTTTGGAATATGCATATACTCCCATTTCTAAATAAAGAAAAGAAAATAACAAATTAGTATGAAAAGTACTGTAATAAAAATAACAGTTGACTATGTGGGGTTATTGTAAAATATAGTCTTTATGGAAAAGGATTTAGTACAAGAATTATTTAATCATCAGCCTGCATTTGTGTATATGGGTGATGTCATCTCCACGCGGAGCATTATTTCATCACGTTTCAAAACTGTACTGAAACATATTTCCCATGATCTTTCTTTATTAAGATGTTAGAAGATTTGATTTTGAAAAAATAATCTAAAAAACCAATAAAAACAAATACGCAGCCTTTTCTAACAGAAATCTAATGTACTGAAATAATCAGGTCACAAATGCAATTTGTCACTTAAACACAATGAGTTTTGTACTTACAGCAGTCAAAGGTAAGGACATCAATATAGATTCGTATCTTGCCCCGGGAGTGTAGAGACCAAACTTGGTGCCTCGATCATAAATGAGATTGAATTCTACGTAGCGACCTCGGCGCAATAGTTGCCATTGTCTCTCGTGATAGCCATACGCATCATCCTTGTGCTGTTTTACTGGAATAAAATTAATTATACACAAGTTGATTTACCACGCAAAAAAGCTGCAATAACTTTCGAACGGTGAGAAACGTCATGAAATTTTCACATCTTTTTTGTCTGTAATTTCTAGGTCAATACAACTATTTTCAGCTTGTAACAGCATTTCCATCATAAGTAATAGTGCTTCGAGTTGCTTTCTAACTGTCAAAATCAGATGCCATATTTTACATTTCCAAATTTTCAGTTGTTCAAAATGGTGATGAAACTTGAGAGAAGCATGCCAGTAAATACTGGCATATGTACTTAAAAAATAAAAATAAATTAACAAATATTCGGCATTCTGTGGATAAACATATGGTCGTGGAAAATGTTTACAAAGCGAATGACATTAAAATATCACTCTTAGAATAATTGTTACATTTGCAGAATTGCATGCCAAACGACGATAGATGAGACATTTATGGCATACATGAGAATTCACGATCAGTAAAGTCAGAATTCTTTGGTCAATATGTAATAGTTAGACTTTCACTAAAATCTATAGCATTTCATCATGCTAGCACCTTTTAAAGTAACTTTTTTTTGTGTGCTAACATTGTAACTATCCCTGTTCTTGCGATAGGGTCTTCTTTCATTTACTTTAGAATATGTATACATAATCATACACTGTAAATGAAGATAAAGTGTTCACCTAATGGGATATAGCTGGGAATAACAGCATCTGCGCAAGAAGTGACAAATGCAAAAGCCTTATCCTGGGTTGGTGAGTCAATGTCATCAAAGAATATTCCCCCTACTCCCCGAGCCTCCTTCCGGTGAGGAATCAAGAAGTATTCATCACACCATTTCTTGAATCTGGAATAAAAATGCAAAATAGAAAAATGAAAAATAAACCTAAATTATTTTAGTATTAATTAAACGATAAACAATCAAGCTGATTTTATGACACTGATTCCAAATAATCGGTACATTTTGTTTCTCTTTCTGAACATACTGGTGACATAACAACACCTGAATATTTAGATATAAACTAGTGCAAATAATCAGTAGTAATATTTTAGGACATCTGCCTTGCTCGGGCCATACTGGTATATCCAGAATAAAGATAAAAATGTCATACTTGGAGTAATATGATTTGTCATGTTTATCGCAGGCAGTTTTCAAGGATTTGTGGAAATGCCTCGCATCTTCTTCATTCAAGTAATATGGGGTCAAATCTGTTCCTCCTCCAAACCACCACTGTGTGTTTCCTGAAAGCAATAACAGAAAACAGTATTATTAGATAAATCTGCCCCACATGATTAATTGTCAGAACTGCTAAACCTCTGGCTATAGAAACGAAGTATGAGGAAAGCAGGTTCATACATCAAATTATTAAAACAAAATCAAGGTATTGTGTACATCTTCTTGAACCCACGAGAAACCCTCATATTTATTTATTTTATTTTGCATAAACAGTTTTATACCAATTACAATCCAAAAGCAATAAAAAGAACACAAAAATGGTAATAAGAATTATACAATTATAATAGTACATAATAAAGTTAAAACTGAATAGTTAGTTCTTGCAACTTTTCCTACGAGGCAGTTAATAAACCTAGTTAATCTTCCCAGGGGCATCACCATTGGTAAGTTAGTTCTGCACCTGGGAAGAAACAGAAGCCTGTGTTGGCGGCCTCGCGTGAAATTATCAGGGACATAAAATCCAATTTCCGCCAGAATTATTATACATATGTCAGAAACTCAACTCGACATTCAACTACATATATTATTTTATTAGCATTATTATAGCTGTCCATAAAATAGCGAATCTCTTATTAAAACTTGCTTACTGTAGCATCGACACTAGCACTCATTTCTACAAATAACAACAATAATATATTAACCTCTAGGAGTCGGGTAATATTTCGAGAATATCTCAAAACCGAATGTAAAATTTTAAATTGTATTTGAAAGAATACAAATTCTTACACAATGTCAACATTTTCACTTTGGAATTTTTTTATGGAGTGGTAACGAAATGTGTTCTGAATCCCAGCACTCCAAACTATAAGTTGCAGTACACCTCAAACTAGTCATAATTTCATCACACTGCTATTGTAATTAGTCACTCTTCAAGGGTTCAAAACCTTATAAATAAATTTCATATTAAAATAATACAGACGTGTGATATCTCTAAATCGAAATAAAAGGTAGAACGATTTCCTTATCTAATCAGTTCTTTGCCATCTTCTATCAAGTGACGATCAAGAGTTTTATTCGAACAAATCTCTATTTACTAAACGAGGCCCCGAAAAGTAAGCCGGTACCTATTATAATTGTTTAATGAGTTGGTTGTGATACATCATATTATATTCTTCAGCTTGGTTGAGATTTAAGATTGGTTTTATTTATAATGAATTAAAGAAAACGTCCTTCAAAAAAGTTTTAACTTTTAACCCACCTTCATTGTCCGTGACTTCAAAGTATCTATAGTTAAAGTGTATTGTGGGCACCATGGGATTGCGAGGGTGGATCACTGCACTGACTCCGGCAGCGTAAAATGGCAACTCTCCATCTTGTAGTTTTTTGCCTCTGCAAATAAAGATTAAACAATTATAGCCTTTTTATTTAATATTTTGCAAATAAAATAAAAAAGATTAAACAATTATAACAATATAATTATAACAATGATTGATTTACTAAAAAAAGAGGAGGACTAAAATATCATTGGTGCGAATCTATCAAAAACTATCTATCTAAAGTCTGTCGAAAATTATAGAACAGTTTCCATTCTTTCAACTCCCGCTAAACCATTTTAAAAATTAATTATGCAAGCGCTCAGCAGAGGCAAAACTGCCCAGCAAAATTGTACAACCTTCTAGGAAGACTACTGCCATATCTTATACAAAGGCAATGTTTGTATTGCACTAATGGAATCCTGTTGTGAATTGAGCATTATTACTTGATTTGGTTTTTGTACAGAAAGAAAACTTGTGTTAAATTATAGCACTGTGCGAGTTGTATGTGACAAGTAACGCCATCTCTGATAGCGATTATGAACCTGTGTACAGAAGACGGCTTAGGGTAAAATGAAAAATAAAGCAATCCGAAGGCAAGAAGACGAAGTTGAGTGATTTGAGTGAGTGAGTTGGGTGGTAGAGGGAAATGAAAGATTTTATTATTACTTATTTGATGGTGTCAGCTTAGTGAGAAAATTACAAACCAAGCAGCAGAATTCATGAAAAGGTGATTTTCGACCAAGGTGTTGGATGAGTAGTACTGTTAATTCATTAGAGATATGCATATTTTGGTATTTCACCATACCTTGATCTCATCTGCTGTACCGCTCCCGGAGGCAGATGACCAGAGACAACAGATATATTGACTCCAGCCTTTTCAAATATTCTTCCATCTTGCATTACGCATGTGATACCTCCCCCGCCTTCTTCTCTTTGCCATTTATCTACTACAAACTTAGTTTCCTGGAAAATTAAGAAATCAATTAAAATATAATTTTGAAAACTAGTGTAAAGAATAATTTCTTTTTTATCAGATAAAAATGATGTACATAAAAGTAATCGGGTTTTAAATATCAATTTAATTAGTTTGATGCCATGTACTTTGGGTGCAAATGTTTCCAAATACAATTAGGATTCAAAAACAATTATCCTTATTGCCAGCTACGGGTTACCTTAATGGTTTTTACTGAAAAATTGTGGCATTTTATTCATACAGGTCTGCATAAAACAATATGGACACCTGATAACTTTATATACAAGCCCTTACACTATCCCCTTATCTATGGATGCAAATGGTCTTCAGGTATACATGACCACAAATTATCTGTCAAGCAAAAGGCATCACAGCGTGTTTTTAACGTATGCGTAATGAATGATTTGTAGCCGTGTAGGTACACACAAGTGTTGGCGAATTATTCATTTGGTTAAGTCACGGCTTTAGCTATACTACCGCTGAAACGAACGGGCCTAAGAGATATCTTAGTTGGTAAGAAGTTTGTTAATTGAGGAATAGAGCTTGGCTTAAAAGTTGATATTTTTATTAGATGCAGTAAAGTAAATCAAATGTTCATACTCTATCTTCTTCTGCTTCCAAAGCCCTGCAGAACTCAGCCTGAATCCTCAATATCATCAGTTCCATCTTGGACTTCATGTCATTGGCGTTCTTCTTCAGGTCTTCAACGGGAGTGATCGGCGCGGCCATGAAGCTGTCGTAGTCAACAGCCCCTCGCGCCATGTGGACGGTGCCATCTTTTTTCAGGAATGTGTAGGTCACAAAACCGGTGCCTAAGATTAATCCAAAACGCCTAAAAAACAGAAATATTTTGATTATTAGCGTATTATTACAAATGATGCCGTACCTCAAGTGTCAAAACTTATGTGACTGGTATGAGTGCAGTTAATCTGAGATTTTTTGGATGCTAGATAACCTCCGATAGGAGAGGGCTCAACAAGAAAAATAATATGATAAATTAATGAAATCATGAATGGCTTTTCCGATTTTATTTACTCTTATTATTATTATTTCTTGGTACAGGTTTAGTGAGCTGTTCAAGAAATATAACAACATAAATATCTATTCTAAGTAATTAAATTACACGCTAACCCTGCACTCATTAACAATGCGTACCATCAACTGTATTATTATAGCTGTTGTGGTAATAATAAACACATTTGTGTTTAGGTTATATTTTCTGTCAATTAACATACACATCGCTGTTCTAGTTCAATACATTAACAAGTCAAAAAAATTTTTTTTTTTGACTTCTTATAGTATTAAACTAGCACAGCGACATATTTAGAAATTATAAGAGGTTTTCATAACTTATGTGGACTAAAATTTTGATTATTATTGGTAAACAAAACATACTTCGTATTAGTTTATTTTTTTGACAGTAAACAAATTAACAGAAATGGTAGAAAAATTAGAATTTTTCTTATCTTTTGAGATTATTTGGCCTACATGCAACCTTTGCTACAGTGACACAATGCGACTGTTTATGTTGTTTACTACCGGTTTACTAAGGTTCTACCACATTTGTTTAGTAATAATTTAATTAAGAGTGTTAAGAATATTGTTAAAGGATATTGTAAACGTTTAAATATGGTGTCAAATCGTTTATTGGTTAGTCTGTTTAAAAACTAGAGGAGAAATCTTCTGACAGTTGTTAATACAAACAATATAAAATTTATTTTGATTGTGAATAAAATAAATTGAAAAGTATCAGTGAATAGGTGATTGTGTACAATTGTGATTATTTCATTTAATCGATTCGTATCGGAATCGAATCAGAATAAATTCTTAGAATTACTAAATGACAGATAACTAACCTCAATCCGTCTCTTCGGGTGAAATGGTAGGCGCTTATTGAACCCAACGTCTTAAAAGTATTTGCAAAAGTTTTAAAGAACATTTTGAGGTCGTAATTAGCGTCTTGTGTAAATCTTGAAGTTAGTGAATAAAAACGCACATAGTTTCTACCGGTTTTATGCGAATTCGAAAGAGCCTGTTGCAAATAAAAACTTTGAAGTTTCAAATCAGCTGTTTGAGTTTTGGGCGGCGAGCGAGAAGATAAGAGTTTCATAATCAGAGTGGCAATAATACGTTATGTTCGTCCCCCTCTCTCGCAGGCTAGATAGAACAAGTTGTTCCCAGGTAGGTGCGAGAGCGGTAGCGGGCGGAACACCTTGGCGCGAATAGCAGTGCGCCTGTCAGAGTGATATTGATCTCTCATTAGGACCGCATTGCCGTACATTAAGTTTCTGCCGAGAGCTCTCATTCGTTTCAGGCAACCGTTCTAAGTCTGAAGTGCGCTACAATTCTTCGGTCTGTTTACATTTTATAATCATAATATCGAAAAAAACATCAGTTCGATTCGAAGCCATTTTGAATAATCGTCGCTTTCCGCGCCTTGTTCCACAGAGGCAGAACCCCGTTGCGCCCACACGTCACTGGACCGTGGCGCAACGGTGACGAGCGGTAGATCGGGAAACGAACTACGGTCGCGCTAGTGTCTGTCTGTCCGCGTGCGCAAAAGCGAGAGAGGGCGTGCGACGCCGGCCCATTCTGACAGCGCACCGCGAATCGGTATGCTTTCCCTAGGATCCTGCCAAAAGTAGCCAAGAGTTCAGCAGCGGGGCACGGCGGCAGAGCGCAGAGCGGTCGCGTCGCATCCGCGAGTGTCATGTTGTGATCCCGAGCACTGAGCTGTTCTGACTATCACACAAAGAGAACTCTACCGCGAGACTAACGGCTAGCCATCTGTCGTCGCGTGTCGACACACAACCTCTCGGTCGCGTCGCGGCGGTAGCGGGCTCTGACAGGCGATAAGAGCTGGAGAAATGAAGAAGTTCACGTTCAAGGGGGTGCTGGATGGCTTCCGCAGTACCGTGCAGCCTCCGTCCAGAGGAGCTGACCAGGAGATCCAGGAGACCCTGCGCCCGGAGCATTTCCAACTCAAAAAGGTAGCTAACTTAGACTTTCAAATATCCCGCTCTTTTCATCGCAGTTCTACGTAATAAGTCGCCTTACTTTTTGACACTATTTTGATTACAATGCAGAATACATTGTAATCATTTCACGTAACCGACCTTCATATTATGCATTATCTTTCCAGTTTGATTCTTACGCGATTTGTGTTATTCTATTCCCCGAATTTACGCAGCGAAATACAAAACATTTTATCGTAGCCAATTTGCCGATAAAAAAAGATAATTTGTAAAAGTTCGTGGGGAAAACTTACACGTTAGAATATTGACAGATGATTCACGGTGGGATTGGCTCGTTGTTCGCTGTATGTACGTGGTGTACATCTGCACAACAGAATATTGTATCTGTTTTAATAATTAGCCATTTTATTACAATGTGCACCATTCCTATCACATTATAATAGCCAACACACCATACGTGGCTTTGATTCTTACATACGAATTCTCGGTAATAGGTGAACGTTAATAATCATAATTATTATTTTATTTCACATAGCCCAGCCAAATCAAAGGTGTGCTGTGACTGAATGAGTGTAGTACTCGTATTGTCTGTCATTTATTAGAACTATAACGTTTTGATATTAAAGTGTACGTTTTTTCCATACGCCAGCAAGTCGCATGGAGGCCTCTTTATGTATCTGTTTTGTTATGTTAAACAAGTATCATATCAGGGATTTGTAGCAAAAACTGCCCGTAGTCCAATTTATTTATTTATTTAGCAAAGAAAAAACACATTTGTCACAAAAAAGGTTTTGACTGTCCAACTAGGAATATTTCCCGTTTTAATAAAATTAAATGTTCTTGAAATATTACAATGATTTATCCCAATACGGGCTTCATTAGTGCAAGGAAACCAATATTGGCATTAATATGAGACATTTATCATATTTCACACATAACATTTTATTAACACGTAGTACTCAGGCTGATCCTGAGATTAAACAAACTAACATATTCTCTTTTAACCTAAAACACTCGATTTTTACCTATACACCAAAATTACCGAAAATCCCGATAAAAAAGAATCACCAGCAAGAAAAAAATACAGAAATGTAAACAGACTCTCCACATTTATTAATTATGATTTTTAACATGGTAAAAGTTAAAAAATCATTTTATCAATAACTTAGACTTAGTCTATATCTTACAGCAACCCAACTAAATTTTAATTCAACATAATAATATATGAACATATGGTAAAAATAATATGAAACCAGAGAGGCTTATATAAAAAAAATACCTTTTTGTAATATTTAAATCATTATTAAAATTTTATGGAATATTTTCCTGTTGTGCTAGGAAAAAACTGAAAATACAAAAATTGAAATTTGTGTGTTTTTTATACCATCCAAACTAACAGAAAATTATATTACATGCGTTTAGCATATCTTTTGTTTTACGAATTGAAAATGTAGAGAAGTAAAATAGAAACATCGCGAGTTTCAATATGTTTTAAAACTCAATCAAATTCACAAATAAGCGGCTGCAAGTTTTCTGTGACAATCCATTTTCCACGAAAAAAATATCATAAATGTTGAGTTAGATGTAACAAAGGAAAACAAAATTGCAACATTAGAATTTATTTTTCCCAATCGATCAAAAATGGATTCGTGCCGCTTTGATCAAGATCGCTTCATTCCTTATTCGAGTCATACTATACAAACAGTTTACGATTCGCCCAACAAAATGTTTTGTAAACAAAACTCACAACCGGCCCACGATTATTATCCAATACAAGATGTCAAACCACTACAGTCCAGCCGCTAATGAGCCACTGGAAAAAAATCACCGTCCGAAAGTTTTGTGATGTCTCGAACGGCTCTACAATTTCTTGGCAAGACGCCATTTCTTTATAAATTTCTTCTTCTGTGTTGTTATCTGAGTCCTTTGAAATATTCAGAAACTTAAAGGTAAAATTATAATACCCACACGTAAATTAGTTTGAAACCACTTTATTTTAGTATATTGATTAAAATAAAGTGGTTTAAAACAAATTCATCTACTTATATTGTTGTAATTATAGTAAGCCATAAACTAAAATGCTTTTTGCGAATTCGTTATTGATAATTGTTTAGGAATATTTTAAATGACACAGATTGTGAAATTTACTTGAGCAATGCAATGTTACTACATAAGGAATGTTGACTCAATCAAGTTTTACTAAGCCCAAATTAAATGGTACGTTATACCTACTGCCTAGATTTTTTTGAATGGAAAATGTAAGTACTTTCTTGTCAATGAGAACTATAAAAGCAAAGAAAGTAATCTCCTACAGGATTTTTTGGAATTTACACTTTTTATTCATTCATTTTATGCAGTTTCATTAAGCTTGTCCTTAAATCAAATGCATTTTTTAAATATTTTTTCATTTTCTAGATTCTTATTTATCATTAAGTGATAATAATATTTGGATAACTTGTATAGCGCCGTTTTTGTGAGAAATCACCTCAAGGGCGATGAATCATTTAAAGTTACTGACTCTAACTCTAACTCTTGTTCCTTATACCAATAGAACGGCGCTATGCGCCTTACTTTGTTACCTCATGTGGGTGGAAAAATGCTTTTACGTGACTATTGAATTTAAATTCACGAGTTTACGTAGGGAAAAAATATGTTTCTTAAAACCCTACAAATTAAAGCAAATGCTTATGTATAGAAGCGTAGTGTACACCAAGAAAATGTAATGTTTAAACTAATAATATTAGTGTTATAATATAGGTAATTCATCTCAACGATGAATAATAATTGTAAAAGTATAAAGATACAAGCGTAGGGTGGTATATACTCGTACACAGCCTGTTCAAAAGAAAAGGTGAATTTCGAATTCGCGGGCTGTGTACATTTTTTTTTGTTATGTTGGTACACATATGTTTATCATATGTTAGCATTATCAGCCATTTTGGATTAGTGGTTTGTTTTCGACAACTGGAAAGGTTAGTCACGTTTTTGTGTGTTCTTCGATTTTTTACTTTAAAAAAAAATGGATCAAAGAATAAAATCCATGATTTGTTTTTCCACAACTCCAGGACGCTCATCGTCATTAACATCTTCTCGGCCTTCTGTAAAGCGCTTGTACCACTTATAAACACTTTTTTGAGACCAAGTAAACTCGCCGAATGCCACAGTCAACATTTTAAGTGCGTTGGAGCACTTTATTCCATTTTTAACGCAAAATTTAATACATATTCTTTGATCCATTTTTTTCAAAGTAAAAAAATCGAAGAACACACAAAACGTGACTAACCTTTCCAGTTGTCAAAAACAAACCACTAACCCAAAATGGCTGATAATGCTAACATATGTTAAAAATATGTGTACCAACATAACAAAGATAAATAAATCGATAATCGAATGTACACAGCCTGCGAAAATTCAAAATTCATCTTTTCTTTTGAACAGGTCATGTATATGTCGACTGTGTTTAGGTGAAAGGCGTTACTCCACATTTTTTGCAAGGAAATTTAGACCTCAGTGATAAATATAACAGTAATGCTGTTGTGATTGACACCTGCTCATAATTTAAGCAAATGCTGAAACAGGCCGAGAATCGGGGGTGATGATTTGAAGTGGTAGCTGTAAAAAAATGATAATGGCGCTAATCATCGATTTGCGACAGTGTGAAATGTGACAGTGGTTCAAACCACTAGGCCTAAGTTTATTGCAAAAAATGAGAAAACACCTTTCACCTAACACAGTCGATATATATTTACATAGACCGGTTGGTAGCTGAGTGGACAAACGCGTCGGATTCCCACCCGGGCGTCGTGGGTTCGAATTCCCCTACTGGCTAAGTCCTCCATCATGGCCCAGGCAACATTTTAGGCTTATTATTATTTATTTAATTATATACGCCCTCATGGTCTTTTACATAACAGTGTAATATATAACATAAAATAATAGTGACATAAAAATAACATAGAGTAAATGATTAGCACCCAAAAACACAAGTAAGTTAATAGAAATATTATAATGCAATAAATTAACAGTAATATTTTTGAAAGAGGTATGCTACTATAGCCTTATTATGGTAATAGGAGTTTTTAAATATTTTCATGTTATTCGTAACCCTAGAATATTTGTCTTTCTTAAATATGGTTTTATTTAATTGTCGTTTCTTTTTAAACTCACTTTGAAATGTTTTTTTTTAAATGAATTTGAGAGTTCTTAAACATTACTAATTTTTTCTAATGTCGTTAGGTAAGTTATTGAAGAGTTTTATTTTTGGGTGTGAGTAGTGGTGTTCTTAAAAAGAGTTATTGCTTTTAGAGTATGAATATATACAGATTTAAGTCTGGTGCGATTTTCTGTGATAAATTGATATTTTTGTTTTATTTCAACACACATTTGAAGTATTATTTTTGAACTTGACTTGTCAATAAAAAAAATATTAGTTGCTTTAATCTATCCATTTCAAATATAGAATAAATTCTGTTAAAATACATTATAGGTAGGTAGTAATTTGAAAAGATTATTTTTAAAGTTTGATAATTTCACCCTCATATACGGACGTGGTAAATTTAGTTCTACAAAACCTAATCTGTTAACATTGAAATATTTGGACCCGAGTTTAAAAAAATAAAAATTCAAACGTTGTTGGCATAATTCGAGATAGGCAGCGAGCGTTAATGGCCACCGGGGCAAGGAGTGTGAGATTTCTGTTGGTTTTCAAGGCCTTCCAGTACATCGCCTTAATTAAAGAAAAGTGAAAAACTGTTTAAAATAATTCATTTATGTTAATGGTTATTGTAGTTATCGCAGCGAATCTTGAATCTAACGCGGTACTCACACAGATGCATTGCTTGCATATAGCATGTTTAAAACAATATGTTATTCGACTACAAAAAAGAAATTTCTAGTGAAATAAAAAAAAAAAGATTTTCACTTTGTTAAAATCTTTTAGACTATTCAAATTTGATGCTAGAATCCATTAATTAATCTTTTTTCGCTAATAGCAATACGTAAGCGTAAGCAAAACAAATTGCTGTTTCTCAATGACGTTTGAAAAAAAACACCATTAAAGTGTAAGTGTATACATATGCACCAATACACACAGTGATAAGTTTTTGTTGTTTTGGTCAACTCTAATTACGAAGCTTATGCAATACGCGGTAGGTACTCGTACCGCCCGCATATACTGGGCATCTGGTGTCTATGATGTCACAATATTTTCTATGTTGCGCGTATCAATCAGTTCCATTGGGTTATGTATCTATTATTATAGAATGCCAACTAATAATTGCTATTGGCATTTTTCCAAACGCCGGTCGACTGGTTATGTATCGGTTTATCGTGCCATGGTCTTTCTATGGGGTTCTACGTCTCAGGGAGCTTTGAAATACATGGCATTTCCTTCAACTTAACTAGTTAGTATTCGAGATGGAAAAAATGACGAAATTAGAAAAGGATTTTTTTTGTTTTGTTTTTATCTGACATTTTTTATAGCGCCGTTTAATAATAAACTTCATCGCAAGAGCGCTTATTTTTTTATCAATTTTTCGATTTGCTAAAGAAATTCTTTGTTATATTTTGCCACACTGACCGAATTGCAAAAATAAGTTAACACTATTTTGGTTTTTGTGTTCATTTCACAAAACTTTTAACACTCTCTTCATGAAAAACATTAAAAAAAAACTATGGAGTGCACAAAAACATGGCATGCAGCTACTGAGCACACATATAATACATTAATAATAATAATAATAAATATTTATTTCAATACAGTTTACAGTAATAACAGCAAAATAATAAAAATAAAAGCAGAATAATCATATAAAATACATAGGGTGTATAAAGGTGTAGGTACATTTATATATTTTAACAAGAGATCTATACATTGTAAACAGTTTATATATATACTACAGAAACATTAATTAAATAGAAATAAAGACCATTATCCGTATTTGCTTAATACATATAAACTTAGTTTTTGTTTATTTTAATACAGTTATTACTTTTGTTTTCTCGTAATCTGCATTTTCATTATACTGGTAGTTTTTTAAGTAAACCGTATGTCCTCTTGCATAACTTTTTGACAGACAAATGAATATTTCAAACCTCAATAGCTCATGACGGAACTGATATTGCGAGCTGAAAATAATTGCGTTGAGCCAGAAACTTGCAAATAGGAAAAACTGTCCGAATTTCACGACGTCAGTGCTCACCGTTCATGATTTTTTAGTGAGACACGCAGACAGTATTTTTTTACGACCAATGAAAAAGTCCGGCTTTAACTATTGAATTATAAATTTTCTCTACTACAGCTAAAAGCTTATTATTTGTGATGGTGAGTCATATTTAAAATGGCGCATATCTATCTTTATTGCTTTGGGTAAGGTTCAACGAAATGACACATACTCGCATTGTTACATTGTATTCTTTACAAATAAAGCATTAAATTATTCAGAGATTTTATCTCTCTTAGATTATTTTTGTATATTACCAATTTTATACCGAAAAACGGCTTCCCTCTGAAAAAACTTTCTTCACAAAAACTAATTTCCCTTTAACACCCCTTTCGGGAAATACGCAGTCACGACAACGTACATTACGACGGATAGGTAAGTCTGTTTTTGAAATAGAGTGAAATTTAAAACAAACTTTCACGCAGTTTCCTAAGTACCTACCGCGGTAGTAGGTCCTACGCTTGTGTCTGAAATTTCTCTTATCAAAATAAATTTTACAATCTTTTTCAACCCTGTTTATTATTAGCATGAAAAGCTCGTTTTGAATTTTGTCTTAACCACCAGATAAGAGTTTTAGCATAGATAGTACAGATGGCGGAGTATTATGTAGGGTAGTGGGTTTCGGGCCTACTCTCGGGGGCCTTCTTCAAAATTATTTTATTGCTAAAGTAGGTACCATTACACCCTTAATTGTATTATACCCTAATGGTTGATAATGAAGACGAACGAACCAAGGGGTAGACGAAGGCAAGTACTTTGGAAACTTGTGCTGAATTTAACTTAATCCCTTGGGATATGTATTTAAATCATACGCCACATTACATACATTTTTTTTCTAAACAAACAACGTTTTGTTTTGTCAACATTAATGAAACAATGATATTTGTTTATAAATAAAACAGATAAACTTTGTTTAAAACCACTTTTATTTTCAATATTTTGTCGAGAATATTAAAATTAACCTAAAATACAAAATACTGATATATATATATACATATTTAGGTGTTGGAATGAGAAGAGGTAATTGAGGGGATTATGCTAGAGTAAGAATATCTACGGAGAGAGAGTTAATTTATTTTACCCAACCTAAACAAATTTGCGATAAATTACTTAAATAGACAGCAAAATTTTGTCAAAATTTCACACTGCTAAAAGTATTGTAACCATGTTCTTTGACTCGTGCGTCTCACGGGACTCCGCCCACACGCTTTGATGTGCAACTAAACTGAACATAACTCAACGGTTTTTTAGGTAATATGGTATATTTATTTTTATAAGAATACTGTGAAAAAGTGGTTATACGAATAAACAAAAACATTGTGTCGACATGTGCTATGAATGGATGTATAAATACCGTAACCCTAGTCTTAGCCACGCCCAGGTCCAACCGAGTCAGTAAAACCTAGTAAAAACTGACTACAGATCGATATACAGCGTTGCCTCTTGTATATTACTGCTCTAAGGGATTATGTGAATAACAGCGGCTTACTGGAAATATGTCTAGGGTAGGACTATAATATAAATTAATTTGGTTATTCAAAATATTGCATTTACTCTTTAAAGATTTTCTGATTTTCTAATGCTTCTAAGTTATCTAATTTTTTCCCTTTATTACTACGGTGAAGAATTTTAACCCCTGAATCCCTATTAAAAGAATGATCAGTAACAATGAGGTGATCGGCGAACTCTGAAAACTTATTGTTTTTTAAACATCTTAAGTGTTCACTAATTCTAATATTTACATATCGAGATTCACAGATATCACTATCCATAATACTTCAAATCACCCGGTATCACATAAGCTTTCTAGCCTGTGTACCATTGAGTGATATGCCCATCTCCTTCCCCTCCCCACTACCTTCAGCCTCACAATATGCCCAAACTGGGGATGCCATAGTCTTACTGGCTCTAGACGGTTGGTAGCAGTTGGGACTCTTGTGCGGTATTCAGTATAAAAAAGTCTTGTAAAAGCTGTTTCCTGTTTTTTTCTCTTGTGCTCAAGCTCATCTTCAACGTCTTAGGTTTTTACATTTTGACATTAAAAAAATTGAATGACCACTTAAAGAAACGTTTATCTTTTAATGGTGTTGAGTTTCTATCTTCTATGTTGATTTAAAGCCGCGAGATAAGCCTTCGCAGAGCGTTTTCTTCAACCGTTATCTTTATTGGATTCTTTGTGAATCCCAGATCCTTCCGCTTAAAACAATACCGTACTCATCGGGTAGTCAGTTTATTTTAATTAAAATCGTCCAAGTTACGCAGTTATTATTCAAACGCCAGTTCATATTGTATAACAATATTACGAAATAATGAAGTTTGATTAATTTAATCAAGGTTTGCACTTCCTGCCGGAACGTTAATCAGCAGAAGTAGTAATTAACTGTGCACGGTAATCAGCGATCACCTGTTCTGTTAAATTTTAATTTACCACTGTGGGCGCTGTATTAACTATATACTGCCAAAGCGATAGTACAGTGAATATTTCGATACCAGGCTGTTCAACTCGTTTATGACCCAGTTAATTTTTTCCATCACATTTGCTTGGTGTCATCGCGAACTAGTTTTGTACGCCATGCTAGTTTGCGTTGGAACTGTCGCTTGCAAAATTGCTTATTGTTAATTTCGAATTATTCTTTTACGTTTGCAGGTTTTTCGGAGAACCCTGAGTTTTTCACAAGAGCCCTTTTTGTGTTTATTATTTATTTATTTATAAATTAACGGACTGAAGTCCAATTACAAAAAAGACATATAAATCACGAAATGGAAAAAAAGAGCAACAGGGAAGGAATAGCACATACATAATAATAAATGAAGCGATAACAAAATAAAAATAAACATAAGAGAGAACATTCAAGCCATGGTCTAGTCAAAGTTTTGGTAGAGTCGTAAAGAATGACAAAAATCATTTAGACTGCTACCAATAGTTTCAAGACCATGGCTTGAGTTAACAAGTCTTGACATCCTGGACATTTGAGAATTATACCCATAATTAGTATTGTGATGATCGAGGAACAGCAATTCATTGTTTCTGAGTCTACGGCAAGGAATGTTGAACTGGATAAGTTGCAACAGAAGGTGAGACAATAAAACAATAATTTTGTAAATGAAAATTAAAATAAAAAAAATTAAATGAAAATTAAATTAATTATAAAATGAATAGGATCAAGAAAGGGACGCTTAAAGAGTTTGGGCATGTAGAGCGAATGAACGAAGAAAGGAGGGTGAAAAAGAATACATGATGCGACAGAGAATGGAAGAAGAAGTCGTGGACGCCTGAGCAAGACATGAATCGATCAAGTGGATCAAAACTTGGATCGGGCCATGTGAAAAGTCGGAATAAAAGAAGAGTATCTATGAGACGATATATGAATGTGAATGAAGCAAGAAGTGTGTGCCAAGACAGAGTTGTATGGCGGTCCGTCCTCTCTGTCTACCTCTGCGGGGTAACGGCGTGATGGAACGTTAGTTATAAATTAAAATAACAACAACAAAAAAGGTATTTCATGCGTTCTTACAGGTGCTAGAAACTCTATCAGGAAAAATTGATTGAACAATTTGCGAAATCGCTTCGAATCGGTATAGAAAATATTGAGGTTAAAGTGCCCATATCGTTATTATATTTAGCGTACGTAACTTGCCGTACCCGTCAACAGTAATATCATGCCAACTCAGCCGTAAGTAAACAACAATTTTCTCATTAATTTACATATTTGCCTTGGGCGTGCATAATCACACGGCCGCAGGCTGTATTTTCCGACGGAGCAGGCAGGGAAGAAAGGCCCCGTCTGACGTCTGCTTATTTATTTATTAAGTTATC
The DNA here is from genome assembly GCA_022651775.1 of Drusus annulatus. Lineage (NCBI taxonomy): Eukaryota > Metazoa > Arthropoda > Insecta > Trichoptera > Limnephilidae > Drusus > Drusus annulatus. The sequence goes on along the minus strand of JAGWCC010000153.1, from coordinate 3,357,335 downwards.
TTCAACCGCTCCCTATGTATAGAGATGGTCGATATTCCTGTCCCTGTTACAAGGAACCGGTTCCTAGCAGGTCACTGGAACCGTCGATATTAGTTCTCCGAGGAACCGGTTCCAAATTTTCGCAAGTAAAAATGTCGATATCCTTTGTCCGTTCCTTAGAGTATATAGAGTGGTATCAATCCAAGGCAGTGCAGTCAGTTTTTGATGATTTTTACCTGACTCGGCGGACCTGGGCGTGGCTAAGACCAAGGCTAGTGTATTTATACATCCATTCATATCACATATCGACATAATTGTTTTTTGTTTATTCGTATAACCACTTTTTCACAGTATTGATATCAATAAAAGATATAGCATCTATCCTAAAAACCCGCTTAGTTGTGTCAAGTTTAGTGGCATAATAAAAAAATGTGGACGGAGTCCCGCGGTGACCCAGGAGCTCAAGATCATTGTGACAGTAGGTAGAAGCGGAGTATTATATTTGTTGTCTCTTTCTCTCTCATGGTGTACGACGTAAAAACCCTGGAGAAAGTGATTTATCGCAAGTTTGTATCGGTTGGGTAAAAATAATTAGCTCTCTCTCCATACATTATTTCTCCAAGGTCCGTTCGTCTCGTGTTTTTTTGGGCGAAGACCAGCTCCAGTGATTTTCGTTTTCAAATCTCTACCGGCTAGTGCTTTTGTCGATTTGCCAGTACTTTAAGAAAAAAATCTCCGTCGTGGAACTTTTCTGACACCAGGAGCCGTTTCCAAAAATAACTGAATAAATAACCGGTTCCTCGACGGTCACCGGTAACTGGAACCGCAGGTACACCCAATTCTGATATCGACCATCTCTACCTATGTATAAAGTTTATACATTTGACGGCCTCTATGGTCGAGTGGTAAGACGCTCGACTACGAATCCAAAGGTCGCGGGTTCAAACCCGGCGTGCGCCAATAACTTTTATTTAATCAATATGTGTCATAACACATTTAATTCATATAAAAATAATAAGAAGTATGTTTGCGGCACGTTCCAGAGTGGTAGATACTCTAAGTATCGCCCTGGTGAAAGACCACCATTCAGAATTGAAACGTTGCTTGAAATGGCTTAAGCCGTGTTTAGTGACCAGATCTGAATAGCCAGGTACTTCCCAACCTTCTTCTTCCCGATCTCCTTCCCCTCCCCACTACCTTCAGCCTCACAACATGGATGCCATAGTCTCACTGGCTCTAGACGGTTGAGACTCTTGTGCGGTATTCATGTAAAAAAAATAAAAAATACATAGGTAGAGATAGTCGATATATATAAACTACTTTTATACCATAAACCTCTTTCGGAAAATTTTGCATACTTGTTACATAATATAATGTACGTCTCTATACCGACTGCTCCTGAATTAAGTCGTGCTAATAACTTTTTTGATAAAAATGATTCCAAAATGGAGATTTCAAAGTCTCGCTGTTTATTCGCTCAAAATATTTTAGTTCTGGCGTTCTATGACTTTAATATGGATTCGCAGAACATTTTTGGTTTTAAAAAGTTTGTTAAATAAAACTGTTGAAAATTTAGAATATTTTCCATCGGGTATGTTTATTCATACTTTTTCGGGTCTATACACTGAACCAAAAAGTCCTAGAAATGTAATCTGTAAATATTTGTAAAAAAAACTAATGTTGTAATTTACATGAAACCTTTTCGTCTCCTAGACTCGCTTAAGCCATTTTGCCTTTCCAGCGATGATATAATAATATGGTTTACAACTCAGAGCGCTGCTGAAGTCAGTTTTGATGAGTTTTGCCTGACTCGGCTAAACCTGGGCGTGGCTAGGACTAGGGCTAGGGTATTTATACATCCATTCATAGCACATGTCGACATAATGGTTTTGTTTATTCGTATTACCACTTTTTTACAGTATTGTTATAAACAAAAATGTAGTCTATAACCTAAAAAACCGTTGAGTTATGTCCATTTATGTCGCATATTAAAACGTGTGGGCGGAGTCAATCGTGTGGGAGACGCGGGACACGAAGAACATTCTTTCAATACGTTAAAGCGGTGTGGTAATTTGGGAAATTTTGCTGTCTCTTTCTTTCTCATGGTGTACGACGTAAAACCCGGAGAAAGTGATTTTTCCCAAATTTGTATAGGTTGGGTAAAAAAGAATTAGCTCTCTCTCCATATATTGTTACTACAAGGTTTACAGCAATGACGTTGTTGGTTTACTGTATGGAAGGTCCCCGACATGAGATATTCGAAATTAAAAAAGTCAATAAATTTCACTCGAACTAAGGGAATGTTTACCCTACTTCTCGCACACAGGCACGCTTACAACACACTTCTATCGTTTTCTCTTTAGTGAGTATGTTACTACTAGATTGATTACCCGACTTCACTCGAGTTTCAACACTCTTTTTTTTTTTTTAAATATGGCGTCCTGTCTGCTCCACAGCTCATGATGGAAATGATAAATTCCAGCTGCAAATTTTTACGTTTTCATAAAAATTTCTGACGGAGAAAGTTGTGCGAAATTTCATGACGCCGGAGCTCACCGTTCGCGAGTTTTTACCGCTTCATGCGCACAGATTTATAGTTGCGGTTGATTTCTTATTTGCTCTGGTCCAAATAAAAAAGTCGAATAGACATAATCAATATTTGGTTGTCATGGTGCGTCAAGCACAAAAATACTTGTGATTTGAGATTTCGTTAACAATTTCTAGGTGTTATTCATAATAAGTGTTTTCATCTGCCTACGTTTCTCACCAATCGCACTATCGGCTGTGTACATAGAAGTTTGTATCGCGTGCGAATTCTTTTTAGTGTATTAAATATGATAGTCATTTATAGTTTTTTCTTCTTTCTTGTAGAACTCCATAAATGTTTTTATAATTTAATTTTATCAAATTGCACATTATTATTATAATTGAGTTTTGCTATTTAAAGTTCTTGTTTGAAGAGACAGCTGTTTCGGCGTTCAGGGCCATTGTCAAACTGTGGTTAGGCAAAAAGGTTAAAGAAACGACTTATTTGTATGATTTTAGTCTACTGTTTTAACCGCTATCACGAAATAAAAAACTCAAAATAGCAGAACTAAAAAAAAATAAGTATGATAGTGAACCATTTGTCTAACTGTTCATTTCGAAAATCAGCTGACCTGAGATAGTAACACTTGTAATGGGATATAATTAACCATATGGAAGAAATTCACACTGACCTACACTTGAATGAATATAAAACTAATAATTACATTTCATGAGTGCAGTTTAATATTTTATTCAATGAAAATGAAATAATAATATAAGACCACAGATTTAATTAAAATTTTTATTCTAAGCATCATCAGGGTACAGAATTAAACTAAACAAAAAATATATAGTGTGTGGTTATACATCGTCGTCAACGGAAAATACCTCCCATCTGGTCAACTTTACAAAAATGAGTTAAATATGAAATTGAGTAGAGTTTCAATTTGTACTTTAAGTTTCAATGTTTTTATTGGTGAAAATACATTATTGCATCTAAAACTACAAAGCGTATTTTTCATGTCTCCAAAAACAATCTGTAACCCTCAAAAATCAGTTTTTAATTTCCTCCTGAACAATTACGTTTTTGACACATGGTAGATATTTTCGCGTTGACGACGATATACTCATACATACAGAGGGAGAACACAATATATAATAAAATAAGAGAACAGGAAGAAAATAAATAAGAAAGTCTAAATTATAATAAAGCAACAGAGAGAAATAGAAAGATAATGTGAAATGAAATAGGCAAAAGGTCAACTGACAACGTGATAAAAGAATAATGAGAAATTTTGAGAGTTTACGAGAAATTTACTTAATATTGGACTACTGGATGATGATGCTTGGGCTAAGCAAAATCGGTCGGTCATTAAAATTTAAAATAAAATCCGCGGTCTTATACAAAGTTATTATTTCATTTTCATTAAATATGTCAAACCAAAAAGTGATGGCTTTCTACGATAATATTAAAAATAAATAAATATATATATTCTTTGTTTGAAGAGGCATACTAAATAAAGTTACGCGATTGAATATATTTCGGTTAAAACGATAATAGTAATGACTAGAATTTCAAGATGAAAATAATTTATGAATTTCGGAAGATAAAGTTGAATGACTTCTCATTTTGAAAAGAGAGGCTTTGTTACGTGAATGTAATTCTTAATTTTCGCTGTCATTATTGACGGGCTTTCTACCAGTTTTCTTATAATATTTGATAAATGATGTGCATTTAAAAATGCTTCCTGTTAACTGTATAAAAAACCAATTGGTTTTGAAGGCAGTAACGTCAGGGTGTCAATCTACCATCTTTTTAAATTGAGTTTTCAATGGCCAGCTTTCGCACCCTGATTATTAACGACATAATAGGTTGGGTAATATTATACTATACCCATCTGAAGGTGCTATCCAAGTTGTTTTTCCAAATAGCAAACTTTTATAATTAATTATTGAAATAATATCAATAATTTTCAACGCAAGTATGAAACAGAAAAAGCCAGAAATTAAAAAAGATAACGGTCGCAATCGAGACACGAACTCGGAACCTCTACTCTATATGGGAGTAACGCCTCTGCCAATTGAGCTACCGAGACCTTATTAGAAAGTGGCATTTTAATCGATCTCACACTCATTGAAAATTATTAATATTATTTTTCGATTTCTTCCGATATAGGCTACCATCTTTGTGTGGTTGCGACCGTTAATCTTTTTAGTTTCTGGCTTTTTCTGTTTCATATTTACGTTCAAGATTACACATATATGATTTCAATAATTAAAATCAAAATTAAAAGCAAAAAGCTTTTCAAGTTAATTCTCATTTAATAACTTTTGTAATGCTTGCGGAAATTTAGAAAACACAAAAATGTATTTACTGTCCAGAATATGTACATGTATGTTATGAAAACGAAAAAATCCATCAATGTTAGGAACACATTTAATAGATGTAATGCTTACTAATATGGTAAATACTCTCATAATGATGAAAATTATATAAGCCTTACCAAAAATCTTCTAAAATGCAAAACAAACAAAACTACCTAACAAAATAACCTCACCAAATGTCAAATTAACCAAATAATAAGCTCATAATAAAGATTTATGATAACGATCATGATTTTAGGTAGTTTTAATTTGTATACAAATTATTATTATTATTTTCTCCTTGTTAGTAAGTCTGATTAGCACAATTAATTTAGTATGGAGCGCACTTGAGGTGAAATATCACGAAACTGCGCTATATAAGTTCACTGTTATCATTATTATTATAAAGTAATAATAATAACCCGCCACAAAACCACTAACACGTAATCATCGTATGATCTAATTCGAAAATACGATTATTTGTTTACTAGTTGTTGCCCGTGAAAAATCACGGGATGTAATTTGACTTCCCAAAGAAAACATGTGAGTTGCTTAAATCCACCCATTTCAATTATGAAATGATGTTTGTTAAAATACATTATGGGTAGGCACTTTCATTAGGTAAGTGGGGATTTCAAAAGATTATTTCAATTGACTTCTGTTTCAAATTGAAAACAAAAGATATTATTTATAATTGAAAATAATCTTACAACCAGAAAATGTTACTACACTTTAAACTTAAAACGAATATATCGTCGCTGGAAAGGTAAAAGGGTTGAAACGACATTTTGGGAAGTTCACACCGGAGCACTTTAAAGTTTTTTTGTGTTTTATAATAAAATTCATAATTCTTCAGTACCTGGTTGGATTTTGAAAAAAATTACATCGGGTAACTCAGTGAGAGCATTGAGCTAGCGACAAAAAGCTAAAAAAGTCCCAAACTTGTGTCACTTGAGTCAAGCCTTCTCCCAAATGGTAAATATATCTTAGATGGCTGAAGGGTCACAAATGAACGAATCAAACTAAAATCATAGCATTCGATGCAAAAAAAAACTGATCAAAACTGCATATCCAACTCATTTTTGACGTGTCGATTAAGCCCTTTTGCTTTTCCAGCGACGAAATGTACTTATCACACATTTAAGATTAACAGATGTACATTGCAAATACTATTTTGTCATTTCTCTTTGAGGTTATTATGTGTTCTTATTTTAGTTAAGAATTATCTTGTTTTTATTAATTTTACTCTTCATTTCTCTTATGCTTCTTGTAAATAATTTTCTAGGTAAACATTAAGAAATAGGAAAATTCTGCAAGCTAACTCGTTCATGCAAGACATTTTATTTGAGTGTAAAAAAGATTTTCATTTTAAACATTATTTGAATGGAAAGAACCTTAACACCTGTATATATTATATTGTACATACGGATTGGTCTATCAACCTGTTATGAAATGCTTCGCCAATTTCAAACGTAATTAAACGCAAAAATGCATTTCAAATTGCTGCGAGTGTACCTACATTTTTACAATGCACGCCACACCGGTGATGACGCATTGTCTATATTTATTGGTACTCTACGCGGTAGAGTATTGGTCGTTAACATTTTCTACGTTTAGTCATGCTTAGCCGAGAGCGGGTCATGGTTAGATTTACAATTTATGTACGAGTATATGTGTTCATTAAATCCACTGAGTATGTATGTGCATCCAAGGAATTCTTTAAACATGGCAAAAACGTGAACAAGTGACATCAGATTGAATGGATATCAAACTGGTTATGTAAACGTAGTGAGAAGCCTGGAGGCTCTCGCGGTTTGATGGGATTGTGGCGGCTGTCTTTGATTCCTAACATGGTGTTAATGTGCGTTGAATTTAGCGCTATGGTCCTGCCATTGAGAGCTCTGTTGAAATATCTTTTTCGATTACATGCGTTCGTTTATGAAAAAGATGGAGGGGTTACAATAGGCTTATCAGCGGTACGCCTTGAGCTTTAGCTGAGCACTGGATCAGTGAATATAGAATAATGTACTCTGACGCGGCGTTTGGGCACATGTAGTGACTGCTTTTGACACGTTATAGTAGGACGGTCGGTGAGGCGCTCGCGGCGCGGCGGTGCGATAAACTGAACTTTACGCGTATTTTTGAGTGTGTAGATTTGCAATAATTTTATATTATTCAATCCAATATAATTCATATTGCATGCGAGTACAGCAGAGTAGGCAGTGCTTATGTGCCTATATGGAGTGCACGCCCCTGTATGTCAACAGCCCCCATGTATAATATTCCTGGTTCAACACTGCCCATTGAATATCTCTAGAACTTGGTAACTCTTATTTTTTAGAACCCAGTTTTTGCATTCGCATGGACCATACATAGCAGCCCACGACCTGTTTGCCCAACATACCAGTTTTTTGTGGCTCCGGACAACAAACGGCTGCCCCAATTTTCCGTGCACGGGCATTTAAGTCCTGCTTTGGCCAAATTTTCTAAATACACTGTTCAATGCTAGTTCTCGTTTTCGCCGCGCAAACTTTTAACGCCGTCTTCTGTGTGGTTCTAAAAGCATGTGGAAAGTTATCATTCGCTCCGGAAACTGCTCGCATGCGCGCGCATAATAATTGGCGTAATTTATCGCCTTTCGGAAGTGCATTTCCATGCGCTGGGTTCGAGTCTCTAAGGATCGTGAGTCGTGTTAGATTTTATCGCGCCGTTGAGAATAATAACACTTTTATAATGCCGGTCTTTTAATGGGGTGTATTCTCGAGCAATTTGGGTGTTAGATGTTCTACATCGCAAAAAATGTAATTTCGACGAAAAATATTAAAAATTCGCATTCTGACGTAATTTGCTCAAAATAATATATGCTTGGAATTATAATAGTCGAGCGTAACAATGCCGTTTAAGGGGGAGTAGACACTGTTTTAATTTACGAAATTATGGTGATATTTTTACACAATATGAAAAAGATTATATTTTAACGACATACATATTTATGTAAATATTTTTTTAATTTACGTAAGCTTAGTATTTACCAAATACAAATCAGAAATTAGCCTTATTTGGGTCCGCTATATGTATAATATGACTTTGTTTTTTTTTAAGTGTTAGTGTGTTCAAAAAATACCTTAAACATTTTGCTTTTTTTTGACAGTCATATATTTACAATTTTTTGTTTGAAATAGGGGGTCATTTCCTTATTTTAGAAACACTACATTTATTGTTTTTTTGAGAATCGATTGCGAAAGTATTTGTTGAAAAGAAAAAAAAACTATCACTGAGGACTTAATGAATTTATTTTTTTGTAATTATTTGTATTTTTAAAATAATTTTAAATGGCTCTGTTTTTGTAGTAATTAGGGGTTTAATGATTTTTGTCTAAATCATACCGTAAGGTAGCGCCCATATTAAAAATGTGGCGAAACTTTGAACTTATTATCTAGCATGTTTTCTCACCTTCGGGTTATGTTCTTTTCTGACAACAGAGGGTATTTTAAATTAAATAATTAAAAATGCAGTTGAAAAAAGATACACCATTATTTTCACTCACAGGTATAAACCCCTTTGAGTGAATTTTACGAGGAATTTGTAAAAATATCCAATATTGATTTATGATCGTCTCTGCAAACCATATAATATTAGTGCATGCAGATTTTTTTTATATCTGCATGGCTTTTTCAATACATAGCATAGATATGTTAAAATTTGTCATTTTTTCGAATCAGGCGATACTGAGTGGATCTACCACTTTAAAACATTTTTTGTTTTTTTTGTTTTGTGAATACCGCACAAGATTCTCAACTGCTCCCAACCGTCTAGAGCCACTGAGACTATGGCATCCCCAATTGGGGTATGTTGTGAAGTTAATTGTAATGAGGAGGGGGGGGAGAGATGGGGAAAAGGAAGGTTGGGAAGTACCTGGCTATTCAGATCTAGTCACCAAACACGGCTTAAGCCATTTCCAGTAATGTTCCGATTCTGAATGGTGGTTTTTCACTAGGGTGATGATACTTAGAGTATCTACCACTCTGTAACGTGCCGCAAATATACTTTATATTATTTTTGTATGAATGAAATGTGTTATGACACATATTAATTAAATAAAAATTATTGGCGCACACTGGGTTTGAACCCGCGACCTTTGGATTTGTAGTCGAGCGTCTTACCACTCGACCATGGATACCGTCCAAATACACTATTGAACGGGACAAGTACTCAAGGTAGGTTGAGAAGAGAAAGTTCTAGATTTAAAGGCGGGAAGCGAGCGAGTCGGCACTAGCAATTCAAGCCGGCGGACTTGTAGCTTCTGTCAGCCCTTAGGTGCCCGGAATGCCCATTACGGTAAATTTTTATGGTCGGTGGCATTTTTCGGTCATTGGTGTCTACCGCTCGCCCGGTATGTTTATTTATCAAAAGTACAAAAATAATACAGTAAGTAAACAATCATACGGTACATACTTTTATGTAAACTTTAGTTTTACAGATTCATGTGAAATAGATACGGAAAGATTGTGGAATTTATTAGCATCTTTCGTTGTATCTGCAGAAAATTATTTAAATACAAGAAACATACATGATCAATTAGCCCCGCGGGTAGCGGCGACATAGATTACTATTATTATTTTTCTGTGATTTATTGAGCTTGTCGTTGTATCCGCGGAAATCATAAACTGACGGAAATCACGTCCGATACAACTATGTAGAAACATCCCGCAAATACACTATACTCGTATGTACCTATCAGTCAATGAACACATTTTGAGCGGCTATTTTGTACGCTGGTTCCGGGCGAAAATAAAGGTCCCGCGCCATGGGGTGCGAATATTTTAAATTAGTTTTAAATCGCTATATCTTCGAAAATCATGTAGATATTTTAATTTAAAAAATCTACGTAGTACTCAGCACACCCCTGTTTTAAAACTATTTACGGAAAATTAAATAAAATTAGTAATCCAACGCAATTAACCGAAAACAAAGTCAGTGTTGGGTCATTAATAATGGAAGGCTCATTTTGGTTTAATTTTTTGGTAAAAATCAAGCATGTATTTTACAAAATTTCAAATTATTACTGTTTTCACTTCTTAGTTCAAACCATTACTAAAATAATAATAATAATTGCCGTATCTCTAATGTCATCAGTTTAATGATTAGTTATTTTTTGTTGTTTTTTGTTTTGTTTGTTTTTTATTTTTTAAATACAGTCGAACGTGGTTATAACAATCACGGAAATAGCAGGGTCATGGCTATAATGAGCAATTACTGAATGATGTGTTAGTTCGTGCTTATTTTCATACAATCATGTGGGTTACTGATATACCGTCGAAATATTATGAAACAAAATCCATACTAATAATCGATGTATTCAACAGATGCTCAAAAGTAGATTTGTGTTGAATTTTATTAGGTGTGCTAACCCCGTTAACAAGTTAAGCAATTGTTTCAAGTTAACGATTTTCTTATCAACATAATATTTTATAATAGTTCATGATAAGTAGGTACCTACTTACCTATAAATAAGTTTTTTTTGTGTAATCCTCGCTACAGTTATGTTTTGCGGCCAATAAATGGCTTGGTTCGTATGCTTATGTGTTTTTTTTTGTAATACTGCACACGAGTTTCACCTGTTCGAGGCCAGTAGTATTATGGAATCCTCAATATTGAGGAATTCTGTTTTATTTATTTATTTACCACCGTTATAGACTTTTATACAAATGTTAACATTATTTTTTAAAAACAATAACCTCATTAATGCAAAAAATAATAAAACAATATTGTAAAATAAAAATAAAAATAGTATTGAATGGCAAATACAAAATATTGTAGACGAAAATAACTTATAATATTTAATAAATAACAGGTTCAAAAATATTATAAATAAAATTAATAAAATAATATTAAATAACAGGTTTGGACTAGTTGGCTATTAGTTTAGCTCTGCCAGATGACAACGAAAATGACCAATAGTTTGATATTGACGTGTTAAATATATCAGCGTCATCGGAGTATGTGTTTCCCAGCTGTTGCATTCTGTCGCATAGGCGTGTTAAAGAGGTTTTGAGGCAGAAGGAAGTAAAAGGAAGTAAAAAGAAGAGAGGAATGTTGGGAAGTATCTGGGCTATTCAGATCTTGTACTTGAACAATGCCAAAACCATTTCAAGCAACGAGCAATGTTTCGATTCTGAATGGTGGTCTCTTACGCAATACTAATTATTGTGCTTTGAGAAACGAAGTGCAAATAATTTTCTATATTTTACGGCATATGAACCCGCGATCTCTTGGACCAGAACTAAAAAACCAACCGTTTAGACGGAGGTCGTCAAAAAAAATCATTTCTAAAATTACCCTTAAAATAGTATTTTTATTTTATTTGTTTATTTTCTAACCCAGAAAAAAGACAAATACTTTCTAAATCCTGCAAAGCAATCCAAGTAAATTACTCGAAATACCTGTATTATTCAATATATTTTCCAAGAATCTATCAGTAATAGGTAAAATTGAAGAAATCTCTTTCGCCTTTTGACTTTTTCATAAGTAGAAAGTTTTACTTCCTTTGTCCAAGAAAATATTAAGTAGGCACTTTTCTACTTCCTCATACTAAAATTTGTCTTTTTATTGTTTGCCATTGATCACTTAAGTCTCTTTTGTCTGAAAAACAATAAAACTTAAGCTTAGTAATTATAATTAAATATAAATAAATTAATGAAAATGAAATAATACCCTAGTATAAGGCCAAAGATTTTATTTTAATTTTTATGACCGACCGGTTTCGCTTAGCCTATGCATCATCCGGGTACAAAATTAAACTAAAAAAACATACAAAGTGTGCGGTTATATATACACACAGAGGGTGAACACAATATAAAATAAAATAAGAGAACAGTGAGAAAACGGCAGAATAACATTTAAATTATAACAAAGGAACAGAAACAAAGAATAAAATAATAGAATGAAAAGAATACGGAAATAAACCTAATATTGGACTACGGAACAAATTTAACTGAATATTGAGAAAATATTTAAATAATCTACTTTGTGAGTACGTAATAATTAAATAAGTTAATTGCAATTATCTAAATTTTAAAATAATCTTTTTATAATCCCTACCTAACTAATAAAGTACCCTACTTAAAATGTATTTTATCAGACATTATTCTGTATTTGAAATGGTGGATTAAAGCGACCTATATTTTTTCTTGACAAGTCAAGTTACATCCCGTGATTTTTCACAAGCTTAATTTTACCATTATGTGGCAATCATTCCTGTTAAAGGTTTAAAGTTGTCGACCTTGTAAATTAAACTAAGTTTAATATCAGCTTTCATCCCGCGATTAAGTATTGCTGGATATTTATGTTTTTCTGCCCAGCCTTTGAAAGTAGGTCATCTCCGAAAAACAAAAAAAGACATAAATTTTAGTCGCGACGTTAAGACTTGAAATTAGTCTCCTGTTTTTTTAAGGCTGTACGCAATATTTTAACTGAACTTTTTTCAAGCTTTCTTTTTAAGGCTTATCGTGTGTAAAGCTCGCAGAGAAATCTGTCTGAGGAGCCATGTAGGTACTCGTCTTTGTTTTGTAAGTATGCGTGACATTTTAAAAATTTGAGTACGTAGGTACTTTCAATTTAAAAAAAAAAATTAATACCGCACAAGAGTCTCAACTGCTCCAAACCGTCTGGGGCCAGTGAGACTATGGCATTATCGAATGGGGTATGTTGTGAGGCAGAAGGTAGTGGGGAAGGGAAGAAGATGGGGAAGAGAAAAGTACCTGGCTATTCAGAACTGGTCACCAAACACGGCTAAAGTCATTGCAAACAATGTTTCGATTCCGAATGGTGGTCTTTCACCAAGGCGATATCTGAAGTGACTTCCACTCTGGAACGTGCCAAAAATATACTACGTATTATTTTATATGAATTAAATGTGTTACGATTTATGACTCATATTAATTAAATAAAATTTATTTGCGCACCCGACCTGTGGATTCGTAGTCGAGCATCTTACCACTCGACCGCGGAAGCCGTCTGTATGCAAGCAACGCATCTGTGTGAGTAGGTACTGTGTTCGAATTAACATTCGCTTCTATACCTCATATATTATATCTATATTTGCTTCATAGCATAATGACCGGACCACAGAATTCCACTGCACTTCTATCCCGAGGTAGCCCGGTTCCTCGGAACTCGTGTGCAGTGCGTTCGCGGTAGCGCTATTCCGCATTTGTTTCGCGAAGCACTCGGCCGTAATCTGGCGTTGCCGTGGTTACATCGATAAATAATCAGCACGGAACAAATATTAGCGTAATCTGAGGTCATATCCACACCGCTGGCATCGAACGAAAATCGATGAAACGGCCGGCGGAGTAACTGGCGGGATGTAGATACAGTTCCTACTAACTAACCAACTTACTAACCATCACGCCGTTTCGCCGCAGGGGTAGGCGGAGAGAACGGTCGGCTTTACAATTCTGTCTCGGCACACACTCCTTGCTTCACTCCCATAATACAATACATCTACTCATTTTTAAAAGGAGAAATATAAACATTCCCGGGTTACACGTAACCTGACAATTTTTAAAAGGAAGAAATACAAACGTTCCCGGGTTACGAGTAACCTGACAATATTTTAAAGGGAGAAATACAAACATTCCCGGGTTACGAGTAACCTGACAATATTTTAAAAGGAGAAATACAAACATTCCCGGGTTACGAGTAACCTGACAATATTTTAAAAGGAGAAATACAAACATTCCCGGGTTACGAGTAACCTGACAATATTTTAAGACAAACATTCCCGGGTTACGAAGAGAATGTGCATAATAAGCGAGGACTTGGATAGCAGAGGAATTGAACTCACGACGCTCGGGTGGTAATCCGACGCGTTTGTCCACTCAGCTACTAACCGGTCTCATACATACTCTTCTGTTATTCTGACTCTTCACATGGCCCGACTCAAGTGTTCCATTCACTTGGTCGTGCCATGCGTCCTCGGGCTTTGAAATGTTGCTTAAAATTGCTTTAATCGTATTTGGTGACGAGAACTGAATAGCCGGCTACTTCTCGACTTTCCTCTTTCTTATCTCCTTCGCTTACCCACTACCTTCAGCCTCACAACATACTCAAATTGGGGGTGCCATAGTACCACTGGCTTCAGACGGTTGGGAGCAGTTGGAACTTCAGAAAATAAAATGGTTCATTTTTTTCGAGTCCCAACTGCTCCCAACCGTTTGGAGCCGTAGAGACTATGGAATCCTCGATTTGGGTATGTTGTAAGCTAATGGTGGCGTAGATGGGAAGGGAAGTGGAAGGTTGGAAAGTTCCTGACTATTGGTACCTGAATCTGTTAACAAAAAGGTACACAGTGTAATTTTTTTATAATAACTGTAAACCTATCTACATTTTCTGTCCATTTCTCGCTAACAACAACGAGTAGGCGAAAGCAATAAAAAAGGCTGTTCCTCAGTGACATTTGACAAGAACATCACTGTCGGAAGTGTGAACATGTGCACCAATACACACAATCCTATGTTTGTGTTGCTCGAGTCAACTCTAATCGCGCGACCCTTACAGCTTGTCACACTACGCAGGTGGTCAAAATAGTAAGGGACAAATGAATTATTTTTAAATCTAAATTTATTGTACCAGAAAATCTACGCTACCGACTGCAAAGTTAAGTATGTCTATCTCTACCCTTGTTAGTTCTGCTCAACATAATGTTTCTATTTTTAGAATTTGGGATCGTTGTTTGATAATTCTAATACTCCTGGAACAAGTAGAACTGTGGAGACTAATGAAACTGTGGAAGGAGAATAAGAGGGGAAAGTGGATGGTTGAAAAGTATATGTATATTTACAAATAGGCACAATGCATAGTTAAATCCATTTTAATTAAAGTTTCGTTTGCAATGGAACCAGGTGCAAAATGTACTTACTTTTTTTATCTGAATGTAAAATCCTCTTAAAAATTGAATTCATTTTTATTTCTTCATGTTGGGATTTAAACTCTTATTCCAGAGCCAAAGATCTTACTGCTCCCAGTTATCTTTAGGTCTTCGGTCGTCATCTCATCTTTTGACGACCTTTGCTTCTCTTGCTCTACCAATGACGCCATGGCGATACTTGAGTTTCACGTGTCATCTATCAATAGAAATGCCTCATTCCTAACATAATCTCATTCTAGTTTGACATTTGCAACCGTAATGTTGATATCATTAATTAAATAATTTGAATTAAACGTCACAAACTTGGAGACAAAATATATATGGAGAGAGAGCTAAATAGTTAATCCTAACTAACCTAACCTAACCCAACCCGTATACGATAAATCACTTTCTCCACAGGTTTTTGTGTCGTTAATCGTGAGAGATAAAGAAATCAAACTAGTTGTCACATAATATCGCACTACTTTTATGTATGTAAGCATGTTTTCCGTGTCCCGCGTCTCCGGTGACTCGACCCACAACGTTTTGTTATGCGACATAACTGGACGGTTTTTGAGGTTATATCCTATATTTTTTGTTAACAATACTGTGAAAAAGTGGTTATACAAATAAACAAAAATATTATGTCGACAAGTGCTATGAATGGATGTGAAAAAGGTATGTCCATGAAAAACCCAGTCACGCCCGAGTCAGGAAAAAGTCAACAATCTTGACTACACTGTTTTGCAAAACTGGGATAGATATATACCTGTTTATTATTGCTATGAGGTCATAAATATCATCCATCATAATTATATCTTCACTGATTGGAGTCATATTCGTTTTTTGCAGTGTAACATTTTGTATTCGGACGTTATCGATCCGTAATCCAATCAGTGCGAAATCTTAACGGAATGATGTACTATACAGCTGTTTCATCATCACGTCGACCATAGTAAATTTTATCGTTGACCTGCATCTTCCACTATATAAATATGACCTAATTCCGCGGTGGAAGTTTCTTGGAATTGCCTACACAATCTGCTGCACCGGAATTCTTGTTTTTCTGAAAACTCGGAAAACTCAATTACTCAAGAGACCGCATACAGTATTTATGTAATTTTTCCGAGCTAGAAATTCGCGTAGAAAACTCCTGTAATTTTGTTTTTGTTTTTGTAGGGAGGGAATTATTCTGCAAAGTGTCATCGTGTGTATGATACTAAAATTAAGGCACTATGACATGAACTATTTTTACATAGATAATAAATTGGAGATAAATTAAGAACTTCTTAACCAATTGTGAAAATCCGTCTTCCCATTATTACACCAAATTAACTTAATATGTTGGTTATTATTGTTTTAATAGAATTATGCTTTCTTTATCAAAACATATGTTACTGTCGCCTTTGCAATGTACTGGTGTGAAACTGTTTTTGTAACAAAAAAAAAATGTTTTTATTTAATAATTTTATAGGAATGTTTTTTAATCAAACAAATGAATTTTGAAAATGGGATTTAGATAAATGGGTATTGGCGTTTGGTTGAACTGAAAATATATTTTTTTTACCATTTGATGCAGATTTTCAAAAATATGGAAAAGCATATTAAAACAAATATATATAATATACTTATATATATATATATATATATATATATATATTATAAATATATATATATATATATATATATATATATATATATATATATATATATATATATATATATATATATATATATATATATATATATTGGTGAAGTGCTTAGGTACACAGACCCGGAAAATCAAGAATTTTCTGGGATTCATAAGGGGTAATGAATTCGTTGTCTTTCCGTTTAGTACAAAAAAGTCTGTTCACTAGAATTTAGAACTACTATGAATCATTCATTCAGAGTAGTAGACGCTCTAAGTATCGCCCTGGTGAAAGACCACCATCCAGAATCGAAACGTTGCTTGAAATGGCTTCAGCCTCACAACATACCCTATTTGGGGATGCCATAGTCTCACTGGCTCTAGACGGTTGGATGCAGTTGAGACTTGTGCGGTATTCATATAAAAATAAAATAAAATGAGATTTTTCCTATTTTGTAATTATACTAACTAGTAATATTGTGTTTTGTTTCTAAAAGAAGTTTGAAAAATTATAAAACTATATGAGTACCTAGCTATAAGAGAATCCTAATAAGGAATCTACGAGTACATCTCGGAATCATTTTTTTTTAAATCTCGTCGAAAAGTGAAAACTTTTCGGGAAAATCTGGAATTTTCGTGAATTTTGAATTCTCATCAGTAGCCACCCTATAAAGACGGTAAAACTAAACCGATCGTAAACGTAACGGTTTCTATATAGTACCTAAATAGGAAGAAAATATTTCTCAATTTCGCGTATATTTCGTGTTCAAATTTTCATACCTTATTATTGGTAATATAAGGAATTCTCAATTTTGAATTCCTGTATTTAATATGAAGTTATCTTTGATGTATTCGCTACGAAAGGAGAAATCATGTTGTCCTTGCTTAAAACTATTTTTGTGACGCTTTTTTCTTCATTGCTTTGTTTTACAAATAATGGAAATATTGAACGGGAAGTATGCCATTATTGGAGGAAATAATATTGAATGAGGAAAATAGCCCGATAAGGAACAATATCGCATAGTCAAACAAATACACAGGCACGTATATACACATTACCAACAAATTCATTACCAACACAACTCAAAAATTTCTGACTTTGAAATCGTTAATTCGTGGTGGAACTCCACTTTCATGATGTAATAATACCAAAATTTTGACTTTATTCCACTATATTTTTTCTATCAAAATAGTAGAATAAAGTTTAAAAAAAATGGGATTATTAAATCATAAAAATATGTTGTTGCCAGATATTAAAAAAAAAATAGATTGAAGCCGAATTCAAAAAAATTACACGTAATTGTCATAATTCTGCCATAATACAGGGACATCTTTAGCATGACGGACAAAAAATATAATTTTTTTTTATTCAATAAATAAAAAAGGTAATTCATTTAAAAAAAAGATTTTCAGTTTTAGTTTTATTTATTTTATATTAGTTACTTGCACATCAAAGTTTACAAAGTATTTAATATTCTTTTTTTACTTAATAATGATATTATAATTTATATACTACTTGATATTACTAATGTATTTTAAATGGTTCTCACAGGTTATTTTAAATTAAAAAGCATGCAAAACTGCCTTTATTTAAAAAAAATATTTTAAAATGTCAAATTTTGACATGTGTTAGTAATGCATTCACACAGCGATATTTATGCGTGGTAGCAAAAACATAAATACGTTCACATAATAATTTTTCGTGCGATTCTCTCAAAGAACTTTTATTACCACAGAAGTCGTAGCTTCGTAGCACAGCCGAGTCGAGACTTTATTCCGTTCGAAATTCAAAAATTCAAAAATATGTCTCATTTCAGCTTTTTGGTTTCAGCTTTGATTGCTTCGGAAAGCTTTGTCGTGATTCCTTTAATCAACAAAGCGGATTTTGGATTTGTACCTTTTCAATGGACTTAGATAATTTAAGACTGTATAAACAAACGAAATGGGTCCTTGGGAAATTAAACTGAAAAAATTTTAAGTTAATTTACTTTGCTACTTTATTTCACGACTGGTTTTTGGCATTTTTTTTAAGATTACAAATATAGGTGCGGCATCGATAATGCGTAATGTATTATTGGCTGCATGATCTCAGCCAATAGGTTCATAATAAAGTATTAATTTTTCATATACACATTGATATGTTTCGATGATATTTCTTACGGTATTAATCGAAGTGTAGCATTTTTCTTTGTGTGGATATTGTATGGACGAGGTTCCACAGTACCTAATAAGAAATATTTATATTTTATTTACAAATTTTATTGTCAGCTCTGGCGTTATGAAACTAGCCCACCCGTACTGTATTGAATGTACGAGTATGCGTCAAGATATTTTTTTGTCATGATGTAATTTTGTTTGTTCCAATTTTTTTTATTGAAATGATTTTAAATCATCGTTAGTAGGAAGTATAAGGCGGACGTGATCGAATCACCAAATAACGGTAAAGCTTTTTTAATAAATTTTTAGTTTCTGAATGATGTTTTCTAATCAGGAGCGATCCTAAGAAATTCTTCTACTCTGGCACGTGATATAAATCTACCCTGTCTTAATTTATTAAAACATGTATGTGATATAATGTGTGAATCAACCCTCTTTATTTGTTCTGGGTTTTAAACCCTCAACATCTGGGTCAAGAACCGAGGAGCTTTCCACTGCCACGTGGATATTCAATATCAAGAATTCTGTGATAAAAGCATAAAACCCTCCCTGTCTAATAGTACCATAAATTTTGTCATATTTCCTCTGGGCTTTCCCGTCACATGAAAACGGTCGTAACCCTAAATATGACCCACCAGATGTACATTCTTACGCATTTTTCATAAATTAGATGAATTAGAAGTGGGAAGAAGACATTAGGGAAATACCAGGATAATTCAGATATATACGAGTAGTCACTAAACACAACTAATGCCATTTGGATGCTAAATGAATCTTCCACTGAAACGAGTGGAAATATATTATTTACTCTACTTTAAATTAAATGCTCTCGCTGTTTTGAAACCTCAATCTATGGGTCTGTAATTGGCGAGGATTCTGTAATAAAAACATAAAATTTTTCCTTTTCCTCGAAATACCACAAATTTTGTCATAATTTCACAGAGTTTTCCGGTCCAATGGTCTCGGTCGTAACCCTAAATATGAGCCACCAGCCACCAGATGTACATGAGGCATTCGTATGCATTAATCGTAAATTACCGCGAATCGGGGAATTATTCTCGCACCGACTTGGCGGCGCGCCAGGGCGTCGCGCGTCGCGGCGGCTCGAATATTACGGCGTCGCAGGGAGAATACCCATCAAATGAACGGCCTGTGAACTGGACACTAATGAAGCCGAAGCTGCTGCCTTTGAGCTGTATGCTACCATGGGAACGTGGTATTGATTTGTTTTCCTTTTTCAAAATATTTTTTCTTCTGTATCTATGTTGTCTCTACTCTAGTTTCAAGAACCAGTAACAAACAGAATTCTGGGTAAATTTTTGTTTTCCTTTTTTGGTATATATATATATACATATATATATCCTTAGAAAAATGTGTGTTTCCTGAAAAATCACAGGATGTACCGTGTATTCACCTGCCAAGAAAAACATTGCTATAATCCACCCATTTCAAATGTAGAATAATGTCTGCTAAAATACATTACAGGTAGATATAGGATATAGGCATATTAGGTAGGTGGGATTTGAAAAGTTTATTTTTACAACTTGATAATTTCAATTAACATCAGCCTTTTTAATTTGAAAAGTTTACACTCACAGGTACTCACAAAGAAAATTACGATATTATGTAATGCTGTGTTGTGCAGGGACAGGCATTCTGAATATTTATTTGATATCTTCGTTCATTTTTCCCCTTTTTTAAAGGGGTCTAAATCATGAATTAAACAAAATAACAAGAAATGTATGTTTGTAAAAATTGAATGATTAATAAAAAATAAACTGTTTTCTAAGACAAAGTAGAAAGTGGATTAAGAAACTTCAATGAAAAAAAAACATTAAAAAAATGTATAGAATAGAACTAAACAATCCTGGATCCTGAATGTATGTTAGTTTAACTGTTAATAGTAATTCATAGGTACAATTTAAAAATCAATGTACCATTTGCAGAGTCATTGCGGAGCAATATGGAGAAAATGACAACTATTGTGATTATGACTTTTATTATAATTATTTAAATTTTATTTTATGTTATCACTTTCATTGTTTTAATTTAATTCATATGTATATTTATTTATATGGCAGACTGAGTATTGCACCCACCGCTTTGTTCCGCTGAAATAAAATGTTATTATTATTATTTATTATTCATCTGTTTCTAAATATGGAATACCTTTAATCGGGCCAGATTCAACGAGGCAAAAAATAAAAACCTTGAAAACTGTTCTTTAATACAAAAGGTTCTTTAAAAAGAACTGACATTAATGATAGATGGTGGAAGTTGTAAAAAGAAAATTATAAAAAAAATTGAGTTGGATTTCCTCATTTAGGGCGTTGATAAAAAGCTGTCCGGTTCACCAGTACCCTCCCCCCCCCCTTGGGTTGCGGCGGGAGGTTCCGTAGCGGGCCAATTACGTGCACGTCGTAACATTTAAAAAATCGAACTTTCGCCTTCCTGGAAGTGTTTTGCTGCATTACAGCGAGGGGCGCGACGGACCTAATCATGGTAGACCTACGATGCACTTTTCAACCGACAACAATTTTCTCTGAGAATTTTTCTGTTCACTATATTAAAAGAATTCCTAGAATTTTTCAGACTGCTTCACTATTAGATAATCAAAGAATTAACAGTTAGGAATGTTCAGGCAGACATTCAGACTCCTGCTCATAATGCTGTAAGTCCAGAAAATAATAAAAGTGATAATAACAGTGAACTTATATAGCGCAGTTTTGTGATATTTCACTTCAAGTGAGCTTCATACTAAATTAATTATGCCAATAAGATTAACTAACAAGGAGAAAATAATACATAGTATGTATACAAATTAAAATTATCTAAAATCATGATCGTTATCATAAATAATGAGAGAAAAAGGTTCAGATATGGGTATTTCAGTGTATGTGTACATAAACTTAAGATAATTATATACATTGCGTTTCACGCTCATACCGCGAAACTTAAGGTATTATTTTTTATATATTTTTTCCAAACAAAACCATTTATGAATGCAGTAAAATGCAGTATTTAAAAAAAAAAAGTTATAGCGAATACCGCACAAGAGTCCCAACTGCCCCCAAGCGTCTAAAGCCAGTGAGAGTGGCATCCCCAATTGGGGTATGTTGTGAGGCTGAAAGTAGTAGGGAAGGGAAGGAGATGTGAAAAGGGGAGGTTAGAAAGTATAGGACGATTCTTGGAGTATCTTCCACTCTGGAACGTGCCGCAAATATACTATATATTATTTTGTAAGAATTAAATGTGTTATGACACATATTAATTAAATGAAATTTTAGATTTAAACCCGCGACCCCTGGATTCGTAGTCGAGCGTCTTATCTCTCGACCACGCAGGCCATCAGAGTGTGAGGGTAATCTTTATTTTCTTCTTCCTAAATTTACGCTTGAAAGATGGAGATATGTACCTTGAATAGAACACTTATAAAGAAACAGATGTCTACATCTCATAAATAAGGTATAGGAGACTTTTATTCGCCATAATTCTTCAGAATTGAAATTCTTGTTTACTGTAACACCTACGCCGCGCGTGCCCCATAAAACATTTATTACATAAGCTTCAGGGCACATAAATAATTTGTATTAAATAGCTAATTTTAAACTGGACGTTTACAGCTCAATTTATAAATAACCCCAAGCTTCACCCCCGAAAAAACAAAAAAAGAGAATCGCAAAGTTTGCAACCTTCAAGAAAATAACTGCGCCATGCTTTTAGTGCCCATCATTGTAATATCAGTAATATTATGCCAACTTTAATATTCAAGATGAAATAACTGCATATAAATAATTAAAACATTGTTAAAAAATAATATAGGCTGCATTACCGTAAAGGGAAGTATCGTTCGCAACTTGAAGTAACAAGATATGGAGAGATAATTCTTTGTACCCAACCCATACAGATTTGGGATAAATCACTTTCTCCGGGTTTTCACATCGTACACCATGAGAAAGAAAGAGACAACAAATTCCCTCGAATTATCACACCGCTTTAAAGTATTGTTAGAATGTTCTTCGTGTCCCGCGTCTCTGTTGACTCCGCCCACACGTTATGATACGCGAAATAAATTGAGATGACTCAACGGTTTATTAGGTTACATGTTGTATATATTTTTTTTAAACAAAACCGTGATAAAAAGTGGTTATACGAATAAACAAAAACATTATGTCGAATGTGCTATGAATGGATGTATAAATAACCTAGCCCTAGCCACGCCCAGGTCTAGCCGAGTCCGGCAAACCTCGTATAAACTGACTACAGCTCTCTATACAGCGCTCTCCTCTTGTATATTATTGCTCTGAGGTTCGCTACAATTATTTTTCTTTTATCTTTTTTTTTAAGAAATACAAACGTTCCCGAGTTATGAATAACCTGATAATATTTTCAAATCATTTTTCTTTCACAACACAAGCGGAAAATATTGATCATAGCTAGCGGAGGATTGAACTTGCGATGTATTAGTTAAGACGGCTTCCGTGGTCGAGTGGTAAGACGCTCGACTACGAATCCAAAGGTCGTGGGTTTAAACCCGGCGTGCGCCAATAACTTTCATTTAATTAATATGTGTCATATCACATTTAATTTATATAAAATAATGTAAACTATATTTGCGGCACGTTTCAGAGTCGTGGATACTTTAAGTATCGCCCTGGTGAAACACCACCATTCAGAATCAAAATGTTGCTTAAAATGACTTTAGCCGAGTTTGGTGACCAGATCTGAATAGCCAGTTACTTGCCAACCTTTATCTTCCAAAATTCCTTCCCACACCACTACTTTCAGTCTCACAACATACCCCGATTGGGGATGCCATAGTCTCACTGACTAGACGGTTGGGAGCAGTTGAGACTCTTGTGCGGTATTCACTATAAAACATAAAAAAAGTTGGGAACCTGACGCATTTATCCACTCGACTACAAACCGGTCATAGTAACATCTCCCCTTTTCTCATATACGACGCATATACCAGGAAACGACGGTATAACGAAGCTCTCATTGTGAGGACTATCTCTTGTAGCGAAACTCCGATAGCCTTGGTGTTGCCTCTCCCTCTTTCTCTTAAACGACGCATGTAACAGTAAGTGAGGTCGCAACAGATCTCTCCACGTCAGAGCTATATCTCTTGTCACATTTGAACAGCCTTTTAATTGCATATCGTAAAATGCCCCATAAAATTGTTATGTAACTCAACTTGTAATTAGTTTGAACAATTCATAAAGGGTTTTTCAGGGGGGTGGGGCCACATTTGTATTCCTATCAGGCACAAAATGGTAATGGCTGCAGGGGCGGGGCTAGAAAAGCTCTAATAAAATAAATATTAATATAGGTATACAGCTGATGGCTCCGTTGTGACCTCTTCCTTTGTCTCATAAACGACGCATGTTTCAAAAAGCGAGGTTACAACGACGCTCTCCGCAGAAGGATTATTTCAAACTACGACCCAGCTACAATGATGAAAGAACTGTAGACCCTCAGAGAAAGTATATATACGACGGCCACCATGGTCGAGTGGTAAGACGCTCGACTACGAATCCAAAGGTCGCGGGTTCAAACCCGGCGTGCGCCAATAACTTTTATTTAATTAATATGTGTCATAACACACTTAATTCATCTAAAATAATGTACAGTACTCGCATATTTGCGGCACGTTCCAGAGTGGTAGATACTCTAAGTATCGCCCTGGTGAAAGACCACCATTCCGAATGGAAACGTTGCTTGGAATGGTTTTAGCCATGTTTGGTGACCAGATCTGAATAGCCAGGTACTTCCCAACCTTCTTCTTCCTCATCTCCTTCCCTCCCCCCTACCTCTAGCCTCATTAAATACCCTAATTTATGATATAATGTATTTCTTAGGTTTATAGCCCTGTTTTATACCACATATAATTTTTCTAGTAAAAATTTGAAGGGTTGTGATTTCCTATATTGTAGATAGGTCTTTAATTTACTTAAATCAAAAGATTACCAAGAGACTGTTTCGGTTATATCACAACTTTCATTAGTTCAGTATTTTTATTAACGTATAGACATTTCATCCCAAGGTAAAAAAATAAAGAGAGAGACAGCATATCAAAGGGGGAAAGAGAAAGGGAACAACTTAAAAATCAAACTTTGTTAATTCTTTTTTCGTATTTACTAGTTAAACTGGTCGACGAAATGTATAAATTTTAATAAAGTGGTTCAAAGCAAAATATTCATTTAGGTATAGTGTCAAGCCACGAGGTGATTGCGTTCTTCGATAATAGATATTAAATGTTGAATATTTGCGTTCTACTTGCTATGTGTAAGTAAAATAAATAGCGTTCTAAAAACTGTAACAGGGAAAAACCTTTTTGACCAAAAATATATCGTGTTTTTAGCCATGGTTGTTACAATATGTGCAATATTTTTTCACAACGAATAAACGGTTTCAAAAACAGAACACGTAGGCAGAAAATTATCTTGTTATTTACCTACTTACTTTTCTACTTACCAGTTATATTATAGTATCTGGGTTTCTTTAATCTTGAACAATATTCCTCCCCTATTCTGAAGTAAACAACATAACAACTAGGGTAAGACAAGTGCTTCTGGGTAAAGATACCGCAGGCGAGATTGCGGGGTAGATGGTAACACATGGCAATCTTTCCAGTGATAATTGAACCCTCTCCTTCTTGCTTACCCCATTGAAGCATAATTATGGCCGAGCTCCCCCCTGTTGTGGAGAAAATACTAATGGAAAAACTTACCCCAATGGTTAAGTTTATGGCAAAAGCTTATACTAATTTGAGCAGATTACCACAAATTTTTGGTAGAATTTTGCATATTTAAAGACGCGAAGGTCTTATTTAAAGTATATGGCTGAAATCATTAAGGTTTAGCACCAAAATACACACTTTTTGGCTTTCTAGTACAAGCAAAACTACAAATTATTTTTTCTTTAATTCAATACGGAAAGTTAGGAAAATGTCCAAGGTTTTCAGTGAATACAATTCTTGAACAATAATTAATAGGTTTGCGCCTTATAATTAGTAATTAATAGGCGCAAACCTATTCCAGGTTTGCGCCTTAATAATCTAGAAGCATTAGAAATATCAAAATCAAATAAAAATAATAATTGCCAAATTTTAAACAAACAATTAGAATTAACTAAAAGTCCGATTTTAAGAATGTTCCCCTTCTCCTCTTCCCATCCCCCTACCTCTCTACCTACTCCATTACCACCCCCTCTCTGATGCTTTGTCCTGTTTATACTAATGTTTTGTCTCTTTCACTAATTTCTTTGTCTACTGTATAACTCTATATTTTAATCTTAGTTTATATATATACTTTCCTGAAGAAGGTTAAGTTTAACCGAAACCGGTCGAATGTTATATGTGTATAAATAAAGTGGATTAAAACTAAAATATTTTTTATTTAAATTAAAAAAAACATTTTCTGGTTTTAAATTGCACGTTTTACTGACATTTTAGTACGTTTTTCGTAGAATTTAAAGGATTACATTGAAAAATTGTATTCACTGGAAACCTCAAACATCTTTGCTTATGTTTTTTTTTTTTTTTTTTTTTTTTTATTTGATTTTTGTCACATACATTTTTTTTTTTAAATTAGAAAGAAAAAGATTACAAAAGTAAAAACATTAATTAAAAAAGAAAGAAACATATTATAAACAATAAAGAAAAGAAAATAAGGAAAAACAATGTAGATATAACAAAAAATCCCACATAGGCAAAAGCCAGTGCGTGGGTATACTAAAATAAATCAATAGTAGGTTCTCTATAGCAATAATATAAATAGATAAACAGTATATAATTACAATTAATAAAGAGTTACATTTCAAATTAAGCAAAACATTTTAATTTTTTTTTTTTTTTTTTTTTTTAAATCACAGCAGATAAGTTAGTTAAGAATTTAAAAAATATAGCAGTTATGGCGGGTGCTGGCCATTTAATTCAATTTATAAGTTCCGGAGACAACGGGGATCTCAGAGAAGCTTTTTTTATAATAAAACGTTATTATTTTCAAAAACATTAGAAAATTTAGAAAAAAATGTGAAACTGTTAAAGAAATGACTTGTGTATAAGTAAGAGCGCACAACAATCTAAAACGTAGTTACAAAGAATTTAACAAATGACTTGTTAAAAAAAAGCAGGTTAAAACAATAATTATAATGAGAGTAATATTTCTGAAAAAATGGTGCATAAAGGTATTATTTTACTAGTAGCAAATATTTTAACATCAAAAGCGATTGTACTCATACTCACGATTGCCCTCCCTATCGGATGTTCATTGAAATTAATGGATATATTATAATAATAATATTAAGAAAATTTGTATAGCGCAGTTTCTGTGAGAAATCTCCCCGAGGGCGCAATACATATATTGAATCCTAGGCCTTCTCTTATAACCAACTATTGCAATCTATATCAACAACTTATAACTTATGTCTAGCAGATTGCATCCACCAACCCAACAATCGATAATGCAAAACATATGTTCAATGCCTTTGACCAATGAGCGTGATGCTACGTGAACCGACATATTATGCACAGGCAGATAATATACAGAAACATACTTACTTGGCATGTCACTTCAGATTAACACAGTTATTTTAGTAAATTTCGGTTTGGACAAGACACAATTTCGCATATAGATGACATCATATTGAAAACGGCATGATATTGTTGTATTGAAAATAACATAATTATACCCCAGCATAATATCCTGCTGTTGATAAATCCGTTGTAACCCCTCTTTCAGCTTGATTCGTTGTTTATGAAAACTATATTTTCCTATGGCTGCAAGCTCATTGAACAACGTCAAAGGCTTTTGGCTCAAATGGGACATACAAAAATGAAATAAACCCATGTTAAAAGGGAGAATAAAAATAGTATCCTTTGATCACAACGAGCTTCCTACCAGATTATTTCATAGAAAACAGAAACTCGGTCAATATAATGTTGTCCACGGTTCTACTGAAATGTTTTTCATTTTCGTGAGATTACCATCTACGCCGTTTGTGTTGAATTTTACATCCGTTTTACTCCATCATGCATGAAATTGCACGCCATTTTAATTTAGATGGTCTTCTTTAAATTTGCGTGTTTTTAAATTTAGTTTTGTCTAGTAAATACCGCACAACTGCTCCCAATCGTCTAGAGCCAGTGGGACTATGGTATTCCCAATTGGGGTATATTTTAAAAAAAAAATGAGACTATACAGATAAACACTAATAAATAAACAATACTAAATACAAAGTACTATTTCTCACAGATTAAGCATTAATGAGCAGCAATAGATGAAGCAAGGTAGATGGCGTAATACCTAAATATAAATAAATTTGATATAAACATATAAAAGTGACGGTGTACGTTGTTTAAATACAAAAAGCACTAAATCTCATGTTATTATTATGTCCTTTACAGAATTACAGCCTTCATATTTCTAAAGTTGTGAGGCTGCAGGTTTTGAGAAGGGGAAGACGATGGTGAAAAAGATGGTTAAACGGTACCTGGCTATTCAGATCTGGTCACCAAACACGGCTAATGCCATTTCAGACAGCGTTTTGATTCTGATTGGTGGTCTACGAGTATCTACCACTTTTTGTTGCTGATGATTCAAACAATCCTTGCTGAAATAAATGATGGTATTTTGAATAGCAGACGGAGAAAATATTCTCAGGACAGTAAACCGTCTTTACTTATTAGATTTTTACGCGCCGGTTCAGCGTTGGTTTAGTTACACCGGACGTCGGCCATTAAATTAGACACATAAGCCGTGGTTATAAGCATAGACATAAAATACAAGACACATCATATTCATACAAATCTTACGAAAAATGTATCAGCACTAGTAACGTCTTGTATTCCGTTTCACCCGCGTGTGAAAAGGACAGCCATTCAAAGAATATGTGTGTACGGATGAGATAGCTATATGAACGTCCCACGCTACTGTTATATTCGGGTATTGCGCCACTAGCTCTGGTTGTCTTTTACACACTAATGTATTTTTGCATTCGCTATCTCACACCGTTTTCGTGAACCTTTAAACCTCGTGAATAATTGTATTTATTGAATTAAAATAATACGTGATTTGAGGGTAATTATGAATGAAAAGAAGCTCCATGAGATATGTTTTTTTACTCCCGAATGATTTTTACACCTCTCAAGGCATTTTTTCTCAGAAAGGAGCCTACAGCGACGCGTTTGTGGCAGCTGCTGACAGCTTGTCTGTCGAACGTATGTTTGTGTGATACTAAACGTAGTAAATCGCAGGTATCTCTCGCGGGCTCGGTTTAGTGCATCCGCGCGCGTTGTCTCAGTAACGTATCTACATTATTTCATTGATCTAAGGTTATAAGGCAGGTTTTTCGCCATTCCGACCTTACACTACGCCTAACATTTACACATCGTTTGGTTTTCTTTCCTGGGGGTTATATTATCGACCGTTGCCAGTTCTGTGGTAATATTAATGTACCATCCAAAAAAAGAAATGTTCTGAGGTTTTTATTTTCTACATATAAATACGAGTACCGACGTTATTTTAAACAACGGCGTTTCTTAAGATTCGTACGCCAAGTAGTATTGTTATTCGTGTAAACATTTATTTTAAGTTAAACAACTGCTTTAGGCATGTTGTTGGTGGCTTAGAAAAAATTAAAGTGAATTTGGTCTAGACATCTTTTGTCTTTATAAAAGTTTTAGAGGTAATTTGACTTGTTTTTTTATTTACCATTAAGAACATGTCTAATACAGTTCTGCTGTTTTTAGTCTGTTTATTGTATAATACTATACTAATTGTTGCCTGAGAAAAATCACGGGATGTAACTTGACTTATCAAAGAAATAAATTAGTTTCTTTATTTCATCCATTTCAAATACAGATATAATGTCTTTTGAAAAACTTTATAGGTAAGTACTATATTAGGTAGGTGAGGATTTGAACAGATTATTTTTAATATTTGATAATTTCAATTAATATCAGTTCCAAATTTGAAAAGTTACAACTCATACGGTCGTACGTACTCACAAATTATTATAAATGGCAAAATGTATGTAATTTTACAATTTTCAAACGTAACGTTTTCTTATACAAAAACTTGAATCATTTAAAGGCAGGGATGAAGCGTCACACAACTCTGTCTTGGCACACACCACTTTCTTCATTCACATTCATACATCGTCTTATAAATACTCTTCTGCTATTCTGACCCTTGACATGACCCTACCTAAAAATTTGATTAATTTGATCGTGCCATGTTTTCTTCGGGCGTCCTATATTTTCCTGACACTCCGTTCATTCGCTCTACGTTTCCAGTCCACCTAAGCGTCCCTTTCTAAATCTTATTTATAATGATCAAATCAACCGTTAATTATTTTCGGATCTCCAAATTGGAATATGGTTATACACCGTTATAAAATTTGATATTCGCTTACATCAAATAAAAAAACGAATCTTATTGTTATTCCGGTTTACCGGAAAATTGATTGTTTCAAACTCTTTTCCTGAGAAAAAATATCAAATGTTTTTACGTTTATTTTTTTGATATAGTGAGTACCGCACAAAGTCAGCACTCACGAATGACGTTACTTAGCGTTACGCAAGCAATACTACAAATGATTTATCAGCAAATTTTCTATGGCTAGTTAGAAAAATGTCTTAGATTTTTTAACTGTAATCCTTTAAATTTGATGAAAAACTTACTAAAACATATACTCATATTATTTTATTGTATAGGTACTATATTTTCGAAATGAAAATGCACTATGTAGCTAAAAAAACACTTTTGGAAATTGACATCCCAACTCAGGCTTATGCTTAATAGGATGGGCAATATAAAAAAAAAAACAATTAAAATAATAAAATAAATATTAGTAAAAAGTGAAGATCGAAAACCAGAAAAGGCATTTTTGAACGCTCACGTAAAATTCTAGTATACATTTCATAAAGAATTTAATAGATAACTATTTAAGACTTGTATTCACTGGAACCTTAGACATTTTTTAACTACCCTTATGAAATTAACAGAGTTTGTAGTTTTGCTTGTACTAGAAAGCTAAAAATTGTGTATTTATGGGTGCTGACCCTTAGTATTATTTGATCTGAAACTAGAGTTGTTCTACATAGACACACGCACATGTGTTTTGCGCTTACCACGGATGCACTCAATCATAATTCAAAACATATTTCCCAAAATAAGTCAGCCGAACAGTTATCGGAAATCATTTCCCGGATAATACCACAATCCAAACATGTCCCTATATATCAATATCGGGCGTTGACTCGTTTGCGTACAAGTCATACAAATATACACATTATATCGGATATTTATAACCAACTCCATTGTTTCATAATAAACAAAATTGCCCTTTGCGGTACCAAAACAACGGATATTGATTCCTTGGCCAGTTACAAAATCGTACTTGTCGTCGCCAGGGGTCTACTGTAGAGTTTGTAATTATTATGACCATTGATGGGATAAATATTAGACTTCATAATACCATAAACATTTGCAACTGTTCAGAAATAATATAATATCCTATAATGAGGTTTTTGGGGTTAAATCCTTATGGGAATTCATAGTATTACAATGATAAAAAAAATAATGTTTTATTCCAGAAGGTATGCAGGAGTAGTGCAATGCAACACCTTCCATAATTGATAGTAATATATAGTAATAATAATAAAATAAAAGTTGTAATACACATAATAATAATAATAAAGAAAAAACATAAATTCCTATGAGAAAAAAAAATTAAATTGAAATAATACATTTCTAATTTTGAAACTGTTAATTCGTGGTGGAATTCCATTTTAATGATTAATAAAAGTGGAATAAAGTTATATATTTGTTTTATTAAATCATTGAAATAATACACGTACAAAATATTAATGGAGGATATTAGGCATATACATAAAATACAAAACACGTCATATTCATACAAATCTTACGAAAAATGTAACACC
The DNA here is from genome assembly GCA_022651775.1 of Drusus annulatus. Taxonomy (NCBI): domain Eukaryota; kingdom Metazoa; phylum Arthropoda; class Insecta; order Trichoptera; family Limnephilidae; genus Drusus; species Drusus annulatus. The sequence goes on along the minus strand of JAGWCC010000153.1, from coordinate 3,325,820 downwards.
ACTAATGTTGCACCACTAAATGTTCCACCCGCGTATGGAAAGGATAGCCATTCAAATAATATGTCTGTGCGGAAGAGATAGCCATATGAAGCGCGTTTCGAAGGTATGTCTCGTTGACTTGGTTTAGTGCAACCAGGCGCGTTGTCTCAGTAACGTATCTACATTATTAAATTTATCTAAGATATTAGGTCTCATTTCTGTAAAACGCCATCAAGAGGGAGTCCATCCTGGCAGCGCTAAGATTGATGGGGCCAATATCTTACTTTCCACGTGCTAAAAAGGGTACGGATCCCGCTGTGGGATTCAAACTCGATCCATACAAACGCTAGCTGAATAAGTTGTTCCTCTTAGTAGTATATAACCTAAAAAAACTGTTTAGTTAATAATAATAATAATATTTGGATAATTTGTATAGCGCCGTTTTTGTGAAAAATCACCTCAAGGGCGCTGTACAAATCTTAATTTCTACTTAATATTAATTCTTAGTTCATATAAATATGCAGCAACATACTTACTTGGCAGGTCACTTCTGGCAGGACACAATCACCATATCATAATAACCTAAAATTTAGAGTGTCCAGCTTAGTCGCATTTCAAAACATGTGGGCATTGAGTCCCCGAAGACGCGGGAGACCAAGATCATCCTTACAGTACATAAAAGCGGTGTGTTATTTTTGTTGTCTCTTTCTCTCTCATGGTATACGACGTAAAAACCCGGACAAAGTGATTTATCGCAAGTTTGTATAGGTTGGGTAAAAATAATTAGCTCTCTCTCCATACATTGTTACTCCAAGATATACACTTATTTCCTTGTCAAACGTCACTGAGAAAGATCCTTTGGTCTTGTTTACGCCTGATTATTGTTATTAACTAGAAATGAACAACAAGTAGTGTATACGATCATCGAATTTGAACATTCGAAAAAATTTTTCAACTCCTTATTGTTTTTTTTCCATAAAATATTTCGTCAAGTCGAATAATAACTTTGGAACGTAATGAATGCAAGAAATGCATCTGTGTGAGTACTTTTTTCGACTCAACATTCGCTGCATTACACACAACAATATTCATTGCAATCACTTTTATGATTGGTGCAGTATTTACTGATAAATAGATTGTCCGAGGAAGTAAGGCTATCAGTACACAACGCAGTTCTGATACCAACTCTGATGTAGAGCAGTGAGAATTGGAACTGGCAGAGAAAGTACAAACGTAGACTGAAGAGAGGAGAAATGAGATCACTGACGAAGAATGAGATGTGTGGTAAAACCTTGTACGACTGTAATGATATTGTAATCGAATCTCATTCACAATGTAATATTTTGCAGTCGCCTTGTCTCGTCTCGGAATCTTATCTTGATAAATGCGAATTTAATCAAAACACAGCGGCAATACACTAGCAGACCCACCTATTTGTATTGATTAGATTGACACATTGATGAAGAACATTTTTGTATTGCGTCGATCCTTTCCTTAAATACGAAAATCGCACAAGAGTCCCAACTGCACCCAAACGTCTAGAGTCAGTCGGACTATGGCATCCCAGATTGGGGTATGTTGTGAGGCTGAAGGTAGTGAGAAGGGGAAGGAGATGGGAAATAGGGGAGTCACTAAGTACTCGGCTATATAGATCAGTTTCTAATTTTGAAACTGTTAATTCGTGGTGGAATTCCATTTTAATGATTTAATAAAACAAATTTAATAACTTTATTTCACTTTTATTTTATGACTGGACCGGTTTCAGCCTATGACGGCCATCTTCAGACTAACAGCAACTTGTACTAGTCTGAAGATGGCCGTCATAGGCTGAAATAAGTCCAGTTTGTTTTACGAAATTTGTTTTAAAATTATATAATCAGGTCAAAACACTTCCGAACCCTCATATTCCCCACCTCCTTCCTCCTACTAGAGCCTCACAATGCCCCAATTTAGGATGCCACGTCTCATCAGCTCTAGACGGTTTGGAATATTTTTAAAATATAAAAAATTGAAAAACAAACGGCCAAAAATGACGTCAAATTTCAATTTTAAAGGTGGTCTTTCAACCGTACTGCAGAATCTTCCCTTTTGCATCCACAATTAAATTTAATACTAATCCCCGTCATTTAAGAAAAGTATTATTGTTATGGATTTTTTCATTCCTTTATATGTAAAAAAACTGTATTTTATTTTGCTTTAGCCAACCTTTCGGACAGAATTGTGTCATCACCAGGGCAAGTATAACACTCCACTGTAGTGGCAAGATTTACGAACATCTGCCCTATGATCAACTGAAAGTCTGAAACTATTCTAACAAAAAGTCAACACTTTTAGGTTTAATCAAAATCTTTAAATACTATTTTTACTTAAAACATAAAACAGAAAAAGGTACACACAAATACAACTTATTAAGATAATTTTATGTGTTATAATATTTTTTTTCCTAAATTTAAACATGTGTTGATACAGTGTATTCCTAATTGCATGATGTGAACATTTTGGAAATGGATTGATGACCTACCATTTATTTTGTATCTATCAGTATGTATGTAATGTTGTCACTCTGTCAAATGTTCCAAATAAATAAATAAATAAATAAATAAATAAAATAAAAGTGGAATAAAGTTATATATTTGTTTTATTAAAACATTATATAGATCAGGTCACCAAACACTTCCGAACCCTCCATATTCCCCACCTCCTTCCCCTCCTCACTACCTTCAGCCTCACAATATACCCCAATTTAGGATGCCACAGTCTCACCGGCTCTAGACGGTTGGGAGCAGTTTTGACTCTTGTGCGGTATTCAATATAAAAAAAATGTATAAAACAAACGGCCAAAGCCGTTCAAGCAACTTTCCGATTTTGAATGGTGGTCTTTCACCAGGGCGATACTGAGAGTATCTTCTACTCTGGTACGTGCCGAAAATATGTATGACTAAAAGTTCTCACATGGCCAAAAGTATTATCGCTATGGATTTTTTCGGTAACTACGCCGTAGTTGTATTTTATTTTGCTTTAGCCAACGTTTCGGACAGCTTTGCGGTGTACATCACCAGGGCAAGTGATGAACACTGCACGTGCTTATGCTCTTCAGCACAATTTACACATCTGCCCTGATGATAGACACTGCAAGTAGTCTGAAACTTGGTCTAACGGGTAAAAAGTACAACACGGCATAATAACCTTAAATCTATTACGAAAATGCTTTAAATTATTTTTATTGAATTGATTGTGAAATTACACAAATTAATTAAACGAAATATCTGCACGCCGGGATTTGAACCGCGAACTCTGGATTCGCAGTCGAGAGTCTTAACCACTCGACCATGAAGGCCGTCATGATATAGATGACTATACGATATAAATAACATACTTGATGAAATGGAGATTCTATGAACGTATTATCTAAAGATAGGCATGACGTTTTATCATTTCTTGAGTATTATTAACATCAAATAATGATTCATTGATTTGTGGTTAGCGATTTTGCGTTGTAGTCAGTAAGACAATGGTATTAAATATCATCTGCAAAAGACAAAGTTGGAATTTACGACCAGTTTCTCAGCTGTTTGAATGGTTTTAAGGTCAAATGAAGGTGGAGGGAAGTATTTCGATTTGATCATCATGTGTTCACTGTCTAGACGAGGCTTCTCCGTTTCTCTCGTAACCATACGGCTTGTAGTGTTGACAACATTGATCTGGTTCGTAGACTTGTTTGGAAACCTAGCTTTTCTCACGAGTCTTTCAACACCCATATGTGTTTTCAGCTTTAGATGAATTTGGAAAATAGTAGACTGTAAAATTGTAGCTTTTGGAAATATTATTTAAGAAGGACAAAATGGGAAACCATTCACTCACCGATAAAGTTGAAGTTGAAAGTTCTTGAAGTCTTCTTACACAATTGTATTATTAATGAAACGAATACACCGCACTGATTTTAGTATTCTTATACACAAAACACCACATTCACTTTTATATATTTGGAAATCAAAACAAAAAACCGACGAACAAGCGAAAAACCAACGAGCAACACGTTTTTTCACAACAAACTCATCTGTTTGATTGTCAATTGTTTCGAAACACGGTGTTATTAAATACGGAATTCGATATGGCAAAATGGTTGGATAGGTAGGGAACTTGGGGAAAATACATCAAGGAACATACATACATCAACCTAACAAATTATCACTTTGAAATCAAACAACCCCCAACCACAGTAAAGTTTTTTCAGGCATCTCATATCTTCTTCCAGGTGTACAAAGTGTTGAAAAACACCTCTCAGTCACAGCGTTGAGACTTTAGTTGAGAGTTTGTCTGTGATTTGCAGATCTTTAAAATTTTTCTTTCTAAGCCAAGCCATTCAGTATCAGGCGTTTAAGCAAATCAAGATAGCGCTTCCCGTTCAACTTGCTGACTGATAAGGGACAAAGTGGTTGATAAAGAAAGATTGCTGGGATTACAGTGTCAAATTCCGTCAGAATTGGCATCTTATCACCAAGGAAGGTAAAACAAATGCATAAAACTATGTGTACATCGGAAGTAAATGAGTAATTGTGTTCTTAAATTAGAAATAAATTAATTACAGCTTTACGTTTCACTGTCTCGAGTTCGAGTCTCGGTCCCTAACTAATCTTTTTTTTTTGTATCTTCTTCTCTTTCATATTCTTTGAATATTGATACTGTTTCAATGATTAATATCACAAGTAATTGTTTTATAGTTCTCTTTTTTGGATAAGGGCAAGCCGTGGCTGCTTTTAAATAGATATAGGATAACCCGAATACAAAATTGACCGATTCATCGTTGACGGCCTGCGTGGTCAGGTGGCAAGACGCTCGAATACGAATCCAGAGGTCACGAGTTCAAACCTGGTGTGCGAAAATTTTCATTTTATTAAAATGTGTCTTAACATATTTAATTCATATAAAATAATATATAGTACATTTGCGACACGTTCCAGGGTGGTGCATACTCAAAGTATCACCCTGGTGAAAGTCACCATAAAAAAAATTTCCAAGTGTGAACTATTTTTCTTTGTTTACATCAGTCTTTCTCGGGGCGAGCAAAGCTTTTCTGCCTTTTTTTAAAAAACGCCAATGTAATAATATATTGAATTTTTGGGTTACTATGCCGTGTTGTGCTTCCTTCTCTTCAAGTCAACATTTCACAGCCAATGTTTTACAGCCTTGCAGTGTTCATCTGTCCGGTGATAGATTCTCCAAGGCTGTTTAAAACGTTGGCTGAATGAGAAAAAGCACAACACGGCATAATAACCTAAAAAACCACCACAATCATACTTTTGGGTCGTGAGAATCTTAAATAATTCATTAGAAATTCATTGGAAAAGCTTTTGAAAGACTGATAAATTTTCTAAAATATTCATTGTATAATTGACTCACCTTCTCTGTTGCAACTCATCCAGTTGAACATTCCTTGACCCGTAGACTCAGAAACAATGAATTGCTGTTCCTCAATCATCACTCTACTAATTGTGGGTATCATTCTGCACTGTCCAGAATGCCGAGACTTGTTAACTCAGCCATAGTCTTGAAATTTTTGGTAGCAGTCTAAATGATTTTTGTCATTCTAGCGTATTATTTATTATTTTATTGTATTTCTACCAAAACTTTGACTTGACCTTGGCTTCGATTGGAATGTTCTTTTTTATGTATATTTTGTCCTATTTTGTCATTGCTTCATTATAATATTATGTATGTGCTGTTCTTTCTCTGTTGCTCTTTTTTCCTATTTCGTGTTATGTATTTTTTTAAATTGGACATAAGTCCGATAGTTTATAAATAAATTAATAGTCCATATTGTTAGACAGCATTATAGTTATTGTAAATCCTCAAAACAGGTTGAAGAGCACATGCTGTTTATTTGTGAGTAAATGTCAGATACTCCGGATTAAGTATTGTTATTTGTGCGTGTTCGAAATCCGACCAAGAGTTGAACTTTGTCACGTGTTTGGTCTTGTGGGACGTAATGTCTGCAGGTTATCCCACACAGCGCGAATCCACGGAGCAGATATCGTAATTGCGTTTTAAATCTGTTATTTCATTTCTGTTCCGGAATCCAATTCCCAACCGATTGTATTTAAAACATCTTGTGAATTATCATGTTTTAATGAACATCTTTGATTAGGTACTTGACTTCTATACAAACGTAAAATATATCCGAAAATTTTGTGTAAATAAAACTGAAAGCAGGGCCGGTTCCACGACTTTTAAGTGCCCTGTGCAGTTAGTACCATTTGAGGGATTTCATAAAAATCAGAAAAACCGTATAAGCGCAAAGTCACCGGTACAATGTCACCGAGACAAAAATATGTACCATCTCTAACGGTTCATTTTGACTGTTCTATGAAAAAAAACGGGCACTGTGATTGTTTATAGACTTTGCTTCGCATACTTTTAACGTATAACACTCCATAGAAAAACAGACCATACGATGTGGTTTATTTTTAAATGATTCAGGGAAATTTTGATATGATTTAGGGAATATTTGAAGTAAATTTAAATAAAATCTTTATTTTCACGGCGCCATTCTTGGGTTATGAATAACTTGACACTATTTAAAAACTCTTACTGCCATCGTAACAAGCGAAAGATGTTGCTTGTGCAATGATTGAGGACTTCGCTAGCAGAAGAATTAAACCCACGACGCCCAGTTGAGAATTCGACGCGTTTGTCCACTCGGCTGCTGACCGGAACACCTTGTGAATTATCAAGTTTTTATGGGTTTCATTGGTTAGGTATTCGTCTGCCATACAGACGTTAAATACAATTCCAGGTTATGTACAACCTGATAATATTTGAAAAACTCCTACTACCATCATAATAAACGAAAGATGTTGCTAGTGCAATGATGGAAGATGTAGCTAGCAGAGGAATTGAACCCAGAATGCCTAGGTGGGAATCGGACGGGTTTGTCCATTCAGCTAGTAACCGGTTAAAATATAACATACTATTGCGTCTTAGTGTCGACTTGCTCACGATCACTTCGGATAGAGTTTATGCTGGGATCGTCCAAATGGGGCAATTAAAGAAGAAGAGGATCCTTGTCGGGTAAGGTTAGGGTAGGTCATTGGGGGCATTGTAAGCATGTCGATACTGCAACGTGAAAAATTGTAGTTTTATTTTCAATTTTGTTTTGAGTCTGTAAAGCTTGTAACGTTTCCTCAGTTTTGCATCTTTATAATATGAGATACAATCTCAGAGCAATAATATACAAAAGAGAGCGCTGCTTTAGTCAGTTTTTATGAGGTTTGCCGGACTCGGCTAGACCTGGGCGTGGCTATGACTAGGGCTAGGGTATTTTTACATCCATTCATAGCGCATGTCGACATAATGTTTTTGTTTATTCACACCACACTTTTTCACAGTATTGTTATAAACGAAAATATAGCATGTAACCTAATAAACCGTTGGGTCATGTTATTTTATGTCGCGCATCAAAACGTGTGGGCGGAGTCAACGGAGACGCGGGACACGAAGAACATTCTAACAATACTTTAAAGCCCTGTGATAATTTGAGGGATTTCGTTGTCTCTTTCTCTCTCATGGTGTACGACGTAAAAACCCGGCGAAAGTGATCTATCCCGAATTTGTATAGGTTGGGTAAAAACTAATAAGCTCTTTCTCCACATGTTATTACTTCAAAGGATACAATCATGTGATTTTTTGTTAGTATTAATCTACACATATCGTCATGTGTATGCGTTGTTCCACATTTTTTTCGCAACGCAATTTAAGCCTTAGTGATAACATTTCGGTCATACTGTTATGCCCGACACCTGATCATAATTTGATCAAACGCTAAAACGGGCCGAGTATCGGTGGTTAACGAGGCGATTATTTGAAGTCGGAACGGTGAAAAATTCATAATGGCGTTAATCATCGTTTTGCGACAGTGTAAAATGTGACAATTGTTCAAACTACTAGGCCTAAGTTTGCTGGCAAAAAAAGATTGAATAACGCCTTTGACCTAAACACAGACGATATTTAAAACAATAATTAAAGTAGTTAAATTCCAGTGTATAGACGCTTACGAATTCCTACATAGTTTACCTTACACGAGTATGATATTTGCGCAGTAATGCGCATCTCGCCGCGACTGGTTTTTGGTGATAGGATTTGAAATATTGGTGCTGTGATCTGTGATTAATGTGTTTACACCTTTTCGATTTGTGGGATAATACTTGTAGAAGTTTTTTTGTTGGATGATTAAAATGGATACACAAATTCGAAGAGCTTATTCGTGTTCCTTAATATGTCTTCAACTTACTAATAACATAACGGAAAAGTACTATGATTCACATATATAATTGAATTATTTACCTACTACTCGTTTGAATAAAAGTCTCGAGTAAAAGTATTGATTTTAATTTTCTTCAAATTGAATTTAAAAAAAGAAAATTATTATTTTTTCGAAAAATCATCATCCCGTTAAACAACAATAAAATAGTTTGTCAACAGGATATTGAATATAAGATAAATATAGGTGATCTTATCAATTATCAATATATAAAACATATTATTAAAATTCACACATCTTAAGAAATTGATATAGTATTACACCATACCATGTTGCACTGTGCAGCATAACGTACAACAATACATCAATTTCTTAAGTACACATAATAGAAACGCCTAATATAAATTATTTTTACTTAGGAGCCATTTTTTCAGCATATTTTATCGTAAATATAATGCACTACATTTAAATATCGTCGCCGGAAAGGCAAAAGAGTCTGAAGCGCCATTTTTGGAAAGTTTACACCAGGGCACATTAAAGTTCTTATTTTTTTACATTAAAATTCATAAGTCTTCAGTACTTAACTCAGGTAAATCATTGCCCTCACTGAGTTGCCTGAAACGACAAAAGGCTTAAAAAGTCCCAAACTTGTGTCGCTTGAGTCAAGCCTGCTCCCAAATGGTAAATATATTTTAGATGGCTGAAGGACCACAAAAGTTTTCAGAATCAAACGAGGGTCAGAGTTTTCGATGCGGAAAAAAAACCCGATCAAAACTGCATATTTAACTAATATTCGACTAAAGTGTAGCTTAATATCTTTTGCCTTTCCAGCGAAGATATAATATATATTACGGAAAAATATAAAAATGTTTCATTTATCATTGGGTGAATGCCGAATTATTCACGTTAAATTATAAATAGGGTATTTCCACAAATATTTCAGTTTAATTTTTTATAATTCTGATTGTCGCACTAAGGTATAACTTGAATGTTTGCAATTTAAAACCGAAATTCTGTGAAAAATCCTAAACTTTTGTATTTGACTGACGGTATTATGACATAGGTTTCGCCTACACAGTTCACTGGCTGCTAAAAACTCTCATAAAATTGAATTAGCGCTATTTTCGTAATTAAAAAAAACGATTCAAAAATACCATAGTTTTGATAGTTTTATTAATGCCACTGATATTTTCGAGCAGAATTTAGAAATAAATAATAAAACAGATACTATTAATTTTCAAAACATCGAATGTATATATATTCCATGTAACATTGAGTTTAGTTCATGTTACTATTCCATCAGGCTACACAAAACTACGTGTATATGTACCTTCATACGAGTATATTACCTTGGTTAGTGTGCACTCTGCTGTATATATGAACATGCGAGCACTAGTTGGTGCCACTCCAATGAATTATTTGCTTTGACGTGGTCAATGATACAGATCGGACAAGATTGGCCGTTACAATGTAAACATTGACCTAAAATTATCACTAGTATGTAAACTGTGACTGTTATTACTTTCCGCCCACGTCTAGGATTCCTATTCAAAATTATTTTAAATTTTGTTATAATCCGTAAGTAAGTTAAATGTTTATAAAAAATACAATAATGTCTAATGTGTGTTTTTATTGTTGTTTCAGGTCAGTGTTACCAAAGTCTATTCCAGTTTTCCGTACCTTCGTTCTACGCTGGTAAGATATTTTTACTGTATAAAACTACGATATAATGTGAGTGAAAATGATGAATTTGTTTATCTCTCTCCTGCAATAAACCATTCAAAGAGTCAAAGCGAAAGTTTGTAAATATATTTTCAATTTTGAAAACTTAAAGGAGGAAAAAAAACTATTATTATTGGTATTTGTAACCCCGAAAATCATTTATTATACCAATTTCTTAAAGAATTTGACAAATAAAATAGGCGTTCTGGGATTTTTTTTTCCCCAGGGAAAAAAATTCCTTTTGTGAAGTTATACAGGAATATATTTAAATAAAAATTGCCAACGTTTGTTAGATCCATGGATAAAAAATGTTTTAAAAGGTAGGTTTGAACTTATTTTTTATGTTGATTCCGCACTTAAGTCCTGATTTTCCCCGTATCGGTGTAACAATGGCATCCCCGTTTGAGATGAGACAGATGGGAGTGAGTGAATGGGTAGAAGAAGGGGAAGTAGAAGGGTTGGATGTACCCGACTTTGTAGGACTGGTGTTTAGTGGTATATTAAGCCATTTTAGGTAACAAAGTCTCTCACCAGGGCGTTACTGATAGTTCCAATCTGTGTTGGAATGAGCAAGCTTGCCCTTTAAGTCATCGATATGTCTTTAACCATTAATAATTGAGCGTAAACACAGGAAACCAAATCTCCTTTAATTAAACTTCAACCATTAAAGGTTAAATGTATCCAATACACCGCGTTTTATAGTAGTACCGAGAAACTGGGAAAATCTGAATATGTTTTTCACTGAAGCCCAAATAAGAAAAAGTTATCGTTTATTTTGTATTTGCGTACGGTAACGTGTAACCGATCCTTTATACTAAACATTAGATAGCCCATTTCATGCATTTTTATCTTCTAGTATTGGTTCTCTAAATGCGACATCTGTTTGATCGACTGTAACCTAAAGACTTGATTATCCATGCACATACCCACCTATCGGAACGGGCCGGTAAGATGACGCGATAAACAAGTTTTCGAAAATTAAAAAAATATATATTTCAATTTAAAAAAAGTAAAATTTCTTTATTTGAAATGAAAACTGGATTATTTTTTTAGAATATCGTAAATAATCAACCTCTGAAGTTTAGCTGTACCTCCCTGAATCTCGGCATATTATAAAGCGTTTGCAAGATAAAATGTTTAAAAAAATATACCCGATAAACTTACTCGCCATCTTTGCTAGCTTGGGGTCCATCTAACGTAATTAATATCAACTGAGAATTGTAAAAAAAACACAAATAATCATTTTTAAAACGTAAAAATAACCGCGAGATAGACAAATTATCCACATAGTTGCATGAAACCGGTCTATTGGATGCATTCAAATAATCCTTTGAAAACATTTTTTATGTGAATTCCACACAAAAGTCCAAATTGTTCTTAACTGTCCGGAGCCAGGGGGGCTATGGTATCATTAATTGTGTTATGAGGCTTACGGGAGTGGGGAGGGTAAGATTAATAAAGGGAAGTACTGGCTATTAAAATCTGGTCACTAAGCACGGCTATTGCGCTTTTAAGCAACGTTTCGATTCTGAATGGCGGCACTACACTAAGGTGACACTTAGAGTATCTACCATCAATACTATAAACACAGTCCTAGAAGTCATTTAATATCACCCTGTAAAATCTATTGTTTCACTTAAGGGTCAGCACCCAAAAATAAACACTTTTTGGCTTTCTAATATAAGCAATACTACAAATAATTTAACTGTTAATTAAATAGGGGTAGTTAGATAAATATCTAAGGTTTCCAGTGAATACAATTTTTATACAGTAATCCTATAAATTCTATTTGAAATGCATACTACAATATTAGGTAAAACGTTAAAAAATGCCTTCGCTGGTGATAAAAGTGCATATTTTACTGATATTTTGGTACGTTTTTCATAGAATAAAAAAATATTTCAGTTAAAATTTTTCATTCATTGGAAACCTTAGATATTTTCCTAACTATTCATGTAGAATTTACAGATGAATCATTGTGAAGGTACCGTTTTAATTTTCAGTGCTGAGGCTTAAGTGAAGGTACCGTTTTATCTTCAGTCGGTGGGTAGGTCCTGTTCAAAGGCGATTAATTTCAGAAAACTAGCTTTAGTTTTAACATCAATGGAATTAAACTGATTCGTACTACGTTATTTTAGTGCTTTAGATACGTTTTAGACTGAATACAGCTCTTAACCACGTTAGTGTTACGGTTTATTAGGGTCGTTGGGGAGTAAGTTAGTTGATATTATTATGTTGGTACATACTGTTTATGATTTCTGTCGAATTAGAGTCGACTTGATGTTAAGCGGTGCTTCCTTAACGAGGTGTGGCGTTAAAACTTGTTGTGAAGTTCTTCAATCGACTTATATTTGTTATCAAGGGTTCTGAAAATTAATTCCTGAAACTTTAGCTCGGAGGCCGACTAACGTGTCATCGAGCTTAAGCCGCCGGGCCTTTTTGCTTTCCCCTTCTTACGGAGTTTTCCTCCAAACCGTAGACAGAATTTTAAGAAAATATCTCCCATCGGTGTTCAGTAATACACATCCATTTAATGTTTTATGAGTTAGCTTTTTTGAACAGGGTGACTAGTACTTTATGCGATGTACTCATTTATGTATGTAGTAGAGGAGACACAATTTCCAATAAGAAAAGTTAAAGTGGAGATATTTACCCATCCCGTCTTGACTTATTAACCTAGATTGAATTAATTTTCGTGGAAATTTGTCGTGTTTAAATTAGAATACTAAACATGCCAATATTTTTATTTATTGAACATATTTTGTCTATGTTCTGTTGATATTGAATTGGACTACTAATATTGCTAAAAAACACATTTTAAATCAATTTATAAGGGTTGTTTTAATAAAATAATCGTTTTTTTTTTACATACAATAAAACATGAAAATTAAAATTTTTATAAATATTTTCTAAAATATACTATGCCATACCGTGTGTTTTTAAGTACTTCTTGAAATACCTATGCATGGACGGCCTAGAGGATAATGTTCGATTCTGACGATAAAAGAGCCTATTTTTATAATTAATGCTTTTTTTATAATTAATATTTGCTTGGGGTTTGATGCTCGTCTATGTTTTTTTTTAAAATTCTTATTGATACATAAATTATCTGCTAAGCTCTCATAGTAATCGAAAAAATTTAAAACGGCATTGCATACCTTTACTTCCGCGAGGCGATAAATAAGTTTTTTTAAAATATTTTTTTTACTTTTACAAATAAATATTCAAGTATTTTTATATATATTTGTAATAGTACCTACACCTAGGGCGTTAAAAGTGTCTTTATTTGAAATAATACATATCAATGCTTTTAAAAACGATTGTTTGCGTAGTAGATACATAAAATAAAAAATAAATAAAAAAATGTTACACAAAAAATATAACTAAATCATTTATAAAGGATTAAGTTTATGAGGTTAACTTTTTTCACAGCGTACCTAAAAATATATAAATTAAAGCAAAAGTACAAAAAGGCATACACAGCAGAAGTAGTAAAACACATACGGGTATATGCAAAATATTAGTATACTTACTCTGGTAGTTTGCGGGCTTACCTACTTTTCCAGGTGATTGATAACTATTGAGAATTGACACAATGTTCATTTAACCTTTCTTGCTTGTATTGTCTACTCTGTTACGTCCTTAATCGTATTATTTAATATTTAGCGTCAAGTGCCGAACACCTTGTATAAAAGTCCTCGTATGTACGATTTTGCATATGGCGTAGGCTAAATCTGGAAATTATTCCGTTATTTCTGCTGTAATCGACTATTCCCAACTGTTTCATTACTACGCGAGTTGCTGAGTTCAAAGAACACATTCACATTCCATTATTTATTTGTTCAGAGAAGCTGAGTTTCTTGTGAATATTCGGAAATGATATCGAAATTAATAAAATATCTAGTGAACGGTAAACTGGTTAAAATAGAACAAGCGGTTGTACAACTCGTATGCGTACAGTCTGACCGGCTTTGATTTTGACTCTCAAGAACTTAAAAAGTGCGAAGGGGTTTTTTATATGAGGAACGATTAATTCTGCGTTTTAATGATCCTCTGCGTTGTAGAAGTGAGGCATTTCAAAAACCGGTCGGCCATTTTTCAGAATAATGGGTCGTAAACACTTTTCGCTCTCGTGTGGAAAACATCAACCATTTACGAAAGTTGGGCACGCGTTTGTCGTATCTGTCGCCTGTCCACCGCTGCCGAAAAGCAAAACGACACTAGTTATTTAAAGCAGTGTCCATCAAAATACTGGTAGGATACGCACAATATTATTTACACGTTCATGTCATCTGCATAAAGAATGATTGGGATCCATCTGGGGGGGGGGGGGGGATATCGGATTGGTCGTTTAACCGCTTTTATAGTAAAATCATGGCCCAGTGAGTGGAAAGAGACGAAGAAGAGGAAGGTTGGGAAGTACCTGGATTTTCAGATCTGGTCACTGAACACGGCTAAAGTTAGCTAAGCTAGTTATTAGCAAAGTTTCGATTCTGAATGGTGTTTTTTCACCGAGGCGATACATAGAGTATCTATCACTACCACAAATATACTGTGTAATTTTCCATTTTTCTGAAATAACATACCATCGCTGGAAACGCAAAAGGGCTTCAACGACACTTTGGTAAAACAATAGTTAGCAGTTTTTTCTTCTAAATCGAATGCTCTGACTCTCGTTTGATTCTGAAGACTTTTGTGGCGCTTCAGCCACTAAAAATATATTTACTATTTGAGAGAAGGCTTGACTCAAACGACACAAGTTTAGGACTTTTTAAAAGGTTTTTTCGCTTCGGATAACTCAGTGAAAGCATTGAGTTACCTGAGTTAAATTTTTTTTTCAAAATCTTACCAGGTAGGTACTTAAGATTTATGAATTTTATTGTAAGACAAAAAAAAAAACTTTAAAGTGCTCTGGTGTAAACTTTCTAAAATGGCACTTCAGCCCTTTTGCCTTTCCAGCGACGAAGTATAACATTTATTTTCGCACGCCGGGCCTCGAACCTTCGACCTCTGAATTCGTAGCAGAGGATCTTATCGTAGGGCTATTTATTACTATCAAAGTAATGTTGCCATGTTCAATTTCAGTTCGGGCATTACATCTTATGCGTAACGATATAATGTTTCCATCGCATGGAAATGCGCTTGCTTTAGTCCTTTGAGATACTTAAAATGGGAAATCTCGTTTCCGGGGTTTATCTTCCTATTTTAAGTAAAATTTCCATTACGAAGCTTTCCCCTGAAATAAGAAAAGCTTTGGGGGGTTTGAGCTTAAGTGCAATTTATTATGAATGCACTGAAGAACTGTTTACATTTTTATGTCTTTGAGCACAAAGAGTATGTGATTTACCCTTAACTCTCAATTTCTCATATTTTTAAAAGGTTGTTTTTGGGATGTTAACATATTTAATTTTCTCCGTTTCAAGTTTGAAGGAAAACCTCTAAGTTATCGAAATGTTTTATGCATTTGATTTTGCTATTGTACAAAAAATAAAATGTAT
Organism: Drusus annulatus; assembly: GCA_022651775.1. Lineage (NCBI taxonomy): Eukaryota > Metazoa > Arthropoda > Insecta > Trichoptera > Limnephilidae > Drusus > Drusus annulatus. The sequence continues at coordinate 3,310,364 of JAGWCC010000153.1, read as the reverse complement.
CATATTGGATCTTTATCTATAGGTATGATGATGATGATTTAAGTTGAAACGCTAGTTTCATATTGGGATGTGTTTTCTTGCTCAATTCGTTACATAAACAGATATACACCAATGTAAAATAAGCGTAAATTTTCATGATGCCAGAACTCGCCGATTGAAATTGTTTACTGCTCCTCCCAGAAAAAAACAAATTTCTGTTTTCTAGTCAGCATTGTTAATATGTATTCATTATTTTACTTGAACAAACATTTTTTTATTGGTTGGTATATTGTCCATCTCACAAGGCATAAGCCTGTGTGGGATGGCAATTTGCAAAAGTGATTTTTTAGCTATATAGTAATATGTTGATATCAAAAATATAGTACATACATACAAATAAAAATTTCATTTATTATATTAGTAAATGACAAATTTGAAGATATAGAATTTACATAATAATAACTAAGTTGAACTTGGTTTTTAAGGTGAGTAATGATATTGCTTTTAAAGGAGCTTTTAGTTTGTATGTTTTTGATGGCGCTGGGCAGAGAATTGAATTGTTTAAAGCCCGTATGGTCCTGCAGCTTCGTTACAACCTCTCTTTTCGACATGTGCATCATTTATGAGAAAGAGGGAGAGGCAACAACGGAGCTATCAACCTTTACGATCCTGCCATGGAGAGGTCCGTCGTAACCTGTAATTCTGTTCAATGTATCGTTTTTAAAAAAGTGGGAGAAATTACAACGGAACTAATCAGCTACTGTTCTGGAAGGAATGGTAAGCTCAATACACATACAGCCTTATACCCGTCCAAGGTGATAAACGAGGCTTCTATCTTTTATTTAAGGGTTTTTCGGTGCACTCTGCAAATAATTGGTTTCCTATCGGCAGCCAGCCGAAGTATTAAGTTAGTGTTGTATATCGACCCGGAGCGGCGTAGCCAGCTTATCGCAGCGCTAAACCGCAAATGAGTTAATTTAGAAATTCCTCGGAAATTTTCATTTTATATATGAGACACACATACCAACATCCACGCAGTTCACATAGCCGTCAGTGACGTGCTTATTGTTCTGACGGCGACAGGTCTGTAGCGACCGTACCATCAGACCAACTACCGCTAAAAAATATTAATCTAAAAGTCTTAAAGTTCTATGAAAAATCTCAAATAATTTTGAATTTAAAGAAGACATGGTGCAATTAAGTGAACCAAATATTTAAGTCGGCCCGTGTGATGAGTCAGAATAACAGACTAGTATGTATGAGACGATGTATGAATGTGAATGAAGCGAGGAGTGTGTGCCAAGACAGAGTTGTATGGCGGTCCGTCCTCTCTGCCTAGGCGTGATGAATAGTTAGTTAGTTAATTAGTTCGTTTGTTAGTTTGTTAGTTAGTTAATTAGTTCGTTTGTTAGTTTGTTAGTTAGTTAATTAGTTCGTTTGTTAGTTTGTTAGTTAGTTTTTTTAGTTTGTTGTTTGTTTGTTTGTTTGTTTGTTTGTTTGTTTGTTTGTTTGTTTGTTTGTCTGTTTGTTTGTTTGTCTATTTGTTTGTTTGTTTGTTTGTTTGTTTGTTAGTTAGTTTGTTATTAGTTATTTAGTTTGTTAATTAGTTTGTTATTTATTTAGTTCGTTCGTTAGTTAGTTAGTTAGATTGTTAGTTTGTTTTTTTTTGTTATTTTGATAGTTTGTTAGTTAGTTTGTTTGTTTATTTCTTTTTTGTTTGTTAGTAAGTTTGTTAATTAATTAGTTCGTTATTTTTTTAGTTTTTCACTTCTGCACAATCAAGTTATAGAAAACAGAAATATCAAATAATCCCGTCAACGAGTCTTTCTACAAAAACAAACACGATAATGCAGAGCTGAGTACTTTTATAAATCTACCTACGGTGAAGCGCGATCCGAAATATGCACGTAATATATACGTTGCCTGATGTCTACTAAAAGTACTGATGGAATCACTGATATTAGCGTTGTGACCGCTCCGTAGGAACTACTTCGAGGAACTACTTCCTTTTGCGGCAGTTCCAACTTCATTCATTTTTCATTGTCTAATCCAAGTCCATTTTTAAATTCGCTCTCATGTCCTAAAATCTGTAAAAAATAAATAATTTTAAATTAAAAAGTGTGTATCTGATAGGTCCTGCTAGGTTAGTATGTTCGTGTATAGTTTCTATTTAAACTAGGAATTAATATCAACTAGAAAATAAGATATGTACGGCCCCTTTGTGGTGATTTTTCACAAAAACGGCGCTGTACAAATCATCCAAATATTATTATTATTTTAGTATTGCTTGTGTTAGAATGCTACAGAGTGACGTTAACCGCATTTTTTGAGTGCTAAGCCTTAGGTCACTATGTAATTAATATACTATTAAAAAAATCCTTTTTTTTACTATTCCGAATATTTTAATAATAAGCGTCATGTCATACTGATCTCGCGCCGGCTAGACTACGGTATTGCGTTCTGTCACTCGCTTCATAATCAAATACTTGTATGAATTTCTGTGCGGCGATATTTCATAATAACGACATTCTTCGGGCGTCTGTTCTGCATGGCGTAGTGAGAACCTCACTGTTCGAGAGGTAGAGTTTTTTTTGTAATTTAATTAGCGTTCTATTAAACAACGAAAATACAGTGAAATTTCCACGTACATGGTGTTTGGGGAACTAATGTAGGGCAAAGGGCGTCACAATGTCCCCAGTGATAAGATTATGTAGCCGTTATGTCTACGCGCTTTATGGTTCTTCCACTAATAGTTTCGCTGTAAACTCTCTTTTTGTGGCATGCGTACTTTATGAGAACGAGGTAGAGGTTACAACTTATCAATTTAATTCAATTGCGGCAGTGTGCAGAGTATCCTGAAATTAGATCCAGTACCGCGGAATATGAGATATACATGGCCTGTTCAAAAGAAAAGGTGAATTTTGAATTTCCGCGGGCTGTGTACATTCGATTATCGTTTTTTTTGTTATGTAGGTACACATATGTTTATCATATGTTAGTATTATCAGCCATTTTGGATTAGTGGTTTTTTTTTACAACTGGAAAGGTTAGCTACGTTTTTGTGTTTTCTTCGATTTTTTACTTCTGAAAAGTGTTTATAAGTGGCACAAGCGCTTTACAGAAGGCCGAGAAGATGTAAATGACGATGAGCGTCCTGGAGTTGTGGAAAAACAAATCATAGATTTTATTCTTTCATCCATTTTTTTAAAGTAAAACATCGAAGAACACACAAAAACGTAGACTAACCTTTCCAGTTGTCAAAAACATACCACTAATCCAAAATGGCTGATAATGCTAACATATAATACACATATGTGTACCAACATAACAACCAATAAAAATCGATAAGTGAATGTACACAGCCCGCGTAAATTCAAAATCACCTTTTCTTTTGAACAGGCCTCGTATTAATATAAAATCCGGTCAGCACCCAAAAATACATACTTTTTGCCTTTCTAATACAAGCAATACTACTAATAATTTATCTATTAATTCTATACGTGTGGTTAGAAAGATGTCTAAGGTTTCCAGTGAATACAATTTCTTAAAAGTAAGCTTTCAAATTTCTAATGCAATGTATACTGGAATTTTAGGTAAAACGTTCGAAAATAGCTGCGCTAGTTTTTAAACTGCACCTTTAATTGACATTTTCGTATTTTTTTCATAGAATTTAAAAGATTACAGCTTTAAATTTGTATTCACTGAAAACCTTACATATTTTCTCAACGGCCCATGTAGAATTTACAGATAAATCATGTGCAGTATTGCTTGTATTAGAATGCTACAGAGTGACGTTTAGTACCATTTTTGGATGCTGAGCTTCAAGTCATTTTTGAACCGCTGTCATTCATTGCAAGCGTTCAATAAAAAGAACTTCTAAAAATGTTCTGTGAAAATCAATCAGTTTAGCAATTAGTATTTTCCCTGCAGCATCTTACAAGGCATCACAATATTATCTCATTGTTTTGTTAAAAAAAATAACAAATTATTGCGCTATATAACACCGGCGGCATTTTATGTGTTTTCACCCACGTGGACATCAGAAGAGTTGCATGGTTTAATACTCGCTAGAAAACCTGCTTGGCCGTCGCAATTGTAAAAAGTGAAATTCGAGTTTACATTTAATATGTGAGCTACTTTTAGTCTAAGCTCAAAGGTTTCAATACTTTCCCTGAGTAAAAGTACCGTAAAGAAATTAAAATGATTTTATTGATGTTTTCATTTTTACATATTTGATAAGCACTGTGCTATAATCGGTAACCATCCTCTTTGGTAGACGTTCTACCTATGTAACTAAAATGATAAAAAGACCACTCAAATTATTATTTTTTTCAATAGGTAGATAATATTTTCCCTGTTAGCAAAGTAAAGAAAATATATCACAAGCAATTCAAGAAATATAAATAACATACAATCCCAACGGTATAGAATTCCTTATTCGGTATATTGTGTGGCGGTTGAGAATGAGATGGGGAGAGTATCTTGCTATCCAGACCTGGTTACTAAAGTGAACGAAGAAGTGCAAACATAGTACTTTCAATTTATTTATACAATATAATAAAATCTCACGTTAGTTGAATATTTTGTACATGCTCCTCTGGGATCAAAGCTCTTCTGGCTTTGCCACGAAGCTTTTCAACTTTGTTTGGTTCCATAGTTCGAGGTTCGTGTTCAAGCGAATTGCCTTCTCACACAGCAAATAGTTTGCTTGACTACAAAAAAGAAATACATTAATGGAGTTTCTTTAATGATAATTTCTCGGCAGCAAACAGGTACACCGAGTACAGAGCTTTCAGAATCCGGGTAAACAGGAAAACCGTGAAGAAAGTTCAAAGTTTTATGATAGTTTGCTTACTGTTACCCAAACTTATTGAGATTGCCACAACGTCATGGCTCTAAAGGTTTTGAAATAAGGAGAAACTTTTGTTTGAGATGAAAAACGGAACCAAAAACTTAAGTTTATTCGTAGAGTAAGCGAAGCGCAAAATGAATTTTCCGCAGATATAACTGTAATTTTTAAGACGTATTCTGAAGCGTGAATATGTTCCTCTTTACTGAAAGTTTCCTGAGAGTGAATTATAGTTAATTGAAAAGTTTAACTTGGATAAAATATGTCTTTTTGTAAAAAAATACAATCACAGTTACGGGGGAAGTTTTAAAGCGAACATCTGTTCTTGACATTTCGTGAATAGAATCCTTGTTCTTTTGTACGGGTGATAAGTGGATAGGCTAGATGGCGTAAGAATGATATTCTGAAACCGGAGTTTAGACGTGAAGTGGCCCCATTGCTAGCTTCCCCGAGACTGGAGATCTTTCAATCTTCGGAGTCTCATTTGGTGAATAAAATTATTTCTACAAATTATACCAATTCACTACAAATTCTCACAAACTCACACTGCATATTAAACAGAATATAATAATAGTCTATTGCACAACAATAGAGAGTTGTAAATCACCGAAACTTACCGAAGTACTATTTATTCGTAGTACAAGAGTGTTAACTACACCTACTGCTTATCATAGCTAATGTCTTTTCACGCGATTTTTTTATTCTGAAGGGTGGTCTTTTACCGTGGCGATAATGTATTCCACTCTATAAAGAGATCTTAATAAGCTATATATTTATTTAAACTCTATATTTATAAAAGTGTGCACTCACTTCTGCGGCTGGCACAAGAGTTGTGGAGTTTTAAGTTACAAGTTTATGGATAATGTGCAAATCGATCGCTAACTCTAGCCCCTTTAAAAACTCAATATCAGACTGCGATGATATTTAGTGATAGATTCGAGTTAAAACAGTGTATCACGAAAGCCTATTATCGCTTACTCAGTGAAAACGGTTCAACGTTTTGCTTATCAATAGCCAACTTAACCTACAGAATAAATCTTCCCCGTTTTCAGAATTATAAACTATTTGATTGATTAACCTTACCACGTAAATTAACTTAATTTGTCAAATTCGATTAGCTTCGGCACTTAAGTAAAATAATGTCGCAAAATTTTCGCAGACGGTCATGATTATAGTGGAAAATTAACCTTTTATTTTATTTCGAAATTTTTGTAAGGCTTTTGCCCTCTGTGGTATTATTACGTTGACCGTTAATAATAATAATTGTTGGGCTGCACGTGTAGGTGTAGCCTAATAAGTAGTTGACGTGTCACAATTACTTTGAAACACTTTTCTACCATTTAATTTCAGGCATTGATTTTTTTAACATGTCGCGTGACATTGCAATGCGGTCATATTTTTTATGTTGTATCGTAAAAAAAGATAACTGGGAAGCGTTCAATACCAAGAAAGCCTTAAATAATATTTACAGTACAATAAAGAGTTTCCCAAACTTCTATTTAGTTTTTTATTTATATTTTTCTTCAGCTCCTATCTCCTTCGGGAAAATTATTATTATTGATTAATTTGGTTCTGAAATCTCCTTCGCGTGTAAGAAAACCACTCGGTACCTACGCCTGAAATAACATTGGATATTGGATTATAACACTTTCGGATCTAACTCTTTGTTATAATAAACATTAATATCGCATTTCTTAAGACCCGCCATCTTGAAAACCAATCGATTGTAATAATATGCATTTTGTATGTTTATTTGAAAAATAAAACATGTCGAATAATAATAATATTTGGATGATTTGTATAGCGCCGTTTTTGTGAAAAATCACCTCAAGGGCGCTGTACAGATCTTATTTTCTATGATTAGATATTAATTCCTAGTTTAAAGAAAACACAAAGAGGAACATACTTACCTGGCAGGTCCCATCAGAAAGAAACACTTATTAACTTAAAATTATAATTATGATTTTTATTTATTTATTTTTATTTGATATAATTTTTCCGAGTTAAGGCATGGGAGCGAAATTGAAAACGGACTTTGTAAATTTGTCGTACAGTACAGAAACATTGAAAAATATAAGGACCGTTTATAGCTATGATTCTTGGGACAATGTATGGCTGTATCTGTATATTACAGGTGAAAAATTGAGTCTTGGATGTAATGATTTTTAATCAATCACTATTTTGCAGTGCCTTACTTCCCTTCAGTGCTACCCGTCAGTGCTTTTAAATCCCTTCCTTTGTTCCTAAGACTACGCAAAACCCTTAGAATCTTTCCTACGCACCCAAGGTGGGGGGGGAGGGGGGTAGTTTACTTTGAGAATCACTGGTACGATCAATACCCAATTAAATTAAACAGTCGCATTATTAATATGTTTCCGGCAAACCGATCTTACTCATCCCTTATCCGTGTGTTATTTACCATTTCAACGCTTAATGATTACTCACATACCATTCCTTAGAGTATATAGTGGTATCAATCCAAGGCAGTGTAGTCAGTTTTTGATGATTTTTACCTGACTTGGCGGACCTGGGCGTGGCTAAGACTAAGGCTAGGGTATTTATACATCCATTCATAGCACATATCGACACAATGTTTTTGTTTATTCGTACGAGTATAACCACTTTTTTACAGTATTGATATCAACAAAAATATAGCATATAACCTAAAAAACCGTTTAGTTGTGTCAAGTTTAGTGGCATAATAAAAAAATGTGGGCGGAGTCCCGCGGTGACCCAGGAGCCCAAGATCATTGTAACAGTACATATAAGCGGAGTATTATATTTGTCGTCTCTTTCTCTCTAATGGTGTAGAAAGTGATTTATCGCAAGTTTGTATAGGTTGGGTAAAAATAATTAGCTCTCTCTCCCAACATTGTTACTCCAAGGGTGCTACCAAAATCGGTCAATAATTTGTATTAACCCTTCGCTCCCTGACGGTACAAATTTGTACCCGTCTATAAAACTTCATGTATTTTCTATACCAAAAACAATTTTTGACATATTGTTCCTGTAACTACATCATTATACATTATTTTGTACGTAGGACTTTTTAAACGCTTACTTACCGAAACTGATACCAGGGCAACCAGTTTTACATCGAGCTGTCACATGGTTAGTTGAATTATTTTAGTGCTTGTCTGAAAACATAATTAATGTGATAATGGATTCAGGTAAGTATGTTTTTGAATATTGTTATATTATTTCAAAGAGTATCATAATGTCATCCAATAAAGTCATTATCTGTCTAAATCGTAGGCTATTAAAAAATAAACAATGATACACACACTGTAAAATATATTTTCAACTTATCTACGGTACAAATATGTACCGGGTGAATTTTTCCTATAAAGTGTTTTCTGAAAATTCAAAAAAAGAGAATTGGAATGATCTCCAAGTTATAAATAACAGATAATTCCCAAAATAATTTATAAAAGTTTGCTTAATCTATGTTTAGGGAGGTGGGTGTAGCTAAAACAGTTGGTACAATTGATTATAATTTATGATGCAATTTTAACGGGCTGAAATTTTAAGGCCATGTTTCAAATTTCGAGTGACAGGCGGTTGTAACTCGAACAACTAAATAACCTCGGGTTTGACCACAGCTTTAGCTATAAGTACTACAGTTGAAACAACTGGACCACAGTGGTTTAAAACAAAGCATTTATTTAATTTATTCTGACAATATTTCTGTTCTGCCAATCTGTAATAATCCATGCGACCATTTACCATTCGGCTTATTTTCAGAATATTTTCCGGTCTAATCATATTCTGAACCTTTCATTTATAAAAAAAAACAAACACAAACATTTTTTTCATCGTTTATGTAATATCGTATTTTTGATGTACGTCTATATGAAGGCGTATATAATTCAAATATCATTTAATAATCTCACCAAATAATTTTCTCCTCGCTTTAGGTATTTGACGGATTCATAAATTCGGTGGCAAAAATAATTTCCCATTTTGAGTACCTATCTTGAAAGTACCCTAATAACTCACACAAAGGGTTTCATGGCGATATTATACTATTCGTATATTCGAGCTCTTAATTGTCAGAAGTGATTAATATGAAGATTGAATTTTCCTTTTATGTTATTTGGTTTCAAGATTGCAAAAAACTCTTCGTACAAAATCACTGCATTAAGCCTCATCACCCAAAAATGGCGCTACACGTTACTTTTTGACTTTCTAGTATAAGTAATATTGCACATGATTTATAGGAAAATGTCTAAGGTTTCCAGTGAATGAAAATTTTAGGCTGTAATCTTTTAAATTCTATGAAAAACATACTAAAATGCCAGTAAAAGGTGCAGTTTGAAAACTAGCGCAGCAATTTTCAAACGTTTTACCCAAAATTCCAGTATGCATTTCGTGAACAATTTAAAAGAGTTCTGTTTAAAGATTGTATTCACTGGAAACCTTGGACATTTGCCTAACTTCCCGTATATAATTAACAGATAAATCGTTTGTAGTGTCTCTTGTATTAGAAAGCCATAAAGGGGGTATTTTTGGGTGCTGACCCTTAAATGTTTTGTGTATTCTAATATCGTTTAAATGTATTCCTTTTGTAACGGCTCCCATTTCAAAAATCTTAGAGGAAACATTCATTCTACGATTCCAATATATTGTTTATTCATCGTCTATCAAAAGTTATCTCATAAACATTTCAGTTTGCCGAACAGACGTTGTTTCAACGCAACGACGCGACTTTATTCGGGGTATCTGTGTTTTCAATGAATAAATAAGTACTGCACGCTGAAAACAGAATGACTTCTAGCAGTGCTAAACCTCAGCGTTACCTCTGAACTCGAACATAGTAAAACAACGTATTACATTAAACATACGAAATAGAGCCTTCAAAATTTACCAATATCACGTCCCCGTGTCTCATAATTGCGTCTGTATGATAATGTACTAGATTACCTCACAATAGATACATTAATTATTGTCGTATGGATATGAAGTTAATGTAGCATCTCGGCGGTTTCAATTCGCATATGTAGGTATTCGTATTGTTAAGTAATGAAGTCGCTGGCTAGGCACAAAGTAGAATGACACGCTGTTTGACCGTGGGTTTTGAGGGACGAGTAGCGAAAGCTTTGTTCCTTAACTTAACGACCTCTTTCTCCTGTTACCCCCCACCCTCCCCTCCGCTCCCCGGCTCCTTTTCCCTGATGATGCGTGGAGGGAGGTTCAGACAGCTCGCTTCTTATGTATTCATTGAATTTATCAGACCGCGTGCGTAGTCAAGTAGGCTTTTGTTCCTGTCACGTCTGCTCTGCGCCTTGGGATGAAATGAAAAACCTCCTCTCGGTATAAATATCGAAGTTCACACCCGCTTTAACCGGAGTGAGTTGCCGCTTACAATTTGGTCGTACAGTAAAGCGTACTTTTTTTCGTTCCCTTTGGAAAGTAATCAAAATAATGTTTCGTTTTGTTTGTCTTGGAAATTGTACAGAACCTGAGCGTTTTCTTGGTAGGTTTTTTTTCCGTTCCCTTTTCGCTCTGTTGGATTGTATTGGCGTCGAATATGATTGAAATCGTGTGTTTTTAGATATTTACACATTTTCCACACGTTTGGCAAACATCGTCATACAATCTATGTATTTATCTACACACACGTGGCGTTATAAGCATCTGGATTCTCGAGAGTGGCTAGATAGAGAGTGGTACTTTCACTATCCTCGTAAAAGTAGGCCTTTTGGGATCCAAACTTTGTTTGAAATGATTCAAGTTCTTCGCAAAACAACGAATGGTCAATTAAAATATACCTCGCCCAGTGCAACTCTGTATAGTGATTTGAAACTGTAGCCAGTATCAACAAGTTGATTGGATTTGAGCAGGATATTGACACAATGTTTTACCTTTGACGTAAAGAAATATGTAGCACCTATCGATACTGGCGAGATAGCTGACATGGCTTCTTATCCAAATCTTACAAAAGGCTTCTTAAGCTCGACTGTGCTGACACTGTAACGTAACAAGAATAATAAATCTTCCACGATATCTGACATTCGATTTTTCAGTATCATCCGGAATCTTGTTTGGCTTCCAGCTTCAATCTCAGAAAATATATTGCTGGGAACCATTAGACATTAGACGTCAAAGTCAGCCGCGAAAATCTGGCAATCTTTTAGAAATCTCTTCGCTTTCTGTAGAGCCGGAAACGACTGTTGACAGGTACTATTCGAATCGTTAATTGGTATTACTTTGATCTTCTCCGTATTCTTATATTTCAAATCAATTTGTTCATGAACAGAGTGCCAATATTAAATAGTAAATAACATTTCATATTATCAGCTAAGAAATACTACTTCAAAATTTATAATTAAAGAAATGTGTAAGTAGAATATTAAAGGTGCCACAAATAGTCAAAAACCTCTCGCTTTATATTTAAAAATTCCAAATGAATTAAGTAATTTAAACAGCTTATTGAAAATCAAATTAAAGCACATTTCAAAATAAAATGAAATATAACAAAAGCTAGCAACATTTCTTAGAATTAATTTATATGAACTTTGAAGAAATCTCTTATCAAATTACAATTTCAGATTCATTTCCAAAGTAAATTGTGTTTTTGAATTGGTTTTCTGGTATTTTGAACACGAGGAAACGTCAAGAAGAAACTCTGAACGTAATAAATTACTTGTTTTTAAGAAAGACGTATTTTATTTGACAGCGAATATCGCAATAAGGTTTCGACAATACCCCACAAGTACTGCGTATTAAACATCGCCAATTTTATTCAAATTCAAATGCGTAGTTGCACAGAAAATCCTAATCAATAGAATAGCGGCTGATGTACATATGACGCAATCTTCCGCTTTGAATTCACCCAAATAACATAAATTTTCATTCAGTATCCATTTTACGTAACCTTTCAGTGTTCAGGCCCTTGGTCTTATAAATTGCCGAGTAAAGGATGTTCTAAAACCTTACGTGGATGAAGCGAATTCCTCCGAATAACACAATTATGCCGACAGGGCATTGAGGCTGTGCGTGACTCGTGGCTTATGTAATGTCTCCTTTACGGGCCTTTGACAGGATGACATTCATTGGCGTGGGTACACTTACCTAGCTCACTACCCGACCTCGCCCGTGTTCCCTCACTGCTTTTGGAAGATTCTTTCTTCTTTTTGAACATTTTTTTAATTATATTTATTGACTTTTGTTTCTAACATTTTTTTTACATTACATATCTCACTTTTTTATTAGAACCTGTTCTGAGGTAGACGACAGTAAGTGCATGTAAATATAGATCAAGTAGAAGCAAAACTTATGTGCATATAAATATGTGCACATACATATGCGGAATTAAGATATATTTTTTTAAAGTTTTAAGAATGATTATTATAAAAAATCAAAAACAATAAAAGTAAAAATAGTAAAAGTAAATGATAGAATTTTTACAAAAAATAATACATGTATTGCTTAAATATACATGAAATACATAAAACAAATTGATAAACATGGAACTAGCAAAATTACGTCTTTTCTTATTTCATTCACGGTTGAATTAAAAGTTCCATAGATCATGAAATAAATAACTTTACAAGTAAGCTTTGCAAAGTTTCACGATGACAGGGCTCACCGTTTGTATGCTTTCAGGGAGACTTCCTGTAGATATGGATACTCGGCATTGATGTGACAAAACTTCAATTTAACGATAGTGTTAACCTATGCAGATTTGATCAAAAGACAATCGAGCAGTATCAAGAAAAGAAATGGTTTAATATAAATTGAATACGCTAAATAAATGTTTTCTTTATCTCAATTTCCATTCGAAATAGAGCCATTTCATTATATCACTTAGGATATATTGATATATTTATTGTTTTTTTTATATCCATTCATTCGATACGTGAATTGTGTTGTGTGGGGAATATCCAATTTACAAGTTTTTCTATTCTTTATATTATTGTCAAGGTCGCGCAGTGAGATTTTTTCATATTTGAACATTCTCGTAAAATTGGTAAAAGCACTTTACATAATATTACAATACGCTCGTTCCTACATCAAATATACGCTTCACTTCTTCGTGTAAGAGGATCTTGTCCCATTTGGAGGCAGCGTATTCCAGTGACCAAATAACTATTCTAGATGCGTTACGTTCGTGTTTTTGCCGAGTTTTGAATTCAGTTTACTACTGATTAAAGTTGTTGAACAAAATAAAGCCATCGATTTTATTTCCACAAATTAGACAATTGATAGTGTAATCTCTAAATTTAATGAATATAAAAATAAGCTTCTGGTAAGGTTTGCATGACGCAGGCTATATATCTAAAAGCATCACCATGGTAAGATCGTAAAAAACAGTTCAGTACCTCATGTATCCGCATTTTTATTCTACTGCAGCCAGCAATGGTTCGAAATGTGCACACAAATAAAAAAACTTACACTTCACAGTTCAAACACATCGTATAAATTACCGTTAATGTCTAATTTTTTTTTCGGAAGGATCATACATATAAATGACTAGGATATTCGAACCTGTGGTACGCTTGAGTAGTATTTGATGACATAGTTTAAATTTCGTATATTTACATGAATAGGATCTCGCTTTTCATCGTTCTGAAGCTTTATTCGCCTGCTACTGCGTGTGGTGAATATCTCCTTGTGCCTAACGCTTAGCATCTCTCGAGTGTATGCAAGCACGATGCTATGAGGTACGGAGGTGTCTTGTGCCCCCTTTACTTGATTTGACTTTTGGGGATTATTTTTAAGAAATGGGCTTATTGTTTTTAACACTTGAAGAATGAGGTTCGACCCTTCTGATATGGGCTGTTCAACTTATCTGTCACATAATGCACTGGTTTCGACGACAGCAACACTCAAGTACGCTCAACGGTCAGAGTCGCTCAACTACATCGATGTAGAGGTCAGTCATCGCGTGGTACAGAGTAAGAGAGAAAGTAAATATCGCACTCGACGAAAATACTTGTTCTAGGAGTGGTCAAATCCTCTAGACGTCAGACGCCGTTGATTTGTCAACATTATTTGAAACGATCATGAAATGATTACGTTTGAACGTACCTTAATCATTTATGTGGGCAAGTATTGTTTGAAATAATTATTTTTACAAATTCTGGTGTCTTTGTATATGACCATTTAAAGGCGATTTTTTTTCTTCTAAAATAAGTGTCAAAAGCGTGTTGTCCATAAGGGGTGCAAAACTGTGAATGCCATAAGAAAATGACAGCAAAAATGAAATACTTAATTAAAAAAAAAAAAAGAAATTTACTCTACTTTTCAATGAATAACTACGACACGTAGTTTATGTTCCTTCTCTCTTTTCTAGGGTCACGTACATCTTCACTGCCTCTATGGACTGCATGCCTCTGACGTGTGCCTTTTTTCAATAACAAAAAGTTTAGGGTTTGTTTTTTACCCCTTTTCAATTTATCAATGCAAAGAGCTTTTTACATTGAAAAGTCACGGAAGTGTAAAAAATATCAGTGTTAATGATTTAATAAAACAAATTTATAACTTTATTCCACTTTTATTTTATGACTGGACCGGTTTCAGCCTATGACGGCCATCTTCAGACTAGTGTGAAGATGGCCGTCATAGGCTGAAACCGGTCCAGTCAGATAATAAAAGTGGAATAAAGTTATAAATTTGTTTTATTAAATCATTAAAATGGAATTCCACCACGAATTTACAGTTTCAAAATTAGAAATAATCAGTGTTAATATTTTACATTCATAGTTTTTCAGCATTTATAGAGTTATATGATCTAAGGCGTATTCAGACGAAGAAGGAACGCTATTGAATTAATTACCGGAGCCCTAAGGAGGGTGACACGCTTGTTTATTGTATAGAACCACACCCTTTAATCCCCACATAACAAACTGTCTACGTAAATCTATGCTCAAATGTCTATTCTGCCCTCCTACGTAGATGGAGAACAAATAACTAAAGGCATTCACTGATTCTCCTTTGTAACCTCTCTCTCATAAACTACGCATTTAACGGAAAGAGAGGTTATGCGTGATCATAAAAGTTTTTACTCGTCTTTTATCTTTAGCGAATAATTTATTTTCATGCTGAGAATGCTATGATTGTACTTGTTTTATATAAAATACAATATAATAGTATCTACCCTTGAACTCCCTTTGATATGAAAGCACAAAGAAAGGGCACTTGCTTTATGAACCGGAAGTCATAGGTTTTCTTATTGTTGTAAAAGTTTTTCAATATTTTATTTTACACCTTTTTTATTTTGAGAATTGAAAGCACACTTTAAGTGTTTCACATTCGCTTTGCTCTAAAGTTATTTTAAAATGTTACCTACCAACAGTTTAATGTTTTTAGAATTGAGTCGTATATAATCAAAAGTAGAACTACACCATACAGTTGTATGGGATTTACTTTTGATTCCATACGACTCGATTATAAAACATTATTTGCTTTACAAAGGATTGATATCAGTCTATGTAAGCGTAAAAAAAAATATTATTACAATATCCTGAAATACAAAAGAGATTTGTTACCTTGAAGTAAACTAGTTTACCTAACTGGCTTCGCTTAAAATTTTGTCTTTTTTTTGTTGTTCCGTTGACCTAGAAAATCCAGACCGAAAAAAGTAACAGAAACAGTTTTATTTTTTTAAAGTGAATACCGCACAAGATTCCATATTACATTTGACCATGGCATCCCCAATTGGGGTATGTTGAGAGGCTAAAAGTAGTCGTGAGGGAAAGGAGATAGGAAAGAGGAAGGTTGGGATGTATTTGGCTGTTCAGATTAGGTCAACCAAACACGACTAAAGCCATTTCAAGTATAGTTTCAATTCTTAATGATGGTATTTTACCAGGGTACCTGGAAAACCTGGGAGTACCTGGAATTTTACCTAGAATATCTACCACCCTGGTACGTACTATACTATATATTATTTTATACAAAATTAAATGTGTTACGACACAAATTAATCAAATAAAATTTATTTGCGCACGCCGGGCTTGAACCCATGACCTCTGGATTCGTAGTCGAGCGTCTTACCACTCGACCACGGAAGCCGTCATTGAGATTATATTTCTCAATTTTTGGTGTTGGTACCTCTATCCAATTGTTTTATTTGAAAGATTTTCTCCATTTTCATTGCCAAGAAAAAATCATTTTTTGTCGAAAATCTTCTTACTTTTGGTCCAAAAGACCCTCCGGTTTAAAGGCGTAATGGATAATTCTTTTGATTTTTCCGTTTATTTACGCACGGCTTTTCCAGATTCTAATTCAATTGAAGGTATTCATCATACCAAACCCCGTATTTGACGTGTTGACTTAACTAATGGAAATTGGATGAAGAATCGGGAAAAACGATGGAAATCGACAGAGGAAAATATTGAGATAATTTATTCAAATTGGAAACAATTCTCAGGAATATATATATATGTAGGTTTCTGTAAGAAATGTTCTTTTCAGCATTTTAGTGGTGTAGGCGAAAATTCGCGTTGCTCGCTTCTATTTTGATGGAAGTGGTTTAGTTAGTTAAGCTGAGAAGGTTAGGTTAGTAAGTAGTTATTGGATTTATGTAAAATTTTCTTTATTATGTTTTAAGTAATCCACCTAAGTTTTAGAAAATCAGTTGCGAGTTGAAATTGAGATAGGCAAGGTTGAGAAGTTTTTTAAATACTTAGAAATTCAGATCATGTTCCATGTGAACCTAAGTTATAAGGGTAAGGTTATTTTATGAAAATGAAATGATAACTTTGTAAAAAGACCACAGATTTTATTATACATCATCAGGGTACAAAATTAAACTAAACATAATGCGTGGTTATATATATCTACTCTTACATACAGAGAGAGAACGTCAGGAAAACTTCAACTGAGAAGGTGATAAAAGAATAATGACAAATTTTATGATTTTACCGGAAATACGCCTTATATTGGAATACTAATGATAATAATAATATTTGGATAATTTGTATTGCGCCATTTTTGTGAAAAATCACCTCAAGGGCGCGGTACAAATCTTCATTTCTAGTTAATATTAATTCTTAGTTTATATAAATATACAGCAACATACTTACCTGGCTGGTCACTTCTGGCAGGACACTGATTATAATAACTTAAAATTTTAGCTGATTTATATTTTTTTAGGGCATGTGAGCAACTTAAAAATATTGCATAACAAAGGCCTTTTAAAAATTTTCGTAGTAATGAACGGATAATTATGAAAATCTTATAATGAATTTAAGGAATGCGACTCTGAAAAGTTTTTTCCTTCGTTTCGACAGAAATTCTATTGGGCTTGTTACATATCTTGCTGAAAAAATGGGGTTTGAGTTGGGCTCTGAACTCTATCGAGTCTTTTATTACTCTCAGATCATGTGATAGTCTATTCCAGGCTTCGACACTCCGAGGGTACGCTCCCGAACTTAGTGTCTGATGTGCGCTTTGGTTCCTTCAACCTTCCGATAGCATGAACAAATTTAACTGACTATTAAAAATATGATTAAAACAATATTACAAATTTATAATTTAATTTTCCTAAAATAGCACTTGAAATTCTTCACTCATTCCATGACAAACTAGAGCAGCTTCGTAAAATGCTCGACCCTAAAAAATTACATTCCTCTTACATAATAACACGATATTATATAAATATTGCACCATAATTCTATAATAATTCCACAATTATTATATACTGCTTTAAAATTAGCATTTTTTGTTTGTTTTTTTTCTTTAGGTATAAAATGTAATGAGTTCACTATAAACAATTGTAGGATTGTTACGATGTAAAATGTATCTATATTTTAATCGTATCCACTGTCATTAATTATAGGATTTAGTGCCTTGCAACTTTACCTGCTGTCAATGTATTTTATATGGTATCAAGAGAGTTTTACGGTCAGTATCTGTTGTATCATGTAACATTGTGTAACAAATAATATCATCATTTTTTTATATTATTCTACTTGTAATCACTGTCACTTACCTCAGAACAGGTTCTAATGACCTAGTGAATTAGGTAATGTAAAAAATAATGTAAGGAACAAAAATTTCATGAAAATAAATATATATGTCAAACCACAAAGTGATTGCTGTCTACGAAAACAACAAGAAATTTTTAATAATTTTACTCGAGTGTTTTTTACTACCAACCAATATGTGGTATGCATTGAAGATGGTGATGTTCGTAATACTGGGACTGCTTTTCTTAAAAAGTCCTTGTGTCGCTTGATTCAAGCTTTCTCTTAAATGGTAAATAATCAAATGGTAATATCAGAATCAAACGAGAGTCAAATATTTCGATGCAGAACAAAAAAAATAATGATCGAAACTGGATATTTAACTCATTCTTGACCAAAGTGTTGCTCATGTCCTTTGCCTTTCCAGCTACAGATATTTTGACTTGTGGCGAATAGTTGCGGGAATGCGAAATGTGCTTCGAATACGTTAAGCAACCGGAAAATAAATTAATTGAGTGTAATAATTAAATTTCTCCGAGGCATCCGAAATATTTTTAATATTTGTCCATCGGACTGAAAAGGCCCAGTCCGCGTTTTACTTCCACAGATAATCCGACTCCCAAAAGGCACATTAGATATCGCTTTCATTAAGTTTCGGCGGAAGATAATTTTATCTATGCAAATAAGGCTATGAGCATAGTACCTACATATATATATTATTTCACCCCGGGGTGTTCGCTCATGGCCCGGCTTTACTGGTTACGTTTTATGCCCATGGCTTTATTTCACACTGTGTAAAATGGTGGACGGTTTAAAGTGGTTTAGTTTTATGGTAAATTTAGTTGAATTACAATGAAGAGCGTATTTTTTCGAAGAACTTGAATCAATTGTTCAGTATGTACCAGAAAAATCAAATGTATTTTTTAATTGAACAAGCGGTTACTACCCAATTCAAAATACGAAAAATCACTCCTTAAACGATCGAAAAATATGGAACAAACAATACGGTATATATATATTTAAACAGATAAAAAAGTGTGTATTTCAATGCTCCATAGCTCATGATGGAACATGCACGTTCCCTTATTTGCGGAACGTTCCAGAGTAGTAGATGCACTCAGTATCGCTCTGGTGAAAGACCGCAATTCAGAAACGTTACTTGAAATAGTATTAGCCGTGTTTATTGACCAGATCTAGATAGCCAGATATTTCACAACCTTCCCCTTTCCAATCTCCGTCCCTTACCACCGTTTTCAGCCTAACAACATACCTAAATTAGTGATGCCATAGTCCCGCTCGCTCAGTTTAGTTAGTACTCTTATGTAGTAGTGACATAAAAAAAAATAAGAAAAGGAACGTGTACATCTGGCAAACTTGGCTGGGAAATTTTCATGACTTTTTTTATAGTTATGTCAAGGGAAAGAGATTTTTTTTATATACATTAATTATTTGACCGGTTAGTAGCTGAGTGGACAAACGCGTCGGATTTCCACCCGGGCGTCTTGGGTTCAATTTTTCTGCTTGCTCAGTCATCCATCATTGCACAAGCAACATCTTCCGTTTATTATGATGGCGGTAGAAGTTTCTCAAATTTGTATTTAGGTTATTTGTAACCCGATAATGTTTGTCTTTCTTAAAAATAAAAAAAATGACATGTCAGCACCGAAAAATATTTACTTTAAGGCTTTCTATTACAAGCAATACTAGAAATAATTTATCTGCTAATTCTATACGGGAAGAACGTTTGAAGTGAATAAAATTCTTCTACTATTACAGACATTTTACTATGATTTTACACAGTTAAAAAGATCAAAGTTTTTTTTTCTCTTTCAATTAATATTATCTGTCTCTTCTCTCTGTTCTTCTGTTATAATTTAAATGTTATTCTATTGTTTTTTTACATTGTTCTGTTATTTTATTTTATATTTTGCTCTCCCTCTGTATGTATACGAGTATATAACCGCACACATTATATTTTTAGTTGACTTTAATTTTGTACCCTGGTGATGCTTACGCTAAGCGAAACCGGTCGGTAATAAAAATTAAAATAATATCCGTGGTCTTATACAAAGTTTTTTTTTCATTTCTCTAAAATATTTTTATTCACTGGAAACCATATACATTTAGAACTACCCACGTAGTATTTATAGATTTATTTATTGACGCCTTGAAGGTTTTACACGTAGATACATTTTAAGTGGTAAAAATAAGTCAAATAAAATTATAGTACATACCATAACAAATTAACGAGAATTTTGAAAAAGTAAGAAGCTACAATGTTAGTATATAATTACAGCGTAGGTTTTTACAATTATTTATATTATCATAGTGAATTGCAGAAAAGAGTGTAATTAGTATTTTCTGGTACCGCTTGTAAAATAATGATACAATGTGACATTCGACTTAATACGTTCAAATAAAATACTGTTTATACCAACCTAATAATGAAGTACCTTTCAATAAAGTCTTAAAATTTTTCACTCAAGATAATGGTGAAGCGGCTTCCTCTAACCCGTGAAAGCTTATATGCTAAACCGAAGATCACTGTTGAAAATTAAACACTAATCCATATTAATACTTATTACACCCACACAATAGGGCCACGGGCGGCTCGTGACTTTTTAGTGTGCTAAAGTGCTAAGATTGAAAAAAAAACCTCATGATTGATGTTGTTGTAGCCGAAAACGTTTTTTTTTTGTATGATAATTTTTCAGCAAGCCGTGCAGTGCACCATTAAAACAGAAAAATCCTGCAAATCTACATACAATATTGAAATTTTGAAAAAATAAATTCATCATTTTCCGCTACAAAAACATCAATAACGTCGTATTTTTCAATCTCTAGCGCACTAAAAATTTACGAGCCGACACAGAGCACTATTGCTACTAATTAATACCGTACCATAGTATTAATCTTAGAGTAACCTAGAGACCTAACTTTGCGAAATTTTGTCCGCACTTTTTGACCAAGCAATGACCAAAGGGTGTGGCCTAAACTCAGAGTAAAATCACTAACAGGGTTGTCACAAATTAAGTAAATTAGGTATTTTGTTGTGAGTAGGTAGTTGTAAATCATTAAAAAGAATGAATGTTGTATATTTTTTTGTTTATTCAAATATACATTAATCAATAAGATTATTAAAATCTTATTTATAGATAAAAATATAAACGAATTAAATTATTAGTACAGAACATTTTATAATACATATTATAAAATGAACTTCAGTTCCATCAACAAAATAGTTTACAAACAAAAGTAAAATAAAAAAAAATGTACGGTGATAACAGATGTTAAATCATTTTCTTAACCTTGGAGTAAGAATATATGGAGAGAGATCAATTTTTTTTACCTATATAAATTTGCGATAAATCACTTTCTCTGCGTTTTTACGTCGTACACCATGAGAGAGAAAGAGACACAAAAAATTCACAAAACATGACACCGCTTTTAAGTATTGTAGGGATGTTTTCCGTCCCGCGTTATTTTGTAAGGAAATTTCGAATGCAGATAATAATAACAGTGAACTTATATAGCACAGTTTTGTGATATTTCACGTCAAGTGCGCTTCATACTTAATTAATTAAGCTAATAATTCTAACTAACAAGGAGAAAATAATATATAATATGTATACAAAATTAAAACTATCTAGATGCATATCGTTATCATAAATCATCAGAGAACAGGTTCAGAAATGGGTACAATAGTGCATGTGCACATCAATAGATTTAAAAAAAAACAATTAACTAGAAGCTAAGGGTATAAAAATCCAGATGAAACGTATGAATTCATATTAACATATTTGTTAAATCAAAGAAAAAGAAATTAGATTTTTCTCGTCTTTTTTCATCCTTTGGAAATCTAAAAATAATTAAATAAATAATAATATTCCAATTTTGGCATAGCCCTGAATCTGGGGACGTAACCGAAATTATAAATATAACTAAGAGATAAACACTATTCTGTCTTTATCTGTTTGCCAACAATTTAGCGTTAGTATCATGAGAAAAGAAAGAGACCGGGATACTTTCAGAAGCCGTACAATATGGGTATTCCCCCCTTGTAATGGTTTCTTATGTGACAGCTAGTAAATATCTCTAAGTTAAAAAATATTACGAATCCACTAAAACTCATTTCAAACGGAAGTTTATTATATTGGAACGAATAGTCCAAAGATTAATTACATATTGGTGTAAGTTACTAGTTGTTTTGTAGGTTAGAATGTTAAATATTTGAGATCTAACTAAAAAAGACGATTTTTATGGTACATACGTGTGAAAACTGTTTGTTTTTGGTCCTTTTGTACTTCGATTGAAGCAACCAAGTATAGCACATATGGCCATGATGTTTTGCTAGATATCGGACAAAAAATAACTCAAGTTTTTAACTATTTACGCACTTTTGACAGTCCGTTCGCCTGACACTCCAAACGTGAATGAAGCTCGTACAGATCAAATATCGCGGACATGGTATTTAGCACGCCCCAAATCGTGTATTGGTTTCAACAATTGTTTGTCTCTTTTTCTCATATGCGTATAGAACCGAGCATAAAGAGAGAGCTATATTTTGCGAGTTTGTCAACGATTTGTCACAAATTAGTACGGTCTCTTTATATTGTTACTCTAAGGTATTAATAGACTAACGATCAGATCGACGATTAAACTATTCATTAAGATTTAATGTATGTATTCCAAAACACAATATATATAACGTATATGATATCATAGGCACAAGGCTTTTACTTACATTATAAATAATACATAATTAAATGAATATATATAAATATATATATTTTTTAAATATATATATGTAATTAATTTATTGTTGTTTGTTGTTGTGGTTATAAGGAGGGTGGAGAAGAGGAATTCAGATCTAGTCACCAAACATGGCTAAACTCATTTTAAGCAACGTTTCGATTCTAACTTGTGCTCTTTCACCAGGGTGATACTGAGAGTATCTACCACTCTGGAACGTGTCGCAAATATACTATGTATATATGTATGTAAATTGATTGTGAAATAAAATCAATTGATTAAATACCATTTATTTGTGCATACCGGGATGTAAATCCGTGACCTCTGAATTCGTAGTTGAAGATCTTAAACACTCAACCACGGAGGCTGTCAATTAGTATTCTTTTTTTTACTTTGTGGAAGAACTGTTTCGATGAAGATTAATTGACTCAATTATAAAATTTTATTCCTATTCATTTTTTCTTAGGTATTTGATCTGACCATATATTGTAATGAAGTGAAAAATAGTGACACCCCACTCTAAAACTACCCCTTTTGTAAATTGAAACCTCTTGAAAAATGGTACTCGGAAGGTATATACGTGTACAACCTATCAATGTACCTCCCACCAGAATCGATAGGATTACTAGGGTAGAATTCTAAATGGACCAAATTTTGTGTTTTATTTTTCGCATAAAATATAATATTATAGAAACATTCCTAACGTAATTTAGTTCAAGTGAGGAATTCTTGGAATAAACTTTTTACAGAAAAGACAATACCGTGAAAAATGTTTCAATTTCAAGAAACAACACGTAATCTATTTTATATAAATATTAGATAATTCAAAAATATGTAAAATAAAATATAACATCGTAAGAAAAATGGTCACACATGGGTTTGGAATTCATATCTTAGATAGAATCTGTGTGTTAGGATATTCTTTTAGGAAAATTCTTTAAAGAGCGTGCACCATTTTTTAAATTTATACTTCATATATCAAACTCTTACGTACATACGTAGACGCACAAGTAATTTGTATTTATTTTTCTTATCTTATTTTATATGTGTCATTTGTTTTACATTATTAACTATCTATACTAAAAGGTACTAATGTACCGTTAAAATAAATATATATTGTTTAACCTCTTATTTGCCGGAGGTGCCAATAGTCACCGGGCATTCATCATTATATTTACAGGAGTTTTTATCTTTTAAACCCGGTTGTTCGCATATTTAAATGAACAGTAATCCCTTGTCAACAAAATAATCAACCCATTAGGGTATTTTGCATTGCGTTATGTTCGGTACAAGCTGGGTAATAGATATCTTAAGTTTGCTTACGCCAGTGCGGCAGAAAAAAAAAGATTTTCAAAGTGAAAATACTGTTTGTATTTACAAGAAAACATGATGTAACTATTTCATATTTGGAAGTAAATTTATTCAGCTACACAAAAATACTATAAAACAAAAACAAATCTTCACATTTCTTAACCCAATTTTTTTAGTGACATAGGGGAAGAAAAAACCGATTCTTCAAATATAAATTGCTATTACAGAAAAGTCAGTTATGCCACATACAATTTGAAGAAATATGTAAAAACATTATCTGAAACGATAGCATAATTGACAAAAACATCATTTTGTTAAACACAAGTGAGTTATTACGAAATTAACAGTAAGCAAGGTACGACGGAAAGTGTACCTTGCGGGAATCCGTCATTCCAGAGGTTAATTAATATTTAGTATCAAACAAGTATGTACAAGTTTTCCATTACTTAATATATTTTTTTTAAAATATTCACCAAATTTTACAAAGCCTTAATCACTTTCTACCTCTGAAATTTTTGCTTTTTTTTGCCATGTAGCAAATTAGGCAAACACGCTCAACACAAATGGTTAAATTAGCCACCTTGGTAAATTGCAGGAATATCGCACTACAAGTTTTGAGATAATGCCGAATTATCTCTGAATGAAATCACGCAATTAAAATGGTAAACATGTTATCCGCTACACGGATTACGGAACAAGCTGATAGGAAATCTCCTGTGAACAACTTTTAAAGACATTTTGATCCCATTGAGATATACATTTCCCCAGCGGATTTAGTTGCTTGATATTATCTGACACACTTGTCGGAATTTAAGTAAACGTATTCAAGGAAACAGGTGTATTTTGGTTTGCATGGGGTTGGTTTGGTGGGGTGATTTATTTATTTCGGTAAATTCGTGTTTATGTCGTATCAGTCGCGAATTTTATTGACCCATAACTGTATTCTTAATTTTTTTACTGGCACGCAACTGCCCTTATAAATGTATGCATGAAGCTGAAATGGATTCGTCGTTTTTTTAAGTAAATTTTTGTTTCGCATGGTCCTTTTAATGTTAATATTGATTTATTTACTGTGGGTCTGGGTTTGAAAACCTTCCCTCATGTTATGTTGATTTATGCAAAGATAAAATACAGCTGTGTTTTCGTTATCCTTTCATACAATCTAATTTGTAATTCTTTAAAACATTGAATTGCTTTTCTTTATTTTTTATATTTGGTGATATGTCTGATTATTTATCGTCTCCAGATCGTTTGATTTTAATTTATTTTAGGGCTGTGACAGCAAGTATGTGAACATGTTTTACCCAAAATTTTACGAATTTTACGTCGTTTCACTTGATTCCACATCGATGGCGTTCAACCACCGATTGATTGAGTGTAAAGCTGGTGAGCAAAAAGCGTTTTTAAATGTAGATTTTTTTTGTTATAAATACAACCTCATAATTTATGGCCTACCCAGCTACTCCTATATAAATAAAATCGTTTTTTCATGTGTTTGAGCAAACGGCTTATAGTTTTTATTATTAAATAAAGCTGTGAAGATGTGAATACTAGTGAAGGAAAACTGATTTACTGATAAATTATGGTAATGCCGAATATTTGAGTGAATATTTGTTTTCCTTAAAACACTATTTATTTATTTAATGGTGACATTTCATTCTGGTATCTACGCTTTTCTGTAATAGCATAACGTAACATGAATATATATTTCTTAATTAAAATTAATTTGAACTTTGTTTTTTGATAGGTATATTTATTTGTAAACTTGTCAGCTTTTAAACCCATTTTATACTACAATAATAATGTAAATAAACTGTTAAAATAAAGTGGTAGAAACTCTAAATATCGCCCCGGTGAAAGATCGCCATTCAGGATCGAAAAGTTGCTTGAAATGGCTTTAGCCGTCTTTGATGACTAGTCCCAGGTACCAATACTTCCCAACCTTCCTCATCTTTTTCCCATCCCCACCAATGGCGGCTCGTGACTTTTTTTATTGTGCTTGAGTGCTAAGATTAAAAAAAACATCAACAATATTAGTGTTGTAGCCGAAAACGACAACACACAAAATTTTTTTGAATTTTTTTGTGTAATGGTTTTTCAGAAAACTAGTAGAACACACCAACAATAAAATTCATTTAAAAAAAACGTTCTCGGCTACAACATCAATAATTATATGTAGGTAGTAATAAGATATTGCCTAGAAATTAATATTTGTACAGGGCCCTTGGGGTGATTTTTCACAAAACGGAGCTATACAAAGTATCCAAATATTATTATTATAAACGTCATGTTTTCAATCTTAGCACTCTAGTAAACTAAACAGTCACGAACCGCCACCGATACCCGCACAATTCAGTCTCACAACATACCCCAATCGGGGATGGCATAGGCACACTGCTCCAGGGAGCAGTTGGAACTTGCGGTATGCACATAAAAATAACATTTTTTTTAAAGTACCTACATTTATTTGCTTTCGAGAGGTTTGATGTATGCGAGTTTCAGAAGTTAACATTAGATTTTACGTCTGTCTCGACACATGACCTCTTCCCTGTGATACAGGCGTAGCAAAAATCAAAGTATATTATTATGACTCATATCATATTCTGCAGCATCCTTTCCATCTGATAAATAGACCCTTAAGAAGCATCTTCTTCAGGCTGTCGACATTATACATCACAAATATTACCCACATTAAATTATGGGCGCCCTTTCGTAGACAGGTGAAATAAAACTCTTACAGCCAGGAGCGCAGAAATTACATGGAGTGGTGAGTTGAGATGAGATCGTCTTAGCAACAATACATTAACTGTATTGTTTTAACATAAGCAACCCTCGTCTTTCATATCCAGTCTGTGTATCGCGTGTTCAACACGATATTATTTGTTTATTTAATCATGTAATAATATTTGGTTTTCAAACATTAAACGTATCGATTGTTAACAGCCAACAAATCTTAACGAGGCCAAATGTACTTGAACACGGTTCTCGAAAGCTACCACTGTTATTTATGTTGAGCAGAAAACATCAAAGCAAGTTCGTCACAAAATTGGTATTTTTATAACTATTTGATAAGTCAGTAAGTAAGTCAAAAGTGTATTATGTTGGTAGATATAAACAAAAAATAAACGGTTTTCTTCTCCTGTATAATTAACAAAATGTTAGTCAAGATAATTTCCCTGTAAATAATGAAAAAATATCTACGACACTTTAACCATTAAGTAAATTTATCACAAAATCGATATTTTTGCTACCCATTTGAGAATGTAATTAATTCAAAAGTGCAGGTATATAAAAATAATAAACGGTTTTCTTCTCCTGTAAAATTGACAAACATGTTGACCAAGATAATTTCCCTATAAATAAAGTAAACATATTTACAACACTCATTAAGTATAATACATTGATTTAATTAGATACAAAGTGTAAGTAAGTGAGTAAATTTAAAGTGAACAAAAGCGGTAATTACTATTTGTTTTTGCAAATGTAGCGGCTAGAATATAAAATAAAGTATTGTAATTACTCGTAAAATAATAAAAATAGTATGTTTCCCGAGGAAGAAAATATAACGAAAACTACAAGATGTAAAAATGGATTGCAAATATAATTTTAAACTACTTATGTAATTTAAATTGCAAATAATCACAAAACAAAGTTAGGCAGTATCTTAACATACAAGTAAACTAATTATTCTTACCGAAATAACCTTAAATAAGACTTTATCATATACAGCGCACTTGGGGTGAAATATCACAAAACTGCGCTCTATAAGTTCACTGTTATTATTATTCTACGTATACCTATCGATAGCGGGGAATCAAATATTTCAAAAATATATTTGTAAATATATATTCTATTTCGATATACAACGCACGGGAGTGGTAAAGATGTGCTATGGTTAGATTAAAATCAATTACATTGTTTGAATACCGCACACGACGCGTGGGAGTGTAAATGTGTACTATACGAGTAGTTTGTTTAAAACACACAAACAATATTAAAACAAAGTCATGGTTCGACTTTGTTTCAATTTTCCAATAACTGTGTAATATCAGTCAACCAGCAGAGCCGCCAATGCGTATATTGATCAAATATCACACCCACCTACGTAGTACCTTCGGCCTGCTTTGTTCGCGTTAATTATAGAGCCTCGCTAAACCGGCGTTACTTCCACTACATCCGGGGGTGGGGTGTTATGTGATGATTAAATCATTATAATTTTTGTATTTTCCTTTTTCACTCGTAGTTTGTCAAATCCAGCCGCGTTTGTGTTTATTCGCTTTTCAGAGTGATGGATTTTACTCTCCCACCCGTTGATAAAATAAACGAACGAGAGTTTCATTCGTTGGTCCTGGGCGAAAATATTTCAATGGGAATCATTTATGCTAAGGTATTAAATTTGTTTATACATGTTTCTTTTTAACTATCACATCACACTGATGTAACCGAATACAACTTTGTCATTGCGCACACTTCTTGCTTTATCCACATTAATACATCGTCTCATCCATAATCTTCCGTTGCCCGGACTCTTGAAATGACCAGTCTCAATCATCACATTGACGCTACAAACCTTGAGCTTCAATAATCCTGGTCGTCTCTAGGAAAAGCCTTAAGTGTTACCGGATTTTTCTTATATCCAAGGACGTAATGTTTCAGCCGCCTAATTTTATATGATGGCTGACAATGTTTCATCTTTACCGCATATCATGTCCAGCGAAGACGTGGCTTCACATCTGTAAGAACTTGGCTATGAAAATAAATACATTTATTTTATATACATGTCGTAGATTCCGCAAGCTTAAGCCCAAGTTACGAACAAAAACACCTTTGCAATATTTATCTGAACCAACCGAGTAGTTCCCTCATTTATTTAAAGTTACCTCTAAAAGCTTATCTTGGATAGACCTTTATGCATTAAGGATTTGAGCAGAAATTAAACGTAGACTAATAAATTTTATCAAAATCTTTTTGTAATTTATTTCAAACCTCATTTTTATAAGCTGTCTTTATTTAATCTTCAATTTATATTTAAATTTATAAAGCTTCCATAGTAATGAAGACTGTACATTCTCCAGCACTAAATCGCTTTATAATTTCATCACAAATACAAGATTATAAAATGAGATAAAATGTGAAATTGTGTTCAGTGTTATTATCATTTTGTCGTAAATTTGAATTCTGTGTTTCCCGCTGTCAATTATTATTAGTTAGTTTGCTAATTAGATCAATAACATTGAATCTGGCTGATACGACTCGAAGGAAGTTGTAGGTAAATAGGGTACTGCTTTACTCAACCCTCATCAGAACTTTGCGAGCTTTCGTAGAGCCAAACTAAGTTGAAACTTTCACTGTGTAATCTTCTTTGTGTGGACAAATTATTTGAAAAGCTTTCGCCGCAGAAATAAAAGCTTACTAATGTAGTTTTTCATTTATTTAACGCACACTGGTCGACCCCAGATGGAATCGATAACGGACAAAATGATGAAGCTAGTACGGAGGCGCGATTTTTTTTATTAAAAAAAAGAAAGGTCATTGAGTTTTTACTGGATCATGCCTTAATGATTTGAACATGACAAATGGTGTCTAAAACAATGATATTTTTTAAAATAAAATACTGCAAAGCGAATTCAGAATTTCCGTCGTTTAATTTTTCACACAGTAAAAAAGGCTGTAAAATTTCATATTTACTATCCTGTTTTTTTGCAGTGCTTTTACAATTAATGTGATAAATACTTGGACAGTTTCATTTTAATTCGAATGCTTTTACTCACCGGTTTTGCCCACGATTTATTTCACGGTGCAATCAGAGCTTGTCTCAATATATTCAAATGACTTAGTTTATTTAAAGCTCTAATCAAATAATGGGTTTTATCTCTAGTATTAATACTATTTACAATATAATAATATTTAACATGATTTTAATAACTCATTTTTTAAAACTTTTTTCTACGATTTTTTTATTTAAGACCTGACCGGTTTCACCCTATGACGGGTATCTTCAGACTGGTACAATTTTAAGTAAGTCTATAGAATATATACTATTAGGTCCGGAAGGGATGGACATTGATATTCATAGTGAATCATCTGTGACTTAAGGATTTTAGTTTTATGGCTGACAGCGGTGGCTTTACCATACCTTCAAAAATATATTCGGGTAGTTTTATTACCTTCTGGAAGACGGTTTACACGGGGTGCGTTAGACGCGTTTGTGGGTTTGAAAAAATATATGTAATATCCATAGTTGTCAGATTTATTTTAAACAGTTGGTTATTTTTGAATTTACTATTTGATTTTCCCGTCTCTGTTTGGTCAGTGTATTTTGTAGAAGGTATGTTTACCAGGGTATTATGTTTTGTAGATTTCCCCTTAGATGTCTGCGACAAGAAAAATACCAGATTACATTTCACTTTGGTATTTTTATGTGTATTGCCTATTTACGAGTAGATCAATGCCTAGAATATAAATATTTACTTAACTATAATATTTATTATCGTTATTTTCTCTCATTGAACTATTGAAAATATTTGGAACAATCAATATCACTCACCATTCGAGAGTATTGGTTTCCTCTTTCTTGCTTTTTTTAAATCTGTTGATATACACATGCACTGTTGTACCCATATCTGAACATTTTTTTATGATTTATGATGACGATCATGATTCAAAGATAGTATAATTTTCATACATATTATAAATAATTTTCTCGTTGTTAAATAAGTTGGGTAATTTTTCCGTCCAAAGGGCACTCGTGGTGAACTATCACATAAAACTGCACTATATAAATTTACTGTTATTATTCATCAGAAAACACATTTTCTGCTTTGCTAAGATTCGAAGTGTGGTAAACAACTTTTCTATTGAAACATAATTCTCTATATCTTAACATGTTAAATAGGCTTCGGCGAATGATTAATATCCCCCCTTTTAAGATGTCCTTAATATGATATTGTCAATTTTCAGGCTTCCAGGCTGTATTATGTTGCCAATGTAATATGTTGGAAACGTAAATTATCATCCCTGTGTTTCTGAACACTTTGAAATTCGAGCCCCGGGATATGGTATATACAGCGGCCTCTCGATATACCGGGCTTGCTTTAACCGAGAAGCGGCTTAAACGGAACGCTTCGATAGTTGTTATTAATTATTACTGGTTGACTGGAAGATAGTGCCACCTGGCAATAAGCCTGCTATTTTACTCTTACGTAGTAACATGTGTATAAAGTTTTATAAATAAATAAATTTACATAAATTCACCAGATAGTAACGGAAAAAACAAAGTTTCTAACAAATGTTTTGTAAAGACTTGCAGCATTAGATTTGCAACAGAGTTCTAAAACAATTGGTTTCATACGAGGTTGTCGACGAAAATTTTTTTAAATTTTTCCAACACGCGCATTTCTGGGCACTCGGATATTGCATGATAGGTTTGTCTTAAAAATTTTAATCAAAATATGGTATATTTTTCAAAATATTGAGACATCGTGCTAGTGCATGACCGACATAGGTCAATTATTTATTATGTTTTTAATTAAAACTTGAAATAACGTCAGTTTTACCCGATTTCTAATTGAACTCTCAAATCTTTCCACAATACAAAAAAAATATTTAAAAAATTGATAATTTTGGAAAGAGCTTTTAAAAATATATCCTTTATAAATATTTTACAATGCACACACAATTTGAACTATTAACAGGTATACATTTATTTTTAAATGCATGAAAACATTATTTTTAAATCACACCAAGAAATATATTTTTTCTGGTATGTGCAGTAAAAACATTATTAAATACTAATTATACTTAACTATTACGTGCTTAAAAATTATGTTATTTTTTTGTATTTTAAGTTAAATCAAATTAAATAATGTTATTATTAGGTTCTGCTAGTTTAAATTTTCAGTGTTTTTTATTTTTAGTATGACAGCTGTTTTCGTTCAAGGCCATTATCAAACGGTGTTTAGGCGAACGACTTGTTTCAATAATTTTAGTTAACATTACCCATTTTTATTTTTCTACTGTTTAATTATTTATTTCGGTGAAAATCAATTTACGTCGAAATTCTTATTTTGTGAGGTTAAGTAGTTTTTCACATCTAATGATTACACAGTAATGTTTACTTAAACAGTTTTTCATAATTGTTTTTTAATGTGAATCGATGTTAGTTTTTACCTCGTTTTGAACATGAATTTTACAAGCACCTTTCTTGAAATATTTCAATAAATTAAATTGCCTAGCGTTTTTTTTTTTGCTTGAACATATTAAGGAGTGGAGAGGATATCATTTCTGTTAACTTATGAATAAAATACGCTAAAATAAAACAGAAATTCATAATTACAATATTAAATTTAATTTATGTTAAAATAATCCGTTTTACAAATTTAACACAAGAGCTGTTCTAAATATATTTTTGAATGCTATTTTTTTATCAAAACAGTTAAATAACCTACCTATGAGCATTTTTAACATGTTTCAATTAACTGGTAAATTCGTTTAACCGGGAATTTTTCACCGTGTTTCATCTATCTCAGAAAATCGATATTCTACTGTACAATATACTATACTCCCCAGTATATTAACTATATTCTGGGATCAGGCGCCCGAAGTCTGACGATATAATTACGTGCGAAACCAGAGGGAACCGAATGGTTTCACCCTGTGCCTCTGCCCGTGCGCTTAGCTGCCAATTTGTAATTCAATTAACAGCAAATTGAACGGAATTAGTGATTCAAAGCCATAATTATCGCGAACACAACAACAGTTTTAATTAATTCCTAACTTCCTATTGTGTGATGCTAACGTGCACTATATTCAACCGTGTGCACCTGTTGTCACGTGGATTTCATTTATATATATTTATTTATATCCTAACGAAATATTGTCCAAATACAAAAAAAAATACATAACACGAAATGGAAAAAACATAATATTTTATTCAAGCAATGACAAATGTAGGACAAAATATACATTAGAAAGAATATTCAAGTAAAAACCAAGGTCAAGTCAAGGTTTCGGTAGAGTCGTAAACAATGACAAAAATCATTTAGACTGGTATAAAAAAAATTAAGACCGTGGCTTGAGTTAACAAGTCTCGACATTCTGGACAGTGAAGAATGATCCCATAATTAGTCGAGTGATGATTGAGGAACAGCAATTCTGAGTCTACGGCAAGGAATGTTGAACTGGATGAGTTAAAATAAAGAAGGTTAGTCAATAATACAATTAATAATTTTAAAAACATGTATATATTTTATATATATAACAAGTAATAATTTGATCCTTTTTTAACAATGTTTGTGAAAAATAAATTAGAATTTTCCTATAATGGGGTGCCAATATTTTTCGGGTTACGCATAGGAACCTTTGTCATGAAAGGGTGAAGTACACTTAGGTGGGTAAAAAAAGGAGTAAATATACTAAGAATATGTTAAATTTTAAAAGAAAGAAAACACTTTGTGGGTTGACATTATAATATAAATAAGATTATCTATATATCATATCGACTGTGTTCAAGAAAAATATGTTATTCCACATTTTTGCAAGAAAATTAAGACCTTAGTGATAATACAACGGTCATGCTGTTATGCCCGACACCTGATTATAATTTGATCAAATGCTGAAACGGGCTGAAAATCGACAGTCAACGGGGGCGATTTTGTAAAGTGGTACCGGTAAAAAATAATAATGGTGCTAATCATCGATTCTACGACAGTGTAAAATGTGACAGTGTTTCAAACCACTAGGCCTAAGTTTGCTTGTAAAGAAATGTGGAATAATGCCTTTTACCTGAACACAGTCGATTTCAAATATGGCGAATTATTTATTTTAAATATAAAATGATACTCAATTAAATTAAATTTTAAAGCGAAATTTATGTGAACAATCACCTCAAGAGCGCTTTTGGGCGAATGAAAATATAATTTAACACGTAAATTAATTTTACCCATAACTATTGAAAACCTTTAGCCTATTCAAATTAAAACTAATAAATTCCAACTACCGTCTTTCTTTAATCCATTAATAAGCAATGGAAATTTATGGTGTCCGAAAACTCTTAGTACAGCAGACAAATAAGAACCCAATTAAACAATTAGAGCATTTTTACTTTAAAAAAAACCTTTTTACATTTTTTTGTCAATTTTAGCGTTAAAAAATATTGTAGCTGAGTTTACGCTTCGACGTTTTTTTGAAAAAAAAACCCTCTTCGGATTCTATTTACTCTAAAACTAAAGCTCAAATCAAAAAAGTTATACCAAAAATAGACTCAAATTGTAATGTTAATACCAGTTTCTCGCTTACACCACGAGTTCCCGGACAACGTGTATATATTGAGGTACAATCCATGTTGTTGAATAACGACTTTGTGTTGTATGCAAGACGAAAATTTAAATTTTATTCCCACTTTATGAGGTGTTTATCTCCCGAGAGGTCAATTAAAATGTAATAAAAAAAAACTTACCTGTGTTGATGTTCAAACACAAAAAGATTGACCAAATATATTAATTCAACGAGAAACATGGCGGAAAAGACCGGAATACCCGTTCACAGTCGATATCGGCAGTATAAGAACGAGTCATTTCTCTAATACCTACTTTTTTCAAACAACACGCGTGTGAAGTGAGTTTCAAGCTTTCGTCTTTTCTCCGTCTTGTAACCTGAGCATCTTCAAGACACACTAGCAAATCCCTTCCCGCAACCCGTTCCTCAACCCGCCCCCCAACGTCATCCAACTGGGTAGCCATGTTGCTCCCTTTGCTTTTGCACTGTACAAACAGTAGAGTTTTTGTTTGCTCTCAAATAAAACTTTAACCGATCTCCTAAAACCCTAAATGTTTTAAAGGCAGGTAGCCTTTTATGGGTTCGTATAAAATGGCGAGGTTTTCCTTACCCACCTGAATTATTGCTTACTTAGTTAAAAAGTTATCTTTCTTCATAAAGTGCAATTGTAGAACTTTTACCGTCTCATTTAATATTTAAATAAAATTATGACCTCATCCCGCTTCGTCTGCCGCGCCGTTCGTACCAACATAAAGTGCGCTATATACTCGTACGTAAAATATTGTAAAGTTTACGCTGTTGCCAATACCGAAGTTCCCGGTAAATTGAAACCAGAACTCTTTCCAAATTTTATATTTCCGCAAATAATATACGCTTCCGTTTATTGCAGGAATTTATTCTGCATGCAATTTTTTTATCTGCCCCGTGAGTAATGCTATACCCGCTGATTGGTAGCTCTTGGCCGTGTTTTATTTATCGCTTTTTAAAAGCACGGACGAGCTCGTCAATTTAAAATCTGAAAGCTCGCGCAAATTATGAACATTTTTGCGACTTATTTTTTTCACTGAACAAATTGAGGGATGCGTTAAAAGTTGCTGAAAGTTATAACGCACATTAAAAAATAAATAATATGAGTAACTGTTTTTTTTTTTAAATATCGCATTAACTGTAATGCTACAATCAAGATGTTTGTATCCACATTTTTGCATTTTTTAAAAATTTTAACAACGTGTATTTATTTATGTGGCTGGGTGGTTTACCTGGCTTTTACTTTTTACTCGGGAAAAAATACCTAATTATAATAGTTTGTAGACATCGAAAATATTTTTTTAATACAAATTTCTAAAATAATTGGTATCTTTGTCTAAAAAAGAATTGAGTGCAAATTAGGCAAATTGTGGGTAAGTAACTTTTTCCACCACGCCCCTCATTTATTTTGTCAATTTGCGAGTGAAATTAACTTTAAAAATACGCCGGGACTTTCCATGATCAAAATTACAAATTTTTGCGTTTAAAAAATGTTAGAATTTGATTAAACGATCTGTATAGACTTATTTACTTATCACCACCCTTAACAAATATAATTTTTCTCCCCCGATATATATTCTCCCTCCTATTCACATTCTGAATGTTTCAATTTAATAATATTTCAGCAACTATTGAATTTTATTTCATCATTATGTATACATCAATCTGCTTTTGTTCAAAATGTGTAAGCTTTGTGTTCATTGGTTATGATTGTCGTGTTTAATTGAATCACCAATTGTGTTGCCTTCGTTTGTTATGCCAATAAAATCTGTTATGCCAATTTACATGGAGCTTTTAAAGCCAAATTACTTTTGCAAATATACATAGACAAAAGTTATAGCAGTAAGTTTTATGATTGCCATATATATAAAATATATTTTACTTGTGCTCTTTAAACCTTGCCTGATAGAAATTACTATTACCTTTTAAAAATTGGGATTATTATTGTAATACTCCAGTTATTTGTATGTCGGAAGCCGATGTCCGTACGATATCATTATTTCAATTGGTTTTACGAATATATCAATAGATCACTTAGTCCGAGTGCTATACATAGCTTATATATATATAGTTTACTATTACTAACTCCATTTTTTCTACCCTAGGTTCGACAGCACGGGCAACAACCATTATATATACATATATATTTTAATGGAAATATGTTAGTTCTAAGTCACTATGTATAAGTATCAGACATAAGTTAATATTAAGTCTTAGTTTTAATATTATGTTAGTTATGCTGTAAAGCGTCCTAGAGGTGATATTTCTGCCACGAAAACGGCGCTATATACACGAGAAAAGAAGTTACTGTTTTAAACCTAAATTCTTTATACATAGCGCGATAAATATATAACCTTTTGAAAATCAGGCTTATTTTACAACTCGAGTAAATTCTACGTCAGAAGGTCTTGGATCGTGTTATATAATATTATATTAAGATTGAAAGCTGTCCCCTTTGTAACGAACGCCTGTCACCTTGATGTGAAATTCCCGCTGTGCTGCCATTCATTCAAGGACACAATTCACATCAGCGTTAGAGACAATTGCGCTTCAATCTGCTTGCATTACCGGCATGTTCGGATGCTGTTAGCACTTCCTAAACGTGTCTCATTTCACTTACGTCAGTATTCTACTCGAAACGGTGCGCTTTATAGATATATCAGTTGTTACCCGTGAAAAATCGAGATTTTTTTTGTACAGAATATAATTTTTTTAGTTGCCCTCTTGATCAGTATATTTTTTTAATGATTACTAACAACGAAAGAACGAAGGAAGCTATACGAGATACAGACAGTAAACAATTTAATTTCCTTGTAATCCAGCAAAATATCAGAATTTGAAACTTTTTTCATTTTATTTTAAAAAAAATAAGTTTGTAAGTAAGTTTGTTAGTTTAAAAAATGGCCTGCAAAACTAAGCCATATAAACGCACATTTTAATTTTATAATAAAAAATAATCCCCTTGTAAAATATATTATAGGAAGATACTTTATCGCTTGTCTGAATTTGAAAAAAATATTTTTATAATTTGATGATTTACATGACACATGCATCATGTCCAATTTTAAAAAGGTCACACTCGTACGTGTGTACGTTCTAGGAATTAAATTATGCAGCTTAATTAAGTCGTTCTTGACTTTTTTAAACCCTGCTTTTTAACTGTATTTTTAATATCAAGTTTTGCAGGCTTAAATATAAGTGTTTCTATTTTTACGAGTTGGCAGTTTGGCATGAATTTAGAAATGAACATATTCAGGGGTTAAAACGTAGTTTGAGATAAATAAAGAACCTTTTAATATGACAAGTTTGAGGCTCTCTTTTTATACAATTTCCTTTTTGCGAATGTTTTTGACGAACCCAATGGATTACCTATTTTTTCTTGTTAATAAATTTATATTTTATCAGTTACTGCCTATGTTTATAAATTTTATTAAAACAGTTTAGCAATACAGATGAAGGAATTGTCTAAAACGATCAGCACTTACATTCAAGTAAAAGTAAACTTTATTATTCATCGGTCAAAAGAATTGTGTAGTAATATTTAAACTGTTAATTTGTGGTAGTATTAATTAATATGTTTAAAATTCACAAAATTAACAATAATACCTACTCGAGTCTAGTGTTAACGTGTTTCTATGTCAAAAACAAATTAACAAGTTTAAAATTGATTTTTAGTACATAATAGTACTATGTTTTTTTCGTTATTAACAATGATGTGTTTGTCTATAATTAGTGATAGTATAAGCCTATGTTTAAAATTAATATATCTGTGATTGCGCTGATATGAATCATTGTTGACAGACCTAAATAAATAAAAAATATATAAAAAATACTCGATAAGTATTTAGCGTTATAAAAGTAATAAAGATTTTTAATTTTAAACACAGTTGTTATTAAGTAATCAGTATTCTTGATACGCTGTGTATTTATTTTTAAATTGCATTGTACAAATGGGACACAAAGCGAGTGAACATGTGGTGTAATGATTGACTAGTATTAATAATGACGGCCTCTGTGGTCGAGTGTTAAGATGCTCGACTACGAATCCAAAAGTCGCGGGTTCAAACCCGGCGTACGCAAATAACTTTTATTAAATTAATATGTGTCATAACAAATTTAATTTATTTAAAATGATATATTACAAAAGTATATTTGCGGCACGTTCCAGAGTGGTAGATACTCTTAGCACGCCCCGGTGAAAGACCACCATTCACAAAAATGGCTTTAGCTGTGTTTGGTGACCACATCTCAATAGCCAGGTGCTTCCAAATATTTCTCTTCCTCATCGTACTACCTTCAATCTCACAACATACCCCAATCGGGGATGCCATAGCCCCACTGGCTCTAGACGGTTGGGAGCAGTTGGGACTCTTGTGCGGTATTCACTATAAAAAAATAAAAAAAAAAAAATATATATATATATATATATATATATATATATATATATATATATATATATATATATATATATATATATATATATAAAGAAATGCCAATGGGGGTATTCTCTAATTTAGGTCAATTATTAACGATAGCCGAAACCATTTTTTTTCAATGGTCGAAGCTTAAAAACTAATACGAGATAGCAT
This sequence comes from Drusus annulatus, assembly GCA_022651775.1. Taxonomy (NCBI): domain Eukaryota; kingdom Metazoa; phylum Arthropoda; class Insecta; order Trichoptera; family Limnephilidae; genus Drusus; species Drusus annulatus. The sequence goes on along the minus strand of JAGWCC010000153.1, from coordinate 3,271,668 downwards.
GACCAAACCTAAAGCTGTACAACTTCAGAGGCTGTGCGAGAAGAGGCTTGGCCTACTGTGGATCAAAGTCACCGAACTAGTGCAAGACAAGGACGCCTGGAGGTGCTTTATCGAGGCGATGGCGACTGAATAGGACAACGGGAAGACGATGCAGACGCATTTGCTTCACCAGAGTTTTGATCACTCAGTCCAAGTGCTATACTTTGTTTACTATTGCGTATTCCGTTTTTTTTCTACCCTAGGGTTGACAGCACGGGCAACAACAATTACATATATTTGTTAATGTAAATATGTTAACTGTAAGTCACTAGTTATAAGTATTAGGCATAAGTTAATATTTAGTCTTCGTTTTCATAATATGTTAATCATGTTGTAAAGCGCCCTTGAGGTGATATATGTGTCACAAAAACGGCACTATATAAATCAGCCAATTATTATTATTAATATTAAGATGAGTTCACGCAATATCCTGTGCTGCACGAATTCAAATTTTTCAGCAATAAAACAATAATGTTGGGTGAGTACGATTATTTTTGGAAAATGTATTATTAATAGAAAAGTTTGAATAACCGACCAGAAATGTGTGAAGGTAGAGTGAAACTTTCAGTGTACGCCGTACGCTTCGGTACATACGTAATATTGAATTGCTAGCTATAAATTTCGCTTAGTGCCGCACATTATTTTAATGGAAGAGCTTTTCACCCAACCCCCGGCTTCCATTCAGAGGGGATAATGAAAAAGTGCAGTAGATGAGATTTTGAGATAGCTTGAAATATTATTACCCCGTGTCGAGAGACGGAATAATATCCAATTTTCTCATTTCACCAACTTGTACTTCCTAATGGGTCTCCCCGACGGTGTTTTTCATGCACGCAACGCATTCAAGGCCTGTTTCACGCTAAATTTTGTTTTGGATTTTAGGCTAAAACACTAAGCTAAACTGAATGATCTTTTTTTAATCAAAATGCATGACATACCTATATCTAGTATGATCTCGAGTATTTTTAAAATTTATTTTTTGGTTATTATAAAAAAAATTAGGCATTTTAAAGGCATCTTTGGCAATTGTTTGTGATTAAATGAAAATTACGAAAGCAAAGTTGCTTTATACTATGGTGATGTATAAAATAAAACCTTGCTAAAAAAGGATTCTAAATTTTTATGGGTTTTAAATTTTGGTTCTAAATTTAAATTAAAACGACCTGTATTTGTGTTTTAATGTAAAATTTTCGTTAGTTATTTAAAATCTCGACCCGAAAAAACGCTTTTAAGGCGTTCTTTTATTTAATGTTTGATTATATTTCCAAAGTAGAACCAGAGCATTTTTTTTGTAATATACTTTTTTTGTTTGTTTTTGTATTTTTATTTAGATGTGTGCAATTTTTTTTTACACATCTATTATATTTCAAATACTAATTTTACAATAGTAGAACGAATAAGCAGAAACAAATTGAAATCTTAGTATTTATAAAAATCATAGGTTTTCCATAACATATTCAGCACAATATATAATCTAATAAAAAATCATAAAAATCGAAATATTTTATCAACTTTGTTTAAAAATTGGAAATATAAACAAATTAAATAACTTAGGAGCGTAATAAATATTTGAAATACTCTTTGATAATTTTTTTTTCATTCAGTTTGGTTGAGTATTTTAGCCTTAAATCTAAAAAAAAAAATATATGAAACAGGTCTCGAGTTCGTTCCTTTTAAGAATTTCTAGCGCGGAAATTTTTATGTGATTGCAATGTAATTATCTCGTTCCGCTGGCGCGGAGTTGGAAATTTTAGTAGTTTTCTTGGAGGTTTTATTCGATTTCCACTCTTGAACAAATTTCCCATATCTTGTGTTCAAATTAGTTGAAAATTTTTCGGAGTGAAACGATTTTAAGCTTATTGATTTTGGTGTATTCCCACGGTACATATTTTAATAATTAATTAATTTTCACGCTGTTTCGCATGTGTAAGCAGGGGTGATGGACCGCATAATTTTATTACACTATTTTGGTACATTCTCCTTGTTTTAGTCACATTCGTGTAATGGGACTGGTGGTGTCAGCATGGGCGGGTTTATGTGTCGGCCTCTTGATGTGAGGGGGTTAGATATTTAATTACTTAAGGAGGCCAACCTCTGTGCGTGCTTTGATTAGTAATCGCTTATCTGCCTGAAAAATACCAAACCAACAACTAATTAACCGTCTCGCCATTTTCCGCAGGGATAGACCGACAGAATGGAACACCACACAACTCGGTATTTGCACACAATCCTCACTTAATTTCCAATATTATTACGCCGGAAAAGCAAAAGTGCTGAAGCGCTATTTTGAGAAGTTTACACCAGAGCACTTTAAAGTTTTCTTTAAAACTACAAAATTCATAAAGTAGGTCTTCAGTACCTGGTTGGATTTTGAAAAACAAGTTTAGGCAACGTGAGCACTGAGTTACCTAAAGCGGAGAAAATCTTAAAAAGTCTCAAACTTGTGTCGCTTAAGTCAAGCCTTCTCTCAAATGGTACATATATTTTAGATGGCTAAAGCGCCACAAAAGTCGTCAGAACCAAACGAGAGTCAGAACATTCGATGCAGAAAAAATCCTGATTAAAACTCATTCTGACCAAAGTGTCATTTAAGACTTATTTTCTTTCCAGCGTCGATATACTCTTTTGTTATAACGAATCTTGTTATGATCCGACTCAAATATTTTAATTATATGTTCACTCCATATCTTTCCTGAGTCATTCCTGTTTCACATTCTATTCTCTTGCACGTCATACATTCTCTTGACACTCTTTTTTCTGTCCGTCCACTTCACATATCCCAACTATATATTCCAATCAATCTATTTATCAAAGTAGCTTGGTAGCAAAGTGATATGGTTAGTTATTTTTTCATCAGCGATTCGTTTTGCAATAGCCTGTGTAGCTGAAATTAAAATTTCAATGTGTCGCAATAGCTTTCACATTTTTGATGAATTTTATCGGAGAAATTAATATTTAGCAGGAATGAAAAAAATAAACCTTTGATTTACAACCAGAGAGAACCATTAGTACATTTTTGGAAATTTCCATTTGTTTTAATATTAACGCGTACCGTAATACAAACGTATTTTGTAATGGTGCACTTTACATATATTTCAATCTGTTCAATTCTAACAAACTGTGATCTATTTGGTAAATGCATTCCCACTATTTATCTCTTGGCGCTTTTTACGCGGTAAACTGAACTCGTTTGTGATACTACAGGTTTTATAGTTTTTTTTATAAGTCGTTAATAAAATTAATATTAGTATTTGTAACTGATAGCGATGACAATGTGTTGTGACAAATTTTGTCATAATATTTTATCACCTTATTTTTAATCATGTTTCACATATAATGCTGCATTACGTATAAATTGGTACCTATTGCATCACACAATTCAACTTATCAATTCAAAATAACGGATTTGTTATCAAACGTGAAATGAATTGCACCATTTATCGTTTTATTTTTATTTATAGATTTTGTGTTTAGTTTGTAGAATACCATTTTAATTTTATATTGGCCTTAAACGCTATCACTAAAAATTAAAACTAAATATAGCAGAACTAAATAATAATAATTTTAAATACCATTTACCGATTGGAAATAAGAAATGGGTTGTACTGGCTTTCATTTGACTGACTTCACAGCACATATTATATTGCCTTCAAGTCAAACAAAGATAAAATTAAATATCTTAAAGTCCCCACATATCACTGACTTGGCTCAGTTTACTAATAGTTAAAATACACGAGATGTTTTCAATGTTATATTATTTTAAAGTTAGTTAAAACTTTAACCCTCTGGGCTAACGAACCATGTTTAAAGTTAAAAAGCTCTACGTATGTTTACCAATTTGTTTAAAAGTCAGCTGCTTACTACTTTTAACGAGTATGAACGTTGATCGCGAGTGTACATTTACACAGAAAATTGTTCCAAGCTTTCTCTGTAAATTTCCACAGTTCTGAAATAGTATAGCGTCTTTGTGATTTCCTAGGAGAATTCCACTGCATCAGAAATGCAAAATTGTAATTTTATTAAACTCTATTTCAACACACTAATATTTACTAGATATATCCCGGAATGACGCCTTATTTTATTCTGTTTACATTTTCCATTTAATCTTAGGACTTCTTGTCGAGGATTCTGGGCAAATTTATTCGGTTCTGCATAACAAAAAGTTTTTAAAATAATATATAATACAGGGGGAAGATTAATGGCGTAAAATGGGGAGGAAAGAGCATTCCAATGCTTTTTCTTACTAAATGTACTAGGGTGGGCTATTTTCAAAATGAAATGTGGTGTAAGAATATTATGACATTAAAATTAACCATTTTCCCCACTATACATTTAAGTATGTAAAAATAATGACACCATTTTTTTATTTATTTCACCACAGCCACATTACTCATGACTACTCGATTATAGAAGATCGAAAATTGTTTTAATTTTTTTCTATATTAAGTACCTCCATTTGACCGTGTTCCCTACGGCCAAGCAGGTAGATACTCGTATTGCTGGATTTTGCATTTCGGTGGAAATAGTTACATTGCCTTTGTAGCTTTCCACCCAATTTTACCGGATGCTGTGTTAGTTCTGTTATTATCTCATGATTGCATCGAATAAAGTATTACATATCGGTTAAATGCATTAAAACTAGCGAGTAAAATTACCATTTTGTACTTTAACCGCTATGGGCATCATTATAATTCAAACGAATAATAAATTAGTGTTCTCATTTTCAACAAGTACCTACTTTTCAATGTGCCGGAGATTAGCGCGATCGTTAGTTAGATTTTTCGTATGATTAGAGTTTATTGATTTATTTACGGTCAATGGACATAATTAATCCATTTTATTACATTTAAACAAGTTATTATACTAGGAACATATAAGACTCAGTTGTTATTCTAGGAACATATAAGACTCAGTGATTATCCAGCAAAAAAAGAGCACACAGTTAGCAACTTATAATACAAAACCTAAATAACATAATAATAAAGTTATTCCCCTTTTTAACATAACATGCTTTAATATGTAAGTGTTTACTTCAACCAAACAATGCACACGTAGGATTGTGTGTATTGGTGCATACGTATACACTTCCGATAGTAATATCATAGCCAAACTTCAATTAGAAACAGCATTTTGTCTTGCTTAGGCCTGCTTATTTTAACTATCGAAAAAGGGACATCAAGTGTACACGATCATAGAGTTTAAATATTAAAAAAAAACAGTTACCCAAAATTTTACAGTTATTTTTATATTATATTAAAAATTAACTTTCTTAAATTTCACTGGAATTTATATATTATCTTTAATTATCTTTTATAGCTTAAGTGTAATTGTATTTTTTAGGAAACAGGATCAAATTTAAAGTCTACATATATTTATTTTTTTCTTAAAAAGAAAGACAAACACTCCCGGATTACGAATAACCTGACAATATTTAAAAAAACTATTACTGCCATCACAATAAGCAGAAGATGTTGCTTGTAAAATGATGAAGGACTAGCAGAAGAATCCGACACGTTTGCCCACCCAGCTACTAACCGATCAAATATATGAACAAAGCAATTCTTTAATTAAATCATATTTTAACATAGTTACTGATTTGAACCCAGCTCAATACAAACGAAACGTCAAAATAAAATCAATGTAACAGAAATACTGTCAATCAATTGCCCTAAAACGACTGCGGTCGCCAAAGCTGTCAAGGCCTTGCGACCAACTTGTATTAAAATCATTATTGTATAATCCCCCTTCTTCCTGAACCGAGTTGTTTGTTCCGTATCAGGTTTCCGTCCATTAAAAGTCGATTTAAATTTCGTTGTAAACAGTATTATATTATAATATTGTAGAGGGCTTTCCAATTTTGGTTTTGCCTCTCAAGCGGCGGTGACACCTTGCTAATAACCTGTCACGGACACCCTTCAATTTTCCGCCTCACACTGTGTCGTGTGCTTTACTTAAATTTCGCCAGCGTAAGTTTGACATATGAACGAGCTTTTGTAAGTTTTCCTGTCACTGCTGGTAAATACCTTCGCGGTGCAGCATTGGAGTTTGTAAGCTCTTAGTGCCCGGGCCGACGCCTGTAGTGACGTGAACGTTCGAGAACATTCAACAAAAGTATAATATATTATTATTACGATTTTTGTTTCCGTGTTTTTCAAAGTTGTTGTCGAACAGTTTTGAGAAGTTTAAACATTTCGATTTGAAATGAGAATCGTAGTATTTTTTAAGTTAAATTTAGCAATTTCAGTAGATTACTTTAAAAGCTTCCAATTTACGAGTGTTAGCTGGAAAAGCTCTAAACCAAAGAACATATTTCTATATTTTCGTAGAAAGAAATCACTTTGTGGTTTTACATATTAAATGATAGTGAAATTATATCTTTATACAAGACCACAGATTTTATTGAATTTTTTATGACTGACCGGTTTTGCTTAGCCTAAGAATCATCAGGATACATAATTAAACTAAACAAAAAATAGAATAATGTGTTGTTATATATATGTATATACATATGTGCTCATAAATACAGAGGGAGTACACAATATAACATAAAATAAGAGAACAGTGAGAAAATAACATTTAAAATTATAACAAAGGAACAGAGAGAAAGATAATTTGAAACGAAAGAGGCAACACGTTAACTGAGAAGGTTATTAAAGAATAATGTCATTTTTTATGAGTTTACATGAGATATACCTAAGATTGAACTACTTGACAAATTTCACTTAAATAAATAAATTTATATTTAACTAATAAAATTGTCCAGTAGTCCAATATTAGGTATATCGATGAGCTTCTTATTTCGCATATTAAACCACACATTTGTGTATTATAAGGTTAAAACGTTAAAAAAACCTGTTCAAAAGCATGTAGGTACGTAATACTCGTCATGAACTGACTCTTGTTTTCTTTTTGTTTGTATCTTTGTTCAGTTTTATTTACGTAATATTCGAAGAACTATTTCTTTTGGCACTGTTTAGTATCATTAGGAAAAAATACTTGTAAAATACCTATACAACATATTATCTAAAGTTAAGAATTTCCTTCTCTTATGTGTATAACGTTTTCATATGTTTTGCTTTTTGAATTCTTTTCAATCTTGATAACCATACACATAATATTAACAATATCTATCTTAAGTCATTTATGTATTTAACATTGTTGGTAAGCGCACTTGGGCTGAATATAACTTAATTACAACATGTTCAATTTTTTTAACCCAGCTTTCATAGTAGTATATACGTTTGTGATAAAATTCCAATAGGAAATACAACGATTTGTAATCTCCATACAAAGCGCTCCATTTATCTACGTTACTGTGGTCATCGCTGGCTTGCGCTTTTGCCGGCAGAGCCTTAGCAACGTGAACGTGACAATTTGCATTGCAAATGCCGTAGCAACCCCGGACCGATAAAATGATGAAGAAACTATAAGGCTGTAATTAAAAAAAAGAAAACATTTTTTTAAATTCTTTAAAATATAAAAGGAACCTGATTGTGGAAGGAAAAAAAGCACTAGAAATTTGCGCGGTTTTTTGTCTGGAACTTTTTTCAACAAGCTTTAAAATATTCGTTTGCTTTGTGGGTTTCAAAAACAAGTATGTCATTGTTTATTTACAAACGGAAAATTGTTTCGTTTAGCATAGCTTTCATGGCATTATTAGTCAGGTAAGTTCGCGTATTATGTGGTTCAACATGACACCATTTATGTGGGAAAATTAACAAAGGTTCATTAATTAAATTAGTAATTAAACATTTCAACGTGTTAAAGGGTTTTGGGTGATATATTACATAAATGATATCATCGTCTAGTTTCTTGATAGTGATACTCAAATACCATAATTTAGATATATTAGTAATGAAACATTTCATGTGTTAAACAAAGGGATGAAAAGCGATATTTTACATTAATGTTATTATCACCGAGTTCCTCCGTGGTGGTGCTCAGTGGGTAAATAATGGTATAATGTATTACTTTAGCTTTGTTTAAGGAATCTTTTGTGGCTGGCTCCGCGGCAGAGTGATAATTTCTTTAGTTCTGCGCTCAATTTCTCGGGTTCTTATTTCTTATATAGATTTTTACAAGTAGTATTTTCACTTCAAATCAGAATGGTAGATACTGTAAACATGTCCTAGAGATTGACCACGAATTAAAACGATACGTTAATTGAAGCTTCAGTACTATTAGTAACTCTTTATGTAACCGGGTTCATCGCTTCCTTACTCTGTCCCTTCTGTTTCCCTCCCCCAATACACCACTTCAAAACCATACTGCAAATAATTTCAAATAAAGTTTAATTTTCTCTGGGAAGTAAGACTCTAGTTTGGTGTCTAATTTTTGTAGGCCTCCGTGGTGAAATAGTCTACACCATTGACTTTGAGTCGAGATATCGCGGGTTTGATATTCTTAGCAAAGCAAACATTTTGAATTCATAATTTAAAATCAATTCTTTGATGATTACTAAATAATGCGTCATTCTCTTTTTTATATTATTAACTCTTTGTTGCCTACTAGTTTCATCACGAATTCATGACATCTTCAGGGCAAGTAAAGGAGGTACAAAATTAATACACATTTTATACAGCACCTTATAATCTGTGTATTGTGTTAAAAATATATATATACATATATATATATATTTTTAAAATTATTATTTCCTTCATTTGCCCTGAATATGTCATGAATATGTGATAAAGCTTATAGGCAACACAAAAATGTATGAAATAAACAAAGTCAATGAAACAAAGCTATTTATTAATTAATTTAAACGATTACATCATATTCGTAAAAAGCATTTACTTTATGGTTTGCCATATTTACGAAAAAACATATAAATTTTGTTAACCACTTTATTATTCAATATTATGTCTACCGGGTTCGAAAGTCCTTCCATCATCAGGACAATATTATAATTGATTATTTTGATCATTTTAAGATTGTCCTGATGATGGAAGGGTACTACCGAAACCGGTAGACATAATATTGAATAATACAGTGATTACAAACAAAGGTTATCTGTTTTATTTATAACTGAATATGAATTGGGGCTTTGGAATATTCAAGAAATATTGTCACTTTCCTAGGGGTTGCAAACAACATGTTTGATTTGCATCCTCAACATTTCTACAGTGCAAGGTTGAAATAAATTATTTTCAATACATAGGATACATTATTTATGTTGGTACGTGTTTCGTATTTCGTGCCGCGATGCAATGCGGACAGATAAATTAGGAACATCAGTGTCGTGTTTTGGTGATTGGAGACGAACCAGCCATCATAAATCACTTTTATTTTGGTTCCGATGCATACACAACATAAAAAGCGCTTTTTTATCAGTGGAGTTGTGGGGGTCAATTGTGTTTCGAATCCGCTTTTATGTGATCGGAATATGTTTGGTACAGGTAGGCAAACAATGCACACGTTGTCACGGTATATTGTTTATTCTATTAAAAATGTTAAATGTGCCACTTAATTTATTTTAATGTTTTTTTTTTTTATGAATGCCCGGTTTTTCGCTTAGCTTAAGAATCATCAGGATACAAAATAAAACAAAAAAAAAAATACAGAGTGTGCGGTCATATTTACAAACAGAGGGAGAACACAATATAAAATAAAGAGAACAGTAAGAAAACAAAATAATAAAATTTAAATTATAACAAAGGAACAGAAAGAAATAAACAAAGAGAAAGAGACAGATAATTTGAATATAAAGAGGCAAAACGTCAACTGAGAAGGTGGTTAAGTAATAATGATAAATTAAGTACTAACGAAACCGGTCGGTCATAAAAATTGAAATAATATTAGTGGTCTTATACAAAGTTATTTTTTTATTTCATTAAATATAGCGTTGGGAAAAACTTAAATGTTTTGTGAATGCTTCACGAATTGCTAGTTCTTTTAAATGAACCCTTCGCAGTGAACACTTAAATTGAAGTCGAACTCGCAAAAAAGAGATTTGAATTTAAACGAAAAAAACTGGAACTGTTTCTTTGCCAAACCAAAGTACTAGTCGGTAGAGATTTGAAAACGAAAAGAACTGGAACCGGTTCCTTGCCAAAAAAAAAAAAAAGTACTAGTCGGTAGGGATTTGAAAAAGAACAGAACTGGAACTGGTTCCTCGCCAAAATGATTTAAGTACTTCTTTAAAGGCTTTGAAGTTCTACTTCACAACTAAACTGCTGCAAATTGAAGTAGTTCTTCGTAATCTAACTTCCGTTGAAGTATTTGTTCAATGAAATGAAATGAATGAAGTTTGAACTGCCGCAAAACGAATTCGTTCACACGGAGCAGTCAGAACGCTAAAATGAACTACCAACTTCAATTGAAGTATTTGTTCAGTGAACGATGAAGAAAGGTAAGACCTGCTGCCGAAAGAAATAGTTCTTTGAAGTAGTTCTTTCAGAGCAGTCACAACGCTAATTAAATATGTTAATCCACAAAGTAATTGGTTTCTACGAAAATATCATTTATTTTGATTCATAAACCATGGGATTGACAGTGAAAATTATGATCAACAAATGCATAAACTCTATCTTGGCACATACTCATTGCTTCATTCACATTCATATTTACCACTTTATCATGTATTTGATCCACTTATTCCTTGGGCGACTTCGAGTTTTCCTATTCGTTATGGACATCGCCTCTTGATTCACTTTTTTTACGTCTGTATCCAAATCATAGCAGCGTTCATTTCTTAACCTTCTTCATTATGCTTACATCGACTTTGTATTTTTACAGATTTCTGCATTGTTAATGCGGTAGCACTCTATTTTACCACATGTACGCCTAAGGGATATCATTTATACAGCATTCAGTCTACTTTCGTCATTCCTCTTCCAGTTCCGTGCTTTGCTGCCATAATTCGGGCTGTTTCTTTCCATCTGCTCTATATTTCCTAACCATCGAATTATTACTTTCTCAATCCTCTTTATTAGGCTTCAATAATGTACAAGAAAAAGTGCTTGCTCTGAAAAACGTCTTTGTTTAGTTTATTTTACGGAAATTGTATGCCTGCAATTGAGTTGACACCTCTCGAGCAGAATCAATATTACTTTAACGTAATCGCTTTGCGGTTTCACATTAAATATTAAAACAATTAGTTTGTGAAGTGATTGTTTCATTACATAGAAATAACATTGAAAAGAAGACAACGTTGAAAAACTGAAATTTTTCTCCGTTTGCTTTGTTTTCTTATACGAAATTTAAAAATCTGTCAAAATGATGTTTTTTAATGTATATATTTATTATTTATTCTCCTTATTTTGACTTCTTTCCGCCTTGAGCCCGAATTTAGATGACTTTCTTTTTGTGGGCCTCCCAATTGCTACATCTTTATTTTTAATATTTTTTTCTAATTTCAGCTTTGTGAATTATCCTGTCGTATTATTTGTTTTACTATTTCTAAGTAAATTTATGTATGGGCTCATTCAGTGAGCAATTTAATCTCGCAAGTACTGCTATATAAACTAAATAATATATACAATCATGCGAATACTATAATTACGAAGCGAGAATTCTGTTCGTCCCTCAGATTTCTCTCAGTATCACCCCGGCGAAATACTACCTTTCAGACATAGCTTAAGTGACCAGATCTGAATAGCCATGTTATTTCCAACCTTCCTCTTTCCTATATACCTCTCCTCTTCACCCATTGAGCCTCACAAGATACCTTACTTGAATATGCCAAAGTCCCACTGGCCTTCGATAAATACCTCTAAAGGTGAGCTGAGTCGTCATAAAATATTACCAAAGCTTACTGTGTCTTGAATTTGAATGTCATTTTAAACTAGCATCGCATTTTAAAAATAAGACAAAAGACCGTGTTTATGTTTGCTCCAAATTGTTTTATTTTCAATAAAAAAAAAACTTTATAAAAATGTATCTTTATTATTTAATCATCTTCCCAGTTGACGTTTTGCCTCTTTCAAATCATATTATCTGTCTCTTTCTCTCTGTTACTTTGTTATAATTGAAATGTAATTATTTTGTTTTCTCACTGTTTTCTTATTTTATTTTATATTGTGTTCTCTTTGTATGTATATATAACCGCACACTTGGTATTTTTTGTTTAATTTAATGTTGTACCCTGATGACGCTTAGGCTAAGCGAAACCGGTCGGTCATAAAAATTAAAATAAAATCTGCAGCCTTTTACAAAGTTATTTTTCATTTCATAAAAAAATATATTTACTTAAATCTCGTGCTAAGCTGTGTAGTATCCTCCTTCTGGTTTGAATACAAAACTCTGTTAATATTATTTAACAGCACTTTGCTTTGGGATTGAATTCTTGATAAAACATACTATAGTATATTACATTTCATGCACACTATGTACAGTTTGTGTGCCATGTTTAACATGCATTGTTACGTTATCGATTTGTGTTTCTAGGAAAACCGTGCACGTCATATTGGCGCTAGGTTTTGCATGCAAAAACCTTGTTATTTACGTTATCCATGGAAATTGCAACGCTCGTAGGTGCATAGTACTTTATGTATTGTCATACTACACGTTATGCAACGAGCAAGCGAACTAACCTAAAACGTGATAGCCATCCAAGAGTTCAGCATTCTAAAATGCTTTAAATAGCTTAACTTTACGTCCCTCCTCAGTCGGGTAGTTTAAAATGCTACACATCTGTGTCTCTGTAAATTTTCCACACTTCATCTACATTGATACATGTGTTTATGAATAAGTGGTTATCAATCCGACCCTTGACAACTATAATTTTATAACCCATAGAGTTTAAATAATATATCATTCCAGCGTGGCTGTGTGGCGTGGGCAATAAATAATTAATTACATATCTTAGTAATTGGTCCGCGTTTCAGGTTCAATGGTCGAAACCTTTGTAAAAACTTTGCCACACCTTGTTTAATGGAAAATGATGCTCGAACTATGGGGTTCTTGAACTCGTTCAGCCTTTTCTTGTGACCATCGATGAAGGAACGCGATGCTTTAAATGCCGAATTCGGATAACAACGTCGAAGCGCTGCAATAATGTGGGAGCCCAAATGGCATTACATTTGTATGATTGTAATCCATTAGTAACATGTATATATTATATGTATTTTTATTAATGATTTATTTATAATAAATAGTACATAAAACAAAACAGACAATACATTATATTGTATATTTTTTATATCTAAATTTTCATTATAAAAATGAACCCTTTACAAAAATCTGTGGTTGTGTGTATGGGGTGATATTATTTATGTTGAAAAATATATATGATTTTAAATTTTCAGTGTATTTTGAATTCTTTGAGATCATCATTAATCAATATTATTTTTTCCGGTAAACCACTATAGAATTTTATAGTTTATTATAATACAGATATTTTGTTAACATTATTTAACGCTGTTTAGTGATTCAATCACCTTAAGGACGTTTTACATTGGTTAGTGTAGATGGCATTTAAAAAAAAATAAATTAAAGTTTAGTTTTTAAAACCAGTTTCTGATATCAGACTAAATGGCCGGTTATTCCGAGAATGTGGACCCAGCGCGCTGAATACTCTATCCCTAAACTTTTCAACATTCATACGAGAAAGTTCAACTGCTCAGTTCGACGCATTAGACTTGGCTGACCTGAGCATGAGTTGCTTCTGAGTAAGATTTTCCCTCACGCAGAGATCAGTTAAGTATGATAGTGCCAGCCTGTTCGGTGCTTTATACATAATAAGTCAAATTTTAAATATAGCTCGTATCACTACGTCGTTATCAGAGACGTGTACTTCATAAAAGTCACATAATCACTGCCTACCCTGCCGTACTCGCATACAAATATGTATAATATTGGAATAAATAATATGAAATTATTGCATAAAATAAATTCACATTTCACGAGTGAAATTTAGCTAATCGCACCGCCGAGAGCGCCCTACCGACTTTACAACTATAACGTGTCAAAAGCAGTAACTACATATGCTCAAACGCCGCCAATGTCAGAGTAGTTTTTTTTCTTCACTAGAGTACCAAAAATATGTATGCTGTGAACGTTTGCGCGTTCAAGTGACTCGTTTGTGATTGTATCTTTGTTCGTGTCTAAGGCAGTGTTTTTACAGAACACATTCAATAGCAATCAGTGATATTTGTTGGTACCTATCTCTATTATAAATTAATTCACTATTTCTCGTACCGCCTACCCTGATCATCACTATCCCCGATATTGTTCATAAATCTTAATGTACATCTGTCGATTTTTTCTAATGACTCATTTCTCTTATTTTCAGGTAAGCGATTGACGACACTGTTTTACACTAGCAACACAACGTTTAAATGTGAGTATTCGATGAAACCATTCTTTAAATCAAATAAAATAAATTTCTCTTCTACCACTTTCTTATCCAACCTCAAATTGTATTCTGGGGCCTGGTACTCAAAGTACAAAAGTAGTTTTTTTTTTCAGTGTTGACTGTTGAGTTAAAACCAAGAATTCCTAGACGTTATGACAAAAAGTCTGATCTTTCATTCCTAAAATATACAAACTTCTAACAAAACCCTATTCAAAGCAATGAAAGACGACAACGCCAGTGTTGAAATTCATATTTCCTTATTATTATTAACAATGGACTATTTTAAATAGCGTCGTTCAGTAATGAACTCACCACAAAAGCGATTTTCACAAGTTAATGGAAATTGTTGCCTTTTCTAAAGAAGTTTTTCATTGATTGAATTTTGAAGTTCTCAAAAATGTTTAAACAGTCAACATTGAATTCTTGAATTTTTTGGACTTTTTTAACTTTAGCATTAGACTAAAGTATTGTACTCGTATTCACACCACTTAAATTCACTTCAAATACAAGGTTATCTTCAACTATATCATCAAATTATGCATTACCAGTGAATCAAAAACATACGAGTTAATTCTGAATTCAATATTGCTTAGTTGTAATCATAGAGTTGGTAGAGTAGTATCTATCCAAGGCAGTAAAGTCAGTTTTTTTACTTGTTTTTGATGATTTTAACCTGACTCGGCGCAACTGGGCGTGGCTAAGACTAAGGCTACGGTATTTATACATCCATTCATATCACATATCGACATAATGTTTTTGTATAGCCATTTTTCACAGTATTTTTATCATCAAAAATATAGTATATAACCCAAAAAACCGTTTAGTTGTGTCAAGTTTAGTGGCATAATAAAAAATGTGGGCGGAGTCCCGCCGTGAACCAGGACCTTGAGATCATCCTTACAGTATATAGAAGCGGTCTATGAAATTTGTTGTATCTTTCTCTCTCATGGTGTACGACGTAAAAACCCGGAGAAAGTGATTTATCGCAAGTTTGTTTAGGTTGGTTAAAAATAATTAGCTCTCCCTCCATATATTGTTACTTCAAGGTTGTAATTCAACACAACTAAAGGATGCCAACCTTTACACGTCAATAGTGCCTTGTAATCCCACCGTGGATATTATAAGCTCTTTTTTTATTTAGACGATTTACGCCTCCGCCCTCGCCACCAGGCGCCCGCCGTGAAATCCACTTTCATAATCATTTTTCAGAATTCTGCACATTTTTAATTATCCTTAAACTCTGGAAAGCTCCTACTTAGCTTTTAATACTACGCGACTCGTGCGGAGGTTTAGGTCGTGGCTTGCCCGACTTATAAACTTTCCGACAATCCACTAATGCTTTTGGATTGTAATAATTTATCAAAGATATTACCACATTTTTACCACTTCATCAAAATGCAGAAATGTTGAAATGTACCACAAAATTTGAAAGCATCGTATACTATTGGTTAAACTTTATTTTTTGTATCAATATTCTATTTTATTTTTTTGACAGTTTTCAGTCATTCAGGTACCTACTTATTTTTTATAAATTTTAGGATTCAATACTAATGTTTCAGAATGAAGAGTTAAGTTACTAAAATATCTACATTAAGTTTTAAATAATGCAAAACAATAGTAAAATACTAAATAAAATGTAAAATTAATTTCTCTAACCAAAATAATTATTCTATTTGTATCGCTCTGGTGAGAAATCACCATTAACAATCGAAATGCTGCTTGAAATGACTTCAGATTTGTTAATCTTAGTAATCTAAACGTCCTTTTCCCCTTTCCATTTCCTTCAGTCTCAGAAAAAACATTTGAAGTTCGGAATGCCAAAGTTTCACTGACCCCAGGCAGATGAAACTCTTGTGCGGTATCACATTAAAAAAATGCTGCAAAAGAATTTAAATTGCTAGAATTCGATGTTTCGGTTGAACCTTCGTACCGATACTCTATATTTAACATTCCATCCACTTCGACATAATTTATTTCAATCGATGTTTAAGGGCGCTTACTTTCTACGAAATTTCCGTTTTTAAGTATCCCGCAGTTCACCGGTGTGCGCCGTGAACTTTTATATTTATTTTGATTCCTCGTGCAGTGCAAGTCATCACTGTTACCGCATCGCCGATTTCCCTAAATGCCGTAGAATATGCGGTACTGGCAACATCTGGAGCGTATTGAGCTTTTTTCGCATTGTGTTCGTTCACGCAGCCTCAAAAAAAAAAACAGATTTCTCTCAATTTTTCCGCTTTTTTCTAGTCCCGATGGGTAGATGCCGAATGGTTTATTTGCGACTCGATATTCAATTACCCGGTGATAATTTCTCCCACGTGATTTTTTGTAGGAAAAGTTTATTTGATTCAGAATTGAATTCGCCTGAAAATCGGTGTTCAAGGATGTTATTTTTATGCCTTTCTCGGAAAAAATTATGAACCTTTTGATCAAACAAATATGTTGTACCCGTGGGTTACCTAACACAGGTTTGTAGTATTGTATTGTTTGCTGATTCGATTGATTTCAATTTAGTTTCTACGCAAATATTTGGTACACATTTGAATTGTTTGTATGCTTGTCAAATTAGTGTTATTTTTCAGAATATTTGCTAAATAATTGTTTATCCCGACAAAAGATTGGGGGGTTGATTTTAACAAAGATTTGTTTGCTTTCAATTATTTTTTTCGCAAATATCTGGTACCTACTTGATCGAATGTTTGTACGGATGGCAAATTAATCTGTTGTTTGCCCAATTACTCTCTCAATAATATTTATTGTTATGAAATGATTTGATATCGGTTTAAATTGGTTGATAACCTTCCCCTTTTAAATAAATATATTTTTCCTAAATCATTTCGTTCTCACTGAAATACGCATATTATTGTATGCTTGTTTTACTTTAACACCATTTCACTTTATTCTTGATTTTTTTATAACTTTTCTCTTTATAATGTAAAGGTGTATTGTAACTGTTTTATCGAAATATCTCAAATTAAAAGAAAACGAAATAAAATATGCCACCATATATCACCATTAAAATGTCGGGTTTCAGCGTTCGTTAGGTCTTTTCAAACAAGATAAAGCTATTTTCGTAGCATGGTCATATTTGAGTTAAATCAGCAAATTATTGGCGTTTGGTGAGGCTTATTTTCCGAGGCGTGAGCTTTAATAAATTCCCAGTTAATTCTGTTTCCATTAATTCGCCCTTCCTTTTCGCGGGGTTATAGCTGGCTGCTGTTCCTGGTACAGATAGAGCACACACAGCTTTCATTACGCAGGACTTTTCACCCCCTAACTATTTAACTTGGGCGCAAAAGATATGGAAATTCGCCTGCATAGTTTTCCGA
Source organism: Drusus annulatus (assembly GCA_022651775.1). NCBI lineage: Eukaryota > Metazoa > Arthropoda > Insecta > Trichoptera > Limnephilidae > Drusus > Drusus annulatus. Next base: position 3,254,004 of record JAGWCC010000153.1, on the reverse strand, counting down.
TTTTCTCCTTTTATGTATCGTACAAGAATACTCCGTATCTGTTTTTTTTACTGGCCGGAAATGATAAGATAGAATGATAAATTTTCAAAATAGGAATAATGCAGAGAAAACCGACCTAGTTTTATGGAGGAATTGATTATTCTGCACTCGAAGTCGACTCTGAGTCGAATCGAGATTATTAAATATTCAAAATAGATCCTGCTTAGGAAAAGTGACGTGTTACGTTTTGATAAAACTTTTAAGTTTAAAGAAAAAAAAATTGCATAAGACCACGGTTATTACCACATATTATTTTAATTTATATAACCGACCGGTCAAAAACGAACAAACGTCAACTGAGAAATAACCACGGTTTTTCTGAATTCGCTAATCATTCTATTGATAAAAATCATACCTTTAATAAAAGCACCGGTGCTCATATTCTTTAAAAAAATGATAATAGCATCAAAAACATAATTTAGAAGCACTAGAAATAAAGAAAACCATTCAAATTAATAGTCATATTCTTAATAATCAGGTAAATTTGTCCAATAGTCCAACATTAGGTATATTTCCCGTAAACTCATAAAATATATCATTATTCTTTAATCACCTTCTCAGTTGACGTTTTGTCTCTTTCCATTCATATTATCTATCTCTTTCTCTCTTTTCCTTTATTATAATTTAAATGTTATTCTATTGTTTTATCATTGTCCTGTTATTTTAGTTCATATTTTGTTCTCCTCTGTATGTATACCATATGGTATATAACCGCACCCTTTGTATTTTGTTGTTTAGTTTAATTTTGTAACCTGATTATGCTTAGGCTAAGCGAAACCGGTTCCTGAGTAAAAATAAAATAATATCCGTGGTTTTATACAAGGTGGTTTTTTCATTTCTTTAAATATCTGAAGCCACAAAGTGATTGCTTTCTACGAAAATATTTTGGAGTTTAATTATCAATGAAAACAATTGTATCAATAAAAATATGTCATTAACTATCACTTTTGCTGAGTTTTCTTCGTGAATATTTACCATAAACGAGGTGTAAAAAATCAATATTTACTCATAAACGAGGTGTAAATGTTACGCGTGTTATAAGGTCGGAATAGCGATAAACTTGCCTTAAAACCACGGCTTCAAATTAAATTCCTTCTAAAAATAATGCGTTAACGCGTAAAAAATCTAATAAGTAAGACGGTTAATGTTTGAATGGCTTTTGGTAAATAACACTGATTCGCTTTGTTCTAATAAAACGTTCGGTTTTGCAATGGCTTTCAGTCTCTAGCCTATTCAAAGAATTTACTCTACTCACAAGTACATTGAAAATATTTACGTATTCAAATTAAAATTCTTTCTAAAAATAATGCGTAAACAAGTAATGATAAAGGAAAGTGTTCAATTTAATAACATAATATAATATTTATATTGTACACAATGGTTTTGTTTCTGTGTAAACTTCGTTTTATTTTGCACATTTTTCAAGAAACTCAGAATTTTCTAAGTGTATAATTATTTAACACACTCGACAAGTAGTATCGTTTCACAGAAAATTTATCGATACAAATACCACAACTTGAATTGCAGAAATAGGATTGTGCAATGTATGAATACATTTGATATTATAGGTAGAACTACTCGCATGTGGTTCTGAATCATCTAACATAGTTGTTTGTAAATTGGATCTACGTTGTAATACACACAGCTGTCAAAGTGCAGTGTTCAACAGTATAATATCCAGGTGGTCCGTAGTTTGTACCTCACCAGGCCAACAAATAATCCCATCTCGCTTATGAATATTCTTGGCTGGAACATCGCCAGGAGGTGTGATTTGTGTCCTTAATATTTCTCTTTAATACCACTCTGTGGCCCGATACGGAGCTGAATATTTGAAAAGGCCCTACTAAAATACACACCTACATGTTATTAAATTTGATTAAATATTATGGCTGCCCGAAAAGCACCAGATTTGGGTTAAACCTGGATTTATTCGCGCTCGATGGTGATTCTCCGCCATTTATTATCTAGGAATGAGTTCATTCGCGGTTGAAAGTGGATAAAAATATGGATCAATTCTGTAGGTACGCTCTTTATTTAGTATCGTTGGGAGAGGTTTAACCGATACGGTATTGCGGTATTGTACGGCGTTTGTGTTGGTATGCCAGTTGGAAAACTTTATGGTGCAGAATGCTTTTTTCGATTTCAAAATGAAAACTGGTGTCGTTTTATAAACTGATGTTTCACTGAGCTATTGTCATATTTCGCATTACAGCGTGCTTTTATCGTTTTTGAAATGAATTACCCGAGTCATTTAGTAAGCTGGCGAATGTAGCTATTGGCAAATTTCATATTTCAATGCGTGCTTTCCATCGATTTTAAAACGCCCACGTCCTTTCTAAATGTTTTATTAGTTTGAACTTCATCGAGTAATAGGTCTGTTGTGAATGTTGCCATGTTTCACATTGACGCTTGCGTTTATCGAAAAATGAACTACAATAGTAATTTTGTAAATTAATAATACACTTGACGATACCTCAATTCTAAGCGTATTTCATATTAAAGTTTTCCTTTATCGATTTTAATATAAACTACGTCAGTCATTTAATTAAAGTGATACAGTACTGATTTATTGAATAATTGAATGATTGAACTACCCCGAATCATCAAATAAACTAATATGATCTTGCCGCTGAGAGCTCAATTGCGAATTATTTTTCATATACATGCATCGTATATGAGAAATGGGATGAAATTCCAACAAAGCTATCGGCAGTATGCCTTTACCACTCTGAATAACAATTTGCAAATTGTGACTACTTTAAGACAAAGCAATTCCTTTAAGATGTTGTAATCACAACAAAATCACGTACTTCTCGCGACGTTCGTGGCGATAAGATTGAAATTTCCATTAAATGTCGGCCGCCTGTTTTGATTTATGCAAAAAAAAACATCGTCACAAAGCATGTATTATTTTGTTCTGTGAAGCTCAGAAACAGAAATGAAACTTTTTTACGGCCTCACTCTAAATAACTTCATTTGCCACATTATACAGTAAAAGCATATCCGAAAAATGTTCGCAAGTAGAAGATTTTACAATTCGAAATATTCTTACAAGTCTGAAACTTAATTTTACCGTAGGATTATAAAAATACTCGCTTAAATAATGTCCGGTCAAAACGAGTACCAAGATTCGTTTTACTCGTAGTTTTTAATTAAAGCATCTATTATATTTGTAGGCGATCATATTTTAAACCAAAATCCATAGACATAAAGTACAAGACGTCATATTCATACAAATCTTACGAAAAATGTAGTATTACTGGTAACGTCTTGCATTCCGTTTGACCCGCGTATGAAAAGGATAACCATTCAAAGAATATGTGTGTACGGGTGAGATAGCTATATGAACGTCCCACACTACTGTTATAATCGGATATCGCCACTAGCCGTGGTTGTCTTTCACAAACTTATGTATTTCTGCATTCGCTATCTCACACCGTTTTCGAGTTGAAAATACCTTGCAAATAATTGTATTTATTGAATTGAAATAATAAGTGATTTGTGGGTAATTATGAATGGAAAGAAACTCTTTGAGATATGTTTTTGCTGCCGAATGATTTTTACACCTCTTAAGGCATCTTTTCTCAGAAAGGAGCCTACAGCGACGCGTTTGTGACAGCTGATAACAGCTTGTCTGTCGAACGAATGTTTGTGTGAAACTAAACGCAGTAAATCTCAGGTATGTCTCGCGGACTGGGTTTAGTGCATCCACGAGCGTTGTCTCAGTAACGTATCTACATTATTTTATTCATCTGAGCCAAAATCACGTGATTTCGCAATGTACCGCCTTGAAGCGCGCTTTTATCAATTTTAAAATAAATTACCAAAGTCATTTAATTACTGCATACACCCATAAAACCACCGAGAGACAATTTTCTTCCATCGTTTGAATAATTACGTTCATTTGGCAGAAATTATTGGTCATCCCGTATCGCTTGTAATTCCATGGGGGTAGTATGTGGAATCTGAAATGACTGTTATCAAGTCCTAACCGCTATGCATGCTAATTGACCTGATTCATGTTGAATAGCTACCCACTACGAGTTTATGTGCTCCTGAGATTTAGATTGATAAAGGCAAGTTTAATTACGCTGTTCTATCTGTAATCATATTTATATTTTTAAATAACAGTACCTACTCATAAAATAAGTACTTACGATTATACAGGAATTAATGTTTCTTTTCTGCAAACTTCTGGATAGTTGCGAAACCATAAACGTGTACGCATCACATTTTAAAAATAGAAAATCTATTTGTATGGAGCATTGAAAACTCTCAAAACAGTGCACTCTGGGGCTCGCACTTTTTTATAGGGAAAACCACACAAGAGTACCAACTGCTCCCAACCGTCTAGAGCCAGTGGGACTATGGCATCTCCAATTGGGGTAGGGAGGGATGTTGATAGAAAAGCTGAAGGTTGGTAGGGAGGGGGAATTCAGATGGTCACAAAGAGGAAAGATTTCAGTACCTGGCAATTCAGATCTCTGAACGGTGGTCTTTCACCAGGACGATACTTAGAGTATCTACCACTCTGTCCGTAGTATCTGAACTGCTGTTTGTATCTGGGATTTGTAGTCTATGTTTACTATTTCCAGCTTGCAACCTCATTTCATTCATATCCATTCAATTAATAAAAATAAGTCACCATGTTATCTGTTCCATATTTTTCAATAAGAAAAATCTATTCCTGGGCAGAGCCGAGTACAAACCTACATAGTACTATACTATGTACTTTACTTTGATAGATTTTTCGGAATGGTTAATTAAAACAGAAATGAATTATTTATCTGTTCATTCTATACAGGTAGTTAGGGAAATGTCTAAGGGTTTCTAGTGAATAAAATTTTAATACCGTTATCTTTTTAAAATTCTATATGAAATTCATACTGAAACTTAAAGGTAAAACATTTAAAAAGGCTGCGCTGGTTTTCAAATTGCACTTTTGACTATCATTTTCGTATGTGATTGGTTGAATTTAAAAGATTACAGATTAAATTTTGTATTCCCTGGAAAACTTCGACATTTTTCTAACTGCCCATGTAAAATTTACAAATCGATCATGTGCAGTATTGCTTGTATCAGAATGCTACAATGTGAGCGTGACGATTGGCGACATTTTGGGTGCTGAACCTTAAATGATTTATTTAAATGTTAAATGATAAAAAATATTGAAAGTTTTTGAATATAAATTTAATTATTTCAATAACTTTAGTACTTAACCCTTGCTAACGTGCGAACTTATCTCATTATAAATTACGGCTAAATACTCTAGTGAAGTACAGTCTTCCCACCCCACTACAAAGGGTAGCCCCGGTATTTAAATTGTTGGCCCGGAGAGATTCGCATTTCTCTATTTTCGATCAAAGTTTTGTAGTTTGGTCTCAGCCGTGCAAATGAAACCGTTCATCAAATAATCCGAGCTTTCCGCAGAGCTTTAAAAAATACTTCTTGTTTATTTTTAAAACTCAATCGCTCACTTGTTTTCAGGATTTTTCTGCTTTTTATCAACCTGTCTATCAAAAAAATGGTTTGTTCTTTGAGTAATAATATTCCAGGAGGAAACGCTAGTATTGATGATTTTCGCTTGACTGGAGCGTGGCTAGTGCTATCGCTAAGGTATTTACACATCCATTCATAGCACTTGTCGACATAATGTTTTTGTTTATTTGTATTACCACTTTTACACAAATCAACAAAAATGTAGGATATAACCTATAAAACCGTTGAGTTCTGTTCTGTTATGTCGCATAACAAAACGTAGTGGGCGGAGTCGTCGGAGGCGCCGGAGACGGAGAATATGCTTTATACATACCTACAAGCGGTGCTATATTGTGGGAGAACTTGTCTTATCTCTTTCTCTCTCACAGTTTACGACGTAAAAACCCAGATGAAGTGGTTTATCGTAAATTTGTTTAGGTTGGGTAAAAATGTTTAGCTCTTTCTCCATCTTATTCTTGGTCTGAAGATTTGTTACTATTTAGATCTTTATTTACAATTAAGACCTTATTTGTGAGGAGATCCATGGTTGATATAAGCAAAATTCACGAGATTAATAAAGTAAATCTTAATGGCTTGGCATAACAAATGGATGGAGTGAGGAGTGCCAGGCAGAAGAAAATAACAGTCGAGGACGTCCAGAAAGACACGCCGTCGGGTCATGTCAAGAGAACTGAATAACAAGAATATAGATAAGGGAATATATCGTCGCCGGAAAAGGCAAAAGGACTGATGCGCCATTTTGGGAAGTTTACACCGGAAACTTTAAAGTTTTTTTGTTTTACAATAAAATTCATAAGTCTTCATGACCTGGTTTGATTTTGAAAAAAAAGAAGTTAACTCGGGTAACTCAATGCTCTCACCTAGGTATCTAAAGCGACAAAAAGCTAAACAAGTATCAAATTGTTGTCGTTTTAGTCAAGCGTTCTCTCAAATGTTAATTGTATTTTAGATGGCTGAAGTGCTACAAAAGTCTTCTAAAATCAAACAAGAGTCGATGCAGAAAAAAAACCTGATCAAAACTACATATTTAACTCATTTTTGACCAAAGTGTCGCTTCAGTATTTTTGCATTTCCAGCGACGATAAAATGAATGTGAATGCCAAGACAGATTTCCGTGTCGTTCCATCATATTTGCTTATCCATACAGAGAAATGGCGTGATCAGTTCAGTCATTCTAGATTGTTTTAAGTTTAAAGTTTGCCCTTGTACAAGCTCTTTAGAGGGCGTTTATCATTGGATTCAGATACGTAGGTTACGTAAATTACTCGTAGATTCGGACGATATTTCATCTATTGTTTCTCGTATATTGTTATTTATCTATTCAAGCAACGTTGGTCTATTAACATTGACACGTCCTTTAAGAGAAACCATTAGAAATGTCTGGATCGATTAAATCTGAAGGCCAGTCGATTTCAGCTTCCAGATATCAATTAGTCTGGACCCGTTTTCTTCATTATTCCGATAATAACTTTTTCTCAGCCATCAAATATTAATAGTCTGTCTAATCGGGCTAAACCAAAACGGTACCAATATAAGTTGTACCTACGGTCAACTTTTGGGTTTTTGTCATTGTTTGGTTTTACCGACACGCTATTTTGTAATTGGACTAATTAGTAATAAATTGTAAATAAGTAAAATTGTCCCCATTGGCGTGTACTTAATTATTTTTTATTTTCATTCAGAATGAAAAACAGTTGAAGTTAGTAGAATAAATGCTAGTTGTTGAAAAAAAAAAATATTGCAATTACTAAATTTAAAAAGCTTTACGCTTCATTGTAGTGTTGATTATTATTTGTTAACATACTAATGAAAAATTGTCCGATTAACAAGGAAAAAAGAGCAAAAGAGAAAGAACAGCATATACATTATATTATATTTGACCAGTCGGTAGCTGAGTGGACAAACGCTTCGGATTCCCACCCGGGCGTCGTGGGTTCAATTCCTCTGCTTGCTAAGTCCTTCATTATTACACAAGCAACATCTTCCGCTTGTTGTGATGACAGTAGGAGTTTTTTAAAGTTATTTGTAACCGGGAATGTTTGTCTTTCTTTTAAATAGAAAAAAAACTCAAACATTTGACGATGTCAAATGTTACATAAGTTTTAAACACACCAACCATAGAATATTTCCACTTAAAGTAGTTACGGCGTCATGGTATGCTTATCGCTTATTCCTGAGAATGCTCTTAGTTTTTAGATCAAATCTTGAAAACCATCTAGAAGCACCCTTGAGGTGATATTTTACAAAAATTGTGCTGTATAAAGTTAAGTATTATTATTATTAAGGAATCTTGTAAAACTACTGAAGGCAAAAATCTTGAGTTAAAAAATATCTACATTAATCCTGAAAAGGGTTGTATTGTATCATGGCTAAATCAAATCACTGTGTTTGATTTAATCACGATTAAATCAAACACAGTGCTTTTGTACTACATCACCGTTTATTAATGTGTCTGACGTCGCATCTTGATACATTTATTAGTAATTAATACAATCCAAATTCGATTACACACATGGATATATCTTATTTTTATACAGATACACATTCCTAAATACGCGATGAAGCTCGAATCAAAGCAAATACCGGTCGACATCGAACATATTAATAATATTAATTAGCTGTTTTAACCTTCATGTGACTGAAAGGGTACCCGGTACCCTTTTCAGTTTTCGAAATAGATTTTTTAAATTTTCCAGTAAGTCTAACCGGCTGAAACTTCCTGACTTCTCCACAATAGTGAAATGAATAATTGAACATAACCGTTGGATATGTGGAGGGTGGTAGCAGAAAACGCATAAGCTCAATTTACAACTTTTGATGACCGAAAGAGTACCCAGGAACCCTCATGTATTTTATATGGAATTTGAATCTTGTCCGTTTTTAGTAATCATTTTATCTTATTTTAAATTATAAATGTGATGTACTTGAATTCAAAGTACATCACCTGTATCCTTAATACTATTTTTAATCACCTATTTAATTTAAAACCCCAAGAAAATATGGTACTCGGTGAAATTCCTATCCACTTCCCCAAGTATTGAACTGAGTCGAAATATATTACGTCATAAAAGTGGTCCAGCAAAATGATATACTGTAAAAGAAACCTTCATATCAATTTTTAAAATGTGTTATTTTCTTCAGTCACATAAGGGTTCAACAAATTTTCTGTGTTTTGCATTGTTCACGTCGCATCACAATGTGTTTGCTTTTTAGGAAAATATTGTTATAATAACTTCTGCTCTTCCTTTATGTAAAATTCACAGCAACCCACGTTACCTTTGCTTACAAATTTAATGTTTACAATTGTTTAGTACTTCCCTTTTCGGAATATTAATATATACCGTCGCTATTCTCGAACTGTTTCAAAGTAGCAATTCATAGAATCTCTCTTATTTCATACGATTCCAGAATATGAAATAGGGCTAACAATTCGGTATGATGAAAGTTCTATATTCATTGCGAAATAGAACTACTGTTTTAGTTGCTGGAGTGGTATCCGACATAATAGTTTCAAACGAATAAAGTACTGCCAATATACGGACGTTAGAGTTCACAATATGAGAGGAGTTGAAACGTATTTCTGCCACGATCACGGACTAGAACTGCGACGTTAAAAGTGTTATATTGTAAGGTGAATGGGTATGGTGGGGGGGGGGGGGGTAATAATGCACCGCACGTTGAATAAAACTAACTCCCATTAAAAGTTCACCTTCGTCCTCCGCACGAACCACTACTGGCTCTATCTACGCTCGCTGCATTTTTATTTCTAAGTGTTTTCTTTATATTTTCAATTAACTTTCATCTTAAGTTAGATCACATCATTTGTGTATTCTAATATAAAATATGTATACAGACACGGTTCTTGCAAACATATTTTTCTTAAATGTTTTATAAATTTAAGAATATTTAAATACAAAATTAAACGTAAGGTTAATGGTTGTGGCAAAATAAATGTCTTCTTAATTTTTTAAATTTAAGAATGTTATCTATTGCAGCAATTTCTGTTGGAATTTTATTGTATATTTGGACGACCCGGTACATGAGAGATTTTTGTGTGCTGTTTTGCATTTCTCGTTTCTATCCGTGTATCTCGTAACTGTACATTAGTTTCCCTTTGAATTCCTTAGACATCATCTGTATAATACTTTTTTGAAACTATAAAACATTGAATTCTTTCAAATTATAATAATGTTACAAAATTGTACACCGTTGTGGAATTATACTAAATACAACCGTTAGCTAGTTGACCGGTTAGTAGCTAAGTGGACAAACGTGTCGGATTCCTACCCGGGCGTCGTGGGCTCAATTCCTCTGCTCGCTAAGTCCTCCATCACTGCAAAAGCATTTTTTTTTCCGCAGTGGAAATTTTTCAAATATTGTCAGAATATTCGTAACCCGGGAATGTTTATCTTAAAAAAACACTTTATTCATAAATTGTACAAGAACTTTTAAAATGGAATCTTAGAATTAAAGGTTTTTAATATCATTTTGACATTATTTTTTTTCCAATTAATGCGTGGAACGTATTTCAGATGTTGGAATTTTAAAAAATTTCTTTTCAAGAGTAAAAACTTTCCGTTGCTTTTAACATTGACAGAATAATTCGTGAAATGTGATGAAAAATATAGAATATACAAGAATATGATCTATGTTTTCAAATACTTTGGTCCATTGGGATAAATTTTAATATTTTAAAAGTTATTCGTTTTCATATCAAAGAAAAAAGGTTATTCATTGCCAAAAGTTTTCACATTAAATAATGAAGGCGGCGGTGTTTCCGTCTCCCCTCCATTGTCGTTGGAGGCTTGCCCACTGGATATATGAGGCAACTTCCCCAAAACACCGCCGAGGCTCACTGACGAGGGATATTTTAAATTGTTGTTTCCGGTTGCTTCACGCTGTTTAGAAAATACTTGTTTTTGTTGCCTATTTGATACTAAGAATTTTTTTATTGGTTTTTAATAATGAGGTGGATTTTTTTGATCTCGCTGAATCTGCACGAATTGCAAAAGCGGTCAATATGAGTTTGTCATTATTACCTTTTTAGATACCTGAAAAAATCTATTCTTCTGCAGACGGGGGCATCAATTACACACTTAATAATGAATTGGATTTCTTCTACTGGTATTTCAATTGAAGGTTTTCCATAGAAGACTGACGACAGACACCAAACGCGTAGTTAAACGATTCACATCGCTGCACGAGAACGAGTCGTTTTAACACTTTGTGACTTAACATATTTATTGACCGTACACTTAGTGTTTTTTGTTTAGTTTAATTGTGTATCCTGATGATGCTAAGGCTACGCGAAACCGGTCGGTCATAAAAATTAAAATTAAATCTGTGGTCTTATGCAAAGTTATTATTTCATTTTCATTGATGTATTCTTCTCAACATATTTTCATGAGATCGAACCTACAATTTTCTGACTCCAAGTCTTACGTTTACCATTATACCTACTTTATATTATTATTCAAACTTTTGCCCGCCATTACGCTACAAAACCTGCCGGAAAAAGTCCCCCTATGAGTACTTAATAATAATAGATACATTTAATAAACGCTATTATAAAGTGAGTCAAGTGATATATAGTTGCATTCGGACTAGAATAGAATAACTTATCTCTTCAAGTTTGTATGGAATGATATTTTGCTCCCCAAATAAACAGAGTAACCTCGAGATAACGTTCCCAGCTCGCCTTTCCTTATCAATATCCATTCCCCCTTTATTTAAGTAGAATCAACAAACTGAAACGATAATATTTTATTAAATATTTGAGTAGGCAAGTTTTATATTATCCTCTCTCTGAGTATAATGTCAATAAAATTATAGCAAGTAATTTCAGCTTAAAATCTGAAAGCTGCCTTTTCCGAAGCCCTGACGCACTGTTGTGCTTTAAATGTATTTTTACATTTTCGATCTTCCTTGTCAATATGCTTCCCTGGCACTAATCCGTCCTGACAACGTGATGGGCGCAGAAAGCAAATAACACAAAAGAAAACGATTTTTCTCCTTCGAAAAATCCGTTTCCCAGATTTCAATATTTAAGGCAGTCTTTTAAAACAGTGATTCCCAAAGTGAGCAATATCGCCCCCCGCGGGACTCTGGAAAGGTTCCAGAGGGGCGGTGGTGGCTTCGGGGGCAACAGGGGGCAATCGGAAGGTAGTAAGTGGGCGGTGGAGGCAATACAAAAGCGCCGATTTTTTTCTATGAACCGTTAACATACATGTTTCATTCTGCCATATTTCCCATGAAACGTACAGAATGCATATTATTACATCCGATTACTTTTAAAAGCGGCAAGTCTTAACAAATTCTTTTCTGACGAACAATATTATCTTCACCCTCGTATATATGATATTTATAAAATAATTAATATTTTTGAAATTATTAACTTTATGATGAAAGATCCGAATTGAAAACCCAATAATTTTGTACGCAGAAATGAATGTAACAATGTAATTGGGTTAAGTATATTTTTTTTTTATTGTATTGTCGTCCTCACTGGGATATTCCATGCTGTGGAATACGTTTTACATTCATTGCGATTTTTAGAGATACGGTTACAAGTAATTATTTTATTAGTCTGTGTCATTTTATTATGCGTGTTTGAATAAATTTGTAATTTCAATTCTAATATGTTTTACACGGTCAAAGCGGTATGGATTTCTAGAAGGATTTCTTGATGGGGCGCTGAAAGAAGAATTTATTTGAAAAGGGGGTGTCAGAACCAAATAAGTTTGAGAAACAGTTTTATAATCGTTGATTTTTTTTATTCTAAGCGGGGCGGGGCCAAAGCAGTTAAATTTATCTATTTTTGGGGGGAAAATGATTTCACTTTTATCTCCAACAAAAAAAAACCTAACAAGAAAGTCTTTTCGTATATTTGCGACAAAAAGGTTCCGACCGATCGTTTAGCGTCATGTTTCCAGGACGTATTTTATTAAATTACTTTTCTTCGTTCAATTTAACTGATTGTATGGCGTCATATGGAACTAATTGCATCATTCATATATAATAAAAAAAAATATCTGTTACACTTAATATCTTAGACTGGGCCAGTTTCACCCTCCAACGGACATCTTCATACTGGTACATTGAAAACGCAATGATTTTTTACAATTTACATACTTAATATGATATTAATACATACTTAATATGATATAAAAAATCCTTATCTTTCACAATTGATATTATTCCCAGAACATGTGTTTTATTTTTTACTGTCAATATAAATTACAAGATGCCTTTGGTGGTTTTATACGTTTTGAGAGACGAATTACATATTAACAATAAAGTGGATGAATCCGTGTTTTTATATTATATCGTCGCTGTAAAGGCAAAAGGGCTGAAGCGTAACTTTGGTCACCAATAAGTTAAGTTTTTAGTTTTGACCAGTTTTTTTATTTTTATTTCTGTATCAAATGACTCTCGTTTGATTCTGAAGAATTTCGTGGCCCTTCAGCCATCTTAAATATATTTACCATTTGGGACAAGGCTTGACTCGAGCGACACAATGATGGACTTTTTAGTCGCTTCAGGTAACTCAACGAGAGGATTGATTTACCTGTGTTAACTTCTTTTCTTTACACCCAACTAGGTACTGAAGACTTTGATATGGATAGTGAATTCGGACATTTAATTAATGATTTGAATAAGGTTATCTTGAAAACAATATCTAATTGATTAAACGAGAAATTAAGATTAAGGTAATTAAACTTCATAAAATTAACCATCCATGTTGACGGACTAAATACTACAACACTGTAATAAAATCTCAGAATTACCTTCTTTATATATCAATGCCTGTTCCAGATTATATCTCGCTTAGGGGTGTAAACCTGGGATGTATAAATATAGGGTTTGTCAAAGCTAGCAATAATTCAATTTTATTGGGCAATCAGCAGTAAACATGAATGATTGCTTATAAACGTATCTTCATCACAGTTGTAGTTATGGAAATTGTTATTAAAACGTAAAACTTAAATAATTACATAAATTGTTCCTATTGTAATTGTTGTAATTCGTGGTGAAAATCTATTGTAATATTATGATTAAAATCAAGCATCTTTGAGGTGATTTTTCACCAAAAACGGTACTATACAAATTATTCACTCAATATTATTGGAAGAACTTCATCAATACAACTTTGAAACTTACATTAAGATGGTCTGAAACTTTGAAACTTACATTGACGGCCTCCATAATCGAGTGGTAAGTCTCTCGACTATGAATCCAAATGTCGCGGGTTCAACCCCGGCGCGCGCCAATAACTTTTAATTAATTAATATGTGTCATAACACATTTAATACATATAAAATAACAGAAAGTATATTTTCAGCACGTTCCAGAGTGGTATATGTACTCTAAGTATCGCTTTCCACTACCTTCAGCCTCACAACATACCCAAATTGGGGATGCCATATTCTCACTGGCTCTAGATGGTTGGGAGCAGTTGGAACTCTTGTGCGGTATTAACTATGAAACATAAATTTAAAAAAGTATTTAATAAAGTTTGGTCACGGATGCAACCGTGTCGAAAATATACAAAAACAAGTGTCATATCGTCGCCGGAAAGGCAGAAGAGCTGAAGCGCCATTTCGGGAAGTTTACACCAAAGCACCTTGAAGTTTTTTTGCTTTACAATAAAATTTCTAATTTTGTAACTGTTAATTCATGGTGGAATTCCATTTTAATGATTAAATAAAAACAAATTTATAACTTTATTCCACTTTTTATTTTTGACTGGACCGGTTTCAGCCTACAACAACCATCTTCAGACTAGTACAGGTTGTTCTTATTCTATGGCTTATATACTATTTTTGGGATGTCAGGGGTAGTAAACCATGATTTTTCTTTAATTATATTTATCAGTATTGCTGCATGATTTTACTAGTTACAAGCTACTTTTATATAAAATCGTAAACTAAAAGAAACTTGTAACTAGTAAAATCATGCAGCAATACTGATAAATATAATTAAAGTAAAATCACAGTTTACTACCCCTGACATCCCAAAAATAGTATATAAGCCATAGAATAAGAACAACCTGTACTAGTCTGAAGATGGCCGTTATAGGCTGAAACCGGTCCAGTCAAAAATAAAAAAGTGGAATAAAGTTATAAAATTGTTTTTATTTAATCAATACAATAAAATTCATAAGACTTCAGTACCCCTGGTTGGATTTTGAAATTGAAAGTTAACTTAGGTAACTCAATGCTCTCACTGAGTTACTTGAAGCGACAAAAAGCTAGACAAAGTCCCAAACTTATGTCGCTTGGTTAATATATTTTAAATGATCGAAGGGCCACAAAGTATTCTGAATCAAACGAGAGTCAAAGCTTTCGACGCAGAAAACAAAACTGATCATAACTGCATATTTATCTCATTTTTTTACCAAAGTGTCATTTTAGTCCTTACCATCGACGATATACTCGTATACGAGGCTTGTTCAAAAGAAAAGGTGAATTTTAAATTTTCGCTGGCTGTGTTCATTTTGATCCATTTTTCCAAGTAAAAAATCGAAGAACACACAAAAACGTGAGTGACCTTTCCAGTTGTCAAAAACAAACCACTAATCCAAAATGGCTGATAACGCTAACACATGATAAACATATGTGTACCAACACAACAAAAAAAAACTCCGATAATCGAATGTACACGGCCCGCGAAAATTCAAAATTCACCTTCTCTTTTGAACAGGCCATGTATATATAAATATATACGAGAATTTTATTTTAAATTTTCCTTCTTGACTTTACAGTACTTATATAATGAGAGCAGGTAAATAACGGAGAAAATCTTTTTGGTTTCCTTTTCACAACAGCCTGTTACATCCGCCTTGTTCCAAGCGTGGCAAACATTTTAAACCGTACAGTATTTATACTGAAAAAGCACTCTGAAAATGTGGGGCGAATTCTGCCACTCGGCTGAAGAGAGCGTATTCACAAATAGAGCCGGGGTGAAATGTTGCGCTTGAAAAGATCCGCAAGCCCGCGAACCGCAGCCCACAGCCTGCTGCCTTTCCCGTGAAAGACCCGCTGGATTCGGGGCCGGAGCCCCGCGCGGAGGCTTCGCGGGGAGGTTGGCCGGAAGCCGGGAGGGCGGATATTTCCGTCACTCGTGCCTGATTTAATGCCAAGGTTAAACATGTTGAACTTCTGACAAATAGAATGTGTCGAATATACTCGCGGGCTTGGCAGGTGATTATATATGTTTTAGTTGCGAGGCGCAGATACGAGTACCCACCTAAAAATGGCTTGTCCATATACCCAATTTTAAAAACGCCGAAAATAATGTACGTTGAAAGCTCGCATTACGTAATCATTAAAAAAAAAAATATTGCCTATTAAAATTTACTTCCCGTTGTCTCCCTAAAAGTCCATAGCATACATATAGCACTTTGTCTTAACTTTTTACATGCATTATTTTACATTTTATGCGTATTTAAAACTAAAGAAAAACTTTAAGGCTAAGATCCTCGATTATGAATCCAGGGGTCGCGGTTTCAAATCCTGGAGTGTGCAGAAAAATTGAATATTATTAATATGTATTATTTCACATTCAATTCATGTAAAATAATAAATAGTATATTTTCGGCACGTTTTCCAGATTGGTAGATACTTTACCACCATTCGGAATAGACAGCAGACCAGATATGAATAGCCAAGTATTTCCCCACCTTCTTCTTCCCTATCTCCTTCCCCTCCCCACTCCTCAATAGTCTCACTAGCTCCGAACAATTAGGATCAGTTGAGACTCAAAAAAGTAGAAAGAAAGTTGCGAGCTAAAAATAGTTTTATTGACCTAGTAATTCCACGTGGATAAACTGTACAAATTCGACGATGCCAAAGCTCACCATTCGAGAGTTTTTAGTGGCAGGTTAGATTTTGTGCGCTATATTTGAGATTTATTTCGCATTATTTAAAAGGGTTTTTCTACCATATTCCCATTTGACGCACTGTACATGGGCTACAAATCGGCACATGAATTTATTACGCATTCTGTTTTATTTCCATGAGCATAATTCACGACAATGAATATTGATGTCTACTTGAGTTCTAAAGGTTAAGGTTACACGCTCATCACTCCCCAGATTAATTTATTACAAGCGAGATCTACGCAATATCTGAATTTGTTGAGATTTTGTTTCTGTCGGTCGGAGGGAAGTTTCCAGTAGAATTTTCAGAATAATGATTTTCTAATCACCTTTGTCGGAGTGCTCTCTCAAAAGTTTCATTACTCTTACTCTTATTCGAGGTAATACCTGTTTAGTGATCTATTCGATTATCAGATTATCCATGTCGCTAGTTGCCAATTATCCCTTGATCTTAACTGAATTCCACGTGTCTACCCCAAGCGGCTGGTTCTATAGCTGGAATAGTAATTGAGGGCTTTGAGGGTGCAATTAAGGTGGGCGTTAGTACCTCCCATTCCCAGCATTTGAAATTGTGTTAATGCCAGCTGAATAAGCAATCACCTTCGGCCCCTTGTTTCGAGTTTAAAATATGGCCGATAGCTGTCACGGCGAACCGTTGCCCCGAAACTTTGTAATAACCTGTTTAGAAATATTATCGTTCGTCTTGATGGGCTGAATAATCACCTACATTAATTTAACGGATTATTATTCCCTGTGTTTGATTGAACAGTATTGAATATTATTACAATATAACTGCTGTGACTAGCCAACGAAGTTTTTTTCAAACTATATTTATTATAAAATAAAATTCGTGGTCTTATACAAAGTTATTTTTTAATTTCATTAAATATGTCAAGGAAGGGTGCTTCCGAAACCGATCGACAGCGAATTCCGCCTAGAAAAAAATCTAAAAAACATAATAAAACCATGTACAGCTAATAAGCGCATATACAATAATATTGTAGTTTGTGCTATGCAGGGACAGTCGGGGCTCTTAGAATCTTGCTCAAGTTAAGTACCTTCGTTTGATGAACATGTAATAGCGTCTTAACGTGAGAATTAATAGAGGGACCCATCTGGTCCGTAAATCGGTTTAGGAAAGTGGCGGGTGCCCTCGACTGCTACCATAAAGCTAAATTGTAACACCTGACATGTTTCATTCCTTTCATTATGTAAATCTCCTTTCTTGGAGCTTTCGTTACGTCAGCTCAATCACACTTCACGAATAATGGATGCCATTTATACCCCTATCCGCTTGAAAAAGCTCTGATATAGAATTTTTTAAATACATTTTGTTGTTCGCGTAGCCTGTCGCACCCTTTTAAATTGTGGATAATGCCCCGAAAAGCTCTCCCGCCCGTCTGAAAAATGGTGATTCGTGAACTTGGCGGAGCTTTCATTAATCAAGTGACACAGGTGGAAATAGCGACAGTTTACTGCGCCTACAAGCACTGCTGACACGCGGTACGAGGTGTTTATGTATTTTTGATTAATATCCCGGAGGTAATTCTTCCACTGTGCTAGAGACGGATACATAGCACGTCAAGTTATAATTTATATAGCGTGATAACTATGCTAAATTGCTCAGTGAAATCTGAAGCATTTGCAGTGTTGTGGGCTATTCAAAAAAACCTTACAAAGAATTCAAGACTTGAGACTAGAATACTAAAATGAACAAAATCTTCTTGGGTACCTCGTTTCGACCCGAACCTTTCTACGTGTTTAGTTCCCTCCCTTCCACTTCTCTTTGTGTGTGGAAACCCTCTTTACTTCCAGGTCACTAAGAGGTCGGTATTACAGATGATAAATGATGCGTAAACTGATGTTACTCTATCATCGCTGTGTGGTGTGTACGCCTTGAGAGAAATATTGCACTGTCGCAAATAACATCCCTAAATTTGTTTTGTACTCAGCCCTGACTAACGAAATCTTAAGGGTGTTTTCACCCTGTGTATTGTGTATACGAGGTTCTAACGTCTCTAATTACTTAAAATATTAGAGAAGTAGGTTTCGGCAGATTCAAGTTCAAATGCCTCTTATCATCA
This sequence comes from Drusus annulatus, assembly GCA_022651775.1. NCBI lineage: Eukaryota > Metazoa > Arthropoda > Insecta > Trichoptera > Limnephilidae > Drusus > Drusus annulatus. The sequence continues at coordinate 3,235,503 of JAGWCC010000153.1, read as the reverse complement.
AGAAAGTTAGTGCTTGATATTGGATCTCCGCTATGTTCGACTCGAGAATGTTGGTTAAAAGCCTTTGATGTTTTCCCTCGCCCTTGACTGTAGGTACGCAATTTTGGATCGTATCAGAGTGCCAATGAATTTGTTCCATTTTACAGCGGTTGATGCGATGCCAAGTGGGCTAAGTTGGAACTTCTTGCTTGTATCAGTTTAACTATCGCTTTAGATTCTTTACGGCGAGCATTGTATATTTGTATGAAACGGCAAGTAGTTTCATTTCAGTTTCATTGGCAGCATGTTTTAATATCAAAAACGAAATATATGCTTCTTTTACATGTAGCCACCGGATATAAAATTACATCAGCCCACTAACCGCTTGCCCCTCGCACCGTCTTTCACCGTCCAGCTGCGGATACCACGTGATACGCACCAAGCCAATATTCTAGTCAGTGGTGAAATGTGAAAGAAAAAATATCTTTAAATATAACAGAATCTTAGAAAAAAAGGCATCATCTTTTCTAAATCAAATAAGATTAGAAATAACTGGTTGAATTCTGTCGGGGATACGAATCGCATCGCATCAACGCTTTTATTTTCAATGATTTTAATAAAACTAAAATTTAACTTTATTCCACTATTTCTCATTTAAAACCTAATTTTTTTCACCTTATGATGAGCATCTTCATACTGAGTACAATTTTAAGTAAGTATGGAATATATACTATTAGGTCCGGAAGGAATGGATAGCGCCTTGAAAAAATATATTATTATACTTGTTTTGTTAATTTAGGTTAAATGCCAGAAAACTGCGCTATAGAAATGCATGTTAAAATTATTGATAAGTCTTGTTATACCCTGTGTAGTATTCGCTTGTGGCTTTTGAAGACAAACCCATCTATGATAACTGCGTGCATACAAATGTACGTGCCTAGGGACACGATCGGCGAAATATATTGTCACAAAATATTCCATCTCGTAGCACGCGATATCGATACATGTTCAATTTTACGTATTTATATTTGTGGACATTGTTACGGAACCAGTCGGCAAATAAAGTGGATCGTCGTGAATTATGAAACACAAAACGTTTTGCCTGTATTAGTTTACCTTAAAAATGCGTGTCAAAAAATAATGATTTTATGGACGAATTAGCAACAAAATTTGTAAGAATATCTGCTGCTACTCAATAAATTTCAACTTTTTCCAATAATTCTGAAAGGGAATTTTTGTATTTTCTCAATATTTGTAAAACGTCTTTCTACGTGCTTGTATTGCGTAATCTTGATGGGTTCTCACATATCTACGGTATGCTAAATATGCATTAACATAATATCAACGAATGGTATGTAATATTTTGAGATTCAATAACGAATATTGGATTATTTATAATTGCAAATGCATGTCGATACAATCCGACATGTACATATCAAAACATTTGAACTAGTACTTAATTTCCTTAATTATAACGTACAACAAATGTATTTCTTAATAAATGAAAATGAAAATTATTACTTTGTATAAAGACCACAGATCTTGTTAAAAAATTTTATGACCGACCGGTTTCGCTTAGCCTAAGCATCATCAGGGTACAAAATTGAACTAACAAAAAATACAAAGTGTGCTGTTATATATACACATATACAGAGGGAGAACATAATATTAAAAAAGAACAGTGATAAAACAATAGAGTAACATTTAAATTATAACAAAGGAATAAAGAGAAAGAGACAGATAATATGAAATGAAAGAGGTAAAACGTCAACTGAGAAGGTGATTAAAGAATGTAGTTATTATTTCATTTAATATGGCAAACCACACAGTGATCGCTTTTTACGAAAATAAATTTCTTAAGTTTTTAAATCATTATGGAACAAGTCATAACAGGCCACAAGCTCAATGTGATCTCCCATGTTTCAATTTATTATTTTAACAGCTAAGTAGCATTGGGTGTTTGGGGTATCTGCTGGTTTTTAAACATGGCTCTCCAGTAGCGTTGTGACCGCTTTGAAAGAACTACCTCAAAAAAATACTTCTTTTGGCAACAGTTCCTACTTCATTCATTGTTTATTGAACAAATACTCCAATTGAAGTTGGTAGTTCATTTTAGCGTTCATTCATTTCATTGAACAAATACTTCAATGGAAGTTAGATTACAAAGAACTACTTCAATTTGCAGCAGTACAGTTGTGAAGGTGAACTTCAAAGCCTATAAAGAAGTACTCCATTACAAGTACGTCAATTGAAGTCCGACTTCAAAGTACTTCGATTTAAAGGAACGTGATTTTTATTTTGGCGAGGAACCGGTTCCAGTTCTTTTCAATTTGAAATCTCTATCGACTAGTACTTTTGTTCGTTTTAAAGAACTAGCAATTCGTGAAGCATTCACAAAACATTGAAGTTTTTCCCAACGCCACTCTCCAGTATGAGTCTTCTTCTTATCAAGTCGGTAGAAAGCCACCCTAGACTAATCAGTGATTCAGCATTATCCACATTTACTACAACTATTGGTACTTTGAGAATTGACTTACTTATCTGGTCCTTAAACGGTTCAGGAAAGACACTTTTTACCCCGAATCCGTCTGACTTATTATATTTTTACGCGCCGGCTCAGCGCTGGTTTAGTTAAACCGGACGTAGGTCGTTAAATTAAGCGCATAAGTCGTTGTTGTAAGTCAAGTTCTTCGCTATTTCGACCTTACGCCAGGGGAATATATCTATGGAGGTGGCAGTAAGCTGTCACAGTCCTACTAGCTTCCTTAGTGAGTTTCTATCCATGTTTAATAGTTATTATTTCGTTATTCCTTCATTTGACTAATTATTGTTTATTTTATTTACAGGTAAGAGTGTAATAACTCTACATTCCTGACCCTTCAGAACCAGTGCCTTAAAGGTGAATGACAAAACTTCCCAGGTGAGAATTGAATTTTGTAAACCATTATTCCTACTAAACCGTGGAGTGTACCTAATAAATATTCAAAGCACCCGTCAAAGAATCGTTTGTAAATAATGGTGCGTATCTATTATTTATCGAGAAACATCAAATACCCGAACGACTTGACTATATAAATAAAAGGACTATAAATTTGTTTCACCAGATCGGTAAACTCGTATAATGTAGTTTTAACTACCTTCCACCAAATTTGTTGGAAAAAATCTATAAAAGGGTAGTATAAAATGAAAGATTCAAATAATGCCTAGAACTTTGCTCAATTCATTGAAAGTATTTTTTTAAATTTCGACTTCCGTTCTTTTTCATAAACTTTTAGGCTTAATTAACTTTGCATTGATTCATTATTGTTATATTTTAATCAACACACCGCCAGTTATGTATCAACTATCAAAACTTGTGTAATGTTATTTTCGTTCTTATGGTGAGGTTGTTTAGCCAGTTGACGTCATCAAGAGTCACTCGATTTAGCACACATCGTCGCCGAAAGGCAAAAGGGCTGAAGCGCCATTTTTTAAAGTTTATACCAGAGTACTTAAAAGTTTTTTTTGTTTTACAAAAAAATTCATAAGTCTTCAGTACCTGGTTGGATTTAAAAAAAAAAGTTCTCTCAAAAAACTCAACGTTCTCACTGAGTTACATGAAGCGACAAAAAGCTAAAAAAAATCCCACACTTTCTAAGTCACAACCCTTCTCTCAAATGGATAATATATTTTAGATGGCTGAAGGGCCACAAAAGTCTTCAGAATCAAACGAGAGTCAGAGCATACGATGCAGAAAAAAACTTTCCCAAACTGCATATTTGACCAAAGTGTCGCTCAAACCCTCAAACCCTTTCAGCGACGATATGTATGCTATTTAAAAAAATGCGACGAATATTTATTATTGTTAAAACAATATGTAAAAAAAAATAATAATAATGAAATATGCTCTTTCAAATTGTATGTTAACAGAATAAGTGTTTTTTTCTGAAATAGGTACTTTTATTCGGAAAATCGTTTTTTTTTCTCCCTCATATCACTGAAAAAAGTATGAACTATGAAGATTTTTTTTCTCGTGTTATTGCATTTTCGTGTGGCTGAATACATTTCTTTCCAAATAAAAATGAAAATTGAATGACGTTTTGCATGTAAATACAAACAGTAATATCACTTTGAAGATTGTTTTTTTTCCATCGTACTAACGTAAGCAAACTTAGAATATTTATCGAAAATTGAAATATCTTTATGCATTGATTATTTTCTTGACAAGCTATTGCGTTTCATTTAAATACGTGAAAAATGGGTTTCAAAAGATAAAAACTCCTGAAAAGAGAATGATGGAAGTCCGGTGCCTATAGGCACCGCCGGCACACTAGAGGTTAAGAGCTCCGAATTTTGTAGAAAGAAAATTAAAGCCGAAATAAAATGATTTTTTTCTCTACTTTAATTGAACGTCGTTATGCAGAAAACATCCAACCCCAAAAAGATAAAGCCGAGAAAAAGGCGTTTGAGAATATGACAATTCAAAAGCATTTATATGCGTAACCGGCATTTGTAAAGTGAATATCAGTATTTTTTTCTTTATGAGAATTTTTAAAATAAGTAATTTATAACCAATCATTGTATTTATTAATAAAATAATTTTTTTACTATGTTATCCTACATTTGAATGTTTTTAATCTTCAAAAGTAAGTTAAGTCAAATTTCTGCTTTGTGGGTAAGTAAAAAATGAATTACCAAAAATCTATTATATTTGGAGCTTAGATGTTTTCAGAAGATAGAAATCGCATATTTATCAATAGAAAAAAACCTGTAAAACTCGATTTTAGCAAATTTTGGGTTGGACGCTATCTGCATAACTACGTTCAATTACAGGAAACGTTTTAGTAGTTCGAATAAAGAAATTATATACACACATGTATTGAAAGTCAAGTGCTATTGGCTGATTTTTTTAAAATTCGGTATGAACTCTTTGACGGCCTCCATGGTCGAGTGGTAAGACGCTCGACTACGAATCTAAAGGTCGCGGGTTCGAACCCGGCGTGCGCCAATAACTTTTATTGATTAATATGTGTCACAACACATTCAATTCATATAAAAATAATAAAAAGTATATTTGCGGCACATTCCAGAGTGGTAGATATTCTAAGTATCGCCCTGGTGAAAGACCACCATTCAGAATCGAAACGTTGCTTGAAATGGCTTTAGTCGTGTTTGGTGACCAGATCTGAATAGCGAGGTACTTCCCAACCTTCCCCTTCTCAATCTCCTTCCCCTCCCCACTACCTTCAGCCTCACAAAACATACCCCAATTGGGGATGCCATAGTCTCACTGGCTCTAGACGGTTTGTAGCAGTTGAGACTCTTGTGCGATATTCATATAAGAAAAAAAACTGGGAATCAACTGATCTATTTATATGCTGTTACTTACATTAATGCTACGCTGACATCGAAAAAGCCTCTAACATTGTGTAATTTGAGAAAACGTAATTAATAAATTATGGTTGGCTCGTAAATGCGAATTCTCCATTTTCTACTGAGCGAATGTTACACGTATGAATTTGGCTTTTGATTCTAGCCGAAGCTCCTAATTTAACAACAATAATAATAATGCAAATCAGTGCAATCCATCATCATCAGCGTGCCGCGGCATTGCGGAATTCTGAGACGATTTTACCTTGAATACTTAACAGTAATTGTGGTTGGATGCAGCACAGCGATGAACCCGCGTAACCAAATGATAAACTTCACTCATAAAGCTATGAATCCCACATATTAATAATTATGTGGAAGATTCCAAACATAATCAAAATGAAATAATAACTTTGTATGAGACTACAGATTTTATTGAAAAAGATCATACCTCCAATGCTCTACCGCATGCAATATGCAATAGAGGTGCTCATATTCTTCACAAAAATGGTCATGGCAACAGATTAAATAATTTAGAAGCACTAGAAATAAAGAAAGCCGTTAAAATTAATAGTAATATTCTTAATAATCAGTTAAATTTGTCCAGTAGTCCAATATGATACGAGCTGAAAATAATTGCGTTACGCCAGAAATAAGACTGAAAAAGGTTTGCGAATTTCACAACACCCGGACTTACCGTTAACAGATACGAGTAACATGAAACTGAATACATTTTTAGGACTATTTGTAATTTTGAAGCTGTTAATTTGTGGTGGAACTCCTTATTTTAATGGTCAAATAATAATATTTTTTTAACTTTTTCACCTTATGACGGGCATCTTCGGACTGGTACAGTTTAAAGTAATTCTATGGTACATATTTACTTAAAACTGGATTCTGACCGGTCGGTAGCTGAGTGGACAAACGCGTCGGATTCCCATCCGGGCGTCGTGCGTTCAATTCCTCTGCTGACTAAGTCCTCCATCATTGCACAAGCAACATCTTCCGCCTCTTATGATGGCAGTAGGGGTTTAAAAAAATATATTTTCAGGTTATATGTAACCCGGGAATGTTTGTCTTTCTTTAAAAAAAATAAGATACATACTATTAATGTCTGACTCAATAAGCGTCAATTTCGGACACTAATAGTCTAAATACCATAGATTTATTTAAAATTGTACCAGTTTGAAGATGCCCGTCATACGTTGAAACCGGTCAATTCTTAATAAAAAATAGTGTTATTATTAAATCATTAAAACACTGTCGGTAATTTACTTAATCCATACAAATATTGTGTTTTAAAAGTAAATTAATTAATTTTCCCTCCCTCAGCACGAGAATTTTCTCAATTAGAGAGGTTTATTCAATTTATATTAAATAAAGAAATGTTCATTTTGTACAATTAACTAAATAAATAAAAATAAGTATTCAATGCAAAAATACGCCAGACTGAAGATGAATGAAGATTTTCGCATCTAGAAGTGAGTCTGTTAATTAAAATGGCAAACTTCTGTATAAACATTGCTTCACATAATTTTCACTCAAAGTTGCAAAATTTACGTCTCCTTTATTATTTAATTTCCATTGAATTTCACCTTACAACTTGCTCGTAATGTCCAGAGTCGTTTCAAATATTATTACTCCAAAGGTAACTTTTACCCACAATCTGATTAAAGTCGTCATTAGGGGCTGAAATTATTGGCAAAATAACTCTTTCATTCACTAATTTGGTCGCGCACGGCTTGCTTTATTATGCTGTACCTCTACAAAAAAAACAGTTAAATAAATTGTGGTTAAAACTAGCTGTGACCTATAGAGTTACTTAAAATGTTACCTAAATTATAGGTTTTAAGTTTTACAAGGTCATATTTTGATGTGGTTTTGTGAATGTATTCGTTTTCAAAATTTATTGAATGTTCCTAGTTGCATTTTCAAGCATAGTTAAATCTTTCAGCGGAGATATTTTCACGCGTATAAAAGCTTAAGTGATAATGGCGTCATTTATTCAACATGAAATACATTTATTCATTTACAAACTAACGGACTAAAGATCAATTACAAAAAAATACAAAACACGAAATGGGAAAAAAAGATCAACAGAGAAAGAACAGAACATACGAAATATTAAACGAAGTAATGACAAAAATAGGACAAAATATACAAAAGAAAGAATATTCAAATCAAAGCCAAGGTCAAGTCAAAGTTTTAGCAGAGTCGTAAAGAATGACAAAAATCTTTTAAACTGCTACCAAAAATTTAAGACTATGGCTTGAGTTAACAAAACATTCTTTTGGAAACTGCTACCAAAAATTTAAAAAGAATATAGATGTGAGTCCACCACTTAGAAAAAATTACAAATTCGAAACTCATTAGCATCGTACAGACAGTCCGCGGCAACGCACGTGAGCCATTCCCAATAAGCAAATAAATAATTCAGCCAGTCGAAACATCAAAATAAAGCCTATATAACCAATTGTAACCATAATAATATATTCGTGTCTTTCCATTAATGTTCAACTATTTATTAACTTATTTGCTGATTAGGAATGACTGATGATGTGCTAGCCGCAGATTGTCTGGATATATGTTTATGAAGATAATTGTCTAATCACCAGATATAAATCTAGCCTGAATGTTTATTGCAAAAAAAATAAATTATTTATGTATATCAGTGATTATACAATACCGCGTTAAAATTAAATGGAACGAAGCAAAAACAAGTTTTCATGGAAAACAATTTAGTAAATAGGTACTTTTTTTTATTTCTGACGAATATAATGAAGCAAACTCGGCAAAAACAAATCGTTTGAGTTTCGCAAGCTTGAAATATTTTTCGTAATTTTAGGCTTAGGTAAGTTATTTTCATTTTTATATAATTCGATTGAATTAAATTTAATATTATTATTATTCAGTTCTGCTATTTTAAGTTTTTTATTTTAGTTTTTAGTGACAGCTGTTTCGGCGTTTAAGGCCATTGTCAAACTAAATGGCCTTAAACGCCGAAACAGCTGTCACTAAAAACTAAAATAAAAAACTTAAAATAGCAGAACTGAATAATAATAATATTAAATTTAATTCAATCGAATTATATAAAAATTAAAATGGAGTTCTACAAATTAAACACAAAAACTATAAATAAGTTATTTTCATAGTCAAAGCTTATTCAAAACTAATGGCATTTCGATTAGTCAAAAATTGAAAAAAACACATAATATTCTTGGCCATAATTTGTAATTATAAAACGCTCAATTTCAACGGAAAAAACTTACCAGTATTCTCTCTAATGTAATAATAATATTAAATTCAAGTCTCGGTTCTGCTTTGTGGAACATTCACCCAAAGGTTAATCCATTCTGAACAATTAGGTACTCGTACCTACGTACATATTGTATAAGTTGACACTTTCTCGGCTGTACCACTAATTCGGCCAACGATATACTACGATACCATATTTACTTCCATCGTCTGTTTTTGCACACGATTTCGTGAGTGAATTATAGTTTTTTTTTACAGCACGTATTGACAAAACCTATGTTTGATTTTTTCCTTTTTTTTAAATTTATTAAAAATGATAATATAGTACAAACAAATACACATTTTGGTAAATTTTTCCAGAGGAGTTGAAAAATAATCATATCAATCTTCATGAAATTTCAAAATGAATGGAGGTATACCTAGTGGACTTTACTAATATATGTACACAATGAACCTGACCGATATCTTCATAGATGCGTATTACATATTACCGATATATATAAATATTGTAACTCATTTCGATGTCTACATTGTCTACACATGTAGTGAATCTGTTCGATAGCTGCATACTTAGTGAACCTTTTATATATCTACGTGAAATGTAGTGAACCTGTCCGATATCTACATGATATATTGTAAATCTTTCCAATAAATGTACACATAGTGAACCTTTCCAATATATACATTATTATTTGACCGGTCGGTAGCTGAGTGGACAAACGCGTCGGATTCCCACCCGGGCGTCGTGCGTTCAATTCCTCTGCTGGCTGAGTCCTCCATCATTGCACAAGCAACATCTTCCGCTTCTTATGATGGCAGTAGGAGTTTTTCAAATATTGTCAGGTTATTCGTAACCCGGGAATGTTTGTCTTTCTTAAAAAAAAAAAAATATGTATAAAGTGAATATTTCCAATATATGTATAAAAAGTGAACCTTGCCGATATCTACACGATACATTGTGCATTTTTCCAGTAAATGTATACAAAATGAACCTTTTAGATATCTACATGATATGTAGTGGATCTTTCCAATATATGTATACGTAGTGAACCTTTCCGATATCTACACGATTTATTGTATCTTGCTAATATATTTACACACAATGATTATTTCCGATAACTACAGGATATGTGGTGAATCTTTCCAATAATACATAAATAGTGAACCTTTCAGTTATATATGTACTTAAATATTGTGTTACTATGTGGTATCTATTCTTACGTATGTAGTTAGCATATCCGATGTCTACCTAGATACATCTCATCTTTCCAATGTATGATTAAAAACGAGATAAAATATTATTTCGTCAGCCGTAATTCTTTCATTCTTCGTATTCTTAAATGACTTTAAATCTGTTGTCAAACAATAAAATATCATCAAAGCGTTGTCAGGTCGTCGGCAAAGAACAAATCCACTGAAATCCCAACATTTACCCCCCTAACCGTACTCACCTGTCCGAGGCAAGAGTTTATTGATTGACAATGATGCAAACACCGGAGATGAGAGTCTATTTTTGAAATTCCATTAGCGGGGGATGTTTTAGGGTGGCGATAAAACTACTACCCTACCTATAGGCTTACCGCTGAAAGTTACCTTGTAAACTCGTAATAATATCGTCACTGGAAAGGCAAAAGAGTTTAAGCGACACTTTGGTCAAAAATGAGCTAAATACACAGCTTTTATCCTGCTGAATCTCGATTGATTCTGAAGACTTTTGTGGCCCTTCAGCCATTCAAAATATATTTACCACTTGGAAGAAAACTTAATTCAAGCGACACAATTTTTTGGACTTTTTGAGCTTTTTGTCGCTTCAGGTAACTGAGTGAAAGCATTGAGTTCTCTGAGTAACTTTAAAAAAAATCCAAATAGGTACTAAAGGCTTATGAATTTGATTGTAAAATTTTAAAATGCTCTGGTGTAAACTTTTTTCCTTTCCGGCGACGATGTGTTATTTGCCTATATGCGTACCGCTGATAGCTCAGTCCTAATCTCTCTCCTTTTCTCACAAACGACGCATATAACTGAAAAAGAGATAACAGTGGAGCTCTCAGCGGCAGTATACAATCATTTGTATCCCCCAGTTAGCTGAAGGGTTTTCTGTCAAAAGGTTGTTACCTGGTTTGACTTAATTTTTGAAATTGATGCTTACGTATAATTTATTGTTTTTTTTTTAAGTATAGTATCACACTTTCATAAACCGTAATCAAATTTTGAATGATTGAAGGAATTTATTATTTTCCGGAATTTTCGAAATTGATACACACTACTACACACGATACGCTGTACTACCCGGTTTCGCCAAAGCTTCAACAGTTATTCCGAAAAGTTTTCCATTGAAAAAAACAGAACAAGCTATATGACTACGAATTCAGAGGTCGCGGGTTTAAGCCCGGCGTTCGCAAATACATTTTATTTAATTAATAAGTCTCATAACACATTTAATTCATAAAAAATAATGTGTGGTATATTTGCGGGACGTTTCGGAGTGGTAGATACACTAAGTATCGCCCTGGTGAAAGACCACCATTCAGAATCGAAATGTTGCCTGAAATGGCTTAAGCCGTGTTTGGTGACCAGATCTGAATAGCAAGAAACTCCCAACCTTCCTCTTCCCCATAGCCTTCCCCTCTCCACTTCCTTCAGCCTCACAACATACCCCAATCGGGGATGCCATAGTCTCACTGGCATGTGGCACTCAAGATGGTTGGGAGCATTTGGGACATTTGAGTGGAATTCTACTGTAAAAAAAAAACGAGCTCCATAACTTGTGATAGAAATGAAGTTGAAGTTGAAGTTGCCGGCGTTTACAAAGAATTGGGTGAAACTAGAATTTTCACACATAAATAGTTGTGCCTATTTCATAACGCCATAGTTTACCGTTCCAGACTTTTTGCTGGAAGGTGCAATACTCAAAGTTTTTGCTTTTTAAATAGTAAAAATACGTGGGTTAAGTACGTGGTCGAACTTCATATTTCTACACCGTCTAGGTAATAGTTTTCTAACATATTTCCCCCATTTCTTACGTAAACTTTTTTTATCCATTTATGTACACTCTAAAATCCGCTTCACCATAGAAAACATCTTTTACTGAATATTTTAACGTAAAATTTCTCGAAAGTGCGTACTTTCTGCAATCGATAAAATGGTTTTAAAAAATGTGTTTTCTTTTAAAAAAACATTTATTTTTTCAAGAAAAATCAACTCCAGCTTCAAAGGAGCATTTCGCGCAGCGGTATCAAAATACGAAAATGGACCGTTACACTTTCATGTTTGCGAGTTTATTGATAAGGGTTTTTCGAGGTAAAAAAAATAGCAATTTATTGTCGGGTTGTATTGGAAAAAAACTCAGAAATGTTACCTTAGAAATTCTGTAATTGTGTCGAGTAATAAATAAATGGGATTCTAAACGTTAAACCTGATTTATTGCTTTCCAACCTGATACAATCCAGATGCTGTGAATGCTTGAGTTTATTATTGAAAAATGAATATTCTTCTTAATCCAATCAAAAATTGCGAAATTGTACTGGATTTGACGAGAATAAAACTTTAATATTATGGCAAAATTATGGTCGTATAAAAAGTATCTATACATTTCATGTTTTGTAATATGAATTTATCATTATAAACTTTTATAACTTATATTCGAATAAAGATTCTCACGACAAAATGGGTTATTATGCCGTGTTGTGCTTTCTTCTCCTTTAGCCAACGTTTCGGACATCCTTGCAGTGTCCATCATCAGGGCAGATTGTGGTAAAGAATGTGTTAAAATGATACCGGTGACTTGTATATATTTTAAAATCATATTGAACATAAAATTCTTTATGTGGAATAAATAATAACAAATTATATTTATTAAAATATGAATCCTTGTTCTACTGGTATTTCAATGGAATTTGCGTCATGGATCCCTTCGGCATCGGTACGTAATCAGGAAACTCGCAAAACGCGCGCCTAACATATGTACACGGTTGACATTCGATACATGAGAACGGGTCGTTTTTACGACTCGTTCTTATATTCAACAGCTCGGATGTGAAACGATTTGCCTCTGTGTTTTCCTCCCTCTTTTAACATGGGCTTTTCAAGACCCAAGTTCACTCCTTCCTTTCCTCAAAAAGACCCTCCACACAGCATCCTCACAAATACGACATAGGCCCTCAGTGAAATTATTTCCCTAAATACCTTTTGAGAGTTAATGTTAAAAAAATCCTTCGGCGCTTAGTTTTGTAACCTTATTACTTACTCGTATTTTCACTTATTTATTTTCTACCGGAATGGTTTCATCTCGGAACATGCATCTTCAGACTGGTAAATGTTTGAGTAACGCTATGGTATTTATAACACCAAATTCACTGGCTCTGTATAATATTAAACATTTGTGACCAGTATTTTGATTTATTGCTGACAGGGACGACTTACTGGTTAAGTAGAAATAATTTCATTAGAATATACCTTCGGGTGGTCCATTACTTTCTGGGAGGCGGTTTACACAGTGATGGGTAAGACTAAGCCAGGTAGACGATTTAACCTTCGAAATCCTGGGTGGGAACCTGACGCAACGCTTGGGACCACTCGACCAACTAACCCGTCTGAAATGAGTAATATCGAACTATAAATGGCAGATATACCATCTGTATTACTCATTGAAATGTTTTCCGGTTCAGCGGAAATTTTTTTATCTTGTATTTGAAATAGAAACATGTTATTTTCTTTTTAAGTGACAAGCTTAAAGGTGATATTTCCTGAAAATATATACCCCTTGAATGGCACAGCGTATAGAGCATTTTATAAATAAAATTTACGAAATACACCTACCATATCATATTTACGTATGTTAAAAGCTTCAAAAGATTTCATATCACAGAGGAAAGCTCACACAAAGTCGGAAATATGAATATAAAACCTTAATTTATATCGTATGAAGGTTTTTTTTTATTTTGATATATAAACTTTTTAAAATATGTTTATATTATTGTTAATGGGTTGAAACAACCACAGTTCATAAAAATGAAAATGAAATCTGTGACCTTATACAAAGACATTGTTTCCTTATCTTTAATATGTAAAACCACAAAGCTATTGCTTTCCACGAAAATATATATTGTTATTGCCTGGGGGATGGCACATAAAATAAACTCAGAGCAACGGTAGGGATGATTTCACCCATCAGTCTTATTGATGAAACGATGTGTGCTTTGTTCTAAAAACATGAGGAGAAAAGTACATTTAAAGCCTTTTCTGTGTACTCATCGAAGCTCGCAATCCAACCCTTAATTTTGCACTGACATCATCTCGACAAAGAAAAATGTGACGAATACGTATTTTATTCACTACGCACGAGCATCTAACAAACGTTTAATTATATTACCTATTTCAAAAACTACTTATAAAAATACATGCAGATCGACACACTTATCTGTGCAGTTGGTATCGTCGCCACTGACATGGCCAAAAAAAAACAATTAAAAATACAGTTCGTTCTTTCGATAGTTGTCAGTGTGAACCTAGCACTGAACAAATAATCCCTAGAAGTGTGATCTATACCCATTTTGAAAGAAAACTAACGTCCTAAGCTTACATAAGCCTTTTCAACTCCTAGGCCCCAGACAGGCCAATAAAATTGATCATCATCTGTTCAAGAAAAAATGACAGTGTTTGTATTTTTTTTAAAACAATTTTACCAGAAGTAAGGAAAGATTGAGCTTACTTCGGGCACACGGACACGCCCACAACACTCCTCTTTCGTTGTACCTATACTGGCGTACCTACCCAGTATGCACATTAAAGTCAGTACAATGAGCAAGCAATGTGTACGAAAGCAACTATTTACAAATAAATTATATTTAAAACTTTGCTTCCCAGTAAACTGCACATAACGCGGGCACACGTGGAGTTTATAAATAACCATAATATTGGTAATCGTACCAAATCTCATTATTATAAAACCAGAGTGGTAAATACTGTTAGGTTAGGTTATCTACTATCGCACTGGCGAAAGACCACAATACAGAAACGAAAACTAAAGTTTAAAAGGCGCTTTTACGACTCGTTGTTCAACAGCTCGGCTATGGAACGATTTGCCGGCCTATGTGTTTCCTCCCTCCTTCAACATGAGCCTCTTTAAGACCCAAGTTCACTCCTTCCTTTCCTCAAAAAAACCCTCCACACAGCATCCCCAAAGATGACATGGGCCCTGAGGGAAATTGTTTTCCTCAAGGCCTCCTGTGTGGAATTATTGTAAAAAAAAATAAATAACCTTAGCCGTGTTTAGTAACCAGATCTGAATAGCCAGGTACTTCCTATCATTACTTTTCCCAATCTCCTTCTCACTCTCTTCAGCCTCGCAAAATACCCTGATCGAGCATGCCATAATTCCACCGGCTTCTCAACAGCTCGGACCTTTGTGCGGTATTAATTTAATTTATAATACTATCGATAATTTTACTCTTTGTGTTTTTAATCTAAGGCTCTTTCACTTTCCCATGGTGTATTAAATACGTAGGCAATTTTACTCTCGACACGTGATAGATGGGCGGATAGCTTTACGTCCGCTCGTTTGATTAATGATTGCGTTCATTAATATTCTTCTACTTTATTAACTTACCTTTGCTTCTTTCCAAAATACGTAATTCATAAACTGCCCTATGGGATTTCTCGCTTTTACAGAAAATCTTTCGTTCGTGTTTGTTATTTGACATGGTTCTTTCAATCTGAATTTTTTCTACCATTGCGACAATTTTCAACTCTCTGCGTCATTACAACCATGAGCTACGGAGCTTTCTTATACCACTTTGACTGTTGTAAAATACGACAAACATCATCTTGTTAGTTCTGTATTTTAAATATATTTCAAATAAAGTGTGTACACATCAACTGAAAGACAAAATAAATCTTTTTTTTTTTCATAAGAAGCAATCACATGGTGGTTGGACAATATATTAATAATAAAATAATACTTTGTTTTAAAACTACAGAATTTATTATGATGAAGGCCAACGATTTCGCTTGGATCAAGCTTCGTCAGGGCACATATAATAACTTAGTTATATAACCTGGGGTTCCCCCCAGGCATTGCGGGATTAATTCTCTTCTACCTACGTCCTTCATTATTGCACAAGCAATATTTTCAGCTTATTATGATGTTAGTAGGAGAAATTCAAATATTGCCAGGTTATTTGCAACCTGGAAAAGTTTGTCTTGGTTTTTAAAAATAAACTTAACGAAGAAATATCTCATTACTTTGAAGAAACTTTCCGAAAGACGGTTGTAGCACGACAGTGGCACATTAGCACCGAATGAGCCCACTTTAATCCGAAGCACGTAGGCAACGAGCAAAAACTCAATTCCAGGCTTATCAGCATTAACTTGGTTATAGGCCAAAAAGCACAGCTTTGGCCAAAGGGCGTGATACCCGCCAAAAGCCATATCTCTTGATATTTGGTGCTTTAAACTCGGTTAAGTTTTTAAATTTATCCAATTATGCGCCCCACACAGCTTGTATTCATGATGCATCATATCGGTATTCAGATACAAGTTTTAAAGTTGAATATGTGAATATTGAAATGTGGTCTACATGACCATCTTAGATCATATGATGCACGCCTTGAATACTTTAACATGGATACACTGAAAACTAGAAGGCAATTAACTGAGTTGATATGTTTACATAAAATAATTCACGGTCATCTCGACACTGCAATATGTCTTAGCGCTATTGAAATTAATGTACCCAATGCTCATTGTTTAAGACGCCATAGTACATTCCACCTGAATACATTCAGAAACAATATTGCCTACTTTAGCCCTCTATCGCAAATGTGCCGACTATATAATCTAATAGAGTGTGCTGATGTAGACATTTTTGTTGATGGTCTGTACGGTTTCAGACGGAATGTCATGTTATTGCTTAAAAGGGTGTTAGAATAATTCCCTAAGTATATTTTGTATGTATCTAGTAGTAATAAGTACAAAAACAACAATTTTTAAAAAATTTAATGTATCTTGTCTATTTGTATTGTATTTAACAATGATTGTACACTAACTGGTTTTTTTATAACTGGATTTTTTCACGTAAGTGATAACATCTGTTAAAACCCAGTATAAATAAATAAATAAATAAATACATATGGAAGACACTCAGAGCAAAAATATACAGGAAAGAGCGCTGCTGTAGTCAGTTTTTACGAGGTCTTCCGGACTCGGCTAGACCTGGGCGTGGCCAGAACTAAGGTATTTATACACCCATTCATAGCGCATGTTGACATAATGTTTTTGTTTATTCGTAGAAACCACTTTTTCTCAGTATTGTTTTAAACAAAAAATACAAGGTGTAACCTAATAAACCGTTATGTCCATTTATTTCGCGTATCAAAACGTGTGGGCGGAGTCAACGGATACGCGGGACACGAAGAGCATTCTAATAATACTTTAAAGCGGTACGATAATTTGGGAAATTTTGTTGTCCCTATCTTTCTCATGGTGTACGACGTAAAAACCCGGAGAAAGTGATTTATCCCAAATTTGTATAGGTCGGGTAAAAATAATAAGCTCTCTCTATAATTAGCATTGGGTTTGCTTTGATAACGATGTATGCTCATTGATATTATGTCTTTTTATTTTACTGGCAGTAGGAGTTTTTCAAATATTGACAAGTTATTCGTAACCCGGAAATGTTTGTCTTTAATAATAATATTTGGATGATTTGAATCACCTCAAGACCGCTGTACAGATGTTATTTTCTATAATTTAATTCCTAGTTTAATTAAGAAAATAAACAGGAATATACTTATTCTGCAGGTTCCATCAGATAGACAAATTTGGTCAAAGTTTTCAGTTTGGACCGAAATTCCGTTGGGCTCGTTATACATCTTAGTTCCGGAGGGAGTTCATTCCAAGCCTCCGGTCCCGATACTCCGAAAGCGCGATCTCCAAACTTAGTATTTGGATTGCGTTTGGGTTCTATCAGCCTTCCGATAGCCGATGACGTTGCTGATCTAAGAGTCGACTGCCTTAGATGAATGTTTTCTGGAACGCATGGCTCGGTGATGTACAGTCTTTCTTAAAAAATAAATAAAAAAAACAGCAGAGCTTAGGCATATATATTTCATATAAGACGATTCTAAATGAAGTGACTAATTGTGTGGCAGTATATTTGCCAACCCGTGTGAAAATTACCCAGATCGTTAGTAAGTTGTTGGTTTTATATTTTTACCAGTCAAATAAGCGATTACTAATTAAAACACTCACTGGCGCTAAGTGAGCTCATTAAGTAATTAAATATCTAACCCCCTCTCATCAAGGGTCCGACACATAAATCCACCCCTTGCCGGGGCAGGGAATATAACCCTGCACATGCCACCACTCCCCTCGGCGGTAATTGTCAGCAAACATCTGGTCCGTATCGGTTTCCCGACGCCTCGCCGACCTAATTCTTCAGAAATAGATTTTGTAATTTCTTGACTTTCTCAATCTAGAATTTTTTTTTCTCGATTATCAACCGCTCGTTTTCAACTTCGAAATAAAAGGGTTCATAATGTTTTTGCATTTTAATTTTAAATTGATGAGTAAATAAATTCATTCCATTTATTTTGTTTGTTATGTCTTTTAATTATTATTATTTTATAATTGTTTTTTTTTCTTTTTTTATTTCATCATAATTGTGTTTATGACATCTTCAGAGCAAGTCAAAAAAATCAAAAATAATAATGAATTAAAATAAATCATATTCGTAAAAAGCATTTACTTTGTGGCTTGCCATATTTGTAAATAAAGCAGATAAACTTTTTTTATAGCCACTTTTATTATTCAATATTATGTCGACCGGTTTCGGAAGCACCCTTCCATCAACAGGACAATATTAAAATTTTAATATTTTCCTGATGATGGAAGGGTGCTTTCGAAACCGGTCGACATAGTATTGAATAATAAAAGTGGTTATAAACAAAGTTTATCTATTTTATTTATGTAAAAATAAATGTTCAACACAACCCATTATAATCTCTCGCAGATAATAGTTGCTTATATATAAGCTGTGTTTAGGTGGAAGGCATTATTTCACATTTTTTTGCAAGCAAACTTATGCCTAGTGGGTTGAACCACTGTCACATTTTACTCTGTCGCAAATCGATGATTAGCTCCATCATATTTTTTTTAAACTGTACCACTTGATCATAATCACCCTCTTTAACCACCAATTCTTGGCCCGTTTCAGTATTTAATCAAATTATGATCTGATATCAAGCATTGTTATTATCATTCATTTTTTGTTATTTTATTATGCCATGCACTATATATATTTTTTTCAAATCTTCTATAATAATATAACGAATTATAACTACATTACGTTGCAATATACTTACTAACTTCTTTGAAAATTATCATGCTAGGTATTATATACGTATTATACTATTTTGTAAAATATACTATGTTAATAAAACTAATTGTAAAACCTACGCTATATTTATACACTTGCGTTTTAAAACTAACTTGTTATTAAAACTCTTGCGTAAATGTTATATTCTACCCATTTATTGTACTCCTTTATTTAACTAAAATGTATTTTATATAAAAAGCCTTTCAGGCGTTAATAAAGTTAAAGAATATAAAAAATAACAGCTTGACCGTTTTGTTATCAATAAAGCCTGACTGCCTTGTCGAAAAATGTGAAAATCTTTCACCTTAACACAGTCGATATGCTTTGCAGTTATTAATTCCTGCTATATTATTATGCTTGCCAGGTGTTTGACCCTTGTAAATAACTACCCGAAATTATCTAGTAGTTGGTACATACAAAACTGTAATACATACAATCATGGTCAATAAAGGATGGGCCGCCACACAACTTGTATGGCAGCCCATCCTGCGGTGAACCGGCGTGATGATTTGTTAGTTTAAAAAAATAAATATTTATACATATACAGGTCTAAAATTGTGTGGAGTAGTATAAACTACCAAAAAAAACCATTTATCGATTTGATATAGCCATGAACACGTAGACGGAATAATATCCGGAGGTGCGGTAGATATTCCAATTTTCCGTGAAGGTTTTATTTTTGCGTTTCGATGGAAAAATGTGCAAAAAAAAAATCACGTAATGTTACGTTTCAGGTTATTTTTTATGAATACCTATCATTCCGCACGATTTAGATGATGTTTCCTTCTTTATTATGTTATATCTAATGCCCGTTCAGAGCAATAATATACCAGTAGGGATAGCTTTGCGAAACGGTGTAGTCTGATTGTTTCCTGACTCGGGCGTGGCTAGGGTTTTCATGGAAACACCTTTTTACATCCATTCATAGCATTTGTTGATTTGTATAACCACTTTTTCACAGTATTGTTATCAAAAAATATATAGGATATAACCTCAAAAACCGTTGAGTTATGTCGCATAACAAAATGTAGTGGGCGGAGTCGCCGGAGACGCGGGAGGCGGAAGACATGCTTACATACCTAAAAGTGGTGAGATATTATGTGACAGCTTGTCTTGTCTCTTTCTCTCTCACGGTTTACGACGTGAAAACCCGGAGAAAATTGATTTATCGTAAATTTGTATGGGTTGGGTAATAATATTTAGCTCTCTCCATATATATATTCTTACTCCAAGGCAGTGGATTTTTACTGTTCTAAAGTGCTAAGATTGAAAAAACGTCATTATTGATGTTATAAACGATTTTTTTTTTTCAAAATTTTATTTTTTTGTATGAAGATCTTTCAGAAAACCGTGCAGTGCACCGTCGAAACTGAAAAATCCTGAAAAATTCATACAATATTTTTTTTTTTCAAAAATAAATATTTTTTTTTGGCTACAACAACATCAATAACGTCGTATTTTCCAATTCTCTAAGTAAGCACTCTAGCATACTAAAAAGTCACGAGCCGCCTCTACCCCAATGATGCCCCCCCTTGTCGATGTGACAAGTTTGAACACTCTTCAAAGTGGTCACCTTATTTACATGAGTTCTCCTTATTATTTTTTTTTTAAACCAGCGTAAGTTGTGCTCGACCTCATTTTAGATGAATGACGATCACTCCTCGTAATTTCGATGATATTTTGGACTGAAGGTTTTCTTGTTTATCGTGTCATGTTGTCTGATGCCCCCTTGTCAGTGTGACATGTTTGAACACCTTTCAATGTCCACCTTATTAACGTGAGTTCTCCTTGTCACGGAATGTTGGCAATGTGAGATTGCCTTCAGTCTACACAGATAACGTGCGAAGGGCGGGACGAGATTGGTAAGCGTGTCCTGACGCTAGACAATGTCCTGGGCCTGTGTCGTGTTTCAGCCGAGTAATTTGGCTTGGCTCGGACATTCGACGCCTTTGACACAATATAATTGGATTCGCTGCATATACATACATGACTTGATACACATTTACGGTACAACTTCTTATTTCTCGCTCTGATTTGATTAGGTTTTTGTTGATTTTTATAATTTTTTATATCCCACTACCTCTGTTAAGTATCGCTCGAGGGTTAAGATACTTAAAAAAAACATTTTCCCTTATTTATTTACGCCCTAGTGGGCTTTTACAACAAATATGCACAATATGTTTATGTTGACAGGTAGAACATTATATGATGGTTCATAACATAATACTTTTTTTTACGTGAATACCGCACAAGAGTCTCTTAAGAGTAACTGCTCTCAACCGCCAAGAGCCAGTGAGACTATGGCAACCCCAAAAAGGGTATGTTGTGAGGCTAAAGGTTGTGGGGAGGGGAAGGAGATGTGAAAGGGGAAGGTTTGCATTTCAAGCAACGTTTCAATTCTGAATGGTGATTCTTTACCAGGGCTATATTAAGAGTATCTACCACCCCGGAACGTGCCGCAAATA
Organism: Drusus annulatus; assembly: GCA_022651775.1. Classification (NCBI taxonomy): domain Eukaryota; kingdom Metazoa; phylum Arthropoda; class Insecta; order Trichoptera; family Limnephilidae; genus Drusus; species Drusus annulatus. Next base: position 3,214,080 of record JAGWCC010000153.1, on the reverse strand, counting down.
TACTTTATTTTATTTTCATATCAATTATGTCATGTTAAGTTATGACACATTAATTAAGGTTCGAACCCGCGACCACTGGAGTCGTAGTCGAGCGTCTTACCGACCATGCAGACCGTCTAAAACTTACTCTAAAACTACTTCTTGAAAAATAAAAATGAATCAACTTACCAAAAAAACAGTGCTGAAAACAAAATGCAGTATAAAAAATATCAATAGTAATACATATAAAAGCATAGAAGAGAAAAAAATATCATTATTGTGCGGTAGACTTGTATATTTCAGTGAAGTATTTGTGAAGAGTTCGTTTTATCACTAATACAGAATCACCAAATACTACATCAACATTCCCAGATCTATTAGCAAGACTATGCAGTCGATTTAAAAGTGTGTGAGCCTGATAGTTGGTTTTAAAATTGTTGCAGAAAAAGGTGCCAATTTGTCTTATATTTCTGGTCGGTATTTTATATTTATATTATTTTATTTATATTTCGTAATTCTAATTCAATATTATGAAACAACGCCATGGCGTCTTGTCATATTTTTCGACGGCTAGATATTTTTTAAAGCAACATAGTTAATGATGTTCTAATGCAAATCCAGGGATTCAATCGGAAGAATGTGCGATTTATTTTTAAAAAATCAAACTTAAATAGATTCCAACATATTCTTTAATTCATTCAGTACCTTTATAATAACTTTTTTTAAATCTAAATTTATCTAACCTCTAACTTAGACTTATAACTAATAATTTACAGCTAGGATTTATGGGATAAAGCAGTTAGCGTAGGGATGGTCCGATGCCCTGTGGGGAACCCGCTTGCACAGCGCGGGTGTAAACTGTGCGTCTAAAGTTTAAGTTTAGACTTACGGAATTCAATACTTCGTTTGTGTGAAAGCACTATGAAACAACACATGATTATTACTTCGATGGCGTTAAGCCCTGAGATTACTAGTGGCTTAAAACTAAGATTTACAAATAGATTTGCTGCTTTGAAAAAAATAGTCATTAACAAATTAATTGATTTTTTATTGAAAAAAAAAATTAAAAACTGTATTTTTTTTGATAAAAAAAAATCTTAGCAACTCCCGTTTCACTATCATAAGAATATTAAAAAATGTTTACAAGAATTCATCTTTCAAAATTAACCGATGAGTTAAGATTTTTTTCGGTGAATGTTTTTAAATTAAGAACTTTCCGAATCGCCAGATAATTTATTAGCCGGCGGCATGTAAGTACGCTGAAGACACTGAACAGATCACTAGAAGTGTAAACCGGTTTCAAAGACGATCTAAAAATATGTCGCTAATTTACACAATATCGTCGCCGGAAAGACAAAAGGGCTGAAGCGCCATTTCGGGAAATTTACACCAGACCACTTTAAAGTTTCTTTTGTTTAAAAAAAAAATTCATTAATCAATTAATTTAGTACTTGGTTGGATTTTGAAAAAAAAAAGTTATCGCTGGTAACTCAATGCTCTCGTTGAGTTACCCGAAGTGACAAAAAGCTAAAAAAGTCCCAAACTTGTGTCGCTTGAGTCAAGCCTTCTCCCAAATGGTTAATATATTTGAATGAAAATTAAATAATAACATTGTATAAGACCACAGAATTAATGAAAAAAAATATGACCCACCGGTTTCGTTTAGCCTAAGCATTATCAGGGTACAAAATTGAACTAACTAATAATAATATACTAACATTAATAATATACTAAAAATTAATAATTAACTAACATTAATAATATACTAACTAATCAGTTTAATTTTGTACCCTGACGATGCTTAGACTGAGCGAAACGGGTCGGTCATAAAAAATAAAATAAAATCTGTGGTCTTAAACGAAGTTATTATTTAATATTCATTAAATATGTCAAACTACAAAGTGATTGCTTTCTACGAAAATATATTTTAGATGGCTAAAGGGCCACAAAAGTTTCAAGAATCAAACGGAAGTCAAAGCATTCGATGCAGAAAAAAGAACTGATCAAAACTGCATACTCAAACTCATTTTTGACCAAAGTGTCGCTTAAGCCCTTTGGTCTTTCCAGCGACGATATGTTTCGACTTATAGGTCTCAGAATGGGCAATTGAATCGACTATGCGCATAAGAAAATTTTCGAAATTTGAAAATGTTCGTATTTTACCCGAAATTCAGAGTAAGATAAAATTTTCCTTAGGGTACATAGAATCGCCTCCCTACACACTTCTACGAGTGTACATACCTTCAGTGATTGAAGACAAATTATATGAGGATTGCGCGAACCAGAGAGGCGTAATTGAAACAGATTGATGCTGCGATTCGGATTACATCTGACACCTTAATGAAAACACTTCTGTCGGTGGGGGAAGGGGGGTTCAAGATAATATAAATACTTTGCCGTAAATTCGCGATATTAATATTGCGTGTCTGTTGTTATTAAGTACAAAGTAGGACGTGCCACTTAATAAAATCCGGAAAATCCATCTCCCCCGGTATCTTCGTTTCGTTATTAGAGTGTGAGCTTCTCAGACGATAATTTATTCGCATTTGAAGTACGTTTTGGTATGTGAATTTGTGATTCACTGACGGAGAATTTTTGTGTGGTAGTAAAAATGTGAAATGCTTGACGATTTCAAGTATTTTATCAATAATGTGTTGGGGAAAAAGTAATTTCGTATTTTTCGCTTTATTTCAATGCTTTGTAAAAAGTGTTACAATCATCCGATTTAAGTCAAATATGCACCGTTCTGTTCAATAACTTGTTGCCAACGAGAATCTAACTTCATAATGCACCTCTCGTAGAAGCCCTTGTCCCTATTGGCAAAAAAACTCGGGCAACCAATTTTCACAGGCTCTATTGAGGCCAAATTTGTACCCCCAAGCGCGTTGGCCATATACAGGAACAGGTGGTAGTCACTTGGTGCCAGGTGCGGACTAAAGGGTGGATGCATAAGAACTTCCTATATAATATTTTCAGATAAGATTAACTCATACCACCACTAAGTAGTAGTTTGGACATGTTAATTTAATTAGAGCGAATGAACGAAGAAAGGAAAAGGTAGACATGGCACGATGAAGTGAATCAAATACTTGAATCGGGCCATGTGAAGAGTCGGAATAACAAGAATGAAGTGTGTACCAAGACAGAGTTGTATGGCGGTCCGTCCTCTCTGCCTCAACTGCTCCCAACCGTGTAGAGCCAGTGAGACTATGGCATCCCCAAATAGGGTATGTTGTGAGGCTGAAGGTAGTGAGGAGAAGAAGAAGATTGGGAAGAGGAAGGTGGGGAAGAACCTGGCTATTCAGATCTGGTCACCAAACACGGCTAAAGCCATTTCAAGCAACGATTCGATTCTGAATAGTGGTCTTTCACCAGGGCGATACTTAGAGTATTTACCACTCTGGAACGTGCCGCAAATATACTTTTTATCATTTTTATATGAATTTAATATTAATTTAATAAGTTATTGGCGCACGCCGGGTTTGAACCCGCGACCTTTGGATTCATAGTCGAGCGTTTTACCACTCGACCATGGATGCCGTCAAGTGGAACTTCTGGATTCGCAATCGGGCATCTTACCACTCGACCACGGAGGTCGTCAACGTCTACGTGTATTTGAGTGTATTTTTCATTCCAGATACGTGTGTCGAAGAAAATCTGTCTGCAGGAACTATGGATCTTGCCCATGAAGCAGAAAATCTGTGTGTTCAGTGGCAAAAACTCTGGAACGACTAGGTCTGGCGTCATGTAATTTGCACAGCTTATTACTATGTAGATTTTCTAGGTCAACGCAATTCTTTTCAGCTCTCAACGTAAGCATGAGTAACGGAGGTTAGAAATATTAATTTAAATGTCACATAAGAGAGTACGCCATATTGCTTGCTACATATTTTTGTTCAGTAAGAAAAAAGCGGTAAGCACAAGTAAATTTTAATCATAATATGGTTTATTCTGAACCCCCCTTACAACATACGATTATTACGTGTTGTTCAAAATGTATGGTACAAATAGAATCATAGGACGAATCTCATCCAATTTAATTCATTGTCATGTCCTTAAGGCAAAACGATATGTATGATTATTCAACGACGATTTATCTTTTAACGAAGATTTCTTCATCTTGCGCCCTCTCCTATTGAAGGCTGGCTATCATCAGGGCAATCCACACCCTGCAGACTGCCGCCGGGAACAACTCTGGCGAACGTCACTCGCAACGATCACACAGAATTCTGAGTCATAAAGTGTGGCGTCTTCTATCAATCTTCTCCTTAATTATCGATTCGTAGAGATGACCGATATCAGAATTGGGTGTACCTGCGGTTCCAGTTACCGGTGACAGGCGAGGAACCGGTTATTTATCCAGTTCTTTTTGGAACCGGTTCCTGGTGCCAGAAACGTTCCACGAAGGAAATTTTTATATTCAAATCGAAAAGTACTAGCAAACCAACGAAACAATCCTCTCCTAAAAAAAGCACTATTCGGTAGAGATTTGAAATGAAAATGTACTAGCAAATCGACAAAAATTCCTTCCCAAAAAAAGTACTAGCAAACTAACAAAAAAAACAATTCCTCGGACAAATAATATCGATTTTTATCTTCCGAAAAAAGAACCGGTTCCTCACAGAAATAATATTGACGGTTCCAGTGACCGGCTTGGAACCGGTTCCTTTTAACCGGGACAGGAATATCGACCATCTCTATCAATTGGGTATCTTGTATTTTTCGTTCCTCTTCCCTTTCTTCTTTTTATAACTAATACGATTTTAGTTTTTGGTCTTTCGATGAAGAAATTCTGAATTGATCAACCTATCTGTGCAGGATATTTTTAGGACAGAATTTAAAAAAATATATTTATTATCAAATCACTTTGTGACTTCACATTACACTGAAATTAAAATATATTTTGTTTTAAACTAGAGTTATATTTCTTCAACTAGATCCTGCTATATCCCAACCTTCCCAACCATGTAGTTTATAAATGCAGTTGAGATCAGTTTTTATTTCTGTATCGAATTCTCTGACTCTCGTTTGATTCTGAAGACTTGTGGCCCGTCAGCCATCTAAAATATATTTTGCATTTGGGAGAAGGCTTGGCTCAAGCGACACCAGTTTGGGGCTTTTTTGAAAAGATTTTTGTCACTTCAGATAACTCAGTGAGAGCATTAATTTACTAAGTTAACTTTTTTAAAATCCAACCACGTACTGAAGATTTATGATTTTTATTGTAAGAAGAAAAAAACCTTTAACGTCCTCTGGTGTAAACTTTGCAAAATGGTGCTTCATCCCTTTTACCTTTCCAGTGTTTAATAATTATATTTAAATAAAGAAGGAGTGGGCACAAATTATATAGTAAATTAATTCAAACACGGAGTAACACATGCCTTGAAAGGTTGGGTTTGAGAAGGCATCTAATATATCTGATTTCTTCTGTTTACTCAGGTAATTTCTCAGTCAAATTCACAATAGAGGCGGTACAAATAACGTTTGTAATGTATTATTGCCTTCTGGAACTTCCTTGTGGATTATAATTAACGGGTCCACCCACACATGCCTGTCCAAGACACCTTATTGTCTCTGTTCCCCGCTTGGGGCTGGACGTTTATTAATTACATGACCCACCTTCCTCGCTGTCTTGTTTAGTGTCAACCGCTAAACACGACAGCTAAGCGTTCTCTCATCTCTGTGTTTATTAAAGAAAAAATACAAAAATCACACATTAAAAAATAATATATAATGTGTACAACTTTGCTTTCGACGTTTTTTTTTCCGAAATTGGCTTTATTGTGAAAAAACTGGCTTTACATTTATGATTCAAAGTATTGTCCATCGCCAGCCATTACTTTCTCCCATCTTTGGGCAGCGTTGAAAGACTGGTCATCTTTTGAAGCGATCCACGAATCGATCTTTTTTTAAACTTATTCATAAGACCGGAAGTGCTGGTCATTCAGGAAGTGATTTAAATACTTCTCTTTCAACCAACGTCAGTTTCAAATTTGAAAAGTTCACACTCAAAAAAGTTCACTTCGTACGGGCGTTCCCCTAAAGGAAATTATTTATAGTTAGTTGCACTGCCCATTACCTACGTGTCGTTTATGTGGTTGGTGTTTTCCTTGTAGGTTACCAATAATTGCATTTATTGTCCCGTGCCTTTGTATATCATATTTTAATTTAACTACTTAACCATCACGCTGTTTCCTAGAAGGGGTAGGCAGATCAGATAGACTGCCACACAATCTGTCTTGCCACACCCTTTTTGTTTAATTTACATTCATGCATCGTCTTATACATACTCTTATCTAATTTTGATTCTTGTCATGACCCGACTCAAGTGTTCCATAAAACTTATTTAAAATCTTGTCATTATTTATTTTATGAATCTATATAATTATATTGTAATGTGTAGTTTACTTACCTGTCACGAAACTCAGCTACCTTTTACTGTTTCCTAGCCGGGCTTAACTGTTATTTTATGTGAGTTTAAGGCCTTAGTGTTTATTTCTGGAATTCGGAAGCTTATTTGTTACTGATGAACAAAAATAATTATGCCACCTTATACGCCTTTATGATATATTGTTAAAGCCAGCGAAAAACATTTCACTTTGCAATTTAAATTTAAAATTCAATGAGAATTCCTACCTGTAAACAATGATCTCATGATTGTTTTGTATAAGAAAATTAAGAAAACCAATTTCGTAACGAAAACAAAAATAAATCCGAGCAGGTAGGTACTTAGCGGATTTTATTTTACTTCAACGTGAACTAAACGAACTCTTACAATTTAATCGGATAAGTTTAAAGGTTTCCCAACTTCAGCAATCCGCGTTTAATTTTGCATGAAATTTTGTCTGGGAATATAATATCATTGTTTGCTTTTTTCTTGGTTATAAAGGTATCCCCCTTTCTCGTTGGTTTATAATCCCTTTTGATGTTGTTTTTCGAGTTTTGAAAAAAAAAACAGGCTGTTTGTGTTCTTACTTATATTGTTTTCTTGGCATTGATATATCTGGCTTTTCCCAGGATCGCGATTCGTTGTTATGATTCGCAGTGTATTGTAGCATTAATGTTTTACTGAAAGTATTTTTGTTTATGGTTTTAAAGTTTATTTTGTAGAACTAGATTTTAATTTTATTTAAACAATAATTATTATTATTTTAAATAAAAAAAAACAATTTTTAGTTAAAAGTTCTGCTAGGTAATTATTTTTACGCGTGACAGCTGTTTCGCCTTCTGAGGGCATTATCAAACCGTGGAGAAGCCACATACAGACGGACTATTTATATAATATTTAATATTATTATTACTTTTAACTACCAATGTCCCCATTAAGTTTTTCTGATAAATTGTAATTATTGTTGATGTCTATAAAACATGGGAAGTTTCCCTACCTGAGGGTATTCTATTGTTTGGATTTGACAAAAGGTCATTAAGGAGGGGCATTGGTGTTTCCTAATTCATTTTGGGAAACAAGGTTTGTATTTTTATTTTTTTTAAACTAGTTGTATTTAATTTTGTTTCAGCAGAACTTTTAACTAAAAATTGTTTTTTAATAGTATTTTTGGTTTTCACAATGGTTGCTCATCAAAATAACGTTTATTTTTAATTTGACCCAGACAGAGAGATGGCAGAGATCAGGGGTAGTGGGGTGACTATATTTTCTTTTAGAGCAATAGTGCAATTGAGAAAAATATTCACAAATGGAAAATTATATAATATGTATAAATTTACTTATGAAACGTTGGGAGACTAGGAGCAGAGTGTGCCGTGAAAAGATAACCCTAGTCAACTTTTTAATGTGTCCTTAAAACATTTATCTGCAAGGCAAACATGCATATTCAGGGTGAATTTGAATACCGTCTCTGCCCCCTTTTAGTCGAAAATGCGACGTGTCATAAAGATATTTGTGAATTACAAACAATGTTTTTTGCAACATCAATGTTTTTTGCAACAACAGTGAAGCAATGCGTGAATAATTGAGGAGTTGATGTACGAACAAACGCGATTTTTGTATTGGTCATGGATTGTTTTGCGATATTTTTATTATTTTTAATTAAAATTTATTTTATTTTGGAAAACATACAGTTCTATACTAATTTTGATAAATAAAGTTATGGGTATTTTGCATTTACCAGTGAAGTTTCCGCGAATAACAGAAATAAACCTTACCCAACCTAACACACACAAAACAGTGTTGGTTTTACAATAAAGTTTTTTGTACGAGTATGTACATTGAACTAATGTGTGAAATTAAACCACGGAGTTGATGTTAACATTAATAATATACATTCACTTCGAGGTGATATTTCACAAAAACGGCGCTATATAAATTAGCCAAGTATTATACAAATATTGTTCGTGGAATTATTGGGAATTATTATATATCTAAATTTAAAAAAAATATTATTCAAAATTAAATTCAATATTTAAAAACTTGTAAAAATATATCAATACCTATGCCGTGATTCAGACCAAAAAGTAATACATTCGGCATTTATTAGCTGTACACACCATATAAAATAATATTATAGTTGCCTACAATACAACAGTTTTATTAAAATCCTACACTGAAAACACAATATTTTTTACGTAGTTCCAACAGTAACCGTGCTTTGATTGAGGTCAATGAAGATCAATTTGGTTGCCCCTTGAACTCGACAAGCGTCGACTCCGAGGTCATTAGTTAATGCAGTTATTCAAGTTGTATACAAAAAATATTGTATTTTGTATACAAAGTACTTTTAACTCTGAATGCTTCATTTATGACTTTTCTTTACTCCAACTGGTTTTGGCAAAATATCTTTTTTTTTGAAAGAAATGATAAAATAACACTATGTAAGACCACGGATATTATTTTAATTTTCATGACCGACCGGTTTCGCTTGATATAAGCATCATCAGGGTACAAAATTAAACTTTTAAATTGAACCGGTCGGTCATAAAAAATAAAATAATACGTGGTCTTATAGAAAGTTATTTTTTTGCATTTCTTGTAATATTTCAAACCACAAAGTGATTACTTTCTACGAAAATATAAATATGTTTTTTTTTTTAAATAATTCATTATCACTAAACCAGTGAAAATTATCGCACTCTTCAGTGACACATTATTAAAAAAAAACTGTCCCAACTTCTCTCAATTTCTTAAATTACGTAGCAAACAATGCTTGAAAATCCTTTTACCCACTACTTTCCTGTAAACACGACAAAACTCTTAGATGTTCATGTGGTAATTGAAAGCTTTCAGAAACTTTTAAAATTACAACCCAACTTCAGACATCCATCTTAGGAACTTGAAACGTAATGAATCTGGCTTTATCTAGTTATTGTTGAGATCTGTGATTCAGACACACATTTTACATCTCAAATCCCGTTTCTACGCAGCAAATCTTTTGTATATTAGACAAAGCAGGTTTTCAGCAAGTAATGTAGTTGTAATTTACCTCTTGGAACTTTTTCCGTCCGTTTAGCAAGTTTATGGTTCGGGTAAGGCTCGACTTTCGACCCTTTTTTGAATATTTTCTATGTTGATTACTGGCATTTTGTTTATTGCTCAATTGAACACCTTTCTGAATCAATACTATTTCATGTTAGTACTTGGTAGAAGCTCGCTTAACATGAGTTTCAAACCCCAGATTTAAAAAAAAAACTAATCCTTATGTTTTTGTCGTTATATTTATTTAAGCTGGTTTTTATTTTAAAATGTGTTTCAGTTGCAAAAAAACATTTATATATATTTGATGTGTAATTTAAATACATTACTTACGTATTCGTGAAAACCATTTATTTTGTGCCTTGTCATAATTATTTATTTTATTTATTTATTTATTTATTTATTTATTTATTTATTTATTTATTTATTTATTTATTTATTTATTTATTTATTTATTTATTTATTTATTTATTTATTTATTTATTTATTTATTTATTTATTTATTTATTTATTTATTTATTTATTTATTTATTTATTTATTTATTTATTTATTTATTTATTTATTTATTTTTTTTTTTTTTTTTATTTTTTTATTTTTTTTTATTTTAGTACATATAACAGGCATGATGCCCAAAACATATATACATGAGTGTTTTAATTTATTAGAGTATTTAACAACAGTAAGTAAATTAATTAAATGTTTATGCAAAATGTTAAAGTAAATGAGTAACAAACAAAATCAAAAGAATAATATTAAACAAGGTGGAACATAAATAAATGGATTTTTGGCACCTGAACTGAAGACATGACTATTAGTTATAATAACATCACATTCATTTGTTTAAAACCACTTATACTTAGTATTTTTATTGACCGGTTTCGGAAGCATCCTTCCTTCGTCAGGACAATATTAGAACTAATTTGTTTCCGAAACCGGTCGATAAGAATACTAAATTAAAGTTTAAAAGAAATTATTATTAATAATTAATATTACATAACTTGCGGATTGTCATTTTTTTTCTCTGCAGGCGGTCAAAAGATGAACTTACCAAGTATTTTTTTATTGCACATTTTTATTATCTTCTAATATCTCCAACACTATTTTTAATGTTTCTATTAGGAGTTATTCAAATTCACCAAACTAAAGCATTCAATTGAATTTTATTATATTTATAAACTTTTTTCAATTATTTTATCACTCCAAATTCTCTTATAAAAAGTTCTTCTTTTTAAAAACCTCGTGGGTCTTTAAAAATAAAATATTTATAAAACGATGTGTTTAAAATACCAATCTAAAAAAGTCTCGTCAGGAGTAACATTTTCGGATGTAAAACACTCCCCTGTGTCTTTTTATTAATGATTATTTAATTTCCCACCACGAACTGTGCTGCCTTTTCTAATGAAATCCTTCCATTTATTAAAGCCTCCCTCAATTCTCCAGGGTGATTCTCTTATCTCGCGTTACCTCCTTGTCTTTCTGTGCTCCTGTTCTACTGCGGTCGTTAGCACTTCCTGATTTCCGGCGGTTCCATTCGGCATGCCGAAGGTCCTTCGGGCCCCCTCGTTAATCCTTCGGTCCTTTTTATTATTCTGGCGGTTCCGCGTCCGTTCGTTATTTTGGCGAACCTTAAATCGATTTTGGTTAACTAAGTGTACACAAAGGGTTAGGCGCTCGCATACACGTAGTACGGAGAGATGTCGCAAAACCTTTTCGCAGAGATAAAGTATAATATTTTCATTGTGTTTTATTATCACAACATTTTATACACTCACTTTATACTGAAGTTTTTTTCATTTCATCGATTTTATACAATATAAACTATTTCTTTTATTGAAAGATTTTCTGTTGAATATAATTCAATTAACATTTGATATTGTATTATTTTTTGCACTCGAACACGTTTACTTCTTGCGGTTTTAAATAAAATAAAAATATTGCCCGGTTAAAAAAAAACACTTCAATTAATAAAATTGTAACCTTGTTTATACAAATCTTATGCGAACAAAAAATTATGTTTCAGTTAAAATTAACTAATACTGTTTCGATAATTAAGAGTATTATTTATTATTCTAACTGTACAGTAACTCAATAATTATTTTAACTACCAAATTGCAACTACAAATCATTAATTCACAACACAACATTATTTAATATGCAATGTAGTCGATAAATAAATGTGATATTATAATATGCGAACGTGTTGTACATCTGAGCTTCTCAGATAAGTCTGCAGTTTTCACTCATATTTAAGTACAACCGTTCAAAACCGGGTGCAATACAAATTTGTAGTATCCGAAAATCCTTGAATTTTTATACTAAAACGTGGCTGCGTTAAGCTGGTACTCTTTAAATTGCTTAAAAATGGCTTTACGACTGTCGCAAATAACATTAGCAAATTCTTGTATTAATTTATTATACAGCAAAGCTTCTCTTAAGTTAAGTCCCCCCTTAGGAACAAAGGGCCAATATACTAACATTTTAACATTTTAATGAATCAGGTTATTTCTTCAGATTGCCGCCACCGTAAGGGATGGACTACATTACACCTCCTACGAATTTGGAACTGATAAAGCGGGATCTCAAACAAAAGGTTAATCGCCGTACATTTTTCATTTCATCAGTCGATTAGCTCCCGTAAATAACCCAAACTAGTTAACTATTAATTCGGGGGTTGGCTCCGCCGTATTCGCACAATATAATTATCTCATATCCCCTAATCCAACTGTGAAAGTCTAGGAATCTCTCGAACTAGGATTACTATCACCTTTACGGGACACTTCAACAAATTTAGAACTCCTATGATTGTAATTTGCTGAGATTATCTCAATACGTAAAACTAATTTACCGCAGTTTATGTTTACTATTAAACGACATTAAATTCATATCTGAAACTTTTTTTACATTTTTCGGCAAATTAGTATATGGCCTTCCACCTTAGCGACCAAATTCACGCAAAAGTGTTGTTAAACCTATGATTAAATCGATGATTTAAGACATTTATTGACCGGACGGTAGCTGAGTGGACAAACGCGTCGGATTCCCACCTGGGCGTCGTGGGTTCAATTCCTATGCTGGCTAAGTCCTTCATCATTGCACGAGAAACATTTTCCGCTTATATGATGTTAGTAGGAGTTTTTAAAATATTGTCAGGTTTTTCGTAATCCGGGAAAGTTTAGTCTTTCCCAAAAAAATAAAAAAAATCGACTGCCTTCAGAATCTAAACTTTTCTCGAAATGGCTTTTGCCGTGTTTGGTGACCAGATTTAAATAGCCAGGTACTTCCAAACCTTCATCTTCCCCATCTCCTTCCCCTCTCCATTACCTCAAACCTCACAACATACCCCGACTGGGAATGCCATAGTCTCACGGGCTCTAGACGGTTGGGAGCAGTTGGGACTCTTGTGTGGTATTAAATAAAAAATAAATAAGTTAAGATTGTTAGTGTGAAAGGTCGTTTAAATCGTCTGATGCATAAAAAAATATACTAACATAACTTTTTTTAAAGCGTCGTGATCAAAATCGTCGTTTAAAGAATTATTGACCGTTCGACAACATAATAAATAATAGCACACAGCGCCCTTGAGGTGATTTTTCACAAAAACAGCGCTATACAAATCGTCCAAATATTATTATTATTATTATTAATATCTTAATCGAAAATTTCATTATTTTTTTACACTGAAAAGCTATGCCTCAATTCTACCGAATTGCAAAATCGAAAATACCATCAATTGATATTATTTGAAGATTTTTTGTGTAATACACAACCGAAAATCTCAGATATTGTGTTAGGTACCTTTAATGACAACTTTTTAGTACACAATATTGCTTTGATATTCCACACTGAGCAAATAAAATCGCAGCCGTTAATTTTATCATAGCTTAAATTTGTAACATAACGCTTTAATTATAAAGATTTTTTTTGTTGAGTTTGTAATTAAAACTGGTTGTTACCCGGGAAAAATCGAGGAATGTAATTTAACGTGCCGAGATAAAATATTAGTTCCTTTAATCCACCCATTTCAAATATAGAATAATGTCAGCTCAAATACATTATAGGTAGGTACTTTATTAAGTAGGCAGAGATTTGATAGTATTATTTTTTTAATTTTGATAATTTTAATTAACATTAGTTCAAAATTTGAAAAATTTACGCTCGCACGTTTACTTGACATACGTACTTACTCACAAGGGAAGTTATTTGTAGTTAATTCCCGTCTCAATAGTGATATTTTACTTTCAAATTACTAAATAGCCGCCGGTCTCTAAAAAATGAACCGCCTCGACTTTCAGAAGATTATTTTTCACTCTGTGCTTAAAAAGAGCCAAGCCAATACGGACCGTGTTGACTTCGGGGTATTTCCCCGTGCGGATTGACGGATTAAATATTGCGAGGGCCCCGCCGTACGGGCGACTTTCGCCCGAGGCCGTGTTCAAAACATTTTCACTTAGTATTCAAGGAATCTTTTCTCCCGTGGAACGGGAATATTCCACTACAGAAGTTGCTCAACTTTTTTTGTGCGAAAAAATACATTAAATTGGTTAGCATATTCCATACGGAACAGAAGAGCGAGCACTCAACTAGAGCACTCCATAATGCCTAACTGCTTTACAATTGCTAGGAGCGTGCGCTCGAATAAAATTCTGCATATTATATAAATTTCCGTTACTGTAGTAACAATAGCGCTACATTTAGGTATAGTCCTGGCAATGAGAGCTCCATTGTAACATCTCTTACATAGGTTACATGCATCAGCTGCGCTTTGCACAAATATTATTTATAACATCTAAATTTACTCTGTATGCGCTTAAAATGTTTGTGTAAAATAACCCCAATGTTATTTATATGGCTTATTTCCAGCTTTGTTATGTTGATTGACTATTGGTCTACAAATCTGCCCCGATGATGGCAGCTACAAAACTGTCCGAAAGTTGGCTCAATAAGGAGTAACCGCAACACAGCTTTTTACCCCAAAAGCCAAACAAAATTATACTTTTGAACGTGAGAATTGTAAATCATTTCTAAGGCTTTGCTTAAAAGAACACGGCCTCCGTGGTCGAGTGGTAAGACACTCGGCTACGAAACAAGAGGTCGCGGGTTCAAGCCCGGCGTGCTTAAATAAATTATTTTTATTAAATATGTGTCATAACACATTTAATTCATATAGAAAATATTTTATACTATAATTGCGGTACGTTCCAGAGTGGTAGATTCTCTAATCGCCCTGGTGAAAGACCACCATTCAGAATCGAAACGTTACTTGAAATGGCTTTTAGCCGTGTTTGGTGACCAGATCTGAATAGCCAGGCACTTTACAACCTTCCTCTTCTCCATCTCCTTCCCTTCCTCACTACCTTCAGCCTCACTACATACCCCAACTGGGGATGCCATAGTTTCGGGAGGGTTGGGAGCAGTTGAGACTCTTGTGCAGTATTAACTATATTCTATTTTAATAAAACCAGCCTAGAAATAAATTGGTGATTCTAAAAGAAATAAGGACACTCAAAAAAGAACACACTACTTATTTGAATTCGTTCATGTTCTCTCGTAAATGTAACAAATACAATAACCCTTTATGTATAGGTATAGGTGAAGTCAAAATGTTAAAAAAAAACCTAAGACTTCACTAAGAATTCGTGAAAATAAATTTCATATTCACCGTGACATTGGGCACAGCTTACACGTCTCTACCAACCGGATTCAGAGCGGCGAATGGTGCAAAAATGGCGTTACACTCGAAGCTGCGGGTGACAAAACGATTTTTCAACGCACGGAAGAAGGGGTATAGGGTTGAGTTTTCTGTAACAGATTAAAAAAGCAGGCGCCTTAATATTTAAATTTTAATTAATTCCGAAGAACATATTACTAGTATAAAAACCTTAAATGTTTTCTGATGAATTTCTCGGGAGGTAACTAATTCATCGCGTGGAAAAATAAAATCTACTCCATACCATAAATAAATAAATAAAAAAAACCGTTTATATTATTTCTGAAATACAATTTGGAAATTTTGAAAAACGTTTTATGGTAAGGATGTGAATTGCTTACATCCTGAGTGCATCCTTGGAATACATTTAAGATTTTTGTTACAGATTGATCAGAACTAATTCAATTGTGAATTTAGGGTAGAACCTCGTTTTTTAATCCTGTGTCGCTTCGATATTAATCACACTAAACAATCTATTTAAGGGTCAGCACCCAAAAATACACACTTTTGGCTTTCTGGTACAAGCAAAACCACTAATTATTTATCTGTTGATTCCATACGAATAGTTAGAAAGATGTCTAAGGTTTATAGTGAATACAATTCTTTAACAGTAATCTTTTATAAATAAAACAGATGAACTTTGTTTAAAACCACTTTCCATCTTCAAGACAATATTAAAATTAACCTAATATACAAAATACTGAGATGAATATACATATTTAGGACTTTGAATAGGAAGGAGAGGAAAGGTGCTTCCGAAACCGGTCGACATAATATTGAAAAATAAAAGTGGTTTTAAACATCAAGTTTATCTGTTTTATTTATAAATATGGCAAGTCACAAAGTAAATGCTTTTTACGAATAAGTAATCTTTTCAATTATTTATGAAATACATACTGTAATTTTAGGTAAAACGATAAAAAAATGGCTTTGCTGGTTTTCAAACTGCAACTTTTATTCACATTTTAGTATTTTCTTCATAAAATTTTAACGATAACAATTAATAAATTGTATTCACTGGAAACATCAGACATTTTTATAACTACTCATAAAAAAATTGCAGACAAATCATTTGTAGTATTACTTGTATAAGAACGCTACAAATTAACGTTTAGCGTCATTCTCGTGTGCTGACCCTTAAACATTTTTTGACATTATCCGGTCGCTGTAGGCTTAAAAAAGTCCATCACGTAAAAACGTACTGATCAAATGTATCGCTTAACGAATTGTAAACTCCTTAATGCGATTAAATTACTCGTTAGAAATAGCCCCAACGACTTTTTTTGTGTAAATAAGGCAATAAAATCAGGAAAACCCTTTTAAGGAACGTTTTTCTATCCCTTCCTTTGCTCAGCTTTGGCAAATGTGTATTTGAATTATTTATTATACGTTGCTTGTAACGTTCTACGTGGCACGTCAAGACTGGTGGGTATTTGTGGCTTAACCCGACCACGTATTAACGTTGGTATTTCAGTAAACGAAGCAATATAATACATAAACGACGCAGTTAGTATCTCATATTTAACATTCCCGACAATTTACGCCACGGCATTTCGGAAGCATTGCAAAGTTGCTTTGAATCAATGTAATTTTATTGAAATATTTGGTGACTGAATGTGCATCAGCATCATTATTCGAATGAACGGTTAAAAGAATCAGATGGAACGTTGGAAAGGCGTTCCTCCCCATTAAACGTCTTACTTTCTTTTTACTTTTGCTGCCTTCACTACTCGCGTTTTAACACTGTATTATCGAAACCTTTTTCGTATTGAAAAATATGGCGTCTTGTCTTATTTTTGAACAGTTAAATCGATGTTTCAAAGCTAAATAGTTCATCACTAAAGTTGCATACCAATAAAACAGTAGTTGCGTTGATCTAGAAATTCCAGAGAGATAAGTTTTTTTTAGAGTTTTTACTGGTCCAGACAAAAAAACAGACTTCTGATTTAAAGTTGTTATTTACAATTAATTAATATGTGTCATAACACATTTCATTTATATTAAAATAATAAAAGAGTATATTTTCCGCACTTTCCAGAGTGGTATATACTCCAAGTATCGCCCTGGTGAAAGACCACCATTTAGAATCGAAACGTTGCTGGAAATGGCTTTAGACGGGTTTGGTGACCAGATCTGGATATCCAGGTACTTCCCAACCTTCTTCTTTCCAATCTCCTTCCCCTCCCTTTACCTTCAGCCTCACAACATACCCTGTTTGGGGATGCCATAGTCTCACTGCCTCTAGACGGTTGGGAGCAGTTGAGACTCTTGTGCAGAATTCATATAAAACAAAACAAAAAATTGCAAATGCGAGTCGCACCGGAAACTGTAGACGTTTAAATTTGTTTGTCAGTGTTTTGACAGCGAAAGTAATGCCTTTCGACGACTATTAGTATTTTATTTAAATAGGTACCTACTTGTTTTTCCATTTTGAAAATGAGAGTGGTATATCTATGGCTAACCTTAATACAACATGGCGGGCTTAATGTTTTTCATACTAATTTTAAAACGTTATAGAAACAGTTTATTATTTGATTTCATTAAAACTACTCTCTAAACCTATCCGTCACTTATACGAACAAACTGCTATTTTCAGAGAAATCGGTCTAGCAATTTTCGAGAAAATTGAGGACTCAGGATAGACAGACAGACATTCATTTTTATATAATATAGAGAGAATTTCGTGGAAGATCACATAGTTCTGCAACTGACAGTTCCGTTTTAGCCTCTCTTTCTAGCATGTGCCTCGTTTATTGTAGAGATGGGGAGGTGATTGTGAATCTATCAGCGAAATTTTTTTATTTACCAGCCTACCTCTTTTTTTTAAAGGTCACTAAGCGTCCTTGAGGTGATATTTTACAAAAAATAGTGCTACATATTCTTTCATACTGAATAACCTACAAGAGTCCCAACCACTCTCAACCGTCTGGAGCCAGTGGGACTATGGCATTCCTAATAATGAGGCTGAATAAAGTGGGTAGGGGAAGGAGAAGGGTAAGAGGAAGGTCGGTAAGTACCTGGATATTCAAATCTGGTCACTAAACACGACTTAAGCCATTTCAAGCAAATTTTTGATTCTGAATGAGACTTAGTATCTACCACTCTGAAACGTGCCGCAAATATACTATATTTTTATTTATTCAAATTATATGGGAAATAATACATTAATTAAATACAATTTATTTGCGCACGCTGGGATTCAATTCTGCGACCCCTGGATTCGTAGTTCAGCGCCTTAACCACACGGAGGCCGTCAACTTATATAAATTAGTCAAGTATTATTGGACACAGTTAAACGTTAGGCGTACACACTCACTATGGAAGCATCCAAGTGCTAGCTACAAACGAAAGTGCTGCGATCTTTAATATTTAAAGAGAACTATTACAGATTTAGAAGATAAAATATCAAGTTTAATCAATTAAAAGTATACATCAATATGATATGCTAAACAAATAGATTTTTCATGCTCTGAAAGCTGCACATATTATGATAATGCCTAATTATTGGAATTTTGACCGAATATCAAATACGGCTTATTATAAGTGGTTGATGAATGCCCCCTCAATATATAATATGTTTGGCTGAATGCTCCCTGTCACGAGACAATATATAGTCATAATTAGTTACTTCGTGTCTCTGCACTAGAGCTAAATGAATTAATTTCTAATGAAAGCTTGCATAGCAGCAACAGCTTTTATGGCGCGTGCGGTTGGAACGTCTGGGCGCGCAGTACATGATTATTTAACTTGGGTAATACTTCATTTTGAATGTGACTTTGAAAATAGCTTACAGACAAAACGTAATGTAAGGATTCTACGCGTTTCATGCTAGTACCGCGAAACTTTAGGGAGAAATTATTATGAAACTAGGAAAAAAGTTATATTTTTTTCATTAAAATCTAAAAGACAATCATATTTTTTTTAATATTCATATTACTTTCCAGATGTTTTTTGAACAGGAATTAATACGTTTGATACGCGTAGTCGTAGTAAGAAAAAATTAAATCTAAGGTCACACTGAATATGTGTACATACTCGTATAGTAAAGTAGATACTCCAAGCTTGAAATGACTTTAGCCGTGTTTTGTACCAGCCAAGTACTTTTTAACCCTACTCTTCCTCATCTCATTTCCCTCTCCACTACCTTCAGCCTCACAGCATACCCGGGGTGCAAATAATATTAATAGGTAGGTACCTAATATATTAAAACCATTTACTTTTGAAAAACTTAAATAACTTTAGAGCATCAATGCTTTAAAGTTATTTATAATTATAATCAGCCACCTTTTTTAATAATTATCATAAAATACTGCTGCCGAAAATCGGAAGAAATTAAAAAATAATATTCATAATTTTCAATGAAAATATGAGATCGATTAAAATGCCACTTTCTAATAAGGTTTCAATGGCCGAATTGGTAAAAACGTTGCTTCCGGATAGAGTAGAAGATCCGAGTTTGAGTCTCGGTTGTGACCATTGTAATTTTTATTTTTTTGCTTTTTATTTTTCATATTTATGTTTTAGATTATTGATATTTAAATATTTGTTATTATTTGCTCTTTAGATTACCATAAATATTTTACCATCTACAGTTTCACGGTATGAGCGTCAAATACTGTATATACATATTATAACTAATGGGACTTTGTTATTTCTTCGCTTGACGTGCATTAAAAACATCACCTTTATCAAGATCAATGAGTCAAGTCCTCACATTTTAAACGGAGTAAAAAAAACAACGTTTCCTTGTAAATACAAATAGATTATATCAGTAGACATTATCATTCATACCAAACACGATTTTCATCAGGAAACGCTTAGTTTATCACTGTTTTTATGGTGTAATTTACAAAACACATCAGAACACGGTATAATTATCATTCCAAACAATTCAATTCTTGTCCATTGTTTAAAAATCTGTAGTTAATTAAGCGAAATATTTAAGGCCCAGCACCCAAAGTGGCGGTAAACGTCACTTTTTAGCATCCTAATACTAGCAATATTGCACATGTTTTAATTTGTAAATTGTAAATTGTAGATGGGTATTTAGGAAAATATCTAAGGTTTCCAATTAATAAAAAAAAATATGCTGTAATCTTTTAAATTCTATGAAAAACACACTGAAATGTCAGTAAAAGGTGCAGTTTGAAAACCAGCGCAGCCATTCTCAAACGTTTTACCTAAACTTCAAGTATGCTATTCATGAATAATTCAAAAGATTACAGTGAAAATTGTATTCACTGGAAACATTAGACATTTCGCTAACTACCCGTATATAATTAACAGATAAATCATTTGTAGTATTGCTTTTATTAGAAAGCCAAAAGTGTGTATTTTTGGGTAGATGACCCTCAAATAGTTACTATCAAGTCAAAGCTCTCTAAAGAAGAAAACTCCAAAATCGAAAAGCGACAAACACAAGGTTACCCAAGTGATAATTCAAGGAAAGATTGATAGAAGACGTAGTACAGAAAGACGTCGCACCTCGTGGCTTAAAAACCGTGACTTGTGCTAGTGCAGTTCCGCTGAGTTGTTTTAGGATGTAGCAGGCAGGATGAAGATTGCCGTGATGCTAGCAAAGCTCCAATAAGAAAGTTCATCATAAAAAAAAGACAAGCATGAATCATGAACAAGTAACAAAAAAAACATTTGACAACTTTCTCTCTGTTTTAACGAGAGATCTTTACGAGCGGGCAACCTTGCGATGGAGTGCGCCCATTAGAAGGCTGGATGCGCCCAATGTTATGCAACCCGCATAGCACCAGTGTCGGTGGTAATGTATACATCATCCACTGTAGGCGCTTTTCACCCTTGAAGCTTTCAAGTGCCGTTGACATTAATTACTTCCGAGCATCATTTATCCTGCACTCTTAGCAGCGGTGTTGGGGGAAAACAGATTTCTTGAAACTTGCTAACAGCGATTTGAATTTTTTTTTTAGGTCATGATGACGTATTTGAAAGAGTGGGCGGGATTTTACAGGTGAGATAAAGGTCACGGCTTAAATGCAACCCTACTTTGTGTAACGAGTAATTTTTCGTTTTCAGGTCACGAATTTTCATCAACTTTTTGATTTTTAACGTGAATTTGAACGTATTTAACTTTGGTTTTGTATATTTTATGGCAAGTTGAAACTGTCATTTTTTTGTCTTATTTTAACGTCATTATGATAGAATATACTTACCCGCTTGCGTGAAATTTTTGTACAGTGTTAAATATCTGGATAGTTTTGACCCTAGTATTAGTGTAAATAGTGATATTTTTGTAAAATGTCACCGCAATGGAGCTCTACTAATCTAGAAATTAGCTTTAAAGTGATTTTGAAATAACCTCCAAAATGATTAACTTTTCTCGTGGATATGCTTAATCTATGATAAATGGTTAAGGATAATAGATATTGAAAACTGGTATTAATTTAATGTATTTGTATACATGTCGCGTGCTGTTTAAGTGTTCAGATCTGTAGGATAAATTCTTGGCAGTTGTAATTTTTAAAAGTTACAGAAGGTTTGTTTTTTTGGACAATAGTACAACGAGAACAAATTTTAATGTAGTCACGAAGAGCTAGTTCTGAAAAAACTGATGTCAACGTTGTTAATCATTATTTATGGATATGACTTTCTGACGAGATGAGTTTTATATATATATATATATATTGTTTTTGTGTTGTATTTTTTATTAAATATATATATATATATATATATATATATACGAGTATATTTAATAAAAACTGCAATGTATTTACTGTCCCTGTTATATTTAGCAGTGTATACATTATTGTATGGATGTTAACTTCTCTTACATCCACAAACAAATGCTTTTAGTTGTTTTTAAATTTATTTCTATACAGTTTACAGGTAAACTATGTATAAGGATACTACTAATAATATTAAAGGGTATTGATATTGTGAAGTCTAAAGTAGGAATGATGGGTACCATGAATGGTTAAATACACATTATAGTGTTTTATTAACTCGTCACTAAGAAAACCTGTGTTGAGGTGTTCACGTGTTTACGTGTATTGATACGTATTAGTTATTTTAATTACGTTAAATATCCAATCGTTCTGATGAGGACAATATTAAATATGCATAATAGAAGAATTGTGTGAAATCTGAAATATACATGTACAATCAACAAGATACAACTTCTGTCGTACCCTGTTGACTGTAATGTCGTAATAACTCACATGTGTTTTATAAAACAAAAAATTGTTGTCAAATATGCTGTCTTCTAAGGTAATGTGTTTTTTTCTTATATTGGATGTTAATGGTATGTGTTTTTTTTCTGGAATAGCTATTTATATTCGGAAAATAGGTTTTTTCTCACTCATGTCAAAAAATAGGTTTGATTAAGAAATGTGACTTTTTTGTCGTCGTTTTATTGTATTTTCGTGAGGTTAAGTACATTTATTTCTAAATAAAAATGAAATTGCATATACAAACAGTAACGTCATTTTAAAAACGATTTTTTCAGCCATAATATTTATTAGCCGACTTGTATTGAATTTAACGCAATGCAAAATATCTCTATGGATTAACATTTTTGTTGACAATCGATTATGGTTCATTCAAATGTGCAAACAGCAGGTTGTAAATGATAAAAACTCACTAAAATATACTGAAGAATGTGCGGTGACTATTGGCACCTCCGGCACACTAGAGGATAATGAAAATAATTTAAAAAAGAACCTTTCTAGCTGTTGATAGCACGCTGGTTATTAATGGAAGTATACTAAATATATAAATATATACAGAGTACAAGTACTTAGTAACTAGAGATAATTACAGCACTTGGTAACCCCACGTGAAAGCTCGTTCCACACGTTCCGTAAATATTCCAAGCCCGACCCTAAAACTGAAAGCTCCGGCCAAAGCGGCGCCGGCCGCCGAGTGCCGCCCACGCCAAGTCATTACCGCCCGAATAGCTGCTTATTAAACGGATGCAATTTTGCGATCGTTTGGACGATCATCGAATGCGATTGGTGGAACTGATGAATTTTCTACTTTCATGTAATTATATGATCAATTTTGTTTAATTGCGTCAATTTACAAATATGGCACCAATTTTTTTAATAATCTAACTCATTTTTCTCTCAGGGTCTTTATTTATTACTATTTTTTATAGTGAATACCGCACAAGAGTCCCAACTGCCCCCAACCGTCTAAACCAAGTAAGACTATGGCACCCCCAATTGGGGTATATTGTGAGGCTGGAGATAGTGGAGAGGGGAAGGTGATGAGGAAGAGGAAGGTTGGGATGTACCTGGCTATTCACACCTAGTCACTAAGCACGTCTGAAGCCATTTAAAGCAACGTTTCGATTCTGAATGGTGGTCTTTCCCCAGGGCGATTCTTAGAGTATCTACCACTCTGGAACATGCCGCCAAAAAACTCTAATTAATTTTATATGAATTAAGTGTGGTATGACACATATTCATTAAATAAAAATTATATGCGCTCGCCGGGGTTGAACTCGCGACCTTTCGATTCCTAGTCGAGAATCTTACCACTCGATCACGGAAGCTGACATCTGATATTGAATCAAGTGGAAACGAATCAAATAAGGAGGCGTTATTAATTTAGGAAAAAAGCCCCACTACTTTCAACCAGTGGCGGCTCGTGCATTTTAGTGTGCTAGAGTGCTAAGATTGAAAGAAAACGTCATTATTGATGCTGTTGTAGCCGAAAATGATTTTTACTTTTCTTTTTAAATAAGAAAATTATATGAAGATTTTTCAGCAAGCCGTGCAATGTACCGCCAAAACGGAAAAATCCTGAAAATCTTCGTACAACAAAATTTAAATTTTGAAACAAAATAAATACATTTTCGACTACAACAACATCAATAACATCGTATTTTTATATCTTAACACTCTACCACACTCAAAAGTCACGAGCCGCCACTGCTTTCAACCTCAAAACATACCCCAATTGGGGGTGCTATAGTCTCACTGGTTCTTGACGGTTGGGTCATTAAAAAAAAATCATTAAAATATTAGCAAGCAATTAATAATACCAAATGAATTAAATCATTGTTCCGTTTTATGAACATCACCATATTACTTTCAATCCGTTGTTTCGATAACAATTGAATTTCCTACCAGATTAATATTTTTTTGCGTTCTGTTGATATCATTATCAACTGTTTCCCCAATGAATTTCTGATTAGGTTAATAGGTACCAGCCCGTAACTGTTTCCGCTAGATCGCTGCGGCGTACCTTTATTTTCGTTGGATTGACAAATTATTCGGAACACATTAGCCGCATGAACGCGTTAAAGTGTTCTGTTCATTTTTCAGACATAATTTACTAGTCTTTATTTTAGTAAAACTTCGACCTATGTGGTCAAATTTTCTGTGTGTGTGTTTTTAGGGCAATTTGTAGCGATTTCATTTATATTTACATATAATTGAATTTGCGTCATCGATCCCTTCGGCACCGGTGAACAGTCGAGAAACTCGCCAAGCGCGCGCCCAACATTTGTACACGGTTGACATTCGATACGTGAGAACGGGCCGCTTCTAGAACTCGTTCTTGTGTTTAACAGCTCGGCTGTGGAATGATTTGCCGGCCTCTGTGTTTCCTCCCTCTTACATCATGGGCCTCTTCAAGACTCACTTCTTCCTTTTCTCAAAAATACCTTCTACACAGCATCCCCAAAGATGACATGTTAAAAGCAGGTAAAAGCTACTTGTATGAACTACCCGATTTCGTCAATGTTTCAACACCCTTTAGCAAGAGCTTTTGATTCAACTTATTGATCTCTTGAAATATTTGCTGCTAACAATCTGTCGTCCTGTTTTATTTATTTACCCACATTGGTTGTTGATAATATTCAAAAAGTTCCATAGCTCATAATAGAATTGTAGTAGCGAGCTGAAAATAGTTTATTTCACCTAGGAATATCACAAATAAAAATCCTTGCTAATTTCATGACTGCTGAATGTTTCTCACGAAGACAATTATTTTTGTTGTTTTTTCCAGTCAAATAGATGGTAAAAGCTCCAGAGCTCATGACAAAAATGGGGATGTGAACTCACTATCGTTGCGTTAACCTAAAAATTCCATACCAATAAAATGTTTCACGACAGAGCTCAACGCATATTTATTATTTAAAAGTAAGACTCTGGAATAATTTGTGATAACAGCGATTAAATTGATTTGTAATAAACCATATCATGTCTGTCAATAAAATGGTATTATAAGTTCGTTATAAAATACGCAGGTTAAATCTGTACGATTTGATTGCCTCGGGTATATCGTATTAGAAGTGGGGTTTTATGCCCGTCCTTCTAGCGGAGTGTGGGAAGACTTGTAAGTATGATATAACCGTAGCTCTGCAAGTGAGAACGTGAAAAAGCCATAATACAGTAAGAAGTCTCACAATGCATAGATCAGTGTGTAGGTACTTTAAACAAGGGGTCGTAAAATCTCTCGGCAATCGGGGAGGGTGGAACACTGTCAATCTCACCCCTTTGGGAGCCATAAATATAACATTTTATCGATATAACCTAGATTTAGGAATGTCACGTACAAACATTAAATATGAACGATTTTCAGTATCTGTGAGTACGGTTTACGTCGATAAGTAACATTAATAACGTTAAATATGAAACCTTACATAATTCAGGTTTCGTTCGTGTTTAAAAAGCCTTTTAATTTTTTGCCAAAGCCCACCCACTTCTAGTTTGATATAATTATTGCAATCAAAACTTTTTTTTCTAAAGCTAATAATTTCATAATTAAGTTTTCTAATGACAGATAATTTGTTGAATTCTTATTGTTAATTTTATTTTTTTATTATAATCATTATGATGACCATAAGTTACAAAATCTCTTCTTTTAATAATTGTAAGTAATTCTTTGAGCAAAAAAGTAATTAAATGCATAATCGAATTTTAAGGCATAATTTAACCGGCCACTTGAAAATTTTCTAAAGATTAAAAATACGTTTTTGAAAAACGATGAATTTAGTCGCTATTGCCGTAACCGTATTTGAACTTGGGTTCTTCCGACAACTTATCTTAACACAGCTATTACCTCAACTTTCATATCCGCCGCGATTAAACAAATAAATTCATCGGAATAAGTATAAACTTTTCTCCTAAAAGGACGTCTTACAAAATTTGTTTATGCAGTTGCAACTTTCCCAGGATCCTTCTAGAATATAATACATATTTATTTGACTTTGAGATTCACACGTTTGAAATATTTACAATGCGAATGCAAGCACCAGTCCGGCACTAAACTCAAGCACATTCTGCCTGTGTCCACTGTCGCGCTGTCCGCGTCTGGCTCTCTTTAACGTGGAGTGATTTCTCGAGTCACGTCCAGCTTAAAGCTCCAAGCGCCTTTATGCAAGCTCGCCGGCATGCTCCGTGTATTTCCTATTCAACGTAGACGTAATCCAAAGAAATTGCATTTCCGGGAAGGGGAGTATCAACCGCGGTTATGCTCGTAACAAAGGATATAAAATTGATCAACCGGGAACGGAGCACCATAACAGAATCGAGAAAGGTTTATTTTATCACGGTATTTAATCACAATAATATTTTTACAGTCGGTTATGTGTGCTGTGTAATAAACGAGTAAATGCGTCAGCGGAAAAGATAAAACAATATTTTTTTCAATTTTCAAATAATGTCTTTATATTTCTTGGAGTAAGAATATGCATAGAGAGATACCTAAATATTTTTACCCAACCAATACAAATTTGCGATTAATCTCTTTCTCCAAGTTTTTACGTCGTATACCATGAGAGAGAAAGAGACAAAAAAAGTCTTCATATAATATTGCAGCACTTCTAAATATGTAAGAATGTTCTCCGTCCACGCTAACTTCACATCATCGAGTCGAATAACTTACGTCAACCGATTTTGAAGTTATTCCTATATTTGTGTTGATTAAAATACTTGCAGTAGTTATACAAATAAATCAAAGTTGATGGTGGTATGTGCTATGCGTGAATGTTCGAATAAGACCAAACTTAGATTATAAATATTTATTATTAGAGGTATTTCAAGAGTTATTTTTTTTTTATCGAACTTTAGAATTTTTTCAATTATATAAATTCAGAAAATCAACAAAACGCTTCCATCATTATTTCGGCAAACCTTCTGTTATTAGTGTTTGTGAGATAATTTAACTTTATGAATCATTTTTATGGTGTATTGATATTGTTTTCTTTAATGTGTTCAAATATGTTTATTAAAAATGTCCGAATTCCATGTGAGTGGTAACTAATAGACTATTCAACTTCCTTTTACATATCTTTGTCTCTTTCTATCGAGTCAGTAAAAAGTCAACAATACTGACTACACTGTTTCGCAAAAGTATTTCTTCATGTATATTCTCACTCCAAGGTATATTTATACTGATTACGTTAACATATTTTCCTGGCTGAGGTGGTGCCAAATGTTTTGAATTTAGAAGTCGAAATTAAAGAAAAACAAAAACTTTTCAATCGGCAAGGGCTTGTAAAGAAGTGGATTAAAATATAGCAATATTTTGTAACTACCCAAAATGTTTGCTTGTTACATCCAATATAACACTTTTTTAGTGGAGCAGATTCAGTAATACAGTAAACAGTTTTAACGCCCGTACAGTATATTCTCTTTCGTAGATCAAACATTTATTTTGTTTCAATTCAACCTAGACTTCTAGCCGAAGGCGCTCTACGTTGTCTCAAATAAATAGCATAAGACTGTATCATACTCTTATCATATTGTCAAGGCAGAGCGTTTGCCGGATGATTGGATTTATTCAATCGGGGTAATATCAGATTAACTTCCTCCAGTAAGTTGACTTTCTTTATTCCGATATGCACGTTAAATTGTAGGCGCTGTTTTGCGCCCTCTGTGCAATAAAGCTTAGATTATACATTACAAAAAAATAAAGAATAACAATGAGATTGAAACCAGCTCAACAGAATTTAATAACATTATGTGATGTAGAGTCCCTGAGGTGATTAAATCACTAAACGGTGTAATACAAAGTTAACCAATTAAATTATACATAATATGATATTTCATACTTTCTTTATTCCATAATATCTTGACTATAAGGCATATAATATTAATATTTTTAGCAGCAAAACCTGCGGTAAAGATGAGCTTCGGTGCGAAATTTTGGCGTTTTGGTGGATTGGCAAAGCTTTTTCTGTTGGGAATGTCTAGATCGATATCGAAGTAAGTATTGTGTTTGTGTTAAATTTGTAGGACTCGTACTATTTGGTTTATAATTATATTATGTATTAAATCTTTAAAATAAGTAGACACGGTTTTATAAAGCTTTCCGATAGCGACACAGCTGCTCTAGAACGTAAAAAAAAAACCAACAGGAGGTAATAATTACAAATGTGTGTTTTAAAAAAAGGTCCTAACTAAGAAATCACTCAGAATCCATATCGTGCAATATGAATACCACAACGGCCTAGTGACCGAGTGGTAAGACGCATGACTACGAACCCAAAGGTCGCGGGCTCAAATCCCGGCGTGCGCAAATACATTGTATGTAATTAATATGTGTTATTTCACATTCAATTCGTATAAAATAACATATACTATATTTGCGGCACTTTCTAGAGTTGTAGATACTAAGTGTCGCCCGGGTGAAATACCGCAATTTAGAATCAGAACGTTGCTTGAAATGGCTTTAGCCGTGTTTGGTGACCAGATCTGAAGAGCTAGGTACTTTACAACTTTCCTCCTTCCTATCTCCTTCTCCTCACAACATACCCCGATTGGATATGCCATAGCTCAACTGGCTCCAGACGGTTGGGAGCAGTAAGGACTCATGCGCGGTATTCACAGCTTCAAAAAAGTTAACATTTTACAATTCAACGTAATATTATAGTTTTATGTTTTACCTGAAGTTTCATCTTAGTTCGTGTTAATAGTTGGCAACAACGATAATCATCATTAAAAAAATAACATGCAATCACAGTTTCCCTATTTACCCAAAACAACCTTCAAAGTTTTTTCAACCCTAGAATAAGTTACCCACGAATATTTTCGTGGGAGGTAGGACATGGCGCAGAAGTCATTTTCCTTATTGGAAGGCGTCGCCCCGGGCGTCTAAATTGAACTGGCGTCCTGCCAGCAGCAGCGACGGGTGTTGAAGTTGAACCCATTGGACCAACCCCCGCACGTCTACTTTACGGCTAATTTTGTTGCGTTCATTTGCATTTTTTTCTCTTTTGAAGGCAGCTGAATTACATACACGTTTTATGACTGGAGGTTTTAAACTTATGAGTTTTTTCAAATTTCTTTTATGGTACGGGCGAAGTTTTCCTTTAATAATAAATATATGCCAGGCTTATTTTTTTTTAAACTGAGCCAAATAGTGGATGTGAAGAAATGTAATATTCTGGAAAATACAAGGTTTTCTATGAGTATGATATTTATTTTGTATTTGACGCATTTCATTTTGGACTGTTAATCGTTAGTAACATCACATCACACGAAATGATATTGACAACCTCCGTGGTCGAACGATTAAGATCTTCGGTTAAGAATCCGGAGGTCGCGAGTTCCGATTCTGGCGTGCAAAAGTAAATTTTCTTTATTTATTATTTGCTATTTCGCATTAAATTGATATAAAATAATATAAAGTATATTTTCATTACGTTTAGAGTGGTTGACATTTTCAGTATTGTCCCGGTGAAAGCATACCATTCAAAATCGAAACGTTGCTTGAAATGGCTTTATCCGTGTTTGGTTACCAGATCTGACTGCTTGGTTATTAAAAAAAACATACAAAAATGGTTAAGCTAAAAGGATTCACTTATTTATTTTTTTTAGTTTATTTCTAGTTTAGCTTTAATTTATTTTGTCTTTGAAAAAAATGAAAACACATTCAGAGTAAAATAAAAAGAGCCCATACGTAATACATAAAAACATATTTTAACCTCTAAATAGAAAGGGCACATCAAATTATACACATGTATTAATGCTGAGTTTGATATTATAAGTATTCATTTAATTTGTATTCACTTTAAATGAAGCATATATCGTCATTTGTTCAGTATAAAAATCAATATTGTTATCATTTTTAACTATAAATAATTTCTTCTATGAATATGTACGTTTGTACGAGTGTGAGCTTTTCAAATTTGGAACTAAAATTAATTAAAATGATCAAATTAAAATTAAACAATCTATT
The DNA here is from genome assembly GCA_022651775.1 of Drusus annulatus. Classification (NCBI taxonomy): domain Eukaryota; kingdom Metazoa; phylum Arthropoda; class Insecta; order Trichoptera; family Limnephilidae; genus Drusus; species Drusus annulatus. The sequence goes on along the minus strand of JAGWCC010000153.1, from coordinate 3,183,804 downwards.
CAAATCCTTGCCCACCTAATGAAGTATTTTAGAAGAAATTATTCTGTATTTGAAGTGGGTGGATTAAAGCAACTAATATTTCTTCTCGGCAAGTCAAGTTAAACTTGATTTTTCACGGATGACTAGTATTTAATACCAAACATTTTGCATTTCACATTTCGTCAAAACAAATTAAAATTTATGACGATGAATAAATATTTAGATCAAAGTGGATATTTTCGTACTTGCGCAAACTAATGAAGTTCGATATTTGCAAAATCATTATATTTCCTTCAACATATCGGTATTTTACCGTACGTAAAAAAGTTAGATGGATAAGTCTATTTATTACCCTTCACCGAGCTCGATATGAGAAGTCTATAAAGCCTATCTCTGAAGGCTTAATCTCAATTCGGTGAATCCTTTTTGGCTTTACCCTTCTGAAAATAAAAGTTAATACCCCACCCACTTTTATCTGAGCACATTTTATTCTTTGGCGCAACCACCTCTTTCTCAACATATCGAGCTTTCAACATTGATTTGCAGAAACTTGTTTTTCTTTATTGCGTTGAACAGCTTCCACTAATAGAAAAAAATGAATCCTACTAATTTAGACTACCACGTCTTTTTCAGGTCGGTATAACAACAAATTTAAAAAGCCGCCGATTTTTTAATGTAAAAAATTTGAATCTAACTTAGTAAAGTACCGACTTTCACTAGATTTTATAATCAACTTTAATCCACTATTTTTTTTATTAAAACCTAACCGGTTTCACATTATGACGGGCATCGTCAGACTGGTTCAGTCTGAAATTTGGTATTAATTCATTAAAATGGAGTTCTACCACGAATATAACCAGTTTTAAAATAAGAAATAACTATAACTAGGGAATTACATTTGCACAGCTTTTTTAAACTGGAATTTATGAAATAATGAAACTATGTTCAACCCTGCAATATTTATTCATCGTGAGCTTCAAAGCTTTGAAATATCCTTTTATATTATATCTTGCATATTTTTCAGTTTGTTCAACGAGAAAAAGGCTTCAGAAAAAAAAATCTTCTTACAGCTCTCTGAGAAAAAAATAAATAGTCGAACACAATTTTTATTTTATTAAATCCTTTGAAATGTTGTTGGTACCTACTTAGCTACTTGCAGTTTAATGCTCCGATAAAACTTCTCAAAAGCGCACTTGGGTGAATAGCTTTCAACTAAACCGAAGTTGAAGGAAATTTATTTCCATTTTCCGGAAGTATCGTCGATCTTAACTTGTATTTTATGTTCATGTATCAAATTTATATTAAAGCTGAGAACGTTTCTCTTCAATACAGAATGTTTATGAGTAAGAATATTGGAGTTGAATAAAATATCTTGGACGAGAATATAATGATTAAACCTTGCAAAGAAACTTAACTTTGCGAAAGGGAATACTTTAAACTTTAAACTAGTAATTTATATCTTGTCTTACTTCCAAAGCAATGAAGTTAACATTGTTAGTAAATGCCTATATTTTAGATTACCTACTTTTTTGTATATTTTAAGTTTTCGACAAAAAATCGTACTTTTTTGGAAGATAAGTAACTAAACTGACGTAAATTAGAGAGCTTAGGGGGCCTAACACGAAACATCGATATAGATTTTATCGACAATTTTTATTTTATTTTTATATGAATACCGCACAAGTCTCAACTGCTCCCAACCGTCTAGAGCCAGTAAGACTATGGCATCCCCAAATAGGGTATGTTGTGAGGCTGAAGGTAGTGGGCAGGGGAAGGAGAATGGGAAGAGGAAGGTTGGGAAGTACTTGGCTATTCAGATTCGGTCGCCAAACATGGCTCAAGCCATTTCAAGCAACGTTTCGATTCTGAATGGTAGTCTTTCATCAGGGCGATACTGAGAGTATCTACTACTCTAAAACGTGCCGCAAATATACTTTTTATTATGTTTATATGAATTAAATGTGTTATGACATATATTAATTAAATAAAAGTTATTGACGCACGCCGGGTTTGAACCCGCGACCTTTGGATTCGTAGTCGAGCGTCCTTACCACTCGACCATGGAGGCCGTCGACAATATCGGTAGTTTGGAATTCTTCCCGAGCTCGACTGCAGATCGCCAACGAACAAACGACAACTTACATCGACTAAAAATGCTTCATTTAGATGATTTGAACTAAGCATTTTTGGTCGACGTGAGTTGTCGTTTGTTCGTTGGCGATCTGCAGTCGAGCTCGAGAACGATTCCAAATTACCGACATTGTTGATAAAATCTACATCGATGTTTCACGTTGGGGTCCCAGGTGGTTTTATAAAACTACCATTCCCGGAAAATTTCAGTAATTATGAACGGCTCTGCAATTAAATTGGTGACACAACAATGCTAGTGAATACTTAGGTTTCCCGCTGCCGAATGTTTCCCGGAAAATCTCGATACGCCAATACTCGTAAATTACAAACTTCCTTAACCCCAAATTTGCCAGCGGACCAATTACTTTACAACTTTGAATGGCGGAGTGCAAATTAAAAATAGCAGAAGCGATTTACATGTTTACGAATAGAAACAAAAATGCTATCAAACAACATATAATCGCCGGAAAGGCAAAAGGGCTGAAGCCTTAGAGTATATAGAGTGGTATCAATCCAAGGCAGTGTAGTCAGTTTTTGATGATTTTTACCGGACTCGGCGGACCTGGGCGTGGCTAAGACTAAGGCTAGGGTATTTATACATCCATTCATATCACATATCGACATAATGTTTTTGTTTATTCGTATAACCACTTTTTCACAGTATTATTATCAACAAAAATATAGCATATAATCTAAAAAACCATTTAGTTGTGTCAAGTTTAGTGGCATAATAAAAAATGTGGGCGAGTCCCGCGGTGACCCAGGAGCCCAAGATCATCGCGACAGTATATAGAAGCGGTGTATTATATTTGTTGTCTCCTTCTCTCTCGTCGTGTACGACGTAAAAACCCGGAGAAAGTGATTTATCGCAAGTTTGTATAGGTTGGGTAAAAATAATTAGCTCTCTCTCCATACATTGTTACTCCAAAGCTGAAGCGCTATTTTAGCAAGATTGCACTTTAGACGTTTTTTTGTTCAACAATAAAATTCACAAGTCTCTCACTGAGTTACCTGAAGTCACAAAAAGCTAAAAAAAGTTGTGTCGCTTGAGTCAGACCTTTTTCCAAATGGTAAATATATTTTAGATGACTAAAGGGCCACAAAAGTCTTCAGAAAAAATAACTGATCAAAACTGCATACTAACAATAAATAAATAAATACGAAATAGCCTGTAAGAACTATTGAAAGTACATATAAATCAAAATAATACGTAGTATATAAGTTAACATATTATTAAGTCATAAATAAAATTAAATAATAAGATATTTGGTAAACTTTAATGTACAAGTTACTAGTAATATAAAATAATAAAATAAAAAAACTAAAAAGTCATTTAAATTTTTTTGACCAAAGTATTGTTTAAGCTCTTTTGCTTTTCCAGCGATATTATATATTTTCTTTATAGCGGGAATCGAACCCTAAACATTGCAATCTCAAAGTTAAATGCCTACACCTTATTCCATAACAGCTTAATGAGAGTCACTTTCAACCAGAAACTTTGTTTTTTATGCTGTTTTTAAATGTTTTTAACTACCGGAACCACTAACAAACAGTATTCCGGATAATACGTTTACCAACTCTTCAACGCCATAACATATTACATATGCAGAGCAAATCATCGTCAAGCCGGACCAACAGAGTTATTCAAATAAAGCTGCCTGAACATACAAAAACTTACACATTACTAAGTTTACCTATGCATTGCAGGTACGAAAAGTTCTAGAATAATAAGATAAAAAATCTTGTGATCAAACTGAACATGCCACAGCATGCCACTGGAGAGGGATATAGCTATCACGCGTAAAAATAATAAAATCCAAACAGAAACTAAATTTATTCTTTTTAAAATTCAATATCACATTTTTTCAAATGGTGCAGCTGCTGAAATCTATGTGTGTTACATGCGTCATTTATGAAAAAAATCTGGAGAGTTTACAACACAGCTATCGGTGGTATGCCTAAAATGTAAAGCTTTGCGACAACAAAGCTCTTTTCCAACTAATGTTTAAAGCGTGTAACCTCTGACCTATCACACCCTCCCCCAAACTTTCAAATCCTACCGAGGCGTAGCATTATTGTATCCAATCTCTGTTTCACATTATTACCGCATTTCAAACATTAGATATTATTCAAAACAATCTGTGTACAAATGTATTTGAGAGTTTGAAATATTAACGCCGGCCGCTGGCAGTAATGACCGTGTCGGCAGATTATTTCGATAAAAGTTAATGGCCGTTTCTGGCTGAACTCGCGTTTCGCCCACCTTCAAATATTTACCGGCCGGTCAGGGGAAGGCTTTTTGCTGACGTAACATAGTCCGGAATATTAAATTATTATGCTGGCGCAACAGCAACAAGTTATACGGCCGGGGGTGAAACCACCCCTCGGAGGCCTCGCAGCGATAACCCTCCCCTTCCCCCATGGAATTGTAGGATCTAGGCTGTAGGATGTAGCCCCCTATGCCTTTATGACGTGTGCTTCGGCCGTAATGGGTTTACACGGGTTTGCAATGCGAGCATTATTCCGAACAAACCTAACTGATCGCTAAAAGGAACCGGGTGTGTTTTTGAATGCAGTTTTCCCATTGGGGATTGTACTGCTAATTGATTGGATACGAGATTTCGTCTAGGTACGCTTTCAGGGAATTACATAGAGATCCATTTAAAGATAAATACCAAATTAATGCTAAACTATTAGGTGTACAACTTCCGCCGTTTTCCTATAGATTGCTTTAGCGGTGAATAGTGGTCGAAATAAATAGATCAAAGACGCCATGCAATAAACTTAGGCATCTGTTGACATAACCCCATAGAAACATTAGTCGATTTGTGTCTGTATCATAAAGTTATTCTCGATTGAAAATGACAGTTTAAGTGCCAAATTCTTGTAATTTGTAGAAGGTTTTAATTTTCTGCTTCAATATGAAAAAAATCTGCGGCAGAGGCTCATCGGATGCTCTCAAATACTTAGTGAGACCGTTATTAGTGAGTGGCTTCAACGCTTCAAGAACGGTGATTTTGACGTTGAAGACTGGCATAGCGGTGGAAGAGATAAAACGAGGAAAAGGAGGAAAAGAAGAGAGGAAACAATTGGCGATCGTTATCAAACGCAATTAGTGCAAACTTGTACACCAAATACATAAAATTTGATTTATTTGTGGCTGCAAAAACTGCTTCTTGAAATTCTTACACAATTATCACAGTTGGTTTTTTCACAATTCAGCTCGGAGTGTCATTTCAATCACGAGATATGGCGCTTTGAAATATCAATTAATGCAGACGATTCAAGACGTCATTTTATTTGTTCCGTGTTTTTCAATTGCATAACAAGAAAAACTCGAGCAAAATTGTGCACTAACTAATAGTACATTTTTTACATACGAGCCTGTTCAAAAGAAAAGGTGAATTTTGAATTTTCGCGGGCTGCGTATATTCGACTATCGAATTTTTTTTTGTTATGTTGGTACACATATGTTTATCATATTTTAGCATTATCAGCCATTTTGGATTAGTGGTTTGTTTTTGACAACTAGAAAGGTTAGTCATGTTTTTGTGTGTTCTTCGATTTTTTTACTTTTGAAAAAAAATGGATCAAAGAATATGTATTGAAAAAATGGAATAAAGTGCTCCAACGCACTTCAAATATTGACTGTGGCATTCGGCGAGTCTACTTTGTCTCAAAAAAGTGTTTATAAGTGGTATAAGCGCTTTACAGAAGGTCGAGAAGATGTTAATGACGATGAGCGTCCTGGAGTTGCAACCACGTCAACAAACGAAGAAAACATCGAAACAGTGAAGAAAATGGTTTTGGAAAATCGTCGAATCACTATTAGGTAAGTTGCAGAGGACGTTGGCATATCAATCGGCTCATGCCATGCAATTTTCTCGGATGTTTTGGGCATGAAACGTGTGGCAGCGAAGTTATTACCGAAATTGCTAAATTTTGAGCAAAAGTAACGTCGCATTATTATCGCTCAGGAGTTATGACGTTAAAACCAAGGCACAATCATCCCAATGGAAGCGGCCAGAAGATCCAAGACCGAAAAAAGCACGCCAAGTTCGATCAAATGTGAAGGTTTTGCTCACTGTTTTCTTCGATTACAATGGCGTGGTGCATCAGGTTGTACGGTTAATAAGGAATACTACAAGGAAGTAATGCAACGTTTGCGTGAAGCAATACGGCTCAAACGATCGTAATTGTGGAAAAACAAATCATGGATTTTGCATCACGATAATGCACCAGCTCACACATCAATGCTTGTTCGTGATTATTTGGCCAAAAACAACACCGTTATCATGCCTCAACCACCGTATTCACCAGATTTGGCTCCCTGCGACTTTTTCTTATTCCCGAAACTGAAGAGACCAGTGAAAGGAAAGCGTTTTGCCACCATTGATGAGATAAAGTCAGAATCGAATAACGAGCTGATGGCCATACCGAAAAGCGCATCCCAGAAGTGCTTCGAGGATTGGAAGAATCGCTGGCATAAGTGCATTATATCTGAGGGGGATTACTTTGAAGGGGAGAAAATGGATATTGATGAATAAATAAATACTTTTCGAAAAAATTCGAAATTAACCTTTTCTTTTAAACAAACCTCGCATACATCAAATACATGCTTTTGTCTCTCCCTGTCCGAGCAAACAGGTTTTCCATCTTGTCTTGTCCGTTAAGAAGTCATTAATGCAATTGTCCTACACTAGAAATCACTAGATTTGGTTTTTTTTCGGTATTTTTGTATTGTTATCTCGGGGTGAGTTTATTCCCTTCGATAAAATATCAACGTGATTGCGCTAGACAGGCAACATCTATTTCGGCTTATTTTCGATGATAAAACATGTTCCCGGCCGATAAATCTTCGTTATAATTCTACGTAGAATAAGATTTGCTATAAATTTCTGTCTGACTCCTCCGTGTTAGGAGAAATTGATTAAGGGTCTGTCTCTGTTTCATTATTAAAAGACTCTGGTATTTCTCCTGGGCGGAATACGAAGCTCTTCTTTCTATTCGCGTTCAGTTAACGCGTCGTTATGATCAATTACGTATTTGTATTTGTACATACGTATTTGTTATCAACAATTTACAATATTTAATTGTACTCAATCAACTTTGCCATCAAAGTGTGCCAATAATTTAAATGCTGTAAGTGTATGTACGAGTATATATAGGTCTATAGTAGTATTCTTCTGGGGCTCTCTTACCGGAGGTTGTCTATCATCAAGGAAATCTTTCCCCTGCAAATCCTGCCATCACGTTTCCAATCCATTATGTGCGGCGCCTTTAATCTTTCTTCCAATGAATAATCAGTTGAGTAATATTGTACTAATTTCTCCTCGTGATATACCAAGATATTCGACTTCTTGTTTTTGTATTTAGTAAAACTTCGTGATATTTAGCCATTCGATGAGAAGCTTCTTAATAATTTTAATTAGAATAAACTTAAAAAATGGAATTGACAAATTGACGGCTTAAAAGGTTTCTTGTCTTGTAGTGTCTTCAATATCAAAATGAAACAAAACGCTTAATTTAAATATTAATTTTAGACTTTGTAAGAAGTGAAAGATTTTCCATAAATAAAAATGAATAGTTTATTTTATACACCATCTAGGTGTACAACTGTGCTCGGGTAAAGCTTGCATACCAATACAAATATGGCTGCCTATATCGCGAGAAATTGTTATAATTTTTTTTACAAAGAAATTATAAAAATGACGATTTTTGAAAAGGCTTAGGAAGCATAATTGACAAAGACGTTTCTCCCGGATAGAGTAGAGGTTCTATATTTAAGTCTCGGTCTCCACCTAATTATTTTTATTTTTGTGTCCTCTGTTTCATATTTCGTTGAAAATTATTGATATTGTTCTAATGATTACCTTTCAAATTTTAAATAAAAGTAACATTGTTTTGACACCACTTTATTAGATACATAAACCAACCGGTTTCGGGTCTACCTGAACCTTCTTCAGGGCTAAACAATACATATTTGTTCGGCCCTGAAGAAGGTTCAGGTAGAACCGAAACCGGTTAATATATGTATCTAATAAAGTGGTGTCAAAACAAAGTTACTTTTATTTAAAATTTAATTATGTCTTTCCACAAAGTGAGTGCTTCATGTCAAAGTTTGATTACCTTTTACATTAGATATCTTCCTACCCAGCACCTATCAAATATGCGTCTATTAATCCAAACGTCAGTTTTATATAAACTTGTGCGCACTTTTTTCTTCACATTTCAAAGGTTTTTCGTCACTTCGTGGTCACATTTCGTATTATTCTCAGTTTTATAAAATAGATATTCTCACCGTTTAATATTTCCTTTGTTCGCTTTTGGCATTATCTCGGTGAATATGAGACAAACAACAGTTTGGTTAGTACAATATGGTTTCTGAAATGAAATAACATTTCTTCGCCTTTGTTTTCAACTTTCGCTTGAATTAGTTTTGATTTATCTGGCGTAACGTGACATGTTAAATTGTACCAAAAATTTCCACGAAGTTACTAGTATTTAACTTCACGAACTATATTTAACCTTATTACGCGTGTAACCACGACAAAATGAAAAGTTTTAACCTGAAACAAACGTGTTTTGGTGTTTTTAAAAATATTCCTTTCCTGGTGATTTCGTGTGGTAAAAAGTATAACTTCATCCAATTTCCTACGCCATGGGGAATATTGATATCGTTCGTATAAAATTTATATTCTGCAGGTAGCACTGTGGCACCGAGCAACACACAATAATATATCACACACCAATTCGTTACAACGCAATTCTTTCCGACTGCCACAGCTGTCTACAACTCAATAAATTTATTTTCGACGGGAAAATTTTTCCGAATGTTATTTCATTAAACGATAAAATAAATTCAATAAGTAACATATCTTTTTTGTGTGGGTTTTTACAACATGATTTATATCATCCTTATATTTTCATCATGTTACTTATAGGTTAGCTATTCTTTATGCGCACGATTCTATCATACCTACATATATTGTTTTTAAACAACTTCCTGTAGATATATCTCACGTAAGACTTTGTTGCATATTTGCCATAGCTGTTTTTATAAAAATACCTTAAAACATAAATAAGAAAGAACGTTGCTTGTATTTGCTAGTGTTGCGCAACATTTTCCATTTGATGCAAATTTCAGCAATAAGTCTTCGAGGGGAATTTGCTTTCATATCCGTTGCAGTTTCAAAATTGTTATTTTATTCCGGCATTTTCTCGGGAACTAACAAAATTCTTTCCGTAGAGAGATAAAAAGGCGAGCATTTCCGTCGTATTGACGAAGCAATATATTCGTAATTCGCGCCAGAGTTTGCATTCAAACTATTTTATGGAAATTCTTGAGATTTTTAAGCATGCAAATCTCGAACCAAGAGCTCTTACGTGCAGTGAAAACAATATATATTTTGTAAAGATTGTCACGTTGCAAAGACTGTATATTTTTATTTTTTTTCGGCTTTAAAATAAAAACCTTAATTATGGAGAAAATTTTCACAGGAAGTTTTAAGTTTATATCGAGGGTTAAACGATATAAACCTTCAATTGTACATAACCTATAATGTCAGTTAAAAAAATGACTCCCTATATAAATTGACAAAATATATCGAATGTTATTTTCTGCGTTCCCGTAGAACGTATTTAGTCGTATATCTATAGTTTATATTATATGGTCTTTTTTCTGACAGAACGCATTGAGTCGTAAAAAAAAAATACGTTAAATTTTCGCATTTTAAGTGAATTATCTTTTCGTAGCATTTTTACTCGCAGATTAGTTTGGAAATTACTTATACTTTTTATGGGCAATGATGAGTAATATAAAAAAATAAATTATTTATCTAAATATATATGGGATTATTGCTTTATAAACATAATTTTTCTTTTCGGTAATATAATTGTCTGTTTTAAAGTCGTTACTTATATGATTACATTGTGTTTATGTACCATTATATTTATTTTCTATTGTTTTGTAGTAAGTACTTTAATTTATATGCTTGCATCCTTCATATAGTGTATTTTTATATTTACTCTCTACATGTATATTTGATATTGTATTTAATAAATAAGTGTAGCCTTTATTACTATTACTCATACATTGCTTAGTAGTATTACATATTTAAGCTTATAAACTAATTAACTAACTATCACACCGTTTCACCGCAGGGGTAGGCAGATAGGACAGACCGCCATACAACTCGGTATTGGCACACACTCCATCGTCTCATACATACTGACTCTTCGCATGGCCTGACGCAAGTATTTAATTCACTTGATCGTGCCATGTCTTCCTCGGTCGTCCCCGACTTCTTCTTCCATTCATTTCGCGTCATATATTTTTCACACTCATTTCTACGTTCATTCGCTCTACATGCCCAAACCATCTAAACGTCCCTTTCTTGATTCTATTCATTACCCTTACATCAGCCTTGCATTCTCTCCGGATATCTACATTTTTAACACGATCATATGTGGTTTTATCGCACATACGCCTCAGGAATCTCATTTCCACAGCATTCAGTCTATTTTCATTCTTCTGCCAGTTCTATGCCTTACTGCCATACATCAGGGTTAGTATGGTATATATATATTTCGTTTCTTTGGACTAATTTTTTTTATTTGCGCCAACAGCGTTCAGTTCTCCATTAATGGAGTTTCCTGCATCCACCCTTGTTTCTAATTCTTCTAATTAAAATAACTAATACTTAAAAATACACAAACCCAACACTTTAACTAAAACACGTAAACACCTCAGCATAAGTTCTCCTCCCGAAGTGTTCTTGAAACAATATAATATTTACATAACCATTAGCAGAACCCATTATTACTACTTCATATTCCACAAGAGCAACACCATCTAATATTATTTGTTTTGCTATCCTTATACATTATTTACCTGTAAACTCTGTAATGTATAGAATTTTTTTTAAATAGCCTTTTGGCCACACATAGCATTTGAATTAAATCAATATCTTACATTATATTATACTTTTACATATATTGAAAAAATGAGTCTTTTTAAATATGACCACATTTTATATATATAATACATTTTATCTGCATTCGTTTATGAAACTTAATGCATTCAGTATAATTGTAGATACTTTGTACTTTCGTTTTATGTAAAAGTTGACGGCGGCCCAAAAAGGGTATATTTATTGACTATTGCTGTAAATATCTATGTATCTCAGCCGTATAAAATTGTGTTTGTACCCTCATAAGAAACAATGTGTAAAATCCCCCCTCAAAAGTATTTCTTCGTGCCCTTAAAACCCTCGGAGCAAAAATGCCTTTCACGGGATTACATTCTCACCCATTTTACGATGGCAGTGATTTCGTTTTCAAGCGCAGCATTTTCTGAGTTAAATCCTCGCTTGAAATTTCTGGCTACATCTTAAGTTGTCCACATAGAACATAAATACAATGTGGGGAGCTTCTAGAAAATTTGACGTGTTGTTGAATTTGTTCCGCCTTCGAAGCTTTCCAATCTGTCAATTTCAGTCTTAAGCTTTAAGCTTTCTTCGTTTGCATTCAACAACCAGTGCACTTTTGCGAAACAGGTTTTAAGCTGCGCTTTCCGAATTTCCGGGCGCAGTTTATTTAGGTATTAAAACATGTTTTGCATATGTACCGTAAACACTTGAGTCATGAAAGGCAAATGTTGTTTTACAAACATTGGATGCTCGGTTTAGAATAAACGAACGTCATATTTGTTTGTTTCCGTAACATAAGATATTTGCACAGTTTTTCTGTTTGAACTTTTAAGGGAAAAATAATTATTTTCAGCTCTCGACGTCAGTTCCATCAACTATGAAATTTTGTAACATCAACTTTATTGTCATAAAAAAGGACAAGACACGTTAGTATTGTTTGTTAATTTTTCCATGGTGAGAAAAAAGATTTTTACATAAGGATGTTGGTATAAACTTTGGTAGTAATTACTTAATGAGTATATTCATCATATTGAATCTATACAGCATTGTTTCTTACGCGGAATTGCATGGAGATTAGGGCGAGAAAGAGACGATTATTTATATGATGAAATTTAAAACACCAATTGAAAATTTCTTTATTAGAAAAGCGTAGGAAAGACTTTGATTTAATTTGCATTTTCAAAATTATTAATTGTATAATTGAATCACTTTCTTTGTTGCAACTCATTCAGATCAACATTTCTTGCCGTAGACTCAGAACCAATAAATTGCTGTTCCTTAATCATCACTCTACTAATTATGGGTATCATTCTCCACTGTCTAGAATGTCGAGACTTGTTAACTCAAACCATGGTCTTGAAATTTTTGGTTCCAGTCTAAATGATTTTTATCATTCTTTAAGACTCTACCAAAACTTTGACTTGACCTTGGCTTTGATTCGAATGTTCTTTCATGTATATATTTTGTCTTTGCTTCATTATAATAGTCTATGCTGTTATTTCTCCGTTGCTCTTTTTTCCCGTTTCGTGTTATGTATTTTTTTTTGTAATTGGACAATAGTTTATAAATAATATCTATCCGTATATATGTGCCAATGAGGTTTTCGGGTATTTCACAGCTCGTAAAAGCTCAAGCGATATATGACACAAAACTATTCTGGAGTCGAGTAAATTTAATAACTTCTTAGTGCAGGAGATAATCCATACGTTACCACTGTGAATTCCTCTCAAAGCCATTATTCGCCCCGGCATCCAACTCAACCCTGCCTAGGAATCTAAAGTTATGCAAACTATTCTGCATGTTGTATGAATATTCCAGCGCCAGTGCTAACTTCCCTCTTGGGTATTTCTTTATGCTCTGCCAGTGTTCTTCGTGAAATATTTGCCGGCTGATGCTCTTTTTCATGCAGTGTTAACGTGAAAAAACACTATCGCATTTCTTAGACTTTGTGATATAGTAAAGAGGAGAAACAGTGACAAAGGGTGACGTCTCTGGCTTGAATCTTCGTTAATAAACAGCAAAGTTCACCACACAGTTTCATCCACCTTCTTAGGGGAGAATTGTGTTTGTTTTTATTTATTTGTTTGTAGTTGTTTCGGTTTTTTACCAGGCTTAAAGAATGTACGTTTTCAAAGTTTTGCAATTTTTGTTCATGTATCTTGTATATTTTTATGTGCCGTCATTAATACAATTTAAAACAATCAAATTCGTATTTAGTAAAGTTTTATACCGGGCTCACATAAACCACATGTGAAGCCAGTAGCGCAAAAGTGGTCTAACCATCACGTGTTTGAGAAATGGAGTTATTGATCTAATCTACACTGTTTTGTGACAAACTACACGAGAAAACTTCGACAACCCTCATGCCCACAAGGAAAACAGATAGCGCCATGAATACTTATTCGCAATAGTGGTCTAACCATCAAAAACATGCTATAATGTGAAATTTTCAAATCTTTCACGATACTATTGCAAAGATATCTACAAAACAAACAATTTTTGAACACATATCTGCTGTATCTTTATATGCAATAATTAATACATTTTAAATCACGGCAGGGTTATGTGATAAAGTGCCGTCTCAGGGTATCCGTTAGCGCACTTAATTCTATAACTGCAGACTGCAGTATTTCTTCCTTTAATGCCCCACTTTAACTTAGCGAAAATCGTGTTTACTGCCTTGGAAGTGCAGCTTTAAAGTTCCTCCCGGATTAATTAAGTCTGATGTAATCATTATTTTGTCTCCCTCGCCACAAACATTACTCCGTCTCATAGAATTTTTCTCTTTTTGTTAATGGGAGTGAATTCCCGTGTTTTTATGGCACTAAGGCGCCATTGAAAAATGACTCCTCTCTCGCAAATAAGGCATATTTTACTAGGTCCGTATTACTTGAACGTAGAGGGCGCATTAGCACTGAAGCCTATATTTGCTTACAGAAAAGCCGCGCGGCGCTTTTTGTGACGTTGGGATTAAATTCTGGAACAGTTTTGTGGTTTTGATAGAGACTTTTCCAAGTTTTTAAACTTAAAACGCTTTTGTTTTGTAAATATTTTTACAAACAGTATTTATCTTTTGGTATTGCTCAACGGGACATTTACATCAGAGTATTTGAGGTCACACTACCCTCTAATGGCTTTGTCATGTTCAACAAAACACCCTTCCATCCCTGTACATTCCATCACCTGTAAAAATGTTAATAAATACATCGTACCTAATTTTGTTTGTTAATTCAAATGCGTTTATTACAGAGGCTTAGAGGATAGAATTTTGTATTTCAAAGCTTGTTCCGGTTTCTGTCTAAGTCTCAGATTGTTTATTAATGGAATTTTTCGGCCATGAATCTAAGGAAAACTTGAATTAATAAACAAGTAATAACTTGTTTGCCTATGTCTAAAATAAAATTGACCATCGAAGCAATCAACTGAAAATAGGGTCAATGCCCGATTGGAAAATGAGGTAAAAACGGAAGAACCTAAGCTGGCAGGAACACAATAGACGAGATGAACGAAAAATAAAATTGCTGGTTGTACCCTTAAGTTGTGTGATATTTTTTTTTATTATTACGTAAGATCCTTTCTTATTTTGGTTTACTTTAAATATGCTGTAAATAATAATAACATTTATTTTACTACGTATTACTTACATACAAAGACACAAAATTTTATTTGGTCGTATAATCGAAATTAAAGATAAACCTTAAAGTATTATTACAATATGAACTGTTCATTATATCAGTGGTTTTGAAAAATCGCGGGATATCACTTGACTTCTCAAGAAAAAAATTAAGTTGCTTTAATCCACCCATTTCAAATATAGAACAGTGTCAGCTAAAACACATTATTTGAAAATATTATTTTTTAAATTTGATAATTTCAATTGACGTCAGTTCCGAATTTGAAAATTTCACAATCATATGGTAGTACGTACTCACAAAGCAAATTATTTGTTGTTAATAGTGTTTTTTAAATAGTATTTCTTAGTGAAATGTGTATTTAAAAACGACTTGTTTATCTTGTATAAAATTTATACAAAATATGACATATAAGTAAATACCACGCAAGAGTTCCACTGTCCGGAGTCAGTGATTCTATGGCATCCTTTATTAGATGAGTCATGAGAAAAATATAAAGAGAAGAGGTGAGATGAATTTAGGAAACATCTGGCTATTCAGATCTTGTTAAAACATAACCAAGCTTTTTATAGCACCCTTTCGATTCTAAATGACATTCCCACTGTGGCGATGGTGAAATTATCTTTCGACGTAAATTTATTTATTTATCTATTTTATTGGTTCCTCAATTTGCGTTTTTGTCAATATAAATAATTCTAAAATGAAGCAGACACTGTTATTTTTTTAATTTTAAAAATTTATTCGAAATCTTGTTAATACAAGTAAAAATCTTTTTCGGACCATGTTTTTCGGGAGCTCATGAATTTAGACCACGTCAGTGAAATGTTCAGTTCAGTGATTCATTATTTTGGGAACTCTTTCGGTTGACTGAACAAAGCTTTCACAAAATTTTATTTATTCATATTTCAACGTCATTGGTGGGCGATGCTTTTCAAATAATGGATTGACATTGAATTGGCGACTTTAACAATATCGTCAAACGTTTTAAGCTTAACCATTTATATATTTGTTTTCTTTATAATTGTCATATATATTTATCAAAAAAGCGAAGCTAGCAGTCCACGACAGAGTGCTTATACCAACCTTGATGTATGGTAGTGAGGCATGGAACTAGCAGATGAAGGATTAAAGTAGACTGAAATATGAATAAATATGAATGCTGTGGAAATGAGATCCCTGAGGCTTATGTGCAGTAAAACCATGTGTGACCGTGTTAAAAATGTGGATATCCGGAAAGAATGCAAGTCTGATGTAGTGTAGTGTAGTAAGTGTAGTGAATAGGTCTGAATAATAAGCGTCTGAATAAGCGTAATGATGGTTTGGGCATGTAGATCGAATTAACGAAGAAAACAGTGTGAAAAGAATATATGATGACAAATTGAATGAAAGAAGAAGTCGGGGACACCCGAGAAAAACATGGTACGATCAAGTGAATCAAATACTTGAATCGGGCCATGTGAAGGGCTCTTTTTTTTTGATTTTATGGATTCTTTCGTAATCCTCTACTAACTAGCTGGGGCTTATACAAATACCCCTCATAATGTCTATCTAACTAGTACTGCGGCTCATTAGGCCTTATTACTATCACCATCTGATGGTTTTATTTACTTGACTGAGTTTATTTTTACATTAGTGTTTTCTTAGGGAAAAGATCTTTACTGGATTAAAAACCCTAAGCAAGGAATGTGAAGGGTCAGAATAACAGAAGAGTATGTATGAGACGATGTATAAATGTGAAAGAAGCAAAGAGTGTGTGCCAAGACAGAGTTGTATGGAATTCTGTCCTCTCTGCCTACCCCTGCGGAGAAACGGCGTGGTGGTTAGTTAGTTATATTTTATCTGTCGGTTTCTGTGTCAATAGCCAGGTACTTTTTAACCTTCCTTTTTCCATCTCCTTCTCCTCTCCCATTACCTTCAGCCTCACAATATACCCTCATTGGGGATGCCATAGTCTCACTGACTCTAGACGGTTGAGAAAAAATGGCTGGCTGCCAATATAATGATACCTCTTTAAGCTACCACCTAACCTAACCTAGTTTATTATTATGATAGTTGTTCGTGAACATTTCAGCACATGCGCGTCATATTCTATTTTTTTGCATAATTGCCTTGGATATAAAGAAATTGTACAAAAAGTTATATCATAACTATATAAATATGTATAAAATATATAATATTTTTTCTGAAACAGCATTTATCTTGAACGGTGGGCTCTGGCGTCATGAAATTTGCACATTTTTTACTTTTGAATTTTTCATGTTAAAACTATTTCTAGCTTGCTGCATCATTTCCGTCATGGGTTATAGAGCTTTAAAATAAACATGTATTTATTAAGGAGAGCTGTATTTAAAACTACTCCCACTATCAACTTTAAAGCAGGAAATATATTTGCTTGTCTCAGCTGAACCTCACGAACGGTTTGCTATTGCGTCATAAAATTTGTATAACCAACATGTCTTGTGTTTATGTTCCATATTTTTCACCTCAAAGCCGGTAGTGACTATTTGATAAAATTAGTTGCTCATGTTCTTCAAGTAATATTTTTAGGGAATGGAAGAAGTCTTGCGACCTTTGGTGCATATTTGTTCCACAAATCGTTCCACAAAATATTCCAAGAAACACTCCCCTGTTTCAGATTAGTAAAAACGAACACTAGAGGATCACAGTGGTCGGTAGGCCGAAGTTTTAATTAAAACAAACAAACAGACAAAATTGCCGTCAATGTAAAACAAACAAACTTAAATCGAGATCAGGTTTACCGTTAAAGAATTTATCACCCCCGGTGGCAAATACAAATTGCCGAGTGGTAAAACGGTTATAAACATTAAAAAGTTTTGACCTGGGTAAAACAGAATTTTGTAAAACTTTCTTGGATCTTTTTTCCACCGAGAACTGAGATCGCATGCAAAAACAAACAAAGGAAATATTACGCTTCTAGAATAATAACCTCCGGTTATACAAGAAGACTTGACTTTACTCGATTCTAAATTGTATTTGGTTGTAATAATAATATCAGGACTGATTCTTTCAAATATTTGTTTGTACCTAGATTGCATGTAGTGTACTTTTTGGCTTTCTAGTACAAGCAATACTACAAATGATTCATCTGTTAATTCTATATGGGTAGTTAGAAAAATGTCTAAGGTTTCCAGTGAATACAATTATTAAACAATAATCTTTTGACTTCTTTATGAAGAGCATACTAGAATATTGGTAAAATGTCTTTTCGTGTTCCGAAACCGCATCTTTTACTGACATTTTAGTATGTTTTTCATAGAATTTAAAGAATTACAGTTGTAAAATTGTATTCACTGGAAACCTCAGATATTTTTTAAACTGTTCATAGATTTTTTTTAAATACATCATTTGTAGGGTTACTTGTGTTAGAATGCTAGAAAGTAACATTTAATGTAATTCTTAAGTGCCGACCCTTAACTGCACGGAATGTAAATACAAGAAAGCTATACTATCATATATCTTCAATCAATATGAATATAATATAATCAAACAAATACAATGTACGTAATACTTACGTGTACTATTTATTCTAACTTTTCGTATGAGCAAACAATTTATATATTTTGGTAAAAAGCAATCACTTTATGGTTTGATGTATTTAATGAAATGAAAAAAATACTTTGTATAAGACCACGGATATTACATTAATTCTTTTCTCATTGTTGTGTTATTTTATATTTTCTTCTCCCTCTGTTCGTATATATAATCGTACACTTTGTATTTTTCGTTTAGTTTAATTTTGTACCCTGATGATGCCTAGGCGAAGCGAAACCGGCCGGTTATAAAAAATATAATAATATCCGTGGTCATCTTATACAAAGTTACTTTTTAATTTCTTTAAATAATTTATACAGTATCACTGTAAAATGTATGTATAAACCCACTTGGGCGTATACAATTAAATAAATAATATCGTACTACGTAGAGCCCTGGGTTAATCCTTTTTTTTCCTTCTTCTTTAGTGTCTTTAATCTTTTAATAACTGTTGATAATTTATCTCACTTGTCCGAACCTTTTCACAGTTTGCGACCCCTAAACATGTTAATGCCTTTTGATAATTCATAAATCCTCTTTTAATCTAAGTAGAATAGCTACGGCAAGGTTGTTTTATCCAAGATATAGATTAAACCGAGGCTTAGTCAAAAATTGATTTAGCTTGCATAATATTCTTAACTTCGCTCTAAAAGGTGGTTTCGACTTGTTCGCCAATTTTGGACCTTTATGCTATTTGAATTAATGCAGTTAATGGCTATTTTAAAAAGCCTTCACTATTCAATCTGGTACAATGGCCGTCAAATAACGTTGCACAAAATAAGTCGAGATAGAATGAAAATCTAGTAAACTTATCAACTAGCTTTCGGTAACTTATAAAATGAAATATATATCAAATAACGAAGTTTCAAATATTACATTTTTATAATTCCTATGAAATGAAAATGAAATAATAACTTTGTATAAGACCAGATATTTTATTTTAATTTTTATAAACATCATCAGGGTAAAAAATTAAATTAAACAAAAAATACAAAGTGTGCGGTTATTTATGTACACCGAGGGAGAACACAATATAAAATAAAATAAGAGGACAGTGAGAAAACAAAAGAATAACATTTTAATTATAGCAAAGGAACAGAGAGTAAAAGACAGATATTATGAAATGAAAGAGACAAAACGCAACTGAGAAGGTGATTAAAGAATAATGATACCATAAATGAATTCACAGGAAATATACCTGGACAAATTTAACTGATTATTAAGAATATGACTATTAATTTGTATGGCTTTCTTTATTTCTAGTGTTTTTAAATTATTTAATCTGTTGCCATGACCATTTTTGTAAAAAATATGACCACCGGTGCTTTTTTTAAGGTATGATCTTTTTTAAAAAAGTGATTGGCGAATTCTGATAAACCCTGGTTATGAAAACATCTAAGATGTTCTTTGACTCTAACATTGACATAACGAAACATAAAAAAACCTTTAAAATTCAAGATCTAAATCTAAGTTATAAACATTTTTCGTTATTAATAAGAATGACGGTGCCTACCATCCTACATCAAAATATTAATCTTATTTCCAATTAAAATCAAAAACTTTTTGGTCCTCAAAAATCGAATCAATACTAATTATTTTGCTGTAATGAGATAAATTAAGTTCGTCGGAAACTTTGACGTATAACGAATTTCTATGATGCGTAGTAAATTCATATTCGCAGTGATAAAAAATCCCGATATTCGTTGAAATGACATTTTACCATCTTGCCAACAAACATTCATCTTAATTCCGTTAAAAAATCAATAAGTTCTCCGTCCGGGAAAATCGAATCAATATGAATTATTTGTCCGTAATGAGATAAATGAAGTTCTCGGGAAGTTTTCGTTACGCAGTGCGACGGTAGTCAATATTATATCGTTAGCCGGGATCTTCCTCGTGCAGGCTGAATGGGATTGATTTGATTTCGGGCGGAAATTGGCTTTCTTTGGCCAAACTTACCCGAATCGGTTGTTTGGGAAAATAAAAGCTAGAAGGGGAGCAAATGTATTCAGCAATGTTTATTTTTCTGCGATCTTAGATTTTTTGTCAATTGTAAAATTATTATGAAAAACATATTTAACATTTCGTTGCTGGAAAGGCCTATTTGAGAAATTTACGCCAGAACACTTTAAAGTTTTATTTTTGCTTTACAATAAAATTCAAACGTCTTCAGTACCTGGTTGGATTTTGAAAAAAAGTTAATTCAGGTAACTCAATGCTCTCACTGAGATGCCTGAAGCGAAAAAAGCTAAAAAACGTCCCAAACTTCGAAGTCCTTGAGTCATGCCTTCTCTTAAATGGAAAATATATTTTAGATGGCTGAAGGGGCACAAAAGTCTTCTGAATCAAACGAGAGTCAGAGTATTCGAGATTGATCAAAACTCCACATTTATCTCATTTAAGTTTTGCTAAAGGCCTTTAAGGCTTGAAGGCTTCCTTTGCCTTTCCAGCGACGATACAATCTATGCGCATTTTAATTATCAATAAAATTAGTGTAAAAGTATCTGTTAGTGCACATGTTTACGATAGTTACCACGAAATTAAGTAACTTGTGATAATACTCCCTCTCTAAGCACGAGAATTTTCTCAATTAGAGAGGTAATCATTACAATTTAGAAATTATAAGGGTAACGTGAAAAATATTTATTTATATACCTACTGTTAATATTAAGTTATGAAATGTTAATTATGTAAAATAAAACAAAATTCGCCCTCTTTGCACCTTTCCACTCAAACTTTATCCTCAAAGGTTTGGGAAACTTGTCACTATGAATTCAATTCGGCTGGAAAGTAAACCGCCTGCTTAGGATTACCAAAAACTATTACAAGTTGGAAGGCTTTGATTTTATGACTAACGTTCTAAACGAAGCTTTCTCTTTGTGGTACGTTATTATCTTTTTCTAGAGATATTACGTATTCTTCGTACTAGGCTTTTTTCTTTATCTCAACATTTCCGTTGCAAAAGATACACACTTGTAAAACGGTTTCTAATATATATCGATTTGAAGTGCCTACCTTCTTTAAAAATAATACATTTGGTTTTGAAGTGAACACAACGTTTGATGATTTCTTTATGAACCCCTTTGAAGGGAAAACATGTAAATGATTCTTAGATAATATTTCCTTTTAATTTTTTTTCTTCTTTTTTTATTTGTTATGGTTATTTCTATTTCTTATTCAGTTTCAACTTTACCGAATGTTTTAAACAACCCATATCTTTGATGTAGTAAAACGAACATCACTCTGTCATACGGACAAAGTTCCGAAGTGCCATTTCTCTTTAGAAGTCTTTGAAATTTTCCTCTAAAAAAATTAAGATGCATCCTTTTGTTATTCGATCATAAAATTCTTTTGTCCTTTTTGCTTTGAAACATTTAACTTTTCTTGGATTCCTGGTATTTTTCCCTTGATTTATGACTTAACGGTAAAACATTTTTGAATTTAAATACATTTTTCATCTACAAAGAGAACAATTCTATTATTTTTCAACAATCACATGTTTCCTTTATTAAAAGTATCTTTTTTTACTTTGTTACAGGTAAGGAAGCGTGAAAAAGTCTAATGGAATGAAATACTGCCTCTTTAAATGGAGAAGCCTTCATGGTAGGTAATGCATACTTATTAAATATGTACGAGCTCAAGGATTTATTATTTATCCTTTTTTTTTAAATTGTTTTTTGATTAAAATTTCCAATATTTCGGTTTGATATTGAAAACAAGGTTTTAAAACACTTTTTAGAAAAGTCTGGAGTAAAAAAAACTGTTTTTCGTGTTGTCGTCTCAGCAATTCAAAACTTTGTTGGATTTAAAGGGTCTCAAAAACTATTTTTAATCAGTTCGAATACTTAAATTACCGTAAATAATAAGTAAAGTTTGGAGACTCCCTGTCTTCTCTTATTATTTACGGCTTCTATGGTTTTTGTTATGTTTTCAAACTTTTGTGTTCTTATAAAAAGTGCTTTAATTTATGAACCATATTGTTTTCTAATAATTCCATGAAGTACCCAACCTATTGAGTATAACTCTCGTTAAAGCTCAGGATTTATTTCACGTGTTAAAAAAATATATGTGTATACATTTTACTAACATTTCAATTGCTTTTGAAAGCAAGCTAGATTGCTTACATTATTTAGGCACTGTGAATTGAGTCAAAGTGTTAAAATAATCTCACGAATTCATGCAGAAACAGGGTACTTTTAAATGCATAAAATGAGTCGCACAAACGAATTCGCGCAAAACTTTGTACAATCTTGTTTAGAATCGAGGATTTTATACGAAATGTTGTATTTTCTAATATCCGGAAAGAATGCAAGGTCGAAAAAGGGACGCTTAGGTGGTTTAGGCATGTAAAGCGAATGAACGAAAAAAGGAGTACCAAAAAAAATTGACACAAAAGTGAATGGAAGAAGAAGTCGGGGACGCCCGAAGAAGACATGGCACGATGAAATGAATTACATACTTGAGTCGGGCCATGTGAAGAGTCAGACTAACAGAAGAGTATGTGTGAATGTGAATGAAACTAAGAGTGTGCCAAGACAGAGTTGTTTGGCGGTCCGTCCTCACTACCTACTCCTGCGTTGAAACGACGTAATGGTTAGTTAGTTAATTAACAATGTGATTTTAAATTTTAAATTGACCTATATTAAGCTCAACAAAGGAATCAATCTATATATTAATTCAATATAATTTCACCCAAAATGACTAGATTTGTATTTCTATACCCACTTTTCTCCGTTCTTTAAACGAACTTTCTCTTCCCGGAAAACTCTCGAAGGTCATTTTATCCTAACATTTAGACATAGGCCAGCGTGTTCTTCGCTTACAAGTAAATTCTAATGACGATCGTTGAGCGGCCCTTAGAGTAACATATTCGCATCATTTGACGTATTCCAGCCCTATTGTGCGGGCTAAGAGGAAGTCGTAAGTTCAACTCTCAGGAAAGTAACTATTTCCTCTCGGCCTGTTCGTACACGGCAGAACAAAACTTACGAAGTATCCAGCTCTTTGTTGGCTTAATGAGTATAAGACTCTCGGCAAACGTTAAATCAAGCGGATGTTGGAATACTTAACAAAGGGATGTGATTTATTATAGTCACGAAGATTTGTTTTATTATCCGAGTTAAATAAGAAGGTAAAGGGTTCCATTCGATGCCAACACAAACAGGCTTTATATCTTTTTTTTTTTTTTCTATCTAATCGGCCAAGTGTTTACATTGCTTGTTAAAATTGCCTTAGTATTTATTGCTCCGGTGAAATACTACTATTCAGAATCGAGGCGTTCCTTCAAATGGTTTGAGCGGTATTTACTGACCAGATCTGATTAGTTAGGTTCTTCTTAATCTTCCTCTTACCTTTTTGACGGCCTCCATAGTCGAGTCAGTCGCTGGTCTACGAATCCAAAGATTGCGAGTTCAAACTCAGCATGCACCAATAACTTTTATTTGATTAATATGTGTCATAACATATTTAATTCATTCAAATAATATAAAGTATATTTGCGGCACGTTCCCGAGTGGTAGATACTCTAAGCATCGCCCTGGTTAAAAGACCACCATTCAGAATAGAAACGTTGCTTAAAAATCGTTTTTGGTAACCAGATCTGAATAGCCAGGTACTTCCCAACCTTCATCTTCCCCATCTCCTTCTCCTCCCCACCACCTTAAGCCTCACAACATACCCCAATTAGGGATGCTATAGTCTCACTGACTCTAGACGGTAGGTAGCAGTTGAGACTCTTGTGCGGTATTCACTATGAAAATAATAAAAAAAACCTTGGTTATGGGGAATTGGGACTCTAAAGCAGTATTCACGCTAAACGTAAATCGTTCAAGAAAAGTCACTATTTTTAGATAAAAGTTCTTAACTCAAAAAATCTTTTTAATAAAGTTTTTGCCAGATTATGTTCAATAATTGAGTCAGTACGTAACCCCGCCTATTTAATCTCAAATTCGGTCGCTAATGGATACTGAAATTAATATTGAAAATATAATCTCTCCGTTTTAAAAATCATGGCCTCGAAATTGTTTTTTGTGAATTCATGGAATAATCCTCTGAAATTAATCCGTTTGATTTTGTCTTCGTGTCGTCGGCGTTAAATCAATTATTTATCCCCAGATCGTTTTAATTAATGAAGTTCGTCGAAATTTGGTTTGCTCTTTGTAAAGTCTTGAATAATATACAGTTTTTTTACCGATTTGAATTATTAAAGCATTTAACTCAAGTGTCTCAAAACACATACATATTCCCGCGCTATTTTGTCTTTAGCTCGTGATTGTCTAATGAGTTGTTTGATTATTTACCACTTGGTTAGTATTTGCTGAAATTTTTGGTTTAACCATGACACTAAACGTTACTTTCTGGGGTAGTTAGAAAAATGTCTGAGGTTTCCAGTGAATACAATTTAAAACTGTTATTCTTGAAATTCTATGAAAAACGTACTAAAATTTCAGTAAAAGGTGCAGTTTTTAAATCACAAAAGGTATTTTTGAACGTTTTACTTAGAACTCTAGTATGCTTTTCATAAGGAATTTAAAAATACTGTTATATCTTAATTAACAGATGAATCATTTGTGGTATTGCTGACCCTTAACCAATCAAAATATTTAGAAAATTAAATTAAATAGGGTGCATAATATCATAGTTTGATTGTGTATCTTTTAAAAATACTATCATATTTTTGAATTATGAATATCTTAAGAAAGGATCCCACATGCTGGGTGTAGATATATTGTACACCAGTGTTGCACAACCTGTTAACCTAGCAGTCCACAATGGAGTGCTTATACCAACCCTGATGTATAACAGTGAGGCAGTGAACAGAAATGCTGTGGAAATGAGATCCCTGAGACGTTTGTGCGGTAAAACCATGAATGACCGTATTAAAAATGTGGATATCCGGAAAGAATGCAAAGCTGATGTGAGCGTAATGAATAGGATCAAGAAAGGGACGCTTAGATAGTTTGGGCATTAGGACGAATGAACGAAGAAAGGAGTGTGAAAATAATATATGATGTGAAAGTGAATGGAAAAAAAAGAAGTCGAGGACGACATGGCACGACCAAGTAAATCAAATCCTTGAATCGGGTCATGTGAAGAGTCAGAATAACAGAAGAGTATGTATGAGACTATGTATGAATGTGAATGAAGCGAGGAGTGTGTGCCAAGACAGAGTTATACGGCGTTCCGTCCTCTCTGCCTACCCCTGCGGAAAACGGCGTGATTAGTTAGTTAGTGTTAGCCAATTTACCTATTTTGTGAACGATGTAGGTAGTGGTATAGTACAGTGGCCCCTGAAAAGTTCAGGCCATAAAACGAAAGCCTGATTCATGTTTCCACATTTCTGGGATTTTTTTTAAATTTTCATGAGGGGGGGGGTTCTTGGTGAAAAGATTATTTTTACCGTTCAAAAACTCCCTGGAGCAATCTATAGAAAGGCCCTACCAACACTGCTTGGAAATTCATTTAGGACATCGTATGGATTAACAAAAACACACACCAATTTGGCTTTTGTAAGTCAACAGGCTAGAAAAGTGTATTTTTATTTAGCCAAGTGGGCCGTACGGAATAGGACCACGGTCTGCGCATTGTCTATCACCGTTGTACACTGTACATAACGAAAACACTTACGACTTTGAGTTGTTTTAACTTGAGTTTCCAATGAATTGAAGTTTTATAAACACATAGCCTGTTCAAAAGAAAAGGTGAATTTTGAATTTTCGCGGGCTGTGTACATTCGATTATCGTTTTTTTTTTGTTATGTTGGTACACGTATGTTTATCATATGTTAGCATTATCAGCCATTTTGGATTAGTGGTTTGTTTTTGACAACTGGAAAGGTTAGTCACGTTTTTGTGTGTTCTTCGATTTTTTTTACTTTTGAAAAAAATGGTGTCGCTTCAGTCGTTTTACCCTTCCAGCAACGATATTGTTTGTTCGATTAAATAGTGATGTGAAACAACAAAACCTGGTGACAACGAATAGTCTCATAAGGTTATACGTGTTTTGTTGCACCATACGTATATATGAGCGAATGAATGCACATAAAACTTTAACTTTGTTCGGTTTAAATTTGAATTCCGCCAAGTAATTAACTTGTCTATGTATCTTTTTTTTTATGGCGTATGCAGACAGAAATAGACTTCGCTAATATAATAGATACACCAGGCGAAACCCAATATCCCATCGGCATTATCGCTTTGCAAATACCATTAGAAAACAACCCCGCCATCGTTCCCTTTGAAACCAAACAGGCGGAGTGTCCACTTCAGCGGAGTGCGCTAGATGGCGCCTCTTTGTGATTCCATCTGTGAAATTGTCGCATCAACAGCGGCGACTGAACGTATCGGACGTGTCGCCGGCGCCGGCCGATGTCGATACTACTTACACCATTAAAGCGCAACCTTTTTGAAAATACGTCTAGTTTAGTACTTGGAGCAAGTGGATGAGTTTGTGTATTTAGGCCATTTTATAGTTTGAATGAGCTACTTCTATCATGCCTGGGATGTTCTCAGAATGATTTGAGCATGAATGTAATTAAATTCAAAATCAATGGTATTTTAAGGATGGGCTTCCAAAATCACCATAAAAGGTTGTGAACAAGTGAGAGTTTGTGTATTTTACAAGTATATATCGTCGCTGGAAAAGCAAAAGGGCTTCAACGACACTTTGCTCAAAAAATAATTAAATATGCTGTTTTAATCGAGTTTTTTTTCTGCATCGAATACTCCGACTCTTGTTTGGTTCTGAAGACTTTTGTGGCCCTTCAGCCATCTTAAATATATTTTCCATTTGGGAGAAAGCTTGACTCAAGCGACGAAAGCTTGGAATTTTTTTAAGCTTTTTTTCACTTCAGGTAACTCAAAAAATGGTGCTTCTTTTTTTATTTTTTTATTTAATTAATTATACAAAAAAGCATTTTTACTTAATACAGTAGGTTTAATATTAATTCAGTTTATATACAATGTCTAGTTTCTAGTTAGTGATAATTACCTCCCTAATTGTGAAAATGCTCGTCCTTGGGGAGGGAACTCTTGAATGAATTCTTCCTTTTGCCTTTCCGGAAACGATATGTTCACGAGTGATGGGAAGGCTGATGAGGACATTAAAAGATTCGTGGATGCAAAAAAATTGTGAGTGCAGTCCTCAGTGGAATTCTGACATTAACTCTAGTTTATGTCAGTGGGGCATGGAACTAGTAGCGGAATAACTAAAGTAAACCAAATGCGATATAAACTAGTTTATGAGGCGTACGTGTAGTAAATTTATGCTCGACCATTTTACGAACATACCCGAAAAGATTGCAAGACTGAAATCAGCGTTATTGACTAGTTTTAGAGTTTGATAGCTGTTGAATTTTGTGAAACGCTTAGATAGTTTGTACATGCAGGAGAGATCGACAGAGAAAGAAGCTTCAGAAGAACATATGAAGCACAAGTGAATGGAAGAAGTTGTGGACGCTCAAGGAAGATATGACGTGATTAATTGAATCAAATATTTGAGTGCGATGATATAAGTAAAATAACAACCTTTCAGTTTTTTTTGTCGCACTTGAGAATTTTAGATTTTTTGTGTTGCGTATCACTGACTTAAGGTTCGATTTTCGCCCTCTTTAAACATCATGGATATATTTAATTTATTTTTCCTAGAAGGCCAGTCAATATTACGCACTGATGAAGCTTAAGTGAAAGCGAAAGCCGGTCGATATCAAAAGTATTGTTTAACATATTAAACTGTATATTTATTTTGTTTTGATTTAATCCTAAACTACTCGTAACAAAACCTTACAAACTTAAAACCCTTTAAGTGTGGGTTCTTCCAAACTTTCATCACATTTGACACCGTCACATTTCATTGATTATCGCCATTTTAATTAACATTTTAATGGTTCAACGCCTATTCTAGACCCGTTTCAAATTTTTATCAAATTGTGATCAGCTCAAAGGTATAACCGTTATGCTTGTCAGTTGATTATGATTTGATTAAATGCTGATACAGGCCTAGAATCGGTGTTTAACGTGGACCATTAAAATGTAAAAAAAAAAAACAAAATGGCGTTGATCGTCAAATGTGATAAAGTCGTAAAAAGTATTTCCAAACCAAAAATAAAAATAAAGCTATTGGCAGATTTAATGCATATTTTCTCAAATAAAAAAGCATCACACGTTTTTTTTTTCAAATCTGATTTTAGAAACGTATTTAAGTTGTCCATTAGCATTAGTTTTGTAACTCTGTTGAATCTTTAAGCTAACAAATCAATTTGCTTTCATCGTGAAAATGTGTTCGTATATCTCGAAAATTCATAGCTGCTACGTATATTGACCTTTATCGAACTCTACAGTTCGTTACTGTGAGTGATTCGATGAAATTATTAGTAAACTTTCGTATTATTTTGTTTAATATCAATGGGCTAATTTGAAGTACTTCGACTGACAAATGAAGAATATTTTTCTAGTTGTCAGTTTTTCGTTTTTTTGCATTATTTTTCATGTGGGTGTACTATTTTCTGCTACATCACACGAAATTTATGCAGTACATAGTTTAGATTATTTTCTGTAGGGATTAATAAAAATAATAATTAAGTTTTATTTCAGCGGAATATAGCGGTGGGTGCAATACTCTGCCATATAAATAATACAAAAATAGAAGTGAAGAATAATGAAAAAAATCACATTAAAAAACATAATTATTATAATTATACAAGAGCATAATATATAATTACAAAAAAATTAAATAAAATATATATAAAATTATGTAAAAGAAACCAAAAGAAACTTTTACGGCGGCTTGATGGATAGTCTCCACCTGTGGTGTAGGGAAATGTTGTTTTTATTGTAAAAATTGTTTTTGTATACTTCGTTTTTTGTATTGATTTTATGATGTTAGTTTGAAAATATATATTCAACGAAAGAATAATTGAGTAATTATAATATTCTACCGACGTTAAAAGAACTTTAAAAATAATAGCTTTAATAGGTCATCGAAAACATAAGTTGTTCATATTTTTGTTATTACGTAATTAAAATAAAAGTTTTGCATGGAAGTTTTTTTAATATATCAGCTGCTTAATGTTTTTTATGTAATTTTTGAATTATTTTTTGAACGGAAACTGTGTTTTATACATCTTCTCAACAGCGATATGATATACGATTCAAAGAATGGTAAATAATCACATCCTACCTAATTTATAGTTTATTATTTTAAATCATTATCTTCACAAGGCTCTGAGGGAAAAATTTCCGTTTGAAAGCAGTCCGGAAGGAGGTGATTTGTTCCAAGTTAAAGTAAACCCACCTTCAATTTAATCAACGCTCATATAGCCCGAGCCGGGGATACAATCTTCATTACCCGCGTCTCTAAACTTTTACTACCCGCCGTACCCTACTAAGCCTCGCAAGATTCTTGCTCTGAGGATCTTCTTAGCGCCAATTTGCTTTTTATTTAATTAATTACTCTCGCTATTGGTCCATCAGGTTTCTAGTTGTTAGGAATCGTGAATGAAGAGTGAAATGTAGTGAGACATCGTGCTGAAATCTGCTTGAATGCCATAGAAGAATAATGGATTTTAATTATTTCTACTACCTTATTACTATTACTTTGATTTTATGGTTTCATTTCATTTGGCTTTTGAGCTTGGTTTATTTCACATGGTCCATTTAGGTAGTGCGATGAACTGTCTACAAATATAAATATGTCATTCTGCTTGAATAAAATAAGGTTAACAAAAATAACATTCTTGAAGAAAACCGCTTGAAACAATTGCAATTTAGTGTCGCTGTAAAATGATGCTCCATAGATTTGTTTGGTGGACCATTTGTGGATAATAGAGAAGTTTTATGGCTATATCAAATGCAAGACGACGCAACGTTTAATGAAATAACAAAATCACCTAAAAATTATCATGAATTATATATTTTCGTTAAATCGCACAAATAACCGCCGAATTGTAAAAAGTATTTTTTTCTATTTTTTTTGTATCTAAATTTCTAATAACTCTCCTATTGTATTTGTGAATGTCAGATCGTGAGTTCAAACTGGCATTTCAAATGGATTCAATTCCCAAAATAAAACTTTTTACTTAAATTATTTGTTTAATACTCATTTAATAAACGTGTACTTAACTTCGGCATTTCTACCAATTCATTTCCCAAAATTTCCATTATTTCCCATCGCAAGTGCCTATATTGAAGCCCTCAAAGAGTATTTTCCGATTTCATAATAAAATTTAAGACCCGCTGCCACGAGAAGACCTTTATTCAGGTGGAAAGCATCTGGTATTATGAAAGTAAAGAGTATTTAATACTCATTCAAATATTCCCCACCTGCGGAATAAAATATATTTTAATCCGTCGATGGAAAAATTCCATTTCAATTTTTGTCATTAAGATTTTATGACAATGGTAAACCAGAGATTGATACCTATTAATATTATTAAAACCTGTATTACTGTATGCCAACCTACATATTATTTTATATATGTGACCTTAGGACTAAACATGATTATTTAATGCTATTACGACATTCCTCAGTAGAATAGTTAGAAACTTTCACTATTGTTTCCGTGGGTGGAAAGTTTGCCTCATTTCTTTGATTTGGTAGAATATTTGTGTTAAAAATGTAATTATCATAAGAATTTAAAATGAATGAGGGAATAATATTTATTGAAATTGCAGGCTTATCACATTATCAGTTAGCTAAGTGGTTAGTCGAGCGGTTCGAATCGTCGACACCCAAGAGCACCGTGAGTTCAATCCTCTGCTGACTAAGTCCTCCATTACTCGATAATGATGGTAGTAGAAGGAATTCAAATATTGTTAGGTTATTTGTTACCCGAAGATGTTTGTCTTTATTAAAATAATGTAAATATTTTTGCACCATTTGCTGACCTAAGACGACATATAGGTACATTTTTTGACAGGTATTATTGATTGAATTTTGCAGGTAACGAAGCGAATATTAGAGTTTTAAAATAGTTAAAACCGTTTTGAATAACATCTCTAATTTGTATTGATGTATTTGTTGTTATTATAATTACCCACACCAACTTGCATCTTTGAAGAGCCCGAAACTAAAACTAACAGCTGAATATAATCAAAAAAAAGTGAAATGAAATGAAAAAAATTACTTTGTAAAAGACCACAGATTTTATTTTATTTTTGTATAACCGACCTGTTTCGCTTAGCCGAAGCGGTACAAAATTAAACTAAACAAAACATATAAAGTGGCGGTTATATATACGAGTACATATAGAGGGAGAACACAATATTTTAAAAAAAAGAAGAAAAATATTATGAAATCTGTGGTCTTATACAAAGTTATTTTTTCATTTCATTTAATATATTTTCGATGGTCCGATGCTCTGTGGGGAACCCGCTTGCACAGCGCGGGTGTAAACTGTGCGCCTAAAGTTTAAGTTTAGACTTCCGGAATTCAATACTTCGTTTGTGTGAAAGCACTATGAAACAATACATGATTAATATATTTTCAATGGATTTGAATACTTTTACGATAGTTTTCAAAGTTATCGATTTGTTTCTGTGTGTTTTCGTTTTATTCGCGTTTCATTTACGTTTCGTAGAATTTTACTGGCTTTGTACGTTTTGCATTTGCAAGTAAATAACCTGTTTTCCGGCTTCCAGATAGTTCCGATGCAGTATGCAGACTCGCCGTTTCCGCCCGTTAGTTGAACTCGAAGTCTGAATACTGGTGTTATTGAGTAGGTACAGCCAAGTCGATACCACTTTCAGACTTTCAGTGGCTAGAACATTATTTTTAACCCGGGAGCTCTGATTTATCTACGCAAAGTTGTTTGAGTTAGATTCTTAAAAAATAAAGTGAATCGAGCAGCTGATATATTTTATTAATCAATCTTACACTTATAAAGATTCTCACTCGTATAACGGATATTGAAAATGAGCTTAAAAGCTTAAGAGTTTTCTATTTTCACTGTGATTCAAAATATGATCATAAAATATTTTTCTACCGACACGTATTACATTATTCTTTCGTACACTGTTTTTCAGCTGTAAAATTTATCGCGTTGAAATAATATTATTTATCAATTCATACGCGTTCGAGATCCCGAACTTAAATCCATAGGAAGAATTATGCCTCTGATACTGAAAATCAAACGAGAAATTGGTTTCCGAGAAAGCTGGTAGGTCTTAGAGTGATAAAACATGACATTCTCAAGATTTTTAGCTACTTTTCAATATCTCTCATTTTAAGTATTTTAATATCATACGATCGTTTATTTATATTACATCAGGAATGAAATATTAATTTTACGAGTAAAACAATAATTTTCTCTTGTTTTATTATTTTTTCTAGTGTATATAGAGTGCTTGTTATTGAATGTAATAGTGTTTTTTTTTATAACTGAGTTCACTGTGTAAATTTATATGCTGGTGTTTATACGGTTTAAATTTCAAAGGTTCTTGATTATTAATGGAATTGATAAAAGCGGTATTGTTGCAATGCATCGCTTTGTTTCGGATGCAATTGTTTTAAATTGCTTTCCATTCCAAGCGCGATTAAAAATTTATTCCAACCAATTTTACTTTGTGTTGAGCGGAAACATTTTAATAACCAATAAATCCCATTTCATCGATATTTGAAACGTTATGAAATAAAATACAGTGTATTTGCGGCACGTTTCACCATCATTCAGAATCGAAACGTTCCTTAAAATGGCTTTTACCGTGTTCGGTGACCAGATCTAAAAAGCCAGGTACTTCCTACCTTCCCTTTTCCCATCTCCTTCACTTCTCCACCCCACTCAGCCCTAATAACAGCCCAGTGGGGACGTCATAGCTCCACTGGCTTTTGGCAATTGTGACTCTTGTGCGGTATTCAGATTTTTTTTTTTAATCAAACTTTTATAAATAATTGTAAGAGATGTTCACTTCTCTCCCATTTTCTATTTCTCTATCCTACCATATCGCGAACATCGTTTACCATTTCAAACTTCTTATATGTATTTTTCTCATTTTACATGACAAGCAATAACGTATCGCTACATTTCCTTGAAGGGTTGATTTATCGTTAGGAACCAATTTTCGTTTGTCAGAAATTATTGATTGATTGCAAAGAATATTAGATATTATTTTTCATAAACGTAATGGGGTAGGTACAATGTTATTTATTTAAATACACACCTACTTTAGATTATCGTATAAATGTGAGAACGTGAGAACATGCCGAAATCAAAAGTCGTCAATTAATGACTCAAACTTTTTGAATATTTAAAAATATTCCCCCATATGCTATTTAAGAACAAGTTTTTTATATTAAAATGGCGAGTAACCCGTTAGGACCACGCGCGATTTTTTTCCAATATGGGAAGCAATTTCCAGAGCAAAAAAGTTTTTGTTGGAGCATTTGTTTTTAGGAAAAAATGGAAAAGTTTTCTCCTTCCTGACGGAGTGACAAGGTGGTTCCGAACCGGGAAAACCAGCAAAAATGGATTATATCAAGATTGTAGAAATTTTCACGGAATTCTTTTTAATGAGGTTTTACGCTAACGACGGAGAGATTTTCGATATTTCGTGAATTGTTGTACTATTATATTTTTTCATGAACATTCTATTTTAACTAACCTTGTTTAATAAAAATAATGTGGATCTAATAGAATCTTTATAAGTTTGATACTACTTTCTTTAAAGTTTTTATAATAATTATCATTCTTTATAAAACATATAATTTTTAAAACGTGATTTTTTTTTCTAAACAGAGTTCTACAAAATAAACCTAAAAAAAGGATTGCTATTACTTTGAAAATTTATTTAAAACTGAAATTTGGCCTTAAAGCCTCGAATATCCTGCGCAATATCTGGGATTCAGAAATAAAATAAAAATTTGTACAGCGAAAACCTTTTTCGGGTGTAAAAACACGAAGCAAAAACATTATGTGCCAGAAAAATCGCAAAATTTCTAAAATCCTCGGCATGAAGCCATTATGACCTCGAGTTCTTTTTTTCGGTGTTTGATTCTTCAAACCAAAATATTTTCTACTTTCCATCTAATAAAAACCTTTTATTCTTGCTGAAACGTTTGAAACTGTACTTTTATTTATTTAAATTAGTGTTATTTTTACCGTTCTCTTGCGCACCATTCCTAAAACCAAAAATATCAAATTTTGTCACTTTTTAAATCGTTTACATAAACGTTTTGAGTTTTTCCCGTATGCCGTTTAAAAAGCCTTCCAGAAATACAGTGTGGAATTTATTTACCGCTTAACCTTTTCCCAGCGATGTTGAAACGTAAATACGAGGGAGCTTTATTCAAAAGATGTTGACATTTCTAGCTGGCGCTGGATGCCGTCAATCTGCTCAATGCTAATCTGCCGAGCAAATAGTCCCGCCGTATCCATATTGTGGGCCGCCACCTCCCCCATCTAGTGGAGATAATATGTGTGCATATTACATAATATTAGAGCTGGCACACGCTTGATCCTTGACTATTTTCGTAATCTGAAACTTCACGATATTTAAAATAATATCTCGCCTTTTGTTTTAGTGATCTATTTTAGAATTGTTGGCTAACGTTACACA
Organism: Drusus annulatus; assembly: GCA_022651775.1. Lineage (NCBI taxonomy): Eukaryota > Metazoa > Arthropoda > Insecta > Trichoptera > Limnephilidae > Drusus > Drusus annulatus. The sequence goes on along the minus strand of JAGWCC010000153.1, from coordinate 3,149,034 downwards.
CTTAGAGTACATAGAGTGGTACCTATCTAAGGCAGTGTAGTCAGTTCTTGGTGATTTTTGCCGGACTCGGCAGACCTGGGCGTGGCTAAGACTAGGGCTAGGGTATTTATGCATCCATGTCGACATAATGTTTTTATTTATTCGTATAACCACTTTTTCACAGTATTGTTATCAACAAAAATATAGCATATAACCTAAAAAACCATCTAGTTGTGTCCAGTTTAAAAACATGTGGGCTAAGTCCCCGGAGACGCGGGAGACCAAGATCATCCCTACAGTACATAAAAGCGGTGTGTTATTTTTGTTATCTCTTTCTCTCTCATAGTATACGACGTAAAAACCCGGAGAAAGTGATTTATCGCAAGTTTGTATAGGTTTTGTCAAAAGAATTAGCTCTCTCTCCATACATTGTTACTCTAAGGTTACACACCTACTTCCTTACATTAAACAGGCGAATGTGTATATATTGCATTGCCTAGATTGCTATTATAGAGAAATAATTAAGCCGCCTCGTCAGACAACTTTAATTCGTCACTCAATCGATATACAATATGGTTCTAGGGACAGTTTTGTTATGTTTAAAAAGCAAAGAAAAAAAAGTCGAAATGCCTCGTTTTGTTTTTTATTACATAATTGTTCTATCTTTTGTCTTATGTAATATTTTTTAATTTGTTTAAGTGTATTTTTAACGATATCATTTTTTATTCACACATGTACTAATCTACCCTTAAAATAAATAAATTACATGATATTACAGCAAGTACCACCTTGAACTTTGTTTTTTTTTATATTCACGTTTTATAAAATTTTATTTCACCGTCCTTTTGATGAATTAATTATTAATATTCAAATTTTGAATTTTCTGTAGGTACCCAACCCTTCCACGTTTGATTCTAACACAATTTATTTTATAGACAGCTTTTACTATTCCTGCACCCGTTATTGATTATTATTAGATATTTTTTTATTTATACAGACATATTACCTCGATACAGCTACTGTATAAATAGGAGTAAATTCGGTAACTCGCTTTGAGTATCGAACTCGATCTGTTAGCTTCAGTTTGCGACAGCCCACCAGACCTTCCACCACCCCATTTAATTTGATCCTATAATTGTAGCTTGGGCCATGATAGAGGACTTGTGGAAGGTTGCTACTAGAATGCCAGTGGAAACCTGACGCTTTGGACCACTCGGACTTGTAGTTGAACAATAATAAATTATAGTGTTAGTACCTATACGTGGGTTTCTATTTAGTGTTATTTGATTTTAAGAGAAGAATGGTTTGAAGTTAAAAAATTAAAATACACCGAACATAAAGTAAAGATAATTTAATATTCAATGGCTTCTTGTTTTCTTGTACTGGCCTGAAGTACTAATAATACTTTATTCTCATTGCTGCTTTATTTAAATGGAGAAATCTTTGAAGTTTGCCACTTGATGTTTTTAGGTGTTTATTCCGACGTAAATATTAATGAAAAATATTTGTGTTAAGAATTCTGACTTGTTATTTAAGTACCAAAAACCAATTAACAAAATTATCTTAAAACGCTTTTAACTATGTTTATTTTACATTTATAATAAATGTTCCTGCTTTGTCAGCAATGTTGAAATATAAATTTACAAGTTTAAGCCGAAACACGAAATTGTTGCTTGTGTAAATAATATATCGTCGCTGGAAAGGCGAAAACGGCTTAAGCGACACTTTGGTCAAAAATGAGTTAAATTTTGCAGTTTTGATTAGTTTTTTTTTCTGCATCGAAAGATCTAACTCTCGTTTGATTCTGAGGTTTGACCATTTGGTAGAAGGTTTGACTCAACCGACACAAGTTTGGGACTTTTTTTAGTTTTTTGTCGCTTCAGGTAACTCAGTGAGAGCATTGAGTCACCTTACTTAACTTTTTTTTTTCAAAATCCAACCAGATACTCAAGCATTATGAATTTTATTGTAAAACAAAAAAATGATGTAAACTTCCCAAAATGGCGCTTCAGCCCTTTTGATTTCTTCATCCTTCAAGCAACTTTAAGGGAATCGTTTTTTTTTAAGAATTTTTGCATTTTTTTCATCTCAAGCATGGTCACTTTCACACTTAAACACTTTCCCTTCAAAAAAGTGGTGGATTTTTGTTTATTTTTTAGTTTTGCGAAGATATTTTCTTTTTCGTGGCGTTCAGTTTTATGTTGATTAAAAACGTTTCTTAGGGTTTCTAATGATCGTATGGAAGGCGTGTCTGCTGGATTTATGTAGGCTGTGTACTGCCATCTGTCAAGGTGAACGTTTCCAATCTGTTTTAGCAACGACACCCGCGGTGGGGGTGATGTATTGGCTTTTCCGGCCCAGTCCCGGAGTGGTGTTCATTTCTTAATCATCCCTTCATTGCCAACCATTTATTGGGACGCTTTTATCACTCCGAATTCATCGTTTCTCGGACATAATGAGAACGAATTGACGGACGCAGGAGAATAAAATAGATTTTCTGGCAGACCTCGTGTTTTTAGCTTTTGTTTTTTCCCAGTAAAGCATGAACATGAATTTGTTGATTAGATTTAGACAATCATAGGTGGTGTAAAGCTTAGAGCTAATAATAACGCCTTAGTAATTAATTACACATTATTTCATTTGTGAGTTCGTACGAGTGAGAACTTTTCTTAATTTGGAATTGATGTTTAATTGAAATTATCAAAAATATAAGAAATAATCTTTTCAAATCCCCACCTACCTATAATGTATTTAAGCAGACAATTTTATATACTAGAAATGAGTGGATTAAAGCAAATAATATTTTTTTCTTGGCAAGTCAAGTCCCACATCCCGTGATCTTTAACGGGTAACAATTTGTACAAACATACGTGACGGCCTCCGTGGTCTAGTGGTAAGACGCTCGACTACGAATCCAGAGGTCGAGGTTTCAAGTCCGGCGTGCGCAAATAAATTTAATTGAAACAATTTGTGTCACACTTTTTTGTAAATTTATGGTAAATACCGTACAAGAGTCCTAACTGCTCCCAACCGTCTAGAACCAGTGAGACTATGACATCCCCAATTGGGGTATTTTGTGAGGCTGAAGGTAGTGGGGAAAATAAGGATATAGGGAAGTGGAAGTGTATTTGATGACTAGATCTGAATAGCCAGGTACCTGTTACCTTCCTCTTTCCCATATCTTTCCATTTCTTTCCCCTCTCTACTATCTTCAGCCTCACAACACACCTCAATTAGGGATGCTATAGTCTTACTGGCTCTAAACGGTTGGGAGCAGTTGGGACTCTTGTGCGGTATTCACTGTAAAAAAAAACTATTTTATTAGTTTTGAGAAACTGTTACTTACGAAAACTAAAAACTTTCAAAAATCCATTTTATATAATTAAAACTAATAATATTACTACTGATACAATATTAAATGCATTTATAAATGTTCGTTTTTTAACCAAAGACCACCACTACGAACTATAAACCTTGTAACATCGTGGTATACAGTTTTTATCTTCGTGCATGTTTAATGAAGTTCGTAAAATCCCTCTGACTGATCCCGAAAGTTTGTTTCGTCTTGTGCGTGTTATTAAGTAAGTACTTGTAATTCGTATTAGAAGTCATTCCGTTATTTTATAGATACGTCTTCAAACGAATTTTACGACGTGCATCCAATTTTATTTCTCCTTGTAAGTTGCGTTTTACGATTTGTGGAGTAGATATTATTTTATGACGATAATTTTGTATTCTGTATATTACATGACGTACTTAAGTGGGAATTCCAAACAGCAAGCCGACAAGTTTTAATATCGACGCTTTTCTACTTTATATCTACCATAAAGTTATGATGAAAATCATATCACCAACAAAAGAAAATGGTTCCTACCAGAATCGAAATGTTTGTTCAAATGGCTTTGACCGTGTTTAGTAATTAGATCGGAATGACCAGGTACTTTTCATCATTCTTTAATTTTCATTTGGATAAAATGCAGATACAGACAGATTATTATTAATAAATATAAAAATACATACACTGGAGAATCACCTTGTATCACAACCATTTCTCATCGATTAACCTCTTTAATAATAATAATGATAATATTTGGATGATTTGTATAGCGCCGTTTTTGTAAAAAATCACCTCAAAGGCGCTGTACAGATCTTACTTTCTAGTTGATATTAATATTGATATTTTTAAAAGAAAAATATACAGATACAAACTTACCTGGCAGGTCTTCTCAGATAGACACACTTACTAACTTTATATATTTATTTTTATTATAATCTTTTTTTCCGATTTTAAGGCATGAGAGCAAATTTAAAATTGGACTTTCTGAATTTATCATGCAGTAGAGGATTTGGTTCAATTTTGTTAATCTACAGGTGATTCTTCGAGAAATAGATTATCTTCAGATACTTTTAATGCATTTAATAATATGAGAGTCTGAAAAGCTAAGTTTTCAGCTTAAACCGAAATTCTGTTGGGCTCATTATGCATCTTCACCACCCCTTCCTCCTCCCTTTTTTTTCTAGCCTTTCAACATTATTTTGGCTTTGGTTATTTGGGACTCTACGGTAAAAAAAACTAAGTAGTTCGTAAACTGTTAATAAGCGCTTGACGATTAGTCATATAACTCATATGAAATGAAATCCAAACTCAATCAACTAACAATCAAATCCCCAAAACTTATAATAAGTTATGTTGAATTTCAAAGAGATAAATTGTAAGGTTCTTACCTTCTTGTTTTTCATCTAGTTCCCACTTTATCCAACCATTTCACTATATTCGATTTCCGTATTCAACAACATCGAGTTTGAAAACAAGTGAAAATCAAAGAAACAGTGTGAAAAAACGTGTTCGTTAGTTGGTGTCTCGTTTGGTCGTTCGGTTTGTTGTTGTTCTTCAAGTAATATTAAATCAATTGTGTTTTTTGCTGTGGTGTCCGTTAAAAATACAATATGTTAGAATAATCAAGAACTTCAACTTCATCGGTGAGTGAATTGGTTTCTTACTTACTTCATTCCATAATCTCTCCACATCCATAATTAGACACTTCCATCAAGTAGTATAGTTTATCCATTTACAGTCCACTATTTTCCAAATTTATCTGAAGCTGAAAACAAATTCGGTGTTTTATCGCAGCTTCGGATCCAACACGTGACCTACAAACCTTTCTTTCCCATTGCTTGTAACTTAATTCTGTGATATTGACTATGATCTGGCTTCCTCTTTGGGGATCTTGAGGAAGAAATGATACAGTGACTTGTTAGAAGTTTAGCGGAGAACTGAATCGCTGATGTATCGTATTGTCACGTGTTAAACAGGTCCAGGTAACATTTCTCCATCTTTCTGTGTCAACTGTGGGTAAAGTTGCATGAACGATGAGATTATCTTTTCTACCCGGAGAGTGGACTGCCTGTTGTCACTTTATGCATTTTCGTATGCAAATGTTAATAGTGGAATTTTGTAAACTGTCTTTTGTAAATTTGGGCGGAGACGGAGGGGGGGGGGTTTGTGCTGGGGAGTCCAGGAACCAAGGAGATGGAAGGATTCGGCTTTGATTCTAATTTCGTGTAAAATGTTTTCAGAGTGGATGAATCGAAAACCCCGTATTAATCATGCTATTTATTATGAGGTAGGAACTTTACGTGAATCGTCGGAGCAATGAATTCTGGAATGATTCCACTATTTTTGTAGCAAATTTAAAGTAGTAAATATGTGAGTTTTGATAGGATTGTCGATGTGTAAAAGTTAAACGAAACGCATCCCCTTTTATTGTGATAAAATGTACACGTGTTAGTAGGGGTAGTTATTATTATCTACACCGTAACACGTGTGAATGCTAGAAACAAAGTACATGCTTCAAAGATGCGTGATTGCTCCAAATATTAATTCCCACAAGTCCCATAGTCGTTGAGAATAATTTATCCTTGTAAAGACCACAAGGCACCTGCACTTAGTTTCAAGATGGTAATATATTAACATTAAATTCCTCAATTGTTTGCATTGTGTTTTAGGTATTGCTCCTGCTGCGTGATGCAGTAGGTATTTTCTATGTACTTTCATAGAACATGCAATCAAGAAGGTACCAATTATTACAAGTTTTCCTTGAAACTAATAACAACCTTAAAACTAATAACTATTCATTTCTCACTTCAACTTTTATAATCACTCTGTAACTTATTAGTTATTTCCAACTCATACTATTTTTTTCTAATAATTTGTACAAACACTTATGACTAACATATTTAATTGTTTAATTCATCGTAAAAGCGAATATCAGTTTAAGTTTATCCAATATTGTGTAGTACATACCGATTTAGTTATAAAGATGGTGTAACTAGTTAGGTTTCCTGTTTATTTTGTAAGTTGCACTGACTAATATCGTTATTTTGCAGCGTGTTACTCGTAAGAAAATATTGATAGTTTGTATATATATTTTCTCTCTCTCTCACACACACACACACACACCGTATTTCAGGGTGGTACCGCGAAATTTCAGGAGGTGTTTATTCATGATATTCTAGTTTACGGTCGGTCGAACAGATTTCGTATTTAGCGAGCCGGTAGCGATAGATTACCGCCCGTAGTGGGCGGTATAGTGTTTACTATAAATGATCAGTTACACGTTACCGCATGCAAATACAAATATATCATAACGTTTTTATTTGGGCCTTAATAAAAATATATTATTTAAATTTGTCTTTAGACTTTCATGAATAGTCACCCCCTAGAGTTTTTGGTACCACCCTAAAAGACGGTGTGTATCGGGTGCTATTACGATGTGCCCTTTTGTGTTTAAATTTGTGTCATGGACACAATGTACCCATTACTTCCTATCTACCTTTTCAACTTTGCAATTGTGTTACTGCGATTATATATAACTTTTTATTACGTAATCATATTCTTTAGATGTTCCATTCCTTATAAGCCATTACGTTTTAACGATTTGTGAACCCTATTGAAATTCGGCGCTAAGCTAACCCGGATAACGCCTTAATAAAACACGATTTAACGGAATTCTACGCGATTCTAAATACTCTCCGGGGAAGACCCTTTGTTGTGTGTTCTATATCAACGATAAAACGTTCTGAAAAAACGTTTATTCAAATATAAGACGGTTTCATGTGGATGGGACTCCCATGTTATCACATGTTACCCACACAAAGGCCCTAACAGTGTGTAGGTACTACAAAGTAAAAGTTAATTAAAAGTAATTACCTTACAGGTTGTAAATGAAAATATTCACGTTCATGCGTGAACTACATACAAAAATTATAAGTCAATAAACAATAATAATAATATTTTCGTAGAAAGTAATCACTTTGTGGTGTAACATATTTAATGCAAATGAAATAATAACTTTGAAGGCCACAGATTTTATTTTATTTTTTTATAACCGACTTGTTTCGCTTAGCCTAAACATCATCAGGATACAAAAATTAAACTAAACAAAGAAAACATAGTTTGTGATTATATATACTCGTACATACAGAGGGAGAACACAAATAAAATAAGAGAAAAGTAAGAAAAAAAATAATAACATTAAAGTTATAACAAAGATAAAAAATAATATGAAACAGACCAAACGTCAACTGAAAAGGTGATAAAAGAATAATGAAAAAAAATATTGGGTTTACGGGAAACATTCCTAATATTGGACTACTGGACAAATTTAATTGAATATTAAGAAAATGACCATTCATTTTAATGGCTTTCTTTATTTCTAGCGCTTCTAAATTATTTAATCTGTTGCCAACATTTTTTTTTAGTCCTTTGAATTTGTTTTGGAGAAAGATTAAATGTGCGAGAACTAGTAAAACTGTAATACATTAAAGGATTTCCTTATTGTTGATTTAGGGGACATAGAATACGTTGTTTGAACTTTTATTTGTACTGAATATTTGTTCATTCGGGAATTATTTTTATGTTAAAAGATGAATTCAACATTGCGTAGAATGTGTAATTTATGGATACTAAATAATATGCTTGATTCTTTGAACAATATTTCAGTAAAGAATGTTATTTTCATTTTTATATAACTTTAATTATATGCTTTTGTATATTTGTACAGGCCTACGTTGATTTTTTTTCTTTTCTGACGTTCTTATCCTGTTTTTTGCATTCAAATTTTAACCCTATCTCACTTTTTAAAAATTCGAGTTGTCGGCTCACCGGATGGTACTTATTATGACGTCGAGACGAAAACCTTGGATAACACGAAATCCTTGGATCCGACCTCAATAAGTTTTGTTATTAACCGTTCTTTCGTGAATATGTTAATATGTTTGGAGGTAATTGTTTTTGTCGTTCTTGTTTTTATTTACCTAATCATTATACTAAAAGTGCTCTATTATAGATATTAAACTTTTCCCTTCCTACAAAACTTTTTTTGGAGATTGATATCTTTGCTTTTATAGCCCTCGCATATTCATTAGTTTTCTTACTCTAAAAAAAATTATTTCTACTGTTTCTTTATTCTATCCAAAATTTCTTTTCTCCCTTTCAATATTGGTCGAATGGTTAGGATGTTCGGCTACGAATCCAGAGTTCGCGGGTTCAAATCCCGGCGTGTGCAAACAATTTTTATTCAATTGAAATGTATTATATATTTACATAAATATATGTATCACATTTAATTCATATAAAATATAGAGTATATTTTTGCCTCGTTCCAGAGTGGTAGATACTCTTCCACTCTTTTACCTTCTTCTTCTCTCCGCTACCTTCAGCCTCACAAGATTCTCTAATTGGGGATGCCATAGTCCCCCTGGCTCCAGACGGTTAGGAGCACTTATGACTCTTGATTGCTGTATTAACTATTAAAATAAAACATAAAATATAAAAAATTGCATCTTACCAAGTCTCATCTTCATTCATAATAAATGAAATAACAAAATATTTTAGTTAACAACTTTGGAATATAAATTCGTCGTATCTCTCTCCGTACTTTGAAATCGATATCTAAGAGCAACCTTGAAACGTGAAAAGTAGCGTTGTGACCGCTTTGAAAGAACTGCTTTAAAGAACTACTTCTTTTGGCAACAGTTCGTACTTCATTCATTGTACATTGAACAAATACTTCAATTGAAGTCGGTAGTTCATTATAGTGTTCATTCATTTAAATAACTTCATTTCGTTGAACAAATATTTCAATTGAAGGTGGTAGTTCATTTTAGCCTTCATTCATTTAATTTCAATAACTTTATTTTACTGAACCAAAACTTCAATTGAAGTTGGTAGTCCATTTTAGCCATCATTTATTTCATTAACTTCATTCCATTCTTTGAAAGAAGTACTTCAATTTGAAGCAGTACGTTGTGAAGCCATTGACATTTCAAAATGAATGAACCAGTTCCAGTTCCTTTCGTTTTGAAATGTCTACCGACTAGTACGTGATTTTTGTGGTGAGGAACCGGTTCCAGTGCTTTTCGGCGAGGAACCAGTTCCAGTTCTTTTGGTTTTTAAATCCCTACCGACTAGTACTTTTCAAATTTGGCAAGGAACCGTTTCCAGTTCTTTTTTACTTTCTAAACTCTACCGAAGAGTACGTGCTTTTTCGGCGAGGAACCGGTTCCAAAAATAACTTCACGCGGTTCCAAAAATAACAATAAGCGGATAAATCCAAATCTCTTTTTCCGCGAGTTCGACTTCAATTGAAGGGTTCACTTCGAAGGGTTCATTTTAAAGAACTAACAATTCGTGAAGCATTCACAAAACATTGAAGTTTTTCCCAACGCTAGTGAAAAGCAAAGGTTTTTTTTTTTAATTTCAACCATTTGAATGCCAAAAAGTTTTCACCTTACGTTTTTTTACCTTACAACTTGTATTAAACTTATTACAATTGCGCGAACATTATAATTTAAAGATTTTCCTTAGAGTCCTAAAAAACAGTCTAAATTAAGTATATAATTTGAAGATTTTTTATTCGCATACATCGAAAGAATTCCTGAAAGCTTTAAAATAAATCTGCCAGTATTATTTATTTAATACCTTTCCCCAGAACTCTACAATACATATTTGCCTTCGGCGAGATATCCCCACTGTCTGAGGAATGTTTACACAACCGAGAAAATTTGCCTTTTCAGTCATTGTTTATTTTCTACGATATTCATTCATTTTTTATCAAATAACCAACATACAAAATACGACAAACAGAATAATTTTGTTACGTATGTATGTAACATAATATTTATTTTTACTTAAAGCATTTTGGTAGGTAGCTTGAAACATTCTGTGAAAGGCAACCAATAATAAAAAAAACTTTTTAAATTTGTAGTTTTTACTTGACGTAAATACGGTCTGAAGTTCGAGTATTGTATATTTTATGTAACGTGAGTCAAAAACGTAAGTTCCCTAAGATGAATTTTAAGTGTATTATTAAAAGTAGTATTTTTATTATGTCTATGGTTCTTCCAGGGTTGGTTCATACAAATATATATTTTTCAAGAATATTTATGATCAGTAGTGATTTTACCATAGTTACCTCTCTTTATTTAAGTTTTAACACAATTAGGTTTGAATAACAAACATGTAAATGAAAACCAAGCAATAATAATTTTCGTTCATTGCTTATAGTTTTTATTTGGTCATTAAACTACCCTAATAAGGGTTGTGCTCAAAACAGATGAGCTTTTAACTCAGATGAAATTGTGTAGATATAAAAAGTTGTCACTTTTTTATGTTTACTAATTTTACAGTCATATTTGTACTTCATATTAAAACGTAGACAAACTGTCGTGCCCGGCGTTGCTCAGGGTCATGGATGGTTTGGAGAAAAGTGTTGAGAGTACTGGGTATAGTTGGAAAGTGAAAATTAATTATTTTCTCAATTTGAAAAAAAGATCTCGAAATCTTATTACATACAGATACGACGACATTCACGAAAAACTTGACTTATTTAATGAATTATATCCGCGAACATTTTTTAATAGTGTTTTTATTCCAGCGTTGTTCCTAATAGTAATTCTTTTAAAGGTTCTGTTGGCTCAGGAAATACGTCGAGACGCTCTTTTCTTTCTTACAACATATTCTTGGTATTTCCCCTTTCCACTTTAAGTCATTTAATTGCATTGATGTCATGGTTGGCATAATAAAATAAACGCTCATATTTGAAGACTCTTTTTTTTTTTTTTTTTAAAGTAAGACAAACATTCCCGGGTTACGAATAACCTGACAATGTTTGAAAAACTCCTACTGCCATCATAAAAAGCGGAAGATGTTGCTTGTGCAATGATGGAGGACTTAGCCAGCAGAGGAATTGAACGCACGACGCCCGGGTGGGAATCCGATGCGTTCTCCACTCAGCTACCGACCGGTCATTTTGCCACTGATCTTTTGTGATATCTGTCGGTAGTGAAATTCTACACCGCAAGAGGTGAAAGCAGAGCTACTGCACACTCTGGCGGTAGGATCGGCGAACCAAGCCTTGATGAAGTTCTCTTTTTTACCGACAGGGTGGTGAAAGCAGCAGCATTACACTCTGATGGTAGATCGACAATCTTGAATAAAGTTCCATTTGTTCGCAGCACGTTTCGTTGATGTTTTATGTAAATTTCACCTTCATCGGCCTTCGCTCATCTATAAAACTATTCTTTATTGTTTTATCGTAAGAAGCAATCACATGGTGGTTGGACATTATATTAAATAAAATAATACTTTTTTTTAAAACCACAGAATTTATTATGATGTAGGCCAACCGGTTTCGCTTGGATCAAGCTTCGTCAGGGCACATATAATAACTTATTAGTTTAGTTATTATATGTGCCCTGACGAAGCTTGATCCAAGCGAAACCGGTTGGCCTTCATCATAATAAATTATGTGGTTTTAAAACAAAGTATTATTTTATTTAATATTCTTTATTGGTTTTAATTCAATTCCGTATCTCATCCAGTGTTGAGTATTTGCATTCACTCATTCGTAATACATCTAAATAATGCATCTAAATTTATATATAAGATTGCTTGTGTTTCCTTTCTGTTACACTCATATTTCAATGGTGCTTGAAGCATTGTACCGAAATATTAATTATTCCATTTTAATCTCCTGTTCTTCCGTTTTCGTTTGCTGTATACATCCCCTTTCAATTCAATTATATTTTTCATACGACTTGTATTTATCCGTTGTTTACAAAATAGGATGAAGATTTTTTTTAATACTTTCGAACTGTCTTAAATGATCTGAAATGTTTATTAACGCCTTAGGAATCTATTATCCCAATACACTGATGTGTTAGATTCTCATAGTATCGCCCTGGTAAAAGACCACCATTCAGAATCGAATCGTTGCTTGAAATGGCTCTAGTCGTGTTTGGTGACCAGATCTGATCAGTCAGGTACTTCCAACCTTTTTCTTTCCCATCTTCTTCTCCTCTCCACTACCTTCAGCCTCACAACATACCGCAATTAGGGATGCCATTGTCTCACTGGCTCTAGACGGTTGGGAGCAGTAGGGACTCTTGTGCGTACTGTAAAAAAACACTGAATCATTTGAAAAATTTCACGGTTTTTGGAGAGGATAGTTGTAAAAATTACTGTAATGAAGTTTGTTCCAATTGAATTTTCATTACCAATTAAGTTATATTCGTACACTTTGGCCGCCTATGTCCCATCTGATTTAAACCACGTTTCGTTAGTTTTTTTTATCATTTGCCCACAAAATGTGCTTGTTTTCGTGCGGTGCCGATAATCAGGTTTTGTCGAATAATGTTCTCATAAAGCGTAGAGGAACGATAAAATACGGCCGCCGGGGAGCGCCCGCCTGCTACGCCCTACGTCAGCCCGCTACGAGCCGCTACGAGGCGATACGGGCGCTACGGACGCGCTACGTACCCACGGCCCACGCGTTATCCATCCCTTCATGGCGTGCTTATTCCCGGCTCACGTTAAAATCCCACTTTGAAATAAGTTATTTTAGTCATTTTCGGATTGCCGATAACATTCTTTGACTCTTAACTTTATGTCACGAAGTTCTGAATGCTGTAAAATTAAATATATGTATTTTTTTAGGCAGATGCAAAATGTTTGATGCGATATGTTAAACATCAAAATTTTAGATGGTGGTTTTGACATGCATGGGATGTCATGAAAAAATATGACACCCAAATGGAAGTAAAAAGAAGATGGGGATGACTTATTATGTCAGGTTATATCAAGCCTCGAAAAAACGAAATATTGTGTTCGATTTCGAATGTATCGAGAAGTATTCGGTGACGTTTCATCCTCCCTTTCTTTTTTTGTTATAATTAATACCGCATAAGAGTCCCAACTGTTCCCAACCGTCTAGAGCCAGTGAAGCTATGGCATCCCCAATTGCAGTATGTTGTGCGGCTGAAGGTAGTAGGGAAAGGAAGGAGATGGGTAAGAGAAAAGTCGGAAAGTACCTGGCTATTCAGTTCTGGTCGCCAAACACGGCTAAAGCTGCTTCAAGCTACGTTTCGATTCTGAATGGTGGTCTTTCATCAGGGCGATACTTTTAAAGTATTTACCACTCTAGAACGCGCCGCAAATATACATATTATTTTGTATATATGTATATGTTATTTTATATGAATTAAATGTGTTATGACACATATATATCAAATAAAAATTATTTGCGCACGCCGGGTTTGAACGCGCGACATCCGAATTCGTAGTCGAGCGTCTTACCACTCGACCACGGAGACAGTCATCTATCATTCTATCCCTGTGGAGAAATGGCGTGACGATGATTTTAATTATGATCCATAACACCCAGTATATTTCAATATTTAACTACATTACATGATCGATGGAACCCATTGAAACGGGACATGAGTATTTTCCCTTGAAAATAGTTTATTTGGGCTTCGTTGCATTGGAAAACCATACAAATATCCCCCCTGGTATGATGGTTACACTTTGAAATAGTTCTACTTTGGAAACTGTTAGTTTGTGGTGGAACTCCATTGCATTGGAAAACCATACAAATATCCCCCCTGGTATGATGATTGCACTTTGAAATAGTTCTACTTTTGAAACTGTTAGTTTGTGGTGGAATTCCATTGCATTGGAAAACCATACAAATATCCCCCCTGGTGTGATGATAACCCTTTGAAATAGTTCTACTTTTGAAACTGTTAGTTTGTGGTGGAATTCCATTGCATTGGAAAACCATACAAATATCCCCCCTGGTATGATGATTGCACTTTGAAATAGTTCTACTTTTGAAACTGTTAGTTTGTGGTGGAATTCCATTGCATTGGAAAACCATACAAATATCCCCCCTGGTGTGATGATAACCCTTTGAAATAGTTCTACTTTTGAAACTGTTAGTTTGTGGTGGAATTCCATTGCATTGGAAAACCATACAAATATCCCCCCTGGTGTGATGATAACCCTTTGAAATAGTTCTACTTTTGAAACTGTTAGTTTGTGGTGGAATTCCATTGCATTGGAAAACCATACAAATATCCCCCCTGGTATGATGATTGCACTTTGAAATAGTTCTACTTTTGAAACTGTTAGTTTGTGGTGGAATTTCATTGCATTGGAAAACCATACAAATATCCCCCCTGGTATGATGATAACCCTGTGAAATAGTTCTAATTTTGAAACAGTTAATTTGTGGTGGAATTCCATTGGAATAATTTAATAAAACAACAGTTTTACTTTGGCACAGTGATTAGTTTGTGAGTAAATTGAAAGTGAAAATTAAAGGTTCATGAGAAAAATTCACTCCAATTTGTATGTTGAAATAGGTGACTTGGTAATACAATTTTCCGAAATGACTGTAATGGAAAGGCGTAAACCTTTCTTCCAATAGAGGTTATGAATTTATTCTGATTTGTTTTTACTTCTCCTTGGTCTCCTGTCTGAACAATGCGTTTTTTGTACACATTTTGAAATCATCAAATTATTTTGATCATTGCATCATATTATTAGTATTTTTTTGTTGTATCGTTTTACTTCTCACATCGTCACAAAGAAAGCTCGCTTGAATGGTGATAAACACATATCGCATAAGCATCGCATAGAAAACGGCAGTAAATATAATGGTCGCGCAAAGTTGTATGCGATTCTCCAGAGGCAAGTAGGTCAAACGGGTAATAAACCTGAATATAATTTAAGATAGTTGCGCTGAACTCCAAGATACTGGCATATCTTCACAGGAATCTTGCCTCGAACCTTTGACTCGAACCATTACTGAGTATGTAAAACAAATTCTTATTTAGGAATGTCATAAACGTTTTTCTATTGTCCTTTGGGCAAGTATGGCAGCATTTTTATCTTAAAATGTTTGTCATGCTCACGAATAAAGTATCCAACAAAACTAACCTTTGTTTTTTTTTTGGAAACGTTATTTTTCAAGAGGAAATTCTGGTTTTTTCTAAGGCCTGTTTGTTATCTCAATAGCCATTATTGTAGGTCTCTTAAATAACGTTTTTTTCCTTACCACTAATTACTTTGCTTGTCTAGGTGGGGCAGATTCTATGGATTTTTCCTTGGTTCCAAGGTGTTTTTTTGTTTACCATCCACATTAATTGGTTTAGATCATGGGATTTTAATAAATTCCAGGATGTGGATTCAACTTAATATCCGTACATAAAAAAAACTCTGATTTATTATGAGTAAGTTTGAAATGAGAGTATAATAAAATCTCTAAGCTGTATTTGAATCCCCCTGCTTCGACGTTCCATTATCACAAAACGAACGAAGGTACCGTTTTACATACCAAGGGGAGAGTATATTATCCCAGTTTATTTCCTTTTTTACCCCCGTTTTATCCTATTTTTCTACAGATAAAAAAGGTTGAGGTAAAAAAAATGTAATACAAGCAATGCAGTCTCCGTTTTTAACTTCGAATCTGCAATTTTGCGGGTTCGATTCCCTGTGTGAGGTGTATTCTTTTGATTTTACTCTCCTATTTTTGATGTTTTAGTAGCAGTCTAAGCATCGCAGGTTCAATTATTTGCTCCCATCATTGCACAAGCAATATTTTCCGCTTATAATGATGGTAGTAGGAGGAATTAAAATATTATCAGATAATTCGTAGTCTGGGATGTTTTTAAGTGTTTGACGTCTTTTGAATTGAATAAATCCATTTATTATATGACGTTTTTTAGTCATATCAAAAAAGCCAAGTATTTCTAACACTATTCAACATTAAAACAACGATACTTTGACATCACGTCAAAAACTATTTTCAAAATGTAAGTAAACATTAAAATAGGTAAAATGTTAATGTATGTGCCAAAGTTTTTTTAACTCAAGAACAATTCCCTTTATTTGACGGCCTCCATGGTCGAGTGGTGAGACCCTCGACTACGAATCCAAAGGTCGCGGGTTCAATCCCGGCGTGCGCCAATTACTTTTATTTAATTAATATGTGTCATAACACATTTAATTCATGTAAAAATAATAAAAAGTATATTTGCGGCACGTTCCGGAGTGGTAGATACTCTAAGTATCGCCCTGGTGAAAGACCACCATTCAGAATCGAAACGTTGCTTGAAATGGCTTTAGCCGTGTTTGGTGACCAGATCTGAATAGCCAGGTACTTCCCAACCTTCCCCTTCCCAATCTCCTTCCCCTCCCCACTACCTTCAGCCTCACAACATATCCTATTTGGGAATGCCATAGTCTCACTGACTCTAGACGGTTGAACGAGACTCTTGTGCGGTATTCACGTAAAAAAATTTGGATGGAATCCCATTTACATTTTGAATACTTAACCGATGCAGCCGCAACCCCCAACTTAATTAATCGCTGCCTTAAATCACCGTTAAAACATCCAAGCCCAATTACTGCAATAATTTTGCAACTAGCTTTAACCGAGTCAGATTAATATCGATTTATCCAAGTGGATAAAAATTGAGGCGGCTTGATAATTTTCAATTAGATACTACTAATCAAATGCTACCAAATGCTAATGCTCATCCTAATGCATAAGTTTGGTCTTATGAAGACGCAGTTGGAGCAAACCGCTTCAGGCGCCGCGTTTCTGAGGTGCTTTTAAAGTGAATTTATATAGCTACGAACTACAGTGCTCACCTGCCTTAGCGCTTGATCACACAGTCATCAATCATATATATCATCGAATATACTTACGCTCTTTTTTTCCTGGAGAGGGACCTGCCATCTCCCGGCTTAAAGTCAAATGCCTAGATCACTACGCTATAGAAGTTATAGCAGGATAGACAACGGCATCAGCGAACGCCTCAGCGTATTTCCTATAAAATAAGTATTACTATAATAATACAATGATATTATGTAAATTAGAATTAACTCACTAAATGCTGCCTATATCGGAAGAAATTGTTTAAAAAACAAAATTAAGAAAATATGAGATGGATAAAAAAGACGGTTTCTAAAAAGGTTTCGGTAACTCAATTGGCAGAGACATAAATTCTGGATAAAGTAAAGGTTCCTAGTTCCTGTATCAGTACCAACCTTTTTTTTCTGTGTCTTCTGTTTCATATTTTGTTTAAAAATATTGATATTGTTTCAATAAGTCATATCGTCACCGGAAAGGCACAAGGGCTGAAGCGCCATTTTGGGAAGTTTACACCAGAGCACTTAAAAGTTTTTTTCTTACAGTAAAATGTATATGCTTCAGTACCTGGTTGAATTAAAAAAAACATAACTCATGTAACTCAATGCTCTCACTGAGTTACCTGAAGCGACGAGTTACCTGAGTTACAGAAGATTTATATTATGATAATAATTCCTTTTTTTATTTCAAAAGGTGCCATTTAATATAGGGCTGCTAATACAGTACAATAAATATGTAAACTACAGACTGTAGCCATCACCAATATGTATTCCTTTAATCAAAACATTACTTAATGGCTAATGAGTAAGGACCGCAAGGAAATTGAAGACCTCCTAAAATAGCACTTGAAATTCTTCACCATGACAAACTAGAACATTGTGTAACAAATATCATTTTTTTTTATTATTCTACTTTTAATCACTGTCACTTACCTCAGAACAGGTTCTTATGACCTAGAAAAGTAGGTTATGTAAAAAAATAATGCCAGAAACAAAAAGTTAATAAATAAAAAAAATAAAAATGTTACTAAAATTTATCTTCGCATATCACTTACCTCAGAACAGGTTCTTATGACCTAGTAAAGTAGGTTTTGTAAGAAACAAAAAGTTAATAAATATAAATTTAAAAAACATAAATGTTAAAATTTATCTTCGCATATCTCGTAATACGTTCAACCTTTGGATATTATTTTTACATGAAGAGTGTACGTACGAGTATGCTACCCGGAGCGCAGTACAGAACAGGAGGTGTCACGTTCCCGATAAACGAGTGGTAATGGACGGAATTAATCACTGCGGATGACAGTCGGGCCCCGCACGGACCCGTGTGTGCGAATATTGCATTGGCCGTCGGAAAAATACGCGTCCGGCCGGTCTGAGAGGTTTTTCATTGCATTTTTGCATTGCTAAATGTTGGGTAACGATTCCGGCGGAAACGTAGATATCGTGAAACCGTTTGGACACATCTCTGTAAATGTGTTTTTGTTTTGTTTTAGTTTAATGATTGGCTTATTTTATTTCATGTCGGAAGAACAGCGTTGTCAGTGATGTTATTTATTATGTAGAGTTTGTAGTAACATACTATACCAAAAATTGACTAAATAAGTAGCCTTCATATCGTCGCCGGAAAGGAAAAAGGGTTGAAGAGCTATTTCGGGAAGTTTAAACTTTAAAGTTTTTTTTTAAATAAAACACATAAACTTTGTTTATAACCATTTTATTAATTAATATTACGTCTACCGGTTTCGAAAGAACCCTTCCATCGTCAGAACAATATTAAAATTTTAATATTGTCCTCATGATGGAAGGGTACTTTCTAAACCGGTAGACGTTATATTAAATAATAAAGTGGTTATAAACAAAGTTTATGTGTTTTATTTATAAATATGGCAAGCCACAAAGTAAATGCTTTTTGCGAATATTTAAAAAAATTTTTTTCCGTTTTACAATAAAATTCATAATTCTTAAGTACCTGGTTGAATTTTGAAAAAAAAGTTAACTCAGGTGATTGACTGCTCTCACTGATTACCTGAAGTGTCAAAAATCTTTAAAAAGTCCTAAACTTGTGTCGCTTGAGTCGAGCCTCCACGGTCCACAAAAGTCTTTAGAATCAAACAAGAGTCAGAGTTTTCGATTCGGAAAAAAAACTGATTAAAACTGCATATTTAACTAATTTTTTTACCAAAGTGTCGCTCACGCCAATTTGCCTTTGCAACGACGTATGGTGTATAATCTGATTGATGCGATATGATTTCACCTTAGGGGTAGGTATAAAGAATAATACTACACATAACTATGTCTTGACACATACACTCTTTGCTTTCTTCACATTCATGCATCTTCTCATGCATCCTATTCTGTTTTTCTTTTTAATATTTTTATTTAACCCAACCATTTAAATTATTCTACCCAAAGATTTGATTGACTTAATCATATCACGCCTTCTTGGGGTTTTCCTGACAGCTTACACATTTTGGCGTAGATTTTCAGCCGTTCATCATTTCTGCAAGTCTGAATCATTTATGTGCCACTTTCTTCAGCTTGTTCATTACGTTTACATAGGTCTAGTCAGTATTTTCAATCCTACCATTCTTTCACTTTTACCTCGCATTAAGTTCGAGAATCTCTATTAAAAAAAGTATGCTTAAAAATTTTAAACATAAAAACAAGTGAAAAACGTTACTTTTTATCACTTTTTTTAAAAATTTTATTGTTTTTTTAGTTCACTTTAGTTTTCAGTGAGACTTTGGCATCCCTTATTGGGGTATGTTTTGAGGTTAAGGCAGTGGGTAGAAAAGGAGATGCGAATAGGAAGGTTAGAAAGTACCTGGCTAGTCAGGTCTGGTCACCAAACACGGCTAAACCCATTTCAAGCAACGTTTCAATTCTGAATGGTGGTCTTTCACCAGGTTGATACTTGGAGTATCTACCACTCTAGAACGTGCTGCAAATATACTTTATACTATCTTACATGAATTAAATGTGTTATGACACGCACGCCGGGTTTAAGAACCCGCGACTTTTGGATTCGTAGTCGAGCGTCTTACCACCCGACCACGCATTGTCATTCCTGTGACATAACTTTTTTTTTACAGGAAAATTTCAGTATATTATGTAATGATTTCCTCAACTTTAAATTAAATTTTTGCTGTTTTTGTTGTGTGGTTGACAGGCCGAACGTGCTGACTTAAATAAAACCAAAATTCGAAACGCGTATCTGCGTTCGTAGAAGCTTAATATTATTTTGTTTCAAACCCAATAATTAGGTACGCGTCTGAAAACAGTTTATTTCATGTTGCGTAGAACTTTCCAAGGCGAATTCACTAAATCATCAATTTTCCAGTCGCGTGGAAAAGACCGAGTCATCTCACGCGAAAACATCTTTTTGACACGGCTAGCAAAATATACTTAAGCGAACAAGAAAACTTTCTCCGCTCGAACAGTTTTAGAGCATCGACATAAAAGTGAATGCTTCAGCGCAAGGATGATGGATATTTATTATTAATGATTTTAATAATACCAATTTTTTTACTTTATTTCACTATTTTTTTATTTAAGACTTATGTCCGTCATAAGGTGAAACCGGTCAGGTCTTAAATAAAAAATAGTGGTATAAAGTTTAAAATTTGGTATTATTAAAATCATTAAAATGGAGTTCCACCACGAATTAACAGTTTTAAAATTAGAAATAATATTTATTATTACCATTTTTTTATTTATTCACACACAATGTTTCGTTTATTCGTGCAACATTCATTTGAGTACTATTCTTAACGATTCTTAAGTAGAAATCAGATTCAAAAAAAACAAAACAAAAAACTCTTGAGCTCTGACGTTTTAAATTTGACACAGACTTTTTTGTCTGGAATCACTAGATCAATACAATCATTTTCAGCAGGCAAAATCAAAGTGGTAGAAGTATCGTTCTGGTGAAAGACTACTATGCAGAATCGAAACGCTGCTTGAAATGGCTTTAGTCGTATTTGGTGTCCAAATCCGAGTAGCTCAGGTACTTTCCTACCTTTCTTTTTCCCGTCTCCTTTACTTCTCCTCCCCATTCAGCCCTAATCACAGCCAAGTGTGGACTTCATAGTTTCACTGGTCCCGGGTAGTTATGATTCTTGTGCGGTGTCCCAGACTTCGTCTTTCCCATCCCCTTCCCACTACCTTTAGTCATAACATGTCCCAATTGGGAATGCCACAGTCTCACTGGCTTCAGACGGTGTGGAGCAGTTGGGACTTTTGTGCAGTATTAGAGCTATATTGTATTGAAATCTTAAATATATCTATCTTTCTGTTGAAAAATGCGACAAGACATATTGTTTGCTTTATATTTTTCATTTCTTGGATGAGAAAAATTGTGTTGAAACTTAAAAACATTCGGTTACCACTATTAAATTATTACACATTTTTACAAAGCGTAGCTCAGTTTAATATCATCTCAAGAAGCGCTTAACAATTCCGTTTTTTTTTTCCTGTAGTAGTTATTCGACGCCTTATTTTTTTAATAAAGTGTGATGTGCTATAATTTTCCACGCTGTCAACTGAATTACGAACATAAAAGTCAACCTTTATTTGAAGATTGTTGATCTAACCGAAACAGTAATTTATCATAAAGCTTTCAACTTTTTGACACAATACATTCAGAAAAATTGGAACTACATATTTCGTCTTACTTTAGCAAGAAACCACGAAGGGTGATTTATTAAATATAAATATAATGCATGTATTATAATGCAGATACTAAAATCGGTGTCAGGTTTTATGACAATGTATAAAAGTTCGGAATTGAATCGTCAATGCTAATGTTAGTGATTTGGAGCTTAAGCCTGGTTTGCAAAAGTTCCTGATGTTTGAATCCCGATCGCGGAAATAACTTTTTTCTTGTGTGACAACAATTTTAAAATATGAATCAAACTAACTCAATAAATATTGTAACTTTTGACCGGTTAGTAGTTGAGTGGACAAACGCGTCGGATTCCCAGCCGGGTATCGGGTTCAATTCCTCCAATATTTTCCGTTTATTTTCATGGCAGTATAGGTTTTTCAAATATTGTCAGGTTATTCGTAACCCTCTGTCTTTCTTTAAAAAAATGTATTTGTATCGTCTTATTTTTTATGGTTAAATAATATTTAAAAGCGCGATAGCTCAAGGTGTTGATAATATTGTGAACCAAAAATTGTTTCATTGACATGTTTATTCCGTTAATTAAGCGATGTGCACACTGTCTAGTTTTTGCTGCTTCCTATGTGAAAAATCTTTTAAATTATCCATTCAAAATGAACAAATCTTCGACACACATCACATAAGTAAAAAAAAAACAATCTTAAGAATGACATACATTCCTGAGTTACGAATAACCTTACAATATTTGAAAAACTCTTATTACCAATGATGGGGGGCTTAGCTAGCACGGAATAGAACTTCCGACGCTCGGTGGGAATCCGACGCGTTTGTCCACTCAGCTACTAACCGGTCGTGTTTATGCGTTTTGTTAACTGCATAATTTATTTATTTACGCCCTAATTTAGGGTTAACCCATCAAAAATATTTATCAATACAGTTCGCAAAATACAGCAAATAAAAAAAAATATATGAAATTTTAATACAAAGCAAAGTCAATTTAAAAAACCAATAGCATAAAAAAAATGTTTTTTTTGTTGAGCTGAGTAAGTATAATAATCAATAAATTAGGGTATAAAATAAATAAGTTATGATTTATGATAATAATTAATAGCATTGTATCATAATGAGAATTCACGTTCTCTAGGGTTCTTTGGCCATCACCCCGAGCACAAACATTTAAGAGAATCTAGACGGTCGAGTGATTTATCGTGTTCGTCTTGCGAAATTGTTTTGACTCTTTTCGTTTACCTAATTTACTTTCAAAACATATCATAACATGAACCGATAATCGCACGGACTGCTTGGTAATAGGGCAGACACCCGTTGATAAATGGTCGAGCTAGAGAGCCTTGAATAAAATCGGATGGCGATTTTATTCATGTGATTTTGACAGTCGAATAAAATAAATACTTAACGATGTGGGTTTGAATTGAAAAAAGATCTCGAAAAACAGTTAAGCGCGCTATTTTATTACCATTTCGTGACTTTAATGGTGTTATTGTGCTTAGAGAAAAAAAAACATTTATTTTCTGATTATTCACTCCCGGCTTGAATACTATAGAATATGTCTAGTATTTTTGAACTTATTTATACTTTTTTTTCAATGTTATATGTCGCACAAGAGTCCCAACCTCAGAGTTAGAATATATATGGAGAGAGAGCTAAATATTTTTACCCAACCTATACAAATTTACCATAAATCACTCTCTCCGGGTTTTTACATCGTCAACCGTGAGAGAGAAAGAGATAAAAAAGTTCTCACATATTATAGCACTACTTTTTTGTATGTAAGCATCTTTTCCGTCTCCCGCGTCGCCGGAGATCCCGCCTACTACGTTTTTTAATGCGACGATAGGACACAACTTAACGGTTTTTTAGGTTATATCCGATATTTTCGTTTATAACATTACCGTGAAAAGGTGGTTAAACAAATAAACAAAAACATGATATTGACATGTGCTATTAATGGATGTATAAATACCCTAGCCACGCCCGAGTCAGAAAAAATCAACAATCCTGGCCACACAAGCGCTCCCTCCTGGTATATTATTGCTCTAAGGTCCCAACTATTCGGAGCCAGTAACTACGACATCCCCGATTGTGGATATTGTGAGGTTGGAGGGAGTGGGGAAAGAGAGGAGATGGGGAAGAGGAAGGTTGGGAAGTACCTGACTATTCATATAATTCCAAGCAACCTTTGATTTTGAATTTTTCACCAAGGCAATACTGAGAGTATCTGCCACTCTGGAACGTGCCGCGAATATACTTTGTTTTTTCAATATTAATTAACTTTGAAATACAATCAAATACAAAAAACTAACAAACCATCACGCCGTTCTCCATAGGGGTAAGCAGAGAAAACGGACCGCCATACAATTCTGTCTTGCCACAAACTCCTTGCTTCATTTACATTCATACATCGTCTCATACATACTCTTCTGTTATTCTGACTCTTCACATCATATAATTTAGTTGAATACAATTTATTTGCGCACGCCAAGATTCGCACCCGTGCCCCTGGATTCATTATCGAAGATCGTAACCGCTCGACCATGGTTGTTGCCTGATACATATTTACTTTGAATTACTCCACAGGGATTACACAGCCTAATAAATAGAAAACAATTGAACTTAAAGCTTTGTTATTAATTTTGTACAAAGCAATGAATCTTATTAAATTAGTTCTAAGATACTTTTAACTCTAAACATTATATTTTTTTATTGTTGATGTTGGAATATATTAATTTAAATAATAAGAAAAAAATGGTTTGTAATATTTACTGTGGAGACTGCATTGTCTCTTTTTTAAAAATTAAAAGCCTTTTTTTACACAAAAAAGAAATATGAAACCTTTTTTTCATAATTTGCAAAAAAAAACTTCTCTTCAATGATATCAGATCTCGATTCAAGGCTTCGGTTTTACCGCAGCGGCCAGAATAAAGAATTTATCTCCCGGTGAACGCTTGTTACCAAGAAATACTTGATTTATTTGAGTAAAATAAGTTATCTGAAGAGAGTGGAGAGCTGAAACCGTACTCAGCTTTCGGGAATTTATTTCTATTGGGAAAGCCTGTTTAATTTGTCGGTTTGCTGGGGTTAAAAAAATAAAGAGGTTGTGGAACCCGCTGGCGATATTATTTAGTCTTATAAGTTTTTTCCTGTTTTTGAAGTATTATTATAATTTATCGTTCATCTTTGAAATTATATTTTTATATGTTTTTTATCACTTTATTATGCATGGCTGCAAGTTTATCTTCTGTTTTTCCTGTTGCTGTTTTTGCCTCAATTGAATAAAGTACCTCCCTTTGAAATGCCTTCTGTAAATTCACAAATAAGGTATTTTATTATTATGAATATAACATCTTTAGATTATGTTCAACTTCAACCGGTAAGCTTATTAACATATGTACCTATTTTAATAAAATTATTATTTTTCCCCTCTAATACTATATCTCTATGTGATCGAATTATTAGGAATTCGAACTTTTACGGTCATTGGAAATTATATTGAACAATATTATTCATTGTTTATCGCTAAGCTCAAATAACATTTTCCTTAGTGCGACAAAAAAAACTAAACTTAGCATCTACCACCTCATTATTTAATAATAAAACTTTATTTTAGAAATGATATGAAATATTAACTTTGTATTAGACCACATATTTAATTTTTATGACTGACCGGTGTCAGGGTATAAAATTAAGCTCAACAAAAAATACAAAGTGTGCTGTTATATATACTCGTACATACAGAGGGAGAACACTATATAAAATAAAATAAGAGAACAGTGAGAAAACAAAAGAATAACATTTCAACTATTTAACAAAGAAACGGAGAGAAAGAGACAAATAATATGAATTGAAAAAGGCAAAACGTCATCTGAGAAGGTAATTAAGTCACCATGAGAAATTCTACGAGTTAACAGGAAATATACCTAATATTCTGTTGGAGAAAGTTATTTTTTCATTTGATTAAATATGTCAAACCACATAAATGCTTTCTATAAAAATGTGTATTTTAGAATCTGCATTTGTCAGTGCAATGTCTCAAAATTAAATGTTACCTACGGTCTGTTTTTTCAAAATGAAAAAACTATCTCCAATATTTAGGGTTTCTTTCGAGCCTACTAAACACGTTGAAAACTGATTTAATTGTCAACCTCAGTAAAAAAGTTCTGTCGCCGGGCCAAACTTGTGTTCGAATAAAATGTAAGTACTTTTAGCAACTTGTGCTTTTTTGCTAATTTGTCCGTCCTCGACAGTTTTACAATTGGGTCGGTGAGTGATGCAATTTATCGTCCGAAGTGTCTGCAAGTTATATACGGCGAATGAGGGACTAATTGCAGTTTGGGGGTGCCATCAAAAAAGGTCACGCCCACCCCTCGACCATTATCAGGTTGTTTTTCACCCCCTACTTCGGGAAAACACTGCGCCTCGGGAGATATATGTAAGAAGCTATCGATGAGAATGAGATCGGAAAGAATCGATGCAGATAATGTTATATTATCAATAAACTTCTGTTTGGCTGTATTGTATAGCTTGTCCGATATTGCATGTACGAGCATACAGTAAAGTTTCAAAGAAACTAATTTTCGCTCTAAATGAATAACATAGCTGCTAGGCGATGGGGGGGTTTTAGAAAAATTCTGCAGAGATGAAAATTTTTTAAAGGAATTTCCCGGATATGATTCATCCAGAAATTGCGCATTTAATACTTGCGTGTTGGTTGAAAAAATGATATATTTTTTTACGTGAAAACCGCACAAAAGTCTCAACTGCTCCCAACCGTCTAGAGACAGTGAGACTATGGCATCCCTAATAGGGTTATGTTGTGAGGCAGAAGATAGTGGGGAAGGAAAGAAGATGAGGAAGGGAAAATTTGGAAGTACCTGGCTATTCAGATCTGGTTACCAAACACGAATTCAAAGACATGTCAAGCAACGTTTCAATTCTGAATGGTGGTCTTGCACCAGGGCGATACTTTAGAGTATCTACCACTCTGGAATATACTTTATTTTATTTAATATCAATTAAATGTGTTACGACCTTGAAGTAACAATATATGGAGGGATAGCTAATTATTTTACCCAACCTACACAAACTTGCCAAAAAACACTTTCTCCGGGTTTTTACATCGTACACCATAAGAGAGAAAGAGACAACAAATTTAATTCCCCGCTTTTACGTAGTGACGCAATGATCTTAAGCTACTGGGCCACCGCGGCACTCCGCCCACATTTTTTATTATGGCACTAAGCTTGACACAACTAAACGGTTTATTTGTTTATATGCTATATTTTTATTGAAAAAAATACTGTGAAAAGGTGGCTATACGAATAAACAAAAACATTATGTCGACATGTGCTGTGAATGGATATACAAATACCGTAGCCCCAGTCTTAGCCACGCCCTTTTCCAACCGAGTCAGTTACTTCAAGGTAAAAGCTAGTAAAAACTGACTACAGATCGATCTACAGCTATACCTCTTGTATATTATTGCTCTAAGGTTACGACACATATTAATTAAATAAAATTTATTTGCGCACGCCAGTTTCGAACCCGCGACCTCTGGATTGGTAGTCAAACGTCTTACCACTCGACCTTGCAGGCCGTAAGTTGATGTTTGCAAGGCGCAGGCACTGCTCACAGCCGATTCTTCAGTGTTATCAAACTATATTTTGTGTCAGAAGATTTTAATATAATACCTACGTTTATTCACAAGAAAGGTTTTTTTTATATTTCAATAAACTTAAAACGAAGGCTTTACCTAATGATTTACTATTTTACGTGGGATACATTTTGTGCTATCAATTTATGTGCATAAATAAAGCCTAGTGATGTTAATTTATTCTGACTAATTTTATTTAAATTGCGATACGTACCTGCATCTATTACCTCCGATGAAATTCTAAACTTGGGGTATACATCTACACAGGTTAAGAAAGTGAATATTTAAAAACACCTAGATCATGAATGCCTGGTCTACCAAGATTAATTTCACGTTTACGTTAAAATTCAATCCGTTGACACTCTTTATAGCTATCTTTATATCAAAATGCATCCAGGCCCACTGACGACCTGCGTGGGCGAGAGGTAAGATGCTCGACTACTAATCCAGAGGTCGCGGGTTCAAACCCGGCGTACGCAAATAACTTTTATTTAAGTAATATGTGTCATTACGCATTTAATTCATGTAAAATAATATATAATAGTATATTTGCGGTGTGAAATATCACCATTTAAAATTGAAACGTTGCTTGAAACGGCTATAGCCTTGTTTGACAACCAGATCTGAATAGCCCGGTACTTTCCAACCTTCCTCTTTACTTCTCCTTTCCCTCCCTACTACCTTCAGCCTCACAACATATCTCGATCAGGGATGGCATAGTCTCACTGGCTCTAGACGGTTGGGGACTCTAGTGCGGTATTTACAATGAAAAAAAAAACACTTAGCCACTTTTTGCTATGCTTGCGTTCTACACTCAGTTTTACAACGTAAGCACGGGGAAAAGCTCATTTTTTGCAGCAATTACAGGATAATGCTTCAATGAGAATGCCGATTTCTTTCCCCTTCAGAGTTAAGACTTTTATAACATTATTTGTCGACTTGTTACCCCGGATTTCCTTGATTGTGTCGGCTTTTTATAAACAACGTGATTAGTTAGCGAAAGCTCTGCCTATCGCTCCCCCCCGCGGTCAAGAATGCCGGAAACTGATCAAAAGCTCTATGGGCTACAAAGCGCCGCCATTTAGTGGCAGTTGCGAACAAAACTAGGCAGCCATTTTCATTTATTCTTATTGTGGGAATTACTTTACACCAATTGCTGACCACTATTTTACTAATCAAATAATGGCGGTACAAAATAAAATACTCGTGCATGCATTTTTTCAACAACAACAAAATATATTCTGGTGAACTGGTGCATTACTTAATTTTTTTTTTTTTTTTTTTAAACTTGGTATCAATTATTGGAATAATATTAATAATTTTCAACGTAAATATGAAACACAAAAAGCCAGAAACTAGAAAGAATAACGGTCGCGACCGAGACTCGGATCCTCTACTCTATCCGGGAGTAACTTCTTTGCCAATTGAGCTGCCGAGACCTTATTAGAAACTGGCATTTTAATCGATCTCATACTTCCTTGAAATTATCAATATTATTTTTCAATTTATACCGATATAGGCTGCCACCTTTGTAATGGTATGCAAAGCTCAAATCGTGCACATATTAAATACCTAGATGGTGCCTCGGAAAAAATATCCCTTTTTATTTACGAAAGATCATTTGACTAAAATACTGTTTCGACCGTAAATAAAAAATGAATGGTTTATCCAAGACACTATCTAGGTATTCAATATGTGCTTGAGTTGAGCTTTGCATACCATTATAAAGATGGCAGTCTATATTAGTAGAAATTGAATAATAATATTGATAATTTCAAGGAAGTATGAGATCGATTAAAATGCCGGTTTCTAATAAGGTCTCGGCAGCTCAATTGGCAGAGACGTTACTCCCGGATAGAGAAGAGGTTCCGAGTTCGAGTCTCGGTCGCGACCGTTATTCTTTTTGGTTTTTGGCTTTTTGTGTTTCATATTTACATGAAAGATTATTGATATTATTTCAATAATTAATATTAATATTTGTTTTTATAAAACCTACCATTTATATTCGTACATGAAGGAAAACAACATACAATAAACTAGACATTACTTTAATAATATTCGAGTAGATTGAAATTTCTCCAAGTAATTAAAGAAAAATGTTTGCTATTCTGAATTTCAATTTCCCACAGCCTTTAATACTCTACTTGCTTTGTAAATACTACAGCTTAGGTTGTTTATTCTCGGTAGCTTTGTATGCCTACGTTAAATTGTTTAAAATTGTCATTTTCAATTAAGGTAGCTTCACGTGGATTTGTATTCAGATTGTAAAGGTCAGCCTACTGCCCAAATTCAATTATGTTTTGGCATCATAAGACTTTTTTATAATAACTTTAACTGCCCGACCAATTAAACGGTTACTGTTTCTGTATACATATTACTTTAATTGCTACTTGGGTTCGGAGAATTTGTATTTGTTCAAAATACTAATGTTAACTATTAGAGCTTGTGTTAACACTTTTCAGCTGTGCGGTTCATTATCTATATAATATGAAATCCTGATTAATTAAAAATGTTCAATTAGTATTATTGGAATGTGATTTTTTAAAAGTCACATCTATATTATTGAATGATCGATACATTACCATTTATATGAAGCAGTAAATAATATTTTTATTATTTATTTATTAATTAAAAGAAAATGAAACAATAACATTCTATAAGACCACAGATTTTATTTTTATGACCGACTGGTTTCGCTTAGCCTAGGTATCATCATCAGGGTACAAAATTAAACTAAACAAAATTCTTAATGTGCGGTTATATACTCGTATACGAGTACACACAAGAGGAGAAAACAATATTAAAAATATTTAAAAAGGAACAGTGAGAAAACAATAGAATAACATTTAAAATTATGACAAAGGAACAGAGAGAAAGGGACAGATAATATGAAATGAAAGAGGCAAAACGTCAACTGAGAAGGTGATTAAAAAATAATGAAAAAAATCTTAGTTTACAGGAAATATACATAATATTGGACTACTAAGCAAATCAAACTGCTTAGTGTTATTTTTGTACGAAAATGTATTATTGATTATGTTCTTTCGCGCTAGAGTCGTTGTACTAGGCATTTCACGTCGATCTACGACGCTATAATCGGGAGATGAAGGTAGAGTGGGTGACTTTCCATATTCCATGTTGTCGCGGTGGTATGTTTTTCTTTTCCGCAGTTTATTTTAGATACATCCACGTAACAAATATTCACGTTCATTCAAGTTCCTTGAAGGCCTCCCGACATTTTTTAATTGGCGCTATTTTGGTTTGCTTACATGTGCTATTATTTTAAAACAATGATTATTTTTAAGGTGTTAAACCGTATTGCCTTTTCTTCTTCAAACCGACACCTACAACCTTCGACTGTCCATCATCGGCGCAGATAAAGACGATGGACCCTGTTTTGTCGGCCTCCGTGGTCGAGTGGTAAGACGCTCGACTACGAATCCAATGGTCACGGGTTCAAACTCGTTGTTTGCAAATTCATTTTATTTAATCAATATGTTTCACAACATATTTAATTAACAAAAAATAAAACGTGCTAGATTTGCGACTCGTTCCAGAGTGGTAGATTCTCTAAGTATCGTCCTGGTGAAAGACCACTAGTCAGAATTAAAACGTTGATTGAAATGGCTTTTTTCATGTTTGGTTACCAGATCTCAATAATACTCTTTTCAACCGTCCTCTTCCCCATGTTCTTCCCCACTACCTTCAACCTCACAACATTACCCAATTGGGGATGGCATACTTGTATTGGCTTTAGACGGTTGGGAGCAGCTAGGACTATTGTGCGGTATTCATAGGGCTCCAAAAACATGGCTCATTATCCAAAAATGTATATATCAATTATCTTTGATCATGGACATCCAATTATAATAATATCATGCTGTAACTAAATATGTATCCCTTTCAAATATTGATCATTAATTGACATAAACCATCCGGCCTAAATGTACCCAACTAGAAAATCACTATCCCTGCATATTCCGAGCATCCTTTGTCCCCGGGATACATCGTATTTGGGCAGTGCAAATTTAATAAACCACACGGCGGGTACATAGGGACGCGGGTTATGAATTTGAACGAACCTATTCAATGAAGGTAGCAACTCTGGCAGTGGAGAGATTGGTGAGCAAATTACTCCCAACCCCCACCGTCCATTGTGTGTTGAAAAAGCTTTTAGTCAAATTACCATGCGTTGTATCGATAAAGAATGAATTTTTAGCGCTGAGGCGTAAAGGTTTCCGTGGTTTGATGTTTATTTTATTTCATTCACTTGTTGTTACCCGTGAAAGATCGCGGAATTTAGCCTTGCTTTAGCTTGACTTGCTAAGAATAAATATGTTTTGCTTTAATCCACCTACTCCAAATAAAGTCTGCTGAAGTACATTTTAATCTACAACATAATTAATGGCACCTGATATTACCTGAATTTTTGAGAAAAAAATAAACTTCCAGCACAGGCTTAGACATGATACGAGAAATAGGAACCAAATAAGACAACCTAACAGAAAAACAGTCACAAAGTCAAGAGTCATTGATGTTTGGAGTTATAAAGATATTGGATGAATTACCTAATGATATTAAATTTAAGAAAAAAAAAATTGAGTCTAGAAAATATTTAATGAATTTATGCAAAGAAATATTATTTTTAAAGCTATATTTAATATTATTTGTATTTACTATTTAAAAATAAATAAATTTGTTGATTTTTTTTTTTTAATTTCAACTTTTTAAACTATTTATTTAAAAGCTAAAACTATTTGTTATATTTTCAATGAATATTCAACTACTTTGTGACATGTTAAATATGTCTAGTTCGAGTAGGGTAGGTGGCTTGGTATTGAACGTTACCCCGGTTTTAGCCACTTGAATATTTATACATCAAAATAAAAGGTATCCCAAAATCGGATTATTTATTACTCTACGGCAAACAATTATTTTATGTATGACCTTTATTTAAAAATGACGCTTTAAATGGTAATATTTCTATTCTGCACATGGTCTATGAATAACTGTTGCGGTTGAATTTACGCTAAATTGTGTATTTAGGCCAGTATGTTGTATGATATATGCAATGTGAAATTTATTTGGATCAACGTATTGTTTTATTTAGATAAAACAAACATTTTACTTACATTCAAATCGTTAGAACTGAAACACTGTGGCCAGAACTGTGTGAATCGTGGCCCTAACTGGACCACTTAGCTTATTACATACGAAAGAACATTTATTATTTCTAATTTTGAAACTGTTAATTCGTGGTGGAATTCCATTTTAATGATTTAATAAAACAAATTTGTAACTTTATTCCACTTTTATTATTTTGACTGGACCGGTTTCAGCCTATGACGGCCATCTTCAGACTAGTACAAGTGTTTGTTAACCTACGGCTTATACTATTTTTGGGGATGTTAGGGGTAGTAAACAATGATTTTACTTTTTAATTATATTCATCAGTATTGTTGCATGATTTTAATAGTTACAGGGTAAAAGTTACTTTTAATTTATTTTTATTACTATTTTATATATCTATCTGGAATATTTATTTATTTTATTTAATATTTAAGATGGGTTACAGTTGCATTTCTATAAATATGAATTGACAATGTATTTATATAATGAAAGGTTGGTGAATACTGATTGCTAATGAGTTTACTTTAGGTTTTCCCATCTCAATTGTGATGTCCAGTCAAAATAATAAAAGTGGAATAAAGTTACAAATTTGTTTTATTAAATCATTGAAAGAACATTTATTTTCGATTTACACTCCACTTCAATTTGAAGCACGAAACAAAGAACAAATTTCATTTTTTATTTTAATTAAACATTTTGTTATGTGCTTATAATTTTACTTTCGTATTTACTTCATGTTCAGGGCCTCAATATTTTTTTCACTGCGCATCTAATTAGCTATTTACCTTTCTTAGTTCTGCGAAAAAAAAAATCATATTCGTTGTTTGATTTATTTTGTCTTTAATTTTTTCAAAATAACAGATTCATTTAAATAGTGTCCAAGTCACTGTTGTGTTCATGCTTCAATTTGTAAGTTCTTCTGTTACGTTTAATCCCTTTAATTCCGTTTTTCTTGTACAGTGTTTTTTTATCAAACATAGGAATTAAGTGAACAAAGCTAACAGCATTGCATCCAGTTTCGACTTGTCCACAAAGGATTTAGTGCCTGAACTAGCGAAAGGCAGGATAAAACAAATTATACGGTTTTTCTTTGAATCGGATGCACACGAAAGGGCTGTGTTAAGCCTTTTAGTATTCTCTGTTGGAATAAACAGATAAGGTATCAGAAAGTTATAAAGTAAAACACAAGTTCGAATAATACGTTTGTGTTCATCCAAAGTTTGTACAGTATATTTGAAAATATAGAGTTTAATATTTACTTAAATGTCAATGTGCTCGGCATGGTAGTAAAAACTTGTATCTGTGTTATCTCGAATACAATAACTGTAATTTAAAGAGTATGAACTTATTTTTGACACGCAGAGATCAAGACATTAGTTGAAGAAAGCTGAAAACTAGAACGCCTCATTATAATAAACGAATAACATAATAAAAACTGAAAACATGGTAATTGGTTCTAGCTTTTACCAACATCAATAATTGGTAAAAAAATAACCTATAAATGTATTTCAACATGTAGGCTGCAGGTCCCACTTAGCTTTTTACTCTCCCAGCTTATATAAAATAACATAAACATTTGGTGAAATGGTTGTTTTCATTGTTGTCTTTTTATTTTTTATAGTAAATACCACACAAGAGTCCCAACTGCTCTCAACCACCTTAAACCAGTGAGTCTATGGCATCTCCAATCAGGGTGTATTGTGAGGTTGAAAGTAGTAGGGGAGGGGATAACGAAGGTTGGGAAGTACCTGGCTATTCAGATCTAGTCACCAATCACGGTTAAAGCTATTTCAAGCATCGTTTTGATTCTGAACGTTGGTCTTTCACCAGGGCGATACTTAGAGTATCTACCAATCTGGAACGTACCGCAAATATGTTTATATATTAAATGTGTTTGAAATAAATTGTTTGATTTTTTTTGCGCACGCCGGGTTTGAAACCGCGACCTTTCGAGCGTCTTACCACTCGACAACGGAGTCCGTCAAAGGTTGTAGAAAAATCCGAAAAAAGCTTGCAAACGCTTCCATTTTGAACTGAGTTTAATTACTAGGATATATTGTAATTACCTGACATTATTTTTTTTAAAACTTTTACTGTCGTAAACAATATACTATGAAATCAAATGGAATATCGTAATACGGTTTACATATTATTTTGTGAAAGTGAGAATGTAATATTGTCAGTCATACAAATCGAGACTTTTATAAAATAAACTTTAAGGCTAACTGTCTTAAAAAGCTTACTGTGTTATTATAATACGACGTGTGTGAACGTGTTTAAAATTTGAATGTTAACACACGTATTTAAACTCGAATTCAAATACATAATACAGATGATATTTTATTTATTTAAAGATCTCATGTATTTTTGAAACGCATTTATAGCAAGGCAAGTAAATTTTAATAAAAAATACAAATAATATGTGTCATATTAGAAATAACAAGTAAAAACGGTGTTGTTGTAATGAAATTCCATCTTTAGTTTATTAGTATTTGTAAACACTCGAATGAAAATATTTGATACCCATATTAATTAGTTTTCTTAACCGCGTTTTTTATTTCACAACTAATGTATTTTTTGCTTACCAGTTTCACAATATTATGACATCTCTATGGCACTTTAACGAAATAAAAAATAAATTAAATATTTGAACCAACATTTTAACCTCTTAAGGGCTGCTGTAAACGTTTTTATGAGTTTCGCCGGCCTCGACTAGACCTGGGCGCGGCTAGGACTAGGGCTAGGTTATTTATACATCGATTCATAGCACATGTCGACATAATGTTTTTGTTTATTTGTATAACCACTTTTTCACAGTATTGTTATGAACAAAAACAAAGCATATAACCTAAAACACCGTTGACTTATGTCCATTTATGTCGCATATCAAAACGTGTGGGCGGAGTCAACCGAGACGCGAGACACGAAAAACGTCCTTACAATACATTTCGTTGAAAATGCTGGGTTTCTTTTGTACGCACTGCGAAAAATTTTAGAGACATCCGGGTTCTAACAATATTATTTAATTCCTTGGTAAGAAGCAGGTTGGAGAGTGGATCAGTGATTTGGAGTCCGCACGAGGAGAAATACTCCCTCATGTTGGAGAGGGTTCAGAAGAAATTTCTGAGATTTCTCTACTTGAAGGAGTACGGTTACTACCCGTGGCTCTATCCGACTGACTTTCTATTGGGTACGCTCGGAACGAACCATCTGCGGGTCAGAAGGGATGTGTACATCGTCACCCATTTCTTCAAATTGATACGTGGATGTTTCGAAAACTTAGCCATCATGGAGAGCATAAAATTTTATGTTCCCGATGGTTATCGTCGTCATCGACAACATAGATTGTTTTATCTCCCGGCCTGCAGGACTCACTTGCCAATGGTCATGCCGGTGGGGAGGGCACTCTTGCTGTTGAATCGAATCGCTTCGGATATCGACAATTTTTGGGTCAGCGAAACTGTCTTTAAACAGCAAGCTTTATTGCTGCTTGCTTAACTTCTACTTACTATTTATCTATCTTGTTTAATTATAAATCTTGTCTTAGTATACGAGTAAATGCATTGTACTCTGTTTTTTGTACACTCCATATACATTTTTTTAAATATCTTTAAAAACGCCTTAAAATTTAAATCTTGTAATGTTTTTAAAATGAGTAAAAAATAATTGAATTGAAATTTGAATTGAATACTTTAAAGCGGTGTGATAATTTGGCTGTCTCTTTTTTTTCTCATGGTCTACGACGTAAAAACCCGGAGAAAGTGATTTATCTTAAATTTGTATAGGTTGGGTAAATATAATTAGCTCTCTCTCCATATATTGTTACTACAAGCTCTTATAGATATATAACTACGTGATATATTGTTAATTTAAAAGTGCCAACATATTTTTGACACACTACAAATCAAGACATCCATAATGTAAAGTTGAAGGCTGAGTGAGTGCCGTATTAGAATAAACCAGAGATAGCGCCGTTGTTATAATAAAACCTTTTTTAAACGAAGACTTGCGGTAGGATACCGTATACGTGATGGCATCACGCTATGTCTACTTTGCCTGAATTAGATTCCCTTCCTGCCAAAACAAAAAGGAAAACAATTTTCTGGGTTTTTTCATTTCACGTAACGGATTTATGAACGCGTGTGACCATAATTTACTGTGCGGGTGATTCCCAGCGGTGGGTTATGACCGTGATGAAAGAATTTTTCTTATTTCTATGGAAATATTACAATAGTACTTAACATATGTGTATAATTCAATGCTTATCAGAGATAGGTATTAAAAAAACCCCGTCACCTTTTAATTTTTTACTGTGAGAAAACAGAATGGTATAATGTTTAACCCACATTTAGGTATTTCATTTTGGCGAAAAGAATATTGTTTACCATACCATTTTTGAATTAGCTTCAATTAAACATGTACCCAATTTTTTAAACGAAATGAGAACACCATTTTTTAACAAATCAATTGAGGATAATCTTAAAACTATAAAGCTGAAAAACTGTGTGCTAAAGCTGTAACAAATCTCTCGAAGAGTGAGCTCTGGTTTGATGTTCACGTATACCTGTAGTTACAACCCGGTTTCGCCACGAGTTTTCAACACTCTGCTTATGGACGTTTTTATTAACATTCGATGGAATCATGTCATATTTTAATTCAATAGTGAGCAACGTTCATGACGTCAGAGCTACACGTTAAAAAGTTAGTGCTGCTTCAGACAAATATACAGATTTTCTCCTTTACGAGTATATCTAGATAAATGTCTTAAATTAAAAAAAAAACAATATGTCTCTGCAATAAAGAATATTGTATGTTTATATACGAGTACGTTGAAGTGTGCAAATTAGAGTAAACTAACTAACTAACTAACCATCACGCCGTTTCCCCGCAGGGGTAGGCAGAGAGGACGGACCGCCATACAACTCTGTCTTGGCACACACTTGCTTCATTTACATTCATACATCGTCTCATACATATTCTTCTGTTATTCTGATTCTTCACATGACCCGATTCAAGTATTTGATTTACTTGATCGTGCCATGTCTTTCTCGGGCGTCCTCGACTTCTTCTTCCATTCACCTCCGCATCATATATTCTTTTCACACTCCTTTCTTCGTTCATTCGCTCTACATGCCCAAACCATCTAAGCGTCCCTTTCTTAATCCTATCCATTACGCTCATATCAGCCTTGCATTCTTTCCGGATATCCACATTTGTAATACGGTCATACATGGTTTTACCGCACATCCGTCTCAAAGATCTCATTTCCACAGCATTCAGTCTACTTTCATCCTTCCTCTGCCAGTTCCATGCCTCACTACCATACATCAGGGTTGGTATAAGCACTCCATTGTGAACTGCTAGCTTTGCTTCTTTGGACAATTTCTTATTTGCCCCAACAGCGTTCAGTCCTCCATTAATGGAGTTTCCTGCATTCACCCTTCTTTCAATATCCTTATCAGCCTTTCCGTCTCTTGTAAACATACTTCCTAAATACACAAACTCATTCACTTGCTCCAAGTATTCATCATTCACAACTATATTGCACGCTGTTCTCGTACTCTCTCTTTCAAACACCATCACTTTGGACTTACTTACATTCATCATTAACTCATTTTGCATACATACTTGGTTCATCCTAGACACGAGACACTGTAGATCTTCCATATTGTCAGCAATCAGCATCGCATCGTCCGCATACAATAGGCAACATACTTTCACATTGTTCATTTTCGCGCCCAAGCCCACACCTTTCAATTCTTGCATACAATTATCCATGTACAAATTAGAGTACACCACAATAATTGAACAACTAATATTTTCATAGAAAGCAATAACTTTGTGGTTAGACATATCTAATAAAATGATACAATAACTTATTAAAACACCACGAAATTTATCCGGTTTCGCTTAGCCTTAGCTTCATCAGTCTATAAAACTAAACAGTTAAAGCTTATTTTAAGTGTAACCGGTCGGTCATAATTTGTTAATTGATTCCGTGGTCTTAAACAAAGTTATTGAATAACTTACAATTTACAGGTGATGATGACTGCAGGAAAATATCGTCGCCGGAAAGGCAAAAGAGCTGAAGCGGCATTTTGTAAAGTTTTCACCAGAACACTTTAAGGTTTTTTTTGTTTTGCAACAAAATTTCAAAGTATTCAGTACCTGGTTGGATTTTGAAAAAAAAAGTTAACTCAGGTAGTTCAATGCTCTCACTGAGTTACCTAAAGCGATAAAAAGCTAAAAAAAGTCTCAAACTTGTGTCGCTTGAGTCAAGGCATTTCCCAAATGGAAAATATATTTAAGATGGCTGAAGAGCCACAAAAGTCTTCAGAATCAAACGAGAGTCAGAGCTTTCGATGCAGAAAAAAAAGCTGATCACAACTGCATATTTTACTCATTTTTGGCCAAAGTGTCGCTTAAGCTCTTTTGCATTTACGGGGGCGATGTGTATTTTATTTATTTAATACAGTTTAAGCTTTACCAGCTTAGGTGACTTTAATATTCCGTAATATTGATGGTTAAGATTGATGGGCCTTGCATGGATGGCTTTACAGGTGTTGCAAGTTACAACAAAATTTTATAAATATACAGATTTTACCCGAAAACTGGACGAATTCCTGGTTTTTATCTATGTAGCATATCCTATTGTGGTTTTTTGCAACAAAGATATAATACGGCCACATATTTACGCGAGGAAATCCGAAACCTGGGAGGGTGGGGGTTGTTTTTACGCCCTTGTTTCTACTTCTCCAGCGACAAGGGATGAAGTTAATGGATTTGTTTGTTGACACGTATCTTGTTCTGAGGCAGTGCTCGTTTGCTTCCTCGTGACTCGCCATAAAAAATATATAACCCTAAAAATAGTCTCGGAAATCTACATTTTTTTAAGGGGCTGCTTATTGAGGTTTTTTACCTAAGCGTTATCAGAAAAAAACTATGATTAAGCTACTGATAATATTATTTATCTTTGCAGAATGTTACAAATAACATATAAAAACAATATTTCACTGCCTCCATAACGTAGTTATCTACTCCTTTTTCTTTGTGATTGTAGGTAAAATTTTCAAATTATATTATATCGTTGCTGGAAAGACAAAAGGGCTTAAGCGACACTTTGGTCAAAAAAAAAAGTTTAATATGCAGTTTTGATCAGTTAGTTTTTCTGCATCGAATGCTCTGACTCTCGCTTGATTCCGAAGACTTTTGGTGCCATTCAGCTTTCTAAAATATATTAACCATTTGGGAGAAGGCTTAACTCAAGCGACACAAGTTTGGGACTTTTGTAGCTTGTTGTTGCTTCAGGTAACTCAGTGAGAGCATTGAGTTAACTTTTTTCAACCAGATACTGAAGACTTGTGATTTTTATTTTAAAACAAAAAAACTTTTAAGTGCTCTAGTGTAAACTTTCCAAAATGCCGCTTCAGGCCTTTTGCCTTTCCGACAACAATATATTATTAACTTGCTAGTTTCGGAATTCTGATGAACCTAACAAAAACGGCTGAACAGCTGTCGTTGGGATGATTAATATTTTATGTTTTGTTATATATTTATCACAGTCTTTATTTACTACCCGAATTTCTTTTTGTTTCGTTAATAGTTGTGTTTACTTATTGACGAATTGCAAAATGTTGAGCAAATAATATGGCATCTTGTCCTTTTTTTACAGTTTAATGCATATTTCAATGCGCTATAGAGGTATACCTCAAAACGAAAAAAACACTGTCAGCTTAAAATGGTTCTTAACGGAAAATGATGTGCAAATTGCATCACGCTAGTGCTCACCGTTCAAGAGCTTATGCTGTTTCAGGACAAGCGAACAGATCTTCTGCTTTATGTTTAAGATTACAATTATCAATCTTAAAACAACTCTCAGTTGACAGTGATTAAAATCAGTTTTAATATTAATTTAAAGTACAAAAGTTCTAGGTTCAGTTCATAGCATATTATTTCTTGTAAATAAAAAAAACCTTTTAGGTTACCACCTCTGTCATCTAGTCTCTTGTATTCTCTCCTTTTATATAAATTGACAATCTTTTTTCGGAAAGTTTAGTCCCCAATTTATTTCGATTGATTTACGACTCACGCTCAAACTTTTGATGCGTGAAAATATCAAGGTTCTGTTGTGTTGATTACGTTTTTTCGTCGAAAATATGTTTCACTTTTAGGTGGTCTTTATTTTCGGAAACTTATAATAAATAAACATATTTATAATTTATTTTTTTAACCTCGAAGAATAAAATCTAATCGATTTCCAATATTTTTTTTTTGTACAAAATGAACATTTTTTACTTAATACTAAAAGATTAACTGTCCTCAATCCTTTTCTTTGATTTGACAAATATGTATGAATTCATATGTGTTTCATCTGAATTTTTATACCCTTAGCTCCTGGTAATTTGTTTTTTAATCTGTTGATGTACACATACATACACTGTTATACCCATGTCTGAACCTTTTCTCTCGTGATTTATAATAACGATCATGATTTTCGATAGTTTTAATTTGTATACATATTATGTATTATTTTCTCCTTGTTAGTTAATCTTATCAGCATAATTGATTTAGCATGAAGCGCACTTGAGGTGAAATATCACAAAACTGCGCTATATAAGTTCACTGTTATTATTATTATTAGGTATAATATAAATTGAATAAATGTGCAATGTCTAGTTTCTAGTAAATGATAATAACCTCCGTAATTGAGAATGTTCTCGTGCTTAGGGAGGGAATTCTTTACAAACTAAGTCGTTCACCGTGCCACATGCTACAATAACTGCTTTTAATGTTGAAAGTAGGCTGAACTCATATTTTTTCAGGTTATTCGTAACCTGGGAAGAATACCTTACACTCGTTTGTCTACAGTTGATGTCGGCAGCATTTGAACAAGTCGTTTCTCTGAAATTTAAGTTAATGTAAAAAAAAAACATTCTGAATTCGTTTCCTTTGAGAATGCTTTCCGGAATTCAGCCTGCGTGGTGATAGTTACCTTAATGATCGTCAACTTTCGATAGGAGATAGGACACCAAAAGGATAATTATTATATAGTGTTTTTGTACTGCGAAATTATGTTTATCTTTGTTTCCTCTGTAGTTGCATAATCTGATATAACGTATTATTCGCCCATCTTTCAGTAAAGCTCGTCTTTGTGAAGCAAATTATTATCGGGAAGAAAAGGACAAC
Organism: Drusus annulatus; assembly: GCA_022651775.1. Lineage (NCBI taxonomy): Eukaryota > Metazoa > Arthropoda > Insecta > Trichoptera > Limnephilidae > Drusus > Drusus annulatus. Next base: position 3,107,445 of record JAGWCC010000153.1, on the reverse strand, counting down.
AATTTCCGAATTTCATCCCCTACAAATAATAATACAAAGCGGCGCGTTGGTGTAATCTTCATTATTTATTCTTTGTAAATTTATATTTTTTGGACTTGTGTTAATATTTTAATACAGATTCGTAGGGAGCCATTTTAGGTCGCGTAATTAAGGTTTATCCAAAAATCAGCAAACTTAGGATTGTGTGTATTGTTTCATATGTATACACTTCCGACATTAATGTGTTGCCAAACGTCACTGATAAACAGCCTTTTATTTTACTTACGACTACTTAGATTGAGGTGTTTCAAACTTTCGTCACAATTGAATGATTAGCGCCATTTTGTTTTATTTTTATATTTGACTGGTCCCTGTTGAACTCAGATGGTCGATCATTTTAAGCTTTTGAACAAATTGTGATTAACTAAAAAGCATAACGGTCGTGTTGTTAGCCCTCGACGTGATATTTCATCAATATGGCGCTATTTTTTTTTTCATTTATAATTTTTATTATAATGATTTAAAAGTATATATGATGGGTCAGCACCCAAAAATACATACTTTTTGGCTTTCTAGTACAAGCAAAACTACAAATTATTTATCTGTTAATTCTTTACGGATAGTTAGAAAAATGTCTTTGGTTTCCAGTGAATACAATTCCTAAACAGCTTTAAAATTCTTTATGAGATTCACTCTGGAATTTTAGGTAAAACGTTCAAAACTGCCTTTGCTGGTTTTCTAACTGCACCTTTTACTGACATTTTAGTGTGTTTTTCATAGAATTTAAGGGACGACAATAAAAAAATGTATTCAATAGAAACCTCAGACATTTTTCTAACTACTCATATAAAGTTTGCAGATAAATCATTCGTAGTATTGCATGTTATAGAATGCTTCAATGTAACTTTAAGCATCATTATTGAGTGCTAACCCTTAATAAAATTGTGAGTTTCTGAAGTCTGTTACAAGTACATTTAAAACCACTTACTTACTGACGTAATTTAAATCATATACCTACATTATTCCATGATAGGAAAAAAAATCTTCCGCATGTCTCTCACTGAAAAATCTAAGTGCTCTGATACCTTCTGTACCTTTTTAAATCTGGCAGCTGTGAGACGTACTGATGTTTAATTTATGAATTCTTCGAGATGGCCTCAAAAGCAGGCAGATTCTTTTATGTCTAAAAAAACCACTACCTACTATATGGTATCTAGTATCCAGTGTGAGTATGTAACTACATTTGAAAATTAAAATACGGTTTTGATTGAAACTTATACGTCCCGCAGCGAGAAATTCTATTCTATTCTTTCTTGCATGATGAATAGAAAGTTCAATCACTGTCAGATTCGATAGATGCATCAATTATTTTCACAGAATTCTGCGAAATTTCTCTCATCTGATCGTAAACTATGGAATTTAGTTACCATTATTCAGAATACTATTACTCTCTTGGTTTATGTAATCTGGTGGATTAAAAAAATCATTTATAAAAATTATATACATTTAGATATTGCAATTTTGTTACATTCCACACCAAGTGCATTTTTCTTAAATATAGCTTCAACTAATTACTATAGAAAACTTTTTTAATTAAAATCAATTTAGGAGTGAGCTTATTATTTAAAAATACTCTTACAGCCACGTTTCTATAGTTCAAACAACCTTTGCTAGTAATTGAAAGTTATATATAAATTGATACTGCTCGTACATAAGAATGATTTTTTTTTAATTGTTAATTCGTGGTGGAATTCCATTTTAATGATTGTACAATACCTTTAATTTCATTCCACTATTTTTTATCAAGACCTGACCGGTTTCACCTTATAAATATCACACCTTCAATAAAAGCACCTATCCTCATATTCTCAATTAAAATGGTAATAGAAACAGAAAATAATCTATGAGCACTAAAAATAAAGAAAGCCATTAAAATGAATAGTCTTATTCTTAATAATCAATTAAATTTGTCCAGTAGTCCAATATTAGGTATATTTCTCGTAAGCTCATAAAATTTCTCATTATTCTTTAATCACCTTCTCAGTTGACGTTTTGCCTCCTTTGATTCATATTATCTGTCTCTTTCTCTGTATTATAGTTTGAATGTTTTCTATTTTTTTCTCACTGTTCTCTTATTTTATATTGTGTTCTCCCTCTATATGTATATATAACCGCACACTTTGTATTTCGTTAAGTTTAATTATGTACCCTGATGATGCTGAGGCTAAGCGAAACCGGTCGGTCATAAAACATTAAATAAAATCTTTGGTTTCATACACAGTTGTTATTTAATTTTCATCAAAGAAGATATGTTTTTATATTAATATCAATTATATTCGAAGAACATGAAACAGAAAAAAGACCCAGAAGAAGAAATAAAGATTAAGCTTCAACCGAGATTCAAATTCAAACCTCTACTATATCTGGGAGCAACGCAGTATATTTCTGATCATAATGTGATACTTATGTGTTAATCGTATACTCATGTACCTAACTACTGTCGAAGTAAACTGATCACATCTCTATAGAATTCAATATTTGGACTGCGAAAATATTCCTGCGATCGATGGTAATATTTCTAAGGGTCCCAAGGTATTATCCCGGTGACCCATTTCCTGGGCCATCTTCCGGTTTTTCATATTATGTCTTTTCAGTAGAACCTCAAACGGGGGTTTCATTATTTGCATCCCTTTTGTATTTCTGGATCAATGGCAAAAAAACTTGAAAGGGAATTAAAATGTGGTAAACTGCTGGGAATTTAAAAAATAAGTATCTTTCGAAGATTTTGGTGACTTTGACGTTTTTTTTATGTTGTGGGCAGATACAGACAAACATAAACCAGGTTTGGAATACCCCGACAGTATTTGAATTTCTTCCTGCTGCCAGAAAATTGAACCCGCGACGCCTGAGTGGAAACCCGGTGCTTTGATCCACTCATCCACTAATCGGTCTCAAAATATCTATTTTATTCAAGGAAATTGATGAACATTCACTGATAGATACATTCATTTTATAATAAGGCTTTGCTACCCGGCTCTGCCTGATTTTCAACACTTTTTTCAAATCTTTTTCCGCATTGAACAATTGACGAATAGTAACACAGCAAAAAATGGCTCTATTTTTTATATTTAAATGTATATATTAAATGTTATCATTAAAATGACATTAAGTGCTGAAAATAGTTAAGTTGACCTCAAAATTCTAGACAGAAAAATCTGTACAAATAATACAAGGCCAGAGATCGCCGATCGGGAGTCGTTGGTACTTCGTACAAACTACCAATTCCCTGCCAACCTAAATGGTTATATTTTTCCTTTGTTCCAACAGTACCCCTTTCATGGTTTTTCGCCGCATTGAAAATCTTTAATTCTGTCGCTTAACCTTTGGTACTATATAAAATCAAAAAACTAACGACTTTATTTTTTTGTTCCAGGTAAGCTTGGCCATAAAACACCTCACCCGAACGTAATGAGCCTAGCAAGAAGCTCAGGTAAGACTACATTAATCCCCAGTAGCATAAGGTTCGTTTTGGATTAAGGCCTCATCAATCAAATGGTTTATTCTACTCTTGCTGACCTACTTGAAAGGATTGACATTACCTGAATTACCACTGGATATCGGGGGTTGGCAACAGAGGGGGACAAGGTGGCCAACAGGGGTGACCTTCGGAGGCTTTAGACTCTTGTCCGGAGCTGCCGTGTGTTTTATAGATAGTGCTATAATCCTATCATAAGACACACGCGGCTCTGGAAGTAAGTCATTATATATCAGATGCTGTCTTCGAGGAATGCTGGATTATGCTGTTATCAACATCTGTTTTGGAACGTATTTTTTTAATATCTTTAATTATTGCTAAAATGAAATGCTAACTTTGATTCATGCAAAATGTGTATTCATTCAATTAAATAAAAACGCACGTTGTTAATCATGCCAATCCACAAAGTGTTTGCTTATTCTGATAATGTATTCATTCATATTGAGTTTTTTTTTACTATGAAAAGAAGGATAAACATTCTCGGGTTACGAATAACCTGACGATATTTACTACCATCATAATAAACGGAAGATGTTGCTTGTGCAATAAGGACTTAGCTAGCAGAAGAATTGAACCCACGAACCCCGGATGGGAATCCAATGCGTTTGTCCACTCAGCTACTAACCGGTCTCAGTTAGATCACATCATGTATGTGTTCTAATGCAAAATATTAAAAATATATATAGATACGATTATTGCAAACATATTTTCTAATAAAATTCAAGAATATTCGATCACTAATATTTATAGTTATGACAAATAATTTTACTGATTTAATTTTTTTAATTAAATGATAATATTGTCTATTGCAGTTATTTATTTTGGAAAATATTGTATAGTTGGACGGCCCGGTACATGAGATATTTCTGTGTGCTTGATTTTTTTCCTTATTGGCAATCTTATTATCTTTGCATTTCTCGTCACGTGTTCGTGTATCTCGCATCTTATCTTATTTTTATACGATTTAATCATACCATTTTTTTTTAAACTTTATTCCATTATTTTTTATTAAGACCCGACCGGTTTCACCTTGTAACAGGCATCTTCAGGCTGGTACAATTTAAAAGTGAATCTACGGTATATTTTACTATTTATGTTTGGAATGGATACTACTGGATCTATATCATATTGAACATCTTTGACTTCGTTTTTGTTTTATTGCTGACAGGGGTGGCTTTACAATAACATTCAAATATACCTTCGGGTGGTTTTATTATCTTCTGCGAGATGGATTACATAGTTATGAGCTGAATGAATAAAAAAATATATAATATCTATTTTTCTTCGCTTAATATTTCAGAATATTTAAAATCTGAAAAAATCACGACAAAATTGTGGTTGTTAACTAAAAAGTGTTAAAGAACAAGATTTTAGCATCATGTCAAATCAAATAAATCAAAACAGGATTTTCTAGCGGGACAAGCGCAGCACTTTCACCCTTATTTTATAATGAAGAAAAAAATGATGAAAGAATAAAAAAATAAAAAAATTTTTTCAATACAACTGTTCAACATTAAAAAAACACATTAACGTGATTTATTTCTTGGCAGTTTAATTGATTTTCCAATTTCTTAACGGATGGTCAAAATGACGTCGTGACCTGAAAGTAGATGTGTTAAATTTTCAGGCACAATAGGCTTCATATTTTACCATTTCACCATTCGGGAGCTTTTGTTGCTTTGTACGCACAAATTTCAGTTTAACAGTTTATCAAGTGGAAAAAAAACTAGCTATTTAACTACTCGCTTTCCAGAGTTTTGTTTTGGCAGTATACATTATGACGATGATTGATAAGGTGAACCTTTCAAATTACGTTTATTAAAAACAAAACAATTTTTTTAACATTGGATTAAATATGTCGGCTAACTGAATTTAATAAAAAAACTTAGATCACGGAGCAAAACATGACCTCAGTTTGATTAATTAATAAAATATCTTCCCCAAATCACTGATATTTACGTCACACGTCAAGTTTACTAAGCAGCTTAGGTTCTAGATCATACAATTAGAGTTGAGGCGAACAACACATACTCGTATTGTGGACTTGCGACAGCGATGTCCTTGTGATAAGTCCCCGAGGAACAGCCTTTTGTCTTGCATACGTCTACATATTGTTATTAGAGAAAAGGGGACAACATGTGATGATTTCATAATACCAAATTATAAACTATATTCCATTGTTTTTCTACCGGACCGGTTTAATGTTGTAAAGGGCATCTTCAGACAGGAACAAATTGAAGTGAATCTATGGTGTTTATACTACTTATGTCCGGAATGGACGTTATTGGTTCTCTATCAAATCGAACATTTGCTACTAGTCGGGGACGCCCGAGGAAGACATGGCACGATCAAGTGAATCAAATACTAATCATGTATTCGTATGACATTTACAAATGTAGTATCCAGGGACGTAATTATGAATAGAGACGCTGAGATGGTTTGGGCATGTATAGCGAATGAACGAAGAAAGTAGTGTGAAAAGAATATATAAATGCAAAAGTGAATGAAAGAACAAGTCGGGGACGCCCGAGGAAGACATGGCACGATCAAGTAAATCAAATACTCGAATCGGGCCATGTGAAGAGTCAGAATAACAGAAGAGTATGTATGAGACGATGTATGAATGTGAATGAAGGAAGGAGTGTGTGCCAAGACAGAGTTGAATGGCAGTCCGTCCTATCTGCCTACCCCTGCGGAGAAACGGCTCGATGGTTTTTAAGTTAGTTAGTTGGCGACTAAGTATTAGGACAACAAGCGCATACGATGATAATTTTTGAATTTTCAAAAAATGTTTCTATAAACTTTCGAAAAATTTTAGTGTGTTCTTTTTATTCATTTATTCGAAAAAAACTGAAACGAACGAAGGTTTTTTCTTTATATATACATTTTTTTGAATACTAATAACATGCTGTATTCAAGCAATGCATCTATATGGGCACTGTGTTAAACTCAACATCCAATGCAATCTTATAAATAAAAATGACACAATTTCATTATTTCCTATATTTTTGTTTCTAACGAATCATTTTGAAATAAATTTTTTATTCTTCTTTCATAAAATTAACTCATAAGTCGATATTAATCAATTAACATATACTTTTTTGATGGACAAAGTAAGGGCCTATTTAGGTATCTAACCCATTTGGCTCACCTTTAATTGAAATTGGTCGAAATACGGTAGGCACTCGGTAAATAATATACTCATAGGAGAAAATCCCTTAAGGCTGCGGCCTCACACAGCTAAACCCAAAACGTATTACCTTTTGTTTGTCGTCCGAGAGCAATCCCTGCGGTGAACATCATCTGCTTTGCGGCGTTCGTGCGTCTTGGCTTTTCTCATCACTCAACACATCTTCTCGTGTCAATTAGGACACACGTTGACCTTTACACCTCCCCAATCTCGTAATTCCCACCCTGTTTGACATTGAGATGGTTTGCCTGGTAGGGTGGGCCGTTAATGTATGGAAGATTGTTTTCTTTTTGAGATATTCGTTATAATGGAGTGTCTTAAAAGTTCTAACGTCTATTTATTATTTCTATTATATCGTCGCTGGAAAGGAAAAGGGCTGAAGCGCCATTTCGGGAAGTTTACACCAGAGAACTTTAAAGGTTTTTGTTTTTGTTTTACAATAAAATTCGTAAGTCTTCAGTACCTGATAGGATTTCAAAAAAGTTAACTCAATGTTCTTACTGAATTACCTGAAGTGACAAAAAGATAAAACAAACTCCAGAACTTGTTTCACTTAAGTCAAGCCTTCTCCTAAATGGGAAATGTATTTAAGATGGCTGAAGGGCCACAAAAGCCTTCAGAATCAAACGAGAGTCAGCATTCGATGCAGAAAAAAAACTGAACAAAACTGCTTATTTAACTCAATTTTGACCAAAGTGTCGCATAAGCCATTTTGTCTATCGACGATATATATATATATATTTCAACGCCTTAGTAGGATTTTACCACGGTTTTACATATTAAATTACAACAACTTAAGTGGATGTACAGATAAAAAATACATACATGAGAAAAAAAAGTTTAAATGGTAAAACCAAAAGCCTTGAATTATGAACAGCAAAAAAATAATTAAAACCTCATTTTTTATCGTATTTGTTTTCGACTTTTTACCCTGTACCGGGACCTAGATACACGTGGCAATTGGAGTGATTTTTTTCTGAGCAATGAAAAAAACAAGCTTAGCTAATTGATAATTCGGGGAAAGAATGATGGAAGACTTATCAGAAGAAAACTCACTTCATGGCTTCTGAATCTACGTGACTGGTAGGAGTGCCATTCCAATAACTGTAGGGTTCCGTGATGATAGCCAAACTCTGATAAGAGAGTAAAATGGAAGAATAAGAGTTATTTAATTGATTCTCTAAGTATCACCCTGGTGAAAGACCACCTTTCAGAATCGAAACGTTGCTTGAAATGGCTTTAGCCGTGTTTGGTGACCAGATCTTAATTTCTGGGTTTTCTCAACCTTCCTCTTCCCCACATCTTTTCCCTCCCCACTAACTTCAGCTTCACAACATACCTCAATCGGGGATGCTATAGTCCCACTGGCTTCAGACCGTCGGGAGCAGTTAGAACTCATGTGCCAATGCGGCATTCCATTAAAAAAAAAAAAAAACAAAAAGTGTTCCACACATGCTTCACGGTTCTACTCAAAAGCTCAAATGGTAGATTGCTATCAACTATCATCATTAAAAAATGCGTATAAATTTTCTCAATTAGATAAGTAACTAATACGCGTTATGTATGTGCTGATTGTGGGGGTGATACATTTTAGATAAACGTAGTTTTATTCGTAAATAATTATCATACAGGACTAAAAGTAATTAATGCGTTTGAGCCTAGCATTGGAAGACAAACGGCCGCAATACAACATGAGACACAATAAAGGGATTTTGCAGCATGATAATGCTCGACCCCATGTTGCGAAAGTGGTCAAGACATACTTGAAAACTTTAAGCTGGGAAGTCCTACCCCACCCGCCGTATTCTCCAGACGTTGCTCCTTCTGACTATCACTTGTTTCGCTCAATGGCACACGACCTGGCTGACCAGCAATTCCGGTCTAGTGAAAAAGAAAATTGAATCGATTCGTAAATCGCTTCAAAAGATGACCAGTTTTTTCTAAACGGGATTTGTACGTTGCCAAAATGGGAGAAAGTAGTGGCCAGCGATGAACAATACTTAAAATCATAAGTGTGCAACCAGTTTCTTACAATAAAGCCTCAAATTTCGGAAAAAAAACGGCGGAAGCAAAGTTGTACACTGAATATTTTTCAAGTATTTTTACCTTATTAGTATTCGAATGCGCAACTTTTGGATTTGAGACCCCTGACGTATTTAAATTGGAGTGAAGCCTTGACGGCCTACCCTATTGCCTGGTTCCGTCTTAAACCGGTTATCTTTTTATAGGCCAAAGCCTTCTTTCATTATTTGCTCATCCACAGAATAATCCCCCTTTAAGATTCATCTCAGACTTTTGATCTCAGAGTTTTCCGCTAGCTTATGCTCCGAGCAGATTTAAAGCACATCTGAATATTTATTCAAATTATTCCAGTTAATCGCAGAGATGAATATTCGTATTTGCTTCAGACATTTCTTAAAATCAATCTTTAGAATTGTTCAAAATGATTGTTTAACTTTTCTCAACCTTTAGCGACCTCCGTGGCAGATGCGGTGTGCCCCTTGACTCAGGACTCGAGAGGTAGCAGGTTGAAAACCCTGGGTGGTCAAATAACTTTTTATATCAATTAAAATATATTTTTTTAGTATAATTTTAATTTTTGAAGGTTTTTTCATTTTATTTAAACAATAAATATTATTATTTCAAATAAAAAAATAAAAAAACAATGTTTATTCAAAAGTTCTGCTAGGTAATTATTTTTACGCGTGACAGCTGTTTCGCCTTCTGAGGGCGTTATCAAACTGTTATTTACTATATTTTTAACTGGTTCCTTTGTGTTTGATACTCTTAGCATCATCTTGGCGAGAGACCACCATTCAGATTCGAATCATCGCTTAAAATGGTTATCAAGTGTAAACTCTGGCGAAGCGACTAGATCTCGATAGCAAGGTTTGTTCGCAACTTATAATATATATTTTCTAAAATTTAATTGTTCCCGGGTTAAGAATAACCTGACAATATTTGAATTCCTTCTAATTCTATCACTATACGCGAAAAAAATTGTTTGTGCAATGATGGAGACTGTAGCTAGCAGATGATCGAACCATCGACACCTGGGTTGGATGGAACATGACGCATTTGTCCACTCTGCTACTTATCGGTCCTGCAACCTCACAATATTTCCTGAGTGGTGAACACATAGGTCAACTTGCTCTAGTATAGTAGGCGATAGCTATTATATATTATAAATGAATAAGTAAATTATTCGATCAATGTGTCCTTCATCAACATTGTTTTGAGATTGTTTAAGCTCGAATTGAGCTATTATCGGTCTTTAAGGAAGTTTGAAACAACTTTTTGAACAATGTTTTAATATTTCCCAATCAATAGTGGTTCCATGAACGGTATAAAATATTTCAGAATAAATTCCTTTTATCCGATGCCTTAAGTATGTCGAATATAATAGCTTTGTCGATCGTATTTGAATATTTAAATTTATAACAACACTTTCAACAATGTTTCTCTATTAAATTTAATGACTTTCAAACATATTTTGTCGTGGCAAAACTTGATAAAACGTTCGTGATGGTATTAAATTAATTGACATTTAAATTTGTCAGTGAAATGTTATCTTGAATCGACCTTGGTAGAAGGTACTCGTGTGTCAAGCTTTTTTTTTACCATAAAAGTTTTATATCAATCGATCTCCGTCTGTTTGAAGGGATGGTGAGTTTTTCATCCGTTTCTGATTTCTTCTTAGGTTTCTCAAACTAAATTGACCTCTAATCGCAATGGCTATCGAAGCAACACCAACTTTATAAAACATCACTTTGAAGTTTCCACGTCTTCGAAGCTTGATACAACTTGAAGATTTATTTTCACCGTGATAAAAGTATTTGGACGATTGTATTGGACCACGAATCCAGAGGTCGAGGGTTCAAACCCGGCGTGCACAAATAAATTAAATTCCATTAATATGTGTTATTTCACTTTTCATTCATATAAAATAATATTTAGTAAATATATGCAACACGTTCCGCAGTGGCAGATACTTTCAGTATCGCCCTGGTGAAAGACCACCATTCAGAGTGGAAGCGTTGCTTGAATTGGCGTTAGCCGTGTTTGGTGACCAGATCTGAATTGCCAGGTACTTCCCAACCGTCTTCCCCATATCCTTCACTTTCCCACTACCTTCAGCTTCACAACATACCCCAAATGGTAATGCCATAGTCTTACTGGCTCAAGACCGTTTGAGCCAGTTGGGAATCAACTATTAATTTATTTATTTTTTTTGCGTACGTCGGATTTTAACTCGCGACCTCTGGATTTGTAGTAAAAAATAATCATGTATTTTCGTCGATACACCCATGTTCGTATAAAAATACACTAATGTGATAATAAGCCGTTTGTATGAGCCGTGGTTTACCGTTCATAGCACATAATTAAATATTATTAATATCTCGATAGTTTCTACTACGTATTTAACAAAGTTCGGCGAAACCATCACACTAGGTTTCTCAAGGCTCTTAGATTAACCTGTTTGTCGGATGATATCCAAAGAGAACTTCAGCTAACCAAGAAGTAAATTAAAGGTACACAGTAAACAGTTTCATCGTGGAAAGAACTTTTCACTACGGTGTTTCTCTAAACACGGCTTATCCGAATAATTCGTAGAAATAATGATATTATGTGTAAGAAAACAGAATATTATGTTTCGCTTCCCTCTGGGAATAACACGTTGGAGATGGTTTTGTTTATCATTTCATATAATGCTTGTTATTGTATTATACGAGTATATTAAACAATTCTACGCCTGTAAGCATCAGTTTACTGCGTTCAATTCCCAACCCTTAAATTATAATGCTTCTATCTAATATATCCTTCACTTTCCAAGACTTCGTTTAGTTTTAGTATAAATATTATACATTGTTAACTTACCCTTAGTAATTGCTCCACTTGTTAAGTATTACTTATGCCGCCATACTGTTCCGTAATATATACTCGTATATACAGATTTTCGTAAACGAAGGTGTTTTGGTATGATTTTTAAATTATACTGGCCAATAGGTTTTTTTATTTTGTATAGTGCATACCGCACAAGAGTTTCAACTGCTCCCAACTATCTAAAGCCAGTGAGACTATGGCATCCCTAATTTGGGTATGTTGTGAGGCTGAAGGTAGTGGGGAGGAGAATGAGATGGGGAAGATGAAGGTTGGGAAGTATCTGGCTATTCAGATCTGGTTACCAAACACGGCTCAAGCCATTCCAAGCAACGTTTCGATTCTGAAAGGTTGTCTTTCACCAGGGCGATACTTGGAGTATCTACCACTCTGGAACGTGCAGAAAATAAATTTTACATTATTTTATATGAATCAAATGTGTTATGACACAAATTAATTATATAAAAGTTATTGGCGCACGCCGGGTTTGAACCCGCGACCTTTTGTTCCGAATTGAGCGTCATACCACTTGACCATGGAGGCCATCGGGATATTGAGTCGTGTTCTGCCTATTCCTCCTTAAGCCAGTGTTTTGGACAGTATTACGATAGATGTGCCCCTGACTATGCAAGGATGTTTGAAACATTGACTCAAGAAGAAAGAACATTTGCAAAACGGCTAAAAACCTGAAAATACTAATAAAGTAAAAGGTTTTATATTTTCCTTTCATATTTTCCAATAAAAACCACGAGGAAGTTTTCATAGATTAAACAAAATGTTTAAATGAACGTTTTATATTCCTTTACTCTTAAAAAAAACTTTGTGTAAGGATCAGAGTGATCTTTCTTTTTGTGATGTTTGAGTCCTATTTTTTAGATCGTCTTTTAAATGTACCCAGAAAAGGCTTGAAAACAATTTTTTTCCACCTTTTATTAACATTTTCCTTCTCTCGTTTATGGAAGACTTTTAGTTTGAAAGTTCACAGAAAAAATATATAATTTTGTAATTACAATTTTTTTTTTTGCCGTTCTGGTCTTAATGTCTTCTTGGTTTTCTTTAAAAGGGAAAAGATAAGTAAATAATGGAGCCTTACACAGAATTCTTTTCATTAACAGACATCTGCTTCAGTGGTCTCATATCTTTAATGTCTGTATTCATTTTATGATATCGTTTTACTTTGTAAGGTAAAGCGTTCTCATTCAAATAGCGAATAAAGTAGACGTTGGGAGAAGTTCCAATGAGGATTCCGGCAAAGCCTCGGTTTTAGGGCACATCGGATTCGGCGATCAAATTAAACGGTTTTCCTTTCCCTCTTGTTCATAACTGTAATTAAACTTCAAATTTTCATGGTCCATAGAAAATTTTAACAATATCCAATATAATTATTCAAGTTCTTTCAAATATCTCAGGAGACTAATTGAAAATTATCTCAGAAAACTAGGTAATCCAAGTTCTTGGTGTTTTAATTTAAAATGAATATTATAATATATAAGTCTTTAATATATATTAACATCAGCTGTCAAGAAGGAAAAATACTGCAAAAAAAAATATGTACATGAAACAGAGGAAGATGTTTGAAAATAAAGTTCACTAAAGATGCCAAAAGGTATAGAAGATAGAAGATGTAATAGGAAGGAACAGCTTCAATCTGTGTTTGGTTTTCGCATGGCTTCTATGTCAATTCTTCTTGTCTCCATAATTTTTCGACATCTGCTAAATTGTTAAGAGTTTTAAGGTCGAGAGATAGAGTGTTGAGTAAGTCAATGGATAAGTAATGAAAATGTCTTGGTCCAATAGTCAGTTGTGGGTTGCTGTATTTTTCGTTAAGTTGATGATCTTGTGTTCTTAACTGAGTTAATGATATTAAAGTGGAACCTGTTTTTAAATGCGTAAATTAAAATCTTAAAAAGAAAAAGAGTCGTTGAGTTTAGATCTTTAAATATGTCTTCTGTAGAGGTTCTTAATGTGGCCCTCAGAATAACATTTTAACATTTACTCCACCGGAAGGCTTTGAGGGAAATAATTTCCCAGAGGGCCTCTGTCATCTTTGAGAATGCGTGGAGTGCTGCATGGGGGGTATTATTGAGTAAAGGAAAGAGTGAACCTGGGTCTTGCAGATGTTGAAGGAGAAAGGAAACACAGAGACCGGCAAATCGTTCCAACAGCTGTTGATATCGTATTGTAGGAGTAAATGAGATTTGTTTTACTACCTGGCTTTTCTTGAGGTTTTATCAATATTTTTTCTCATCGAGCAATTGAAAATATGGAACAAAAACGATAAAGCGTCTTGGCTTAATATTTAACATTAAGTTTAACCTTGAAATTTCCAAAGAAAAGCTCTATTAATTTCATGGCCTGTTTTAACTGCTCAATACACACATTTTGTGCTTTATGGTTAGAACATTTAATAAGTTTGAAAAATCACTACAAGAAAACTGTAACTCTCGATCATTAACGCCGCGACCTTCCGCCAACAGACTGTTTCAAACCATTGATTTTTTTTTATATTTTTCATTTCACTGTTAACATTTTATCGTATTTTGTCTGCTATAGGCACCTCCATCCCTTATTTTTTTATGAGCAAACACATTTTATGAACAATAAATTGCAGGTTTGACAACATTCATGGCCTAGCGGTTAAGTTCCTCTGCTACGAATCCAGAGGTCGCGGGTTGAACTCTCGGCGTGGACACAGAATTTGTATTTATTTGATGTATTCTATTTCGCATGTAATTTAAATAACATATATTCGCGACACATCCCATGAGTGGTAGATACTTCAGTATCACACTGTTAAAAGACCGCCATTCAGAATAACCAGGTAATTCTCAACCTTCCACTTCCCCATCTCCTTCCCCGCCCCACTCCCTTGAGCCTCACAACATATTCTAACTAAGGATGCCATAGTCTTACTGGTTCCGGGCAGTTGGGAATCGTTACTATCGTTTTTATTTGTAGTATATTTTTTTACACAATTTCCTGATGTACTTTTTTGTAAATATATCTGACAAATTAAAGGCTTTTATCCATTTCACCATATTTAAATTACAAACACCTGCCAAAGAAATTTCATTCATCCTGTATACAATTACGTTAACTGAAACAACTGCGTACGTTCGGCAAATAGCGGTTAAAAGCAGTCGTACGGTGACATCGCGTTAAATCCTCGCGCTGTTTCGCTTTGTCATTCGCCAAATGAAAAACAAACAATGCATACAAAAAAACCCGCTCGGGAAACTGCGAGTTTCCTCGGCGCTTCGCGTCGGGCCTCTCTGTGTACCTCGGCTGCCGCGGCCCCCAGGCACCCTGGAACAAATAGATTTCCCCACAAAGTGTCTGCATGGAAACTAGGCAGTGTACATTACATGCGATGCTCCAATGTTTCATTTCGAGAAAAAATCATATTTTTCATTTAAATGGGATACTCTAAAAAAATTTGAATTAACCTGTAGTGTGCCGGAGGGTCCTATAGAACCCGGGCATTCGACATGATTTTTTTAAGAGTTTTATTCTTTAAAACCTGTTGTTTGCATATTTAAATTAACCATAATTGCTTGTCATTAAAATGATCAATCCGTAGCGTTAAGTTTGGTACAAGTCGAGTAATAAATATGTGAAGTTTGCTTACGTCATACGACTGAAAAAAACGATTTTTAAAGTGATATTACTGTTTTTAGTTAAATGATAACCTCATTCAATTTTGTTTTTATTTGAAACGAAATGTATTCAGCCACAGCGAAAATACAATAAAACGACAAAAACTTATTTTAATTCACATTTTATTATCATTTTTTGTGACATAAAGAAGAAAAAACCAACCCTACGAATATAAGTAGCTATTCTAGAACAATTACTTATGCCATTACACAATTTAAATAAATTCATGAACACATTATCTAAAAAAATAGCAATTTACAGAAACATCATTTTGTAAACTGCAAAGGAGTTATTTCAAATAAAAAGTCAGCAAGGTGCGACGGAAGTTGTACCTCGCTAGAATCGGGCATTCCACTGGTTAAACCATAATTTATTTATATAAAACTGCAAAGAAACTCAAATCAATCTGAAAACCCCAGACATATCATTGTCATCACCTTAACTATGAAGCACAGTAATAAAGTGTTTGTGTGAAGCAGTCTTTCAGTCCTGAAATTTATAAAAATGTTTCTGAATGAGGCTGAAAAAAATGTATAGCTTTTTCTTTCTGAATTAACTAGTTCAACGCAACTGTCGGCTCAGAGTACAATCCATCATTATCTATAGATATTAGGAGTATCCATTTAACTATCATTAAAGAAGACAGTGCGCAATATTGCTTGCTAATTTTCTTAATTGTTCATTTAAAAAAAAAGGTTTAGATCTACGCCGGTTAGTAACTACAAGTTTATAAGATATTCTGAAGCCTCGTAAGCATTTTGCCTGGTTTCGCACAAGGGTCGAAGAAGGTTTTCTTTGTCCTAAAGGACGAACTTTGAATTTTGATTGTAACCTATTTACTAAGAAGGTTTTTTTGTTTATGTGCTACCCGTTTATAAAAAAAATGTGGCTTTTCGACTGAAAAACTCTTATTTGAACAATTTGTTTTAGCCTCGAAACATCCCTTCAAATGTCCCTTTAACTTTTTTCTATCCAATTATTTAACACAAACAAAAACAAAAAGCTTAACGCTTTTTACATCGTTCTGGTTATAAAATTCTCATCTGGTTTATCATTACAACCAAACTCACAGAGAATCGTTCCGTGTAAATAAATCCTTTAGCTGGAAAATAATCTCTTTCGGCTGACCGTTTGTGAATTTCGCCCGGGGCCTCTGCCTCAGAACGTTAATTCCAATAGACATCCTTTACATAAGGACTCATTACGAAACCACTACGTTTTGTTCACGTTTTTACGGGTCGCATTGATTTTATTCTAAATATGAATACTTAAGTTTTTCTGTAGTCCGCATTTATGTAAATAATTTTTTTCTAAACAATAATTACAGGCTAGATAGAATAAATTTTAATGGATGTAACACATATTATAATTGTTTGAAAACAACATTTATTTTTTCACTGAGAGTGTGTTTGGCAATTTAATTAAAATTTCAAATAATATTTCTGTCAAAATTATCATTGAATTTGTCTAAAATCTGGATTGGAATGAAGTTAATTTGATTAACAAACATTTTTATAATATCAATTTAACGTGTTTTGGTACTTTTGTGTATCATTTAATATCAAAAAATCTAACATAAAATAATGCAAAATGCCAGGATTTTTTGCAATAAATTCACTTGATTATGCATACATATAACTTCAGTGCATTACCTAACAACTGTATCAACTTTAAATCTCTTTTTATATATTTTGTGTATCTCTTTACATGCAAATTAATATCCTTTATACCTTTTTCTCTTCGTTATTTTTATTCTTTTCTATTCTATTATATTTTAGTATATTACCTTTACTATTTATATAATAAAACATCTAATAAACATATTGATAGTTTTACTTACTTACGAAACCTGCACAACGTGTCATGTATTTAGTTAGTTTCTTAGAACAGGCATCTGTCTAGTTAGAAGCTAATTTTGACTTGGGTATAATAACATATATCCAAACTTGTACTTGTACTTGTTCGACGCATGTAAGTATGCACAACCTTGTATATTTATCCTTGTTTACATTTATCTTTTTTCCGTATAATTATGTTTTTTGTAAAGTATATAGCGTATTGAATACATTGAAGTTATATTCGCAGGCTTTTGGTGTTCAAACTTGCTCGGAAAAGAACAAACTTTTCAAATTCCTAACGAAACAACAAAGTTCTTTATTATTTCATCTAACAGAAATCAAATTTCAAAACAAATTATGTTTGAACAGCTTGATAGTTCTTTCTCATCTAGTTATCTACTAATACTTATTATATTATCTGTATGTGGTTTAATATCTATGGTGTTATACTAACTTCCAATGAATTGAAGTTTTCCTCTGATTTGAAAAAACATGTTGTGATAAATTAAATCGCTAATAAACGTTTTTTTAACAATAAACTACGAATTCAAGTATTGATTAAATCCTATGACTACCTGCACTATCTATTTCGTGAATAATTGTTGGCTTGTAAATATTTTTGTTTCATATTTGTATTATTTTCTTTGTATGCTTCGATTGACCATTAACTAGTAATTGGCTTCGGAAGTAATTAATCATAATTAATTTATCCTTTAACCAATGATAAATTATGTTAACCATTGGTTAAACTATGGTTCACTTAAGTTGTTGAATAGCGATAAGGGTTAGTTTTAGCGTGATTAGTTCCGGTTGAAAGCTCTGTGCTTTTGGTAGACTATAATTTTCCGTCTAGCCAAGAGTCTGGACCAAGTTTATTTCAAAGGCTACTAAACTACTACGTTCTTGTCGGTTCACTTCGATAAGTTTTCTAACTGAGGGAGGAAAATTAAATTTAAAAAAATAACGCATTCTAGCATTTCTCGAACTCGTTGGAAGATATTATTACCAAACAATTATTCGAGGTGATTTGCACTTTATTACGACATATCTAGTTATTGAAATACGTTACGGTTTCATAACTCGGCTAGTCCCAACACATTGGAGTACTTCGTGTAATAAAGCATTACAATCGATACACCAGTTCGAGAAAAAATTCTGAATACATATTTTTTTGAGTTATTACCATTATTAAAACTTTCACGCTGATATCTACATCCATAAATCAGTCTTATTTAAATTATCGCCATGATATCACACTTGATTTTTTTAGTGGAATTTTGCCTTATCACTACATTTGATGGTTCAAGAGGAGAACAAGTCAGTTCTTTCTTCTTAAATTTGCATTCTAAGATTTAGGTACCAATTTTATTTGTTTATCAATGGAACAATAATAAAAATAATTGTTTTTTTAAGTGTCGTTATGTTTTCCGATTTCATTAAGAACTTGAAATGTGAGTTTCTCATTATCACTTACTAGGCCTCGAGAAATTCTCCATTATTTGAGATTGCTTATCTGGGTTTTTAGAACATTCGTGTTGTATCACATTAAAAAAATATATAAAATATCATATTTTCGAAAAAGCAAACACTTTGTGGTTTGATATATTTAAAGGAATGAAAAAAATTAACTTTGTATAAAACCACGGATATTATTACATTATATTAACACACCTTGTGTTTTTGTTTAGTTTAATTTTGTACTCTGATGATGCTTATGTTAAGCGTAACAGGTCGGTCATAAAAAAATAAAATAATATCCGTGGTCTTATACAAATTTATTTCTTTACATAAAATATTATTTGGCTGCGTAAGAACAAAATCTCTTCGTTTTTAAATACAAATGAGTCAATACTGCTGGAATCACTAATTCGTTCACTTAAACTTATTTGCTTGTAAATGTAGCTACATTTACAAGCGAAATTTTCAAAAACGTAATGGAGCTCCATTACGTTTTTCTAAATTTGGTCGTTATTTTTATCAAGTAAAGCTCTCCGCGCAGTTTGTAAAACGTACCATTAGAATATTGAAAACCTCAGGTGAACCTGCGCGAGTAAGCAATCAGCAAACAACAGCAATGAGGTAAAGCCCAGTTCCTTCCTTTGTAGTAGTTGTGAATTACGTCTGTTAACAACAAACAACGCTGCTTTTACAACATCAGCACCACTCGACGACTGAAGGCTCTGTTAAACGTAGTTTTAACGTACCTATCCTCTCAAAGTACTCACCATTATAACATCTCTACTCTATTAACGTACCTACCATACTTACGTATGTTATATTCAAACGTTCTGTCTAACATATACTCGTATAATACCCTCCCAATTTTGGAAGAACACCTGAACTCTGCTGTTAACTCTAACGAAATGCGAAACTAGCCAATTATTGTGTAAAGAGGCGAAGATGCGTAAAAAAATATACGTTCTTTGTATTTTTTTCAATAGACAACGTAGAAAGGCCCGTCATTCAAAAAGTTGTTTGAACTTCTTTTTAAGGAATACGAGTATACCTTTTTTGTTAGTAAGTCCACTTTAACCATTTAGGGTTGAGTAGAAAAAGGCTCTTTTCCTATATTTTATGAATAATAATGGTCTTTAAAAAGTATATACTAAATAAAGGCTTTCTAAAACTAGGAAAAACTTAAACTACAAAGGGCGGTTTTTTTTTTTTTAAATTGCGTAACGAATAAAATTTCTTTTTTTTTCGTACAACTGTTTTAGAAATATTATAAATTCAAATCTTAGATAATCTCCGACTAAAATTGTAACTTTTCTCACAAATTGTGATGCGTAATGGTTGTATTGTCATCTCACTTGCTCTGTTGCTCGCCATCTGCTGACAAGTGTGCGTTACATAAAACGCATTTCCGAAAAAAAATTGAAAGATCATTTTAGAACGGTTCATTTTCGGATCAATTTTTAAATTTTAAATAACCTTCTCCATCAACCCTTTGAATGTTATATGTTTTCCGTTATGTTAAATCCTGTCTGCACGTGTATTTCGTTGCCTACAAAGCGTTTGAAACTTCCGAACAATATCATATTTAAAAAAACACGGATAGGGGATATTTCATATCCGAGTTTTGATTTCTAAGGGCGATATAATAGGGTGTATTATTATATGACACGTTTTGTAACACGTTCAACTGAATTCAATATACCTTCATTCCGGAGATTCTAACATTACATGAATCTATAAAATGGAACTGCTTTATTCACAATGTATCATATTGTTAACAAGATGATTTTATTTAGAATATGAATGGATTTAATACAAATTTGTATTATTTAGAATGGGATTGGGTTAAATACAATGTTGTATTCTCGCTTAATCATTCTTTGTGTTGTTGTCTCAGCTCAATGGAGCTATTCTGATTCTTATCTCAGGATTATATAGGATGTTTCAGGACTTACCCGACAGACCTTAACGTGAGCTTATTTTGAGTAAAAAGTAAATGGCTTTTTGGTTTCAGTGACTTTTTTTCGATTAAAATATAAAGTATATATTTGTCACATGTCGCCACTGGTTACTCAACCGAGAAACCTCTCGCCCCCGCCCTCACCCATACTGCCTAATGCTTTGCGTACCACGTATTAAACACAACATTGTTAAAAGTTCCATGAACATATTTTATTTAGTGCTCTTAGCTAAATCACATAGATTTTTTTACAAATTCGTAAAAAGCATTAACTTTTAGACTTGCCATATTAATAGCATATTCGCCAGAAAGGCGAAATGGCTGAAGCACCCATTTTGGAAAGTTTATACCAGAGCACTTTAAAGTTTTTTTCGTTTTACATTAAAATTCATAGGTCTTCAGTACCTGGTTGGATTTTGAAAAAAAGTTAACTCAGGTAACTTAACGCTCTCACTGAGTTATCTGAAGCGACAAAAAGCTTACAAAAGTCCCGAACTCGTGTCGTTTGAGTCAAGCCTTCTCCCAAATGGTAAATATATTTTTAGATGACTGAAGGGCCACAAGTCTTCAGAATCAGAGTCTGAGCTTTCGATGCAGAAAAAAAAACAGATCAAAACCGCATATTTAATTCAATTTTAATGAGGTTAGGTGTCGATTAAGCCCTTTTGCCTTTCCAGTGACGATTTATTTATTATATTTTATTTCTTATAGAGTCAATATCTCTTCCTCCAGTAACGTACTTTGATTCTGTAATCTTGTCTGAGACGGGATTTCATGGCGAGATGTATTTCCTTTCCGTGATTACTGCCTCTCTCGTGCTTACAAGCGATGCAGATCGGAAGAAGCGCTGATGTACGAACGTGCGTCTAGGGAATCCAAACACCATTATTCCTTGTTTTTTATTTTTTTTTTTTTTTTATACATCATTTGGATGAAAAATTATGTTTAAATTGTCTAATTTTTTATTGTTTTATTTTTTTACTGTCTTTTACTTTGCATTCATTGCAATTTATATTTTTTTAGAATTAATTGTTTTATATTTATGAATATTGTGTATTAATACACTTACTCGCTCTATTTAAAAACGCCTTAAAATAAAAATTTTGTAATGTTTTTAAATTAATAAATAACTGAATAACTGAACTGAATAACCATATGGTAGGCGCTATATTAACCCACTCCAAGCATTTCCATTCTACTCTTCCCCACATCAGTGCTCACACGTATCTGTACAAGGTAGCACAGAAAACAAGAGATGTACTTTTTTGCACCTAGACTCCAAAACTACGTCTGTCTCGACACGGGAACTCGTCACAGTGAGACAGGCGTGGCAATAACCAGTGTGATTAATGTCATATTGATTTCGAATTAGAATATGGCTTCAGACGGTTGGGAGCAGTTGGGACTCTGGTGAAGTATGCACAAAAAAATATGTGAAATATTACGGCTTATTGCAGTCTAGGCGAGACCAGAGTGTTAAATCGAGCTTGTTAAAAAGCTTTACAGCTTACTTTAATTGGTGGCCATGTAAAATATGTTGATCGTTAGAATATTATCGACCTCCGTGGTCGAGTGGTCAGACGCTCGGCTACGAAAGAGGTGGCGGGTTCAAACCCGGCGTGCGCAAATAACTTTTATTTGATTAATATGTATCATAACTCAATTATAAAATAATCTAAGTGTTAGATACTCTGAATATCACCCTGGTAAAGTACCACTATTCAGAATCGAAACGTTGCTTGAAATGGCTCTAGCCTTGTTTGGTGACCAGATCTGAATAGCCAGGTACTTCCCGACCTTAATCTTCCTCTTCCCCACCACCTTCCCCTCTCTAATACCTTCAGCCTCACAATATACCCCAATGTGGGTTACCATAGTCCCACTGGCTCTAAATGGTTGGCAGAAGTTGAAACTCTTGTTCGATTTCTTAAAACACAATGAACATTGTGATGGATCATACAACAGAAGGCGGTATCTCCTAAAATAATATTAAGAAGATAATAGACTTGAAAACCTTATTTCAGAGTTAGTCCGTTCTTTTTGCTGTGCTAATTAAATTCGTTGTCAGAGCTCACAGCTTCGAGCGTGTTTGAACATGCACATAATTTCGGTTGTCTTCGCTTTCATTGAATCAGTTTTCCCCCAGGGTTGCCATTAAAACAGCTCGATTAAATCTTACGTAAGTAGCTACCTATGCATGAGACCTAGTACTTCCTCATAATTTCCGCTCGATCTAAAGCTCACATTTCACTAATAACGTACACGTTCTGGTTGAGCTCATCGGCTCGCGGTTGATGTGGTGAACTTCATTATACAAAACAAAGCGCTATTTAGTATATTAAAGCCTATGGAAACAAGCAAAGCCTGTATCTCTGTTTCTTGTGAAACATTGAGGGCGTTGAACTGTAGAGAATGTATTGCAATAATGACAATCAAAAATCTTTGATTCACAATAACTTTTAATTAATTAATATGTCTCATAACACATTTAATTCATATAAAATAAAATATGGTATATTTGCGGCACGTTCCACAGTGGTAGATACTCTAAGTATCGCCCCGGTGAAAGACCACCATTCAGAATTGAAACGTTGCTTGAAATGGCTTAAGCCGTGTTCGGGACCAGATCTGAATAGTCAGGTACTTCTTTACCTTCCCCTTCCTCATCTCCTTCCTCTCCCCCGTACCTTCAGCCTCACAACATGCCCTTATTGGGGATGCCATAGTCGCACTGACTCTAGACTGTTGGAAGCAGTTGAGACTCTTGTGCGGTATTGACGTAGAAACTTTTTAACTCTAAATGTACCTGTTATTCAATACTATTTTTTATTTCTTTAACAATATTTTTTAATTTGTGTGGCAGTATATCCTTCTGCCCACCCTTGTGATATTTAACTACTTATTTAGTTAAATAATTATTTTGAAGTGTAAAAATATACTTACAACGCAGATTTTTTTTTTTTTAAACCATTTTTTTTTTTACTGAATAATTTTTTTAATAATTAATAATTAATAAAAATATTATTTAGTGATAAAATCTTTAACGGGCGTAAAATAAATTAAAGCAGATGACATGGCATGTCCGAATTTAATCTTTACTTTATGAATATACATTTACTATATACCTTTATGTCAAGAAGTGATTCATGCTGAAAGTGTAGCATAAATCAATATTTAACGAGATATTTGTTTCTAAGAAACAATTTATCCAATAATCCTGAATTATTGTGGAATCTTTTAAAATTGTACTGCATTTTTCGCATTGTTGTTTCTAAGCTGAAAAAAGTACTGGTTTATCCAAAATAATCTGAAAGATTTTGGAAATTGCGTTTGTTTGTGTACCAGACGTTTTGTCAAAATTTACTAATAAATTTTCGCATTTCTTCAAGTCAATCATTTTTTGGGCCTGGGTCTTGAAAAAAGTAACCCGTTATATTCCAGGAAGAAAAAGCTGTGCAAATTTCATGGCGGCAAACAGTTTGAACACACTCATTGGAGAGATGATGTCATTTTTTGAATTTTCACCCTGTATTTTTTCGTTTGGACCGGGATTTCAAAACGCCCGGTTTCATTCCTCTTTGAATATTTAACCTCTTTTCATTTAGGACTAACGACGTAATTTCAAAGTTACACATTTTACAATTTGTTAGGAATTTGGGGTTTGGTATTTGTTTTATGAAAAACCACGTTATTTTATTTATGTAGTAGGGAATTCCCGTCAGATCTGTGTAAATTAATACCTTACGCAATAATAAGATTTTGAAATACGCCGAATCTCTGCCTAGCTCTCATTGGCCGAAGGATCGGTCCATTGAACGAGGCAAGAAAATACTGCCATCCGAGTAAATCGTTCGGTAGACGGCCGGTAGAGCGCCATAATCGCTCGGCTGTCTTTGGAGAAGGGTCGGAGCTCGCTTGCAAGCGTAATCTCCTGACCGTTTGTGGAGGGGCGAAAAGGCCCGGATTACCGCTCGCCGCGACAGATGATTTTCAGCCGCGCGGCGATAACATGTTTCCCCGGGCGGTATTTCGCTCGGGGAACAACAAGGAATTTACATTTAAACATATTATTCTTACTTAGTATCTAAACATATTTATATTGATATTTAAAAATATATTGCTTAAAAATAGGCGGCCGATGGAGGCTCATATGTCCGATACAGTTTGTTTCATTCAATATTTAACCTCACTTTCATTTACATATATAATATATTACATGAATAATCCTTTAATTTGGTTTATTTGAAAAACCACGTATTTATTTAATCCAAGAAGATAAAGATTGATGATAATTGTAACAATAATAATAATATTCAAAGAATATGAAATAGAAAAAGAAACATAAAATAAAAAGAATAGGTTTCGACCGAGACTTGAACTCGAGACAGTACACCCATTTAAATACTACCATTTTGTATGCATCCGTACTCTCGTATTTCTATAAAATTATTAATACTCTTTTTTTCAATGAGTCTTTAATTTAATTCTATTTAATTTTCCTTGAATACTATTCATATTGTTTCAAAAGTTAATATGAGTAATACTAATTCAGAAAAAAAACTTTAATAAGTGAATTCTAATTCTATCTATCTTCCATAGTGACATTAATAACCATTGGTGAGAAATTTCAATGAACCCGTCCGTTTCAATGTTCCGCGTGTGTTCCGTGTCCTCTTAGCAAACTGTCAGGTGGACGTGGTGTGCTCACTGCTGAATCCGCCCCCTGGCTCCCTGTCGGCCTGCCTCCCTGCCCCGCGCGTGGCTAGGGGTTGCTCGAGCGGCGTCCGCAAACTGCGCCCGCATTTGCTAAGAAAACAATAACCGCCCGGCTTAAGGGATGTATAAGGTAATTGAATTCGAAGGCGCAAATGGAATAGTTAATTTGTATTTGCTGCATCTGTGTGTTTGAGAATGAAGAGTAGCTGTTTACTAAAAAGACATTGAAACGTATAAGATGCATTTTCATCTGCGTACTCATATGTACAGCTTGACAAGTGTACATTTTGTCGATACAATAAATTGTATGGAGTTACTATATCGTCGCTGGAAAGGAAAAAACGCTTAAGCGATACTTTGGTCAAAAATGAGTTAAATATGCAATTCTGATCTGGTTTTTTTTCTGCATCAAATGCTTTGACTCTCGTTTGATTCTGAAAACTTTTATGGCCCTTCAGCCATCTAAAATATATTTACCATTTGGGAGAAGGCTTGACTCAAGCGACAAACGACACAAGTTTGGGACGTTTTAAGCTTTTTTTTCGCTTCAGGTAACGTAGTGAGAGCATTGAGTTACCTGAGCTTACTTTTTTTTCAAAATCCACCCAGGTACTGAATAATTTTATTAGAAAACAAATACTTTTAAGTGCTGTGGTGTAAACTTCCCAAAATGGCGCTTCAGCCCTTTTACCTTTTCCGGCGAAGATATTGCTTTGTTTTTTCGTTAATTCTTCCTTTGGTCACCTGCAAAGGTACTTTGTAAAAAATGAAACTTATAATATCTAGGTTTTTTTTAAATGATTGGATATAGGATTCATTTTCAGGCAATGTCTTTTAGTCTTTTGTTTTCACGAAACTCACTATTTGAGAATTTCTCGGCTTCGTCATTTCTTATTCATTCAAAAACTCACTAACATTAAGATTACTTTACGACTCACTGGTGCTAAGTTTATTGGAGTCAAACTGTATTATGTGGGCCCCGTATGAAGGAGTTTACGTCTTGAGCATTGAAAGAGTACAAAAAATTCTAACGATTTTTATTTTCGGCCTGCGTGGATCGTTTCCTTGATTATACTTATCACCTTCTATCCTCGGCATGAACAACTACCACTAATTGGAAATACTTAGATGTTTTACTCTTCTAGATTTAAAAAAAAATGATTAAAGACCATGCACTGAACGGT
Source organism: Drusus annulatus (assembly GCA_022651775.1). NCBI lineage: Eukaryota > Metazoa > Arthropoda > Insecta > Trichoptera > Limnephilidae > Drusus > Drusus annulatus. The sequence goes on along the minus strand of JAGWCC010000153.1, from coordinate 3,081,050 downwards.
GAGATTCTGGCACGAACCAATCTATTCGTGCCAAAATCTCACACTCGGGGACGTCTCCACAACACGTCGTATTGCCGAACGAGTCGTACAAATCTGTACCCGAACTCGCCCGTAGAAAGAGCGATCCGCTATCTGAATATGTCGAGTGTCGATTTCGACATATTCTACCAAACCTGCAAGGAGTTCGTAAGGTTTTTAATACTACGTACTCACTGTATCAACGGTTCTTTTGGTAACAAATAAGATATCGGTAATTTTATAATACTTTGTACACGAATACAAATTTATGTTTTATGGTGAAGATATGAAAAACATCGCTAATGTCATATAAATGTATTATATCTACTGCAACGCGTGGAATAGTGCTTTAACCATTGATTCAAATGTCAAGAGATGCGACTGATTTTCATTTACTTGCATATTGATCTGCCAAATGGATTTTGATCCTTTATATTACTATTGACCGGTTAGTAGCTGAGTGGACAAACACGTCAGATTCTCACCTAGGTGTCGTAGGTTCAATTCATCTGCTAGCTCATCATAGTCATCCATCATTGCACAAGCAACATCTTCCGCTTATTATGTCAGTAAGAGTTTTTCAAATATTGTCTAGTTATTCGTAACCTTTGTCCTTATCTTAAAATAAATATAAAATGATTATCGACATATTTGAAATATTAATAGATATGCTGGTAGTTAAATTAAACCGATCTCCTGATCTTTTCAGTTACTAATAAATCAATTTAGAACAGACTATTAATGAATTCATTACAATTCACCTTTGATCAAGAGACTTTAATTACTTGCTTAACATAAACATTATTTCAAAGAATCTGTCTTCTAACTGTTAAATTGATATCTTTGAAGTAGATCCAATAATTCCTGAATATCAAATATATCTTACGGACGAAATATATTTAAGATCTTTGACTTTGTACATTAAATTATTAATTACTTCGATATAGTTATAAATAATAAACTTATTCTAAAACCTTCATTTGAACTGAGCACTTTGTAATTCCAGTGAAATCTTTGATTGAATTCTAGGCAAGTATACATGAGGATTTGAATGTTAGATTTGTTTATCTATTCTTCTTACACGTATCAATAAAACAAAGGTCTGAAAGCAATATACGAGCTTCTGGAATCCAATCTATCTCCCTGACAGTGTAATACTGACTACTGACGAAAGAAAAAAACCCTTGGGAAATTATTCAATGTGCTTCCTTTCTACTGAACCATATTTTCTACGGAATTTATTTCAGTCTTCAGTTTGTGGAAATTTTCAAAAAACTACTGACATGAATGTATTATAAACATGTTTATATGTTCCAACCCTTTATAATTTTTTCATTTCCGATATTCTTGGCACGCGTGGTTTCTCTAGTTCGGGAAATTGAATTATGCATAGATTTTAATGTTTCAAAATACAAATATTTTGTAGAATAAAGTGACTTTTTGAATTTCGTGTTAGGGATATTCATAAAATATTATGTCAAAGCACAAAGGAGCTTCTTTTCTAAGGTCGACAGGTACACGGCGTTGGAGTTTTTCTAACAAACTACGTCACTCGTCAAGATGACAGTTTTGTTTGTGTTTTGTATTTCGGATGAATGCATCAAGAGTTTCTCGGAAAAATCTTTACCCTCGTGAAAGGTTTTCAAAAATCATATCTCGCTAAAGAATTAGTTTTAGAGGTCCGTCAAATCCCCACTGCTGTCTTTGGGATCAAAGGATCCATCATTGAGTGAGCATGTGATCGCATTGCATTATCATTTACTGTGAACACAACAATTTGCTGCTTGTTCAATGTAACGGACCGTTGTTGACGGCCTCCGTGGTCAAGTGGTTACTTCGAATCCAGAGATCGCGGGCTAAAATCCGGGGGCGCAAATTAAAAAGAAATATATACATTTTTTTTTTTTTTAAATGTGATATCGCACAAGAGTCCCAAATACTCCCGACCGTCTAGAGTCAGTGAGACTATGGCATCCCCAATCGGGGTATGTTGTGTGGCCGAAGGTAGTGGGGAAGGAAAGGAGATGAGGAAGAGGACGGTGGAAAAGAACACCTAACTATTCAGATCTGGTCCCCAAACACGGCTAAAGCCATTTCAAGCAATTTTTCGATTTTGAATGGTGATCTTTCACCAGGGCAATACTTGGAGTATATACCACTTTCAAACATTCCACAAATAAACTATATATTATTTTTTATGAATTAAGTGTCTCATGACATTAATAAAATAAAAATTATTATTATTATGTATCGCCCTGGTGAAAGACCACTATTTAGAATTTAAACGTTGCTTGAAATGGTTTTCGCCGTGTTGGGACTTTTGTGTGTATTCACTATATTTATATATAAATATATATATGTACTTTTTTTTAAACCGAGCACTCTGTTTTGACGGTGATCCAGGCTATTGGCAATACAAAGTATTCCGTTGTATAGATTCGCAAACATCAATACACCAAACACGTTAAAATATTTTCAATCTGCTGACTTGCTTAAAGAAATCTAGTTTTTCGATTCGAAATGAGAGTGCGGCTTTAGGCACGTGTTGGTTGTTTGGTAGCAAATAGAATTGTCTTTGTTCTCGAAATATAAAACAACTATCATTCTATCTTTCTTCTGGGCGTGAAAATATCGAGTTTATCGAGTTAGAGTTCGGAACAATTTAACTTCTGGAAAATGATATGAAAAGTGTCAAAGTAGAAAGTGTGCCTAGGCAAGTTTTCTATGGGGATGTGTGTAGGCTTTATGCTAACCAAACCAGTATTCAGCTTTTCTATCTTATAATCGGAAACAGGTGTTTCCGTGCGCCCTCTGTGTCAGCTTTAATAACTTATTCTTATCGTTAGTGGGTTGGTAACTTTATATTAAAGGAATGATCCAACCAGCTTTAATATTATAATAGTTGAATGGAACCACTAAATAAATAAACCGAGAGAAGTTGCTGTGGGCTTGGAGTAAGAATATATATGGAGAGAGAGCTAAATATTTTTACCCAAACCTATACATCACTAGAAGAGAGTAAACCGTGAGAAAGAAAGAGACAAGGCAAGTTGTTTTCACTTAAATCGCACCACTTTTAGATATGTGCGTGTTTTCCGTCTCCCAAGTCACCGGCGACTCCGCTCAATACGTTTTATTATGCGACATAACTCAACGGTTTTCTATTTTTGTCGATAACAATACTGTAAAAAAGTGATTGTACAAATAAACAAAACATTATACTGACATGTGCTATGAATGGATGTAAAAAGGTGTGTCAATGAAAACCCCTAGCCACGCCCGAGTCAGGAAAAAATCAATAATCCTGACTACACCGTTTTGCAAAGCTATTCCTCTTGTTATATTATTGCTCTGAGGTTTTGGGCGTGTGTGTTTACCAGAAGTTAGCGCAATTTTCCTTACTTCCGGTGAAATTAATAAACTTTTTCAAATATCAAAATTCTTTCTTGAACAGATGGTCAATTTCATTGCCCTCTCAGGGGCCTAAGAGTATAAATTTCTTATGTAAATTGATGTCACTTTCTATTTAATGGGCTTATATAATATCACACTTCTGAGAATTACCTCATCAGTGATAATACTTCATTCTTAAGCACTCAAGAATGACACTAAACGTTACTTTGTAGCATTCTAATAATACAAGCAGTCATTTGTGATTTATCTGTTAATTTTCTACGGATAGTTAGAAAAATGACAGAGGTTTTCAGTGAATGAAATTTTTTAACTGTTATCCTTTGAATTCTATGAAAAACATAATAAAATTTCAATAAAAGTTGCAGCTTTAAAACCAGCTAACGCGTTTTTTTAACGTTTTACTTAAAACTCCAGTATTCATTTTATAAAGACTTGAAAAGATTATTGTTTAAGACTTGTATTTACCAAAAACCTTGGACATTTTTCTAACTACTCGTGTAGAATAACAAGATAAATAGTTTGTAGTTTTGCCTGTACTAGAAAGCCAAAAAGTGTGTATTTTTGGGTGCTGACCCTTAAAGGTTGTACTTATTTAAAGTTTTATAAGGCAAAATTTTGTCTTTAAATCAGTGTTTTATGGATAATAAATCACAAATATTTATGTTTTATTACCTTTATCCTCAATATCTCGATTATCTGTACAACGTTAACGCTTTAATGGGCGATTTGGTGCCATCAATACCCACTTTAAGTTATGAAATCGATTTGGCGATCCGTTCGAGAAAACATCACCTTAATTGAAATTTACAGCCCCTCAGAAAGTTCGCCTAACTGCCTGCCCCCTCGGGGCGAGAAACTAAAAGGTTGCGGTGGTGTCTTGTGATAAATTTAATGCTTTTCACTTCGGCCGGAAGGAAGAATTTTTCACAAAAATGTAAAAATGTCGCAAAACCTATAAATTCTACTGAAAAGTATGGTTGCTTGAACCGTGATATACTGATATGTAAGTCGGTTTTCAGAGAATATTTTCTATGTAAAAGCTTTTGTGTACTCTAATATCTTTATTAACTTTTTTCGATTTGTCTTTTATCCCTTTTATCGCGTAAAATCTTTTTTCGTTGTGAATCTTTTTTTTTGTGGAGAAAGGATGTCAGTAGACTGAATACTGAGAAAATGAGATCCCTGAGGCGTGTATGTCGTAAAAACACGCCCGACCGTGTTAAACATGTGGAGGTCCTAAAAACAATGCAAGGCACAATGTAAGCGCAATTAATAAGATTAAGAAAGCGACGCTCATTTTGGACATGCAGAGCGAATAAACGAAGAAAGGAGTGTTAGGAAAGTATATGGCGCAAAAATGAATGGTAGAAAAAGTCGGTGATGCTCGAGGAAGACACGGCACGATCGAGTGAATCAAATACTTGTGTCGCACCATGTCGGGAGTCAGAATAACAGAAGAGTATGTATGAGACGATGTACGAATGTGAATGAAGCAAGGGGTGTGTGCCGAGATAGGATTATGTGGCAGTTCATCCTATTGACCTACCCCTGCGGAGAAACATTTTTTCATTGCAGTAGCATTCGTATTAGCTTCGCTCTTGCGTATGGAGTATATATTTGAACGTTCATAAAAACGTTTTTCTTTTTAAAACTCTTCCCAACTTCTTCTAATACTGAAAATATGTACACAACTGAACTTGGAATTTACTCCTTACAATACCACGCATTACCTAATGAATTAAAACTCCCAGTCGCGATCCACAAAATATTGGCAAAAGCACTTAAAGGATATTTTCTCAACAATTTTATAAATCAGTGATGTATTCTTTCTGTATAACCTCTACGTGTGAATATTTTTCTTAATGTATTCATGATGTTTATGTTATTAATGTCTACTCTTATGAATCTCTTTTTAATAAATTCACTTGTTTGTTCCCTTTCTTTGTACTCCCTTTTAAATTTGTATGCTTTGTAAAAATATTATTTCTTTTTATTTAATAATTTTGTCCTTCCCGGAATGAGTTTTTTTTACTTTTTGAGAATAATCGACTAACTAACTAACTAACCATCACGCCGTTTCCCCGAAGGGGTAGGCATAGAGGACGGACCGCCATATAACTCTGTCTTGGCACACACTCCTTGCTTAATTTACATTCATACATCGTCTCATACATACTCTTCTGTTATTCTGACTCTTCGCATGACCCGATTCAAGTATTTGATTTACTTGATCGTGCCATGTCTTTGTCGGGCGTCCTCGACTTCTTCTTCCATTCACTTTCGCATCATATATTATTTTCACACTCCTTTCTTTGTTCATTCACTCTACATGCCTAAACCATCTAAGCGTCCCTTTCTTGATCCTATTCATTACGCTCACATCAGCCTTGTATTCTTTCCGGATATCCACATTTTTAATACGGTCATACATGGTTTTACCGCACATACGTCTCAAAGATCTCATTTCCACAGCATTCAGTCTACTTTCATCCTTCCTCTGCCAGTTCCATGCCTCACTGACATACATCAGGGTTGGCATAAGCACGTTGGAATAATAAACAAGTAATGAATGTCATGTGCTATATTGGCATTTTAATAATAATGAAAAATAAGATGTTTATCATATTGATCTACACAGGCCACTGAAGTGTTTTTTTCAGTTTGTGCGAGTAGTACGATATTTTATCCTGCTCCATATTGTTTATTGCATTTTAATTAACTCACAAATACAGCGAACAAAACGGGCTCCTTCACGGGTCATCGCGTTTTAATATTTCCCGATGATTGAATTCGCGTGCTCTTTATGTTCACATACAATACGGAAGCTATACAGAAGCTCTGGGTATTTTGACGGGTTATTTTTTGTCGACATCATTCAATTTGATTTACTGGATTTCCAGCCGAGGTGAGCGAACACTTTGCTCTCATCTTAGTCTGAGTATCGACGTAAAATTATTTTCTCTAATCAAAAACCACAAGATATCTGACAATTCAGCAACATATCTGATTAGCTGTGGAGCAAACCAACCACGAACAACTTCCAGATGTATCCCTGTTGATACATCTTCCCGAAGAATATTCCCTCGTTGGCATTCTTCTTTGGATTACGGGCTGACTTAGATATCAATATCTGCAAAAAGCAATCAGCCAACACAATGATACATTTTGTCTTACTTCTTGTTTATCTAAACTGCTGAAAAATCCATATAAGTAATGAGAGTCAAATATTTCTTACATTTCGTTGTTTAGTTGGATTTCTTGAAATCAAACAATCAATTTTGATGTCCTTTGTAGTCGAGTGGTAAGACACTCGACTACGAATCCAGAAGTCGCGGGTTCAAGCCCGGTGTGTGGAAATACGTATAATTTGATTAATATGTGTTATAACACATTTAATTAATGTAAAGCATATTTGCGGCACGTTCCAGAGTGGTAGATACTTCAAGTATCGCCCTGGTGAAAGACCACCATTCAGAATCGAAACTTTGCTTGAAATGGCTTTAGCCGTGCTTGGTGACCAGATCTGAATAGCTAGGTGCTTTCCGACCATCCTCTTTCCCATCTCATCCCCTTCCCCACTACCTTCAGCCTCACAACATTCCCCGATTGGGGATGCCATAGTTTCACTGGATCTAGACTGTTGGGAGTATTTGGGACTCTTGTGCGATATCACATTTAAAAATATATATTTGTGCGGTATTGACTATAAAAATATTTTTTAAATAATACATTTCAGATTGTTAAGTACTCATCTCTATGATTCAGTTTTGTGGTAGCTGTTAACTTTTATCTAAGCCCTGCAGACTGAAAAACAATCATTCTATATGGCTTCCTTGAAACCACTTTGTATTTCGATATTTTAAATTTAACCTTTTTTTATTGCAACTAAATAATATTTAAAAAGCGCATTAAACGGGCCTATTCCAATCTGCAAGCTTTACTTTATGCACAATTTCAACTCAGAAATCTGTTTCCGCGAGCTTTTCTCCTGACTCCCCGACTTTTATTACGTTGACTTGTTCAGACCAGTATCTCACCGTATTTTTTCCGATTCAATCAATAAACCACTTTTTTCAGAAAAGAATTTTTCTCCAGAATCTTGAACCTTATTACTTTTCCTGTTTGCCTCAGAAAAGCGATACTTCCGGCTTTTCTGCTCTACAGATTTCTAAAAATAATATTTTTCTTCCTCTTCTTATCGGTTCTCCATCCTCATTTTTGTCGAGATTAATCCTTATTTTAGTGGAATTCAAAACATTTTATTTTGATTTATTTTCTGAGGTAATTCAATAGTATTCACTGCAATATCTCTATTTTTTTCCGTGAGACTTACACATCTCGTTGGCCGGATACATTTATTTAAGCCTTTAAAAAAACCATTTTGCAGGTAAAGTAAGGCGAATTCAAATTTCCGTCGTTGTATGTGTACGAAATGTGTACTTACTTACACTTTGATGATGTGTGTTATATTATGTTGTTAATGTACATATACATTCTTCGTATTTTTGTTAAATACATATATTTGAAAATTAAACTTAATATACTCTTATTCTCTTGAATAATGCACACTTGCAGACATTCTGTGATTTAGAGATGATAAAGTCGTCACGTCATTTTTAAGGAAAGCGTCCTTATTGTAGGAGATTTCTGGTTGATTTTTTGAATGGAAAGCGGAAAAAATCGTGAAAAATAGGACTAATGTGGAATAATAGATTAATTGAGCTCGCGAAAAATCACTCTTGCAATGTTAGCAGAGTCTGACTAACTAACTAACTACCCATGACGCCGTTTCTCCGCAGGGGTAGGCAGAGAGGACGGACCACCATATAACTCTTGGCACACACTCCTTGCTTCATTTACATTCATACATCGTCTCGTACATACTCTTCTGTTATTCTGACTCTTCACCTGACCAGATTCAAGTATTTGATTTACCTGATCGTGCCATGTCTTTGTCGGGCGTCCTCAACATCTTCTTCCATTCACTTTCGCATCATATATTCTTTTAACACTCCTTTCTTCGTTCATTCGCTCTACATGCCCAAACCACCTAAGCGTCCAATCGCTAGCAGAGTCCAATGCCGTTATTTTTAATTTTGTTTATTTATTAATTAAAGATACAAATAGTACTTTGGTTACAATATCTTTAGTACTGTATAAAGATCGGTACCTATGATATGTTTCATTGTATTATCTTTTGTTCATATATTAAATGTTGCCAGTTGACGTGTGTAGTGTATAAGTGTGTATGAGTGTGTTAGTTATGTGAGGTGTGAGAAGTGGTGTACTGTGGTAAAGGAATGTGTGTGTGTGTGCGTATAGGGCAGGTTATATCTTTGAAATAATGCTTATTTGAAATGAAACCCGGTAATCAGAAAAAAAGTCAATACTGGAATTGAGGTAAAGATTATTGCACGTTATCCTCGTTAACAACGTGTTTAATGGTAAAAGTCGCTTTCGATGTCTTCAACTCTTCGATTAAAATAAGAAAAAAAACTATGACATATCTAGATTTTTTTTTATTGTTTGCTCTTGAAATTGCATTTTCAAGTCAAAAACGTGGTACAAATTTAGAACGTCTTCCATAGAACCAAAAGCTAAACGTTGACATTTATTCAAAATCGACATTATTTTTAATAACAACCTTTTTACAACTTTCTCTGTAAATATGTGTATAAAGCACACTTTAAAAATGTCTATATTTAATTTGAAAAAATACATCGTTGCTTAGCATGCTAATGCCAACGCAATATTTTTCTGTTCAATTTCGTTCGAAATTATTTCTCGACTATCTTGCTCCATCCCAAATCGTCCCACCCAAGAATAAGGATCGAATGAGACTTTCCCAATTATATTAGTACTTTATTAAGAAGATTCGAACAACATTAAGTTAATTTGCAAACACTGCGGAGATATTACGTCCCTTTCGCCACGGCGGTGATTCAATTTATGAGAATTTAAATGAGTTTATATCGCCATTTCAGTAATATTGTTCTTGTATGATATTGCCCGTAATACACTTAGTGAAGCTGGCAAATTATTATTATTTATGTGAATACCGCACAAGAGTCCCAACTGCTACAAACCGTCTAGAGCCAGGGAGGCTATGGCATCCCCGATTGGGGCATGTTTTAAGGTTGAAGGTAGTCTGTATGGGTCCCATACCAAAATAAATATATACAATCATTGGAACAGATCCAAACAAAGTTTCACAGATATTTGCATATGAGAATCCACGGCAAGTACCCAAAATGTATGCATCATGAAGATTTGCTCTCCGATGCGCTTTATCAAAGTCTCCAGTCGAGAGAGAATAATTTGATTGACAATCCATACCTCCTGGATTGCTATAAGTTGTTTGTGCCAAACAACTACTGCCAGGGGCTACATCATGATCTGCTGTGCATTCCACATGGCAGAACAGACGTGTTGGCTCAGCACAGCATGACACGGGGTATGGTACTATTAAAAATCATGTCTCTTGATATCTTCAAAGTAAACCTTGAAGATTTCAAGAGACATGTTAAAAATAGCTCTTAATTTAATTTTATGTTACTTTCTTGTGTTTTGTAAATGGACATATACAGTCTGTAATACACAACAACAACAAAAAGTAGGGAGGAGAAGGAGATGGGGAAGAGGAAGGTTGGGAAATACCTGGCTATACAGATCTGGTCAAACGCAACTATTGCCGTTTCAAGCAACGTTTCAATTCGGAATGGTGGTCTTTAACCAGGGCGATACTTAGAGCGTCTACCACTCTGGAACGTGCCGCAAATATACTATTTTTTATTTTGTATTAATTAAATGAGTTATGAAACATATTATTTAAATAAAATTTACTAGCGTACGACAGGTTACGTAGTCGAGCGTCTTACCACTCGACCATGCGGGCCGTAAAATTATATTACTATTATTTATGTGAATACCGCACTAGAGTCCTAACCGTCTGGAGCCTGCAGTTGTTGTCAGGCTGAAGGAAGCAGGTAGGGGAAGGAGACGGGGTGGAGAATGGTCGGGAAGTACCTGGCTATTTAGATCTGGTCAAACACGGCTATTGCTATTCTAAGCAACGCTTCGATTCTGAATGGTGGTCTTTCACCAGTACAATACTTAGAGCATCTACCACCCTGGACGTACCGCAAATAAACTACTTATTATTTTTATTTAAACCATGTGAGAAATAAGACACATAATATATTAAAATTTCATTCATTTTCGCAGACCGGGTCTCAAGCCCGTGACCTCCTGGATTCATAGCCAAGGATCTAAAGCGCCAGGCCAGGAAGGTCATCCTACATATCTTAATATATTTGATATTCAAAATGTATAGGAATTTTTGTGACTTTTTTACTTAAATTTATATTCACTGCGGTACATTTTTCTTGCATTAATCCACAAAGGGTAAGAATGTACCGTGGTCTTTTGAATTATGTATGTGAATGTCACCACTACCCTTCGTATATCGAACTCTTGTCATTATTTTAAATATTAGTAAATATTTAAATATTTTAATAAAGCTTTTAAAAAAATATAAAACAATTGTGAATTGAAAGGTAAAGATCAAGCAATATGGCGCCTTGTTTTGTTTTTTCAGTTTGATTAATATTTCAATCTTTATAACTCATAATGGAAATGACGTTGCGATTTAATAATACTGTTTCTAAAATAATGTACGCTTACCTAATTATTACAGATGGAAAAGGCTGTGTAAATTACATAACGTCATAGTATATTAAGGAGTTTGTGCTTTCTCGAAGAAAAATGTTTTGCATCATGGTTAAAGATAATGTCGCCGGAAAGGCAAAGGAGTTGAAGCGCCATTTTAGGAAGTTTACATCAGAGTACTCAAAAGTTTTTTTTTAGTTTTACAATGAAATTCCAGAACTTGTGACTTTTCCAAGCCTTCTTTAAATGGTAAATATATTTTAGATGGCTGAAGGGTCACAAAAATCTTCAAAATCAAACGAAAGTCAGAGCATTCGATGCAGAAAAAAAAACTGATCAAAACTGCACATTTACTCATTTTTTACCAAAGTGTTTCTTAAGCCCTTTTGCCTTTCCAATTAAATATATTTTTAAAATTGAACTGCTGTAATTTTATAATAAATCAAACAATGAAAGATACTGATAAAACCATTTCATGTTTTCCTTCTTTGTTTCCCAAATAAAAGAAAAGATATTCTTGGAGCGATTCTCTTTACAATAAAGTGAGTTTTAAAAGGTCTCTGGTTTCAATACGGTGGAGAATCTACATATTTTCCACGGAACGTGAAAATGTTCATATTTCAAATACCAATCTAAATTCCCTTAGATTTTCCCCGTAAGCAAATTCAAATACGAATAACGACTTTAGGTCGTATTAAGCTTTGAATAAACACTGAATTAATCCGTTATATTTACACGCGTTCCAAATTTTCACTGTATTTGCTTTGAATTCATAACTAAGGGTAAATTTACCCAACACGCGTCTGAGGTGAGAACAGAGTTTAACCTGAGCCGAGTTCAAAGAACAGCTCGAATCGGCACACATATGTAAACGGGAAATTGTATTAGTATTAAAACACAAATCCGCTTACGTTTTCCTTTTTCAGACTTGCTTCTAAGTGCCTATCTACTTATTTTACTGCGTAAATCCCAAATTGCCACACCTGAGTAAACGGATTATATTATTGCTTATATCTTTCTTGAAAACAGGACACGTTTTACGTACATTTTTGCAGTACGTAGTTCTGTAGAGATGAAATTTAAGATAAAGCTCGAATTGCTTTGCCCGAGAAGGTTGATTGCAGCCCTTTTTATCTCTTCAAGATTTAATCAGATTCTTCCTACACCTGCTGGTTCAAAATACCACAGACTTATGGAACAAGCTGTTTAAAAAAAACTCTTTAAAGGTAATCTCAACGCTACACCTGTACACGTGTGTGATATCATTTATTTTTAAATTTAATCAATAGTCAGTACCTAGCTTTGGTTGAGTTTCTACAACCTTTTCTATAACAGTTTTTTATCTAACAATTGGAAAATATCAACCAAACATTATTATTTAAGAGTTTTTTTTTTCTTTTTTTTACGTTAATTCAATACAATAAGCTTTGAGAGAAATAATTTTGCTCAGGGCCTATGTCATCTTTGAAGATGCTGTGTAGAGGGTCTTTTTGAGGAAAGGAAAGAGTGAACCTGAGTCTAGAAGAGGTCCATGTTAAAGGACGGAGGAAACACATAGGCCGGGAAATTGTTCCACAGCCAAGCTGTTAAACATAAGAACGAGTCGTAGAAGCGACCCATTCCCATGTATTGTACGTCAACCACGTACAAATGTTGGGTGCGCGTTTGGCGAGTTTCCCGACTATGCACCAGTGCCAAAGGGATCAATGACGCAAGTTCTTAGGAGCAATTTCCATTGAAATACCGGTAGAACAAAAGCAGCATTCCCACCTTACGCATGTGCTCCAAAGATTGCAATCCATTTGTTAAGATAGGATAATCTATAAAATGGATCGCCCATTTCTGCACAGAGTCGAGGGTTTATCTTATGTTAGGACAGTCAATTTAATTTATTTTTTTTAAGATTTTCGATTGAGATTGGCGTTAGACAGTAAAGAAAATAGTCGCGTTGACCTAAAATTTCACGAATTCCCACTATAGAAAACAGGTTTCTGTTAATTTTCTAATGTAAGATATTCAATTTGCACGGACAGTCGTATCTCTATGTGCCATACAGGCGTCAGTATTTCACTTTTAATAGTCTGAACCCACAGTTTTCTTCTAAATTGCTTATTGCGGGAATAAAGATATAGTTTATCTATGTGGATTTACCAACAATTAACTCTTAAAGGGGTTCAACTTAAACAAGAAATGCTAAATAAGAGCAGTGTTATTCTCCCATCACCTTCACCAATAAAAACAGACTAAAACAGACTAAATACAGAATCGTATTTTATGATGTAAATAAAATACGATTCTTTAAAAAAAAACAGTTATTATTTTTTTGGTACCTTTGGAGCCTTAATTAATTCCAGTATTCACTTGTAATATCACGATCATTTCTACATCACGATAATCCGGAACATGTCTGATTTTCTAGTCCCGCCCTCGCCCCAAAGCCCCTGGTTTCCCAATATATACATCCTCTAAGGGTAAAGGTTAATTTACCATCCCTTTTTAGAATATGCGGCTTCGGTAACTTCCAACTTTCGATCGAAGCCCAATTTGGCAGCTTGGTTTTTTCCTTTCTTCTCGAATTGCCATCTGTTCTATTTTCATGCTACACATATCCATATTACATTTTCAACAAAGCTTTTTAGGTTTTTTTATTGAAATCATAAAATTGTTAAATAATTACATTTAAATTGGAATTCAATCAAATAATTCACAATACGAACATATTATGTTTTTTATAAAAAATTATAGAAATGGAAAATGAAAAGTGTTTGAGTTTTTTTGGTTAAACCATACTGGAATTTACGAAGAAAATTTTAGAAGTACGCTGATTGCTTCAATGCAAATAATACATATGAAGTTCATTTTGGTGTTACCTACCCTCCCTTTTTAATTTTCCGTCCTCTAATTCTAGCCTCACAACAAACTCCGAATCGGGTTGTCGCAATTTTATTAGCTTGGGCCAATTCGATGGGTAAGAAACACAAAAACGTATCTACAAAAAATGCGTTTTTGAGTAAGTATGCAGAAATCTATCCAACTATTGGTTCTATCCGTAACACAAAGATGTATCTTCTTATTTCTGCAATTGGAGGGGAAAATGTCATTGTTTTATTTGTGAACCTTTTAATTCTATGCCTTTTCTGGTTTTGCTGAAAAGGCATGGAATTAATCTGAAAAAAAGTGGTTTTCTGCTCTCCTGAACATTTGCCTTTTTCTCGATACGTTTTTGTGTTTCTCACCCATTGAATTGCGATTCGAATCAAAAAACATATTTTTTTTTATTATTAAAATTTTGCTAACATACATAGCAACCCCAATGAGTTATAAAAATTCACTCTGGGACAATAGAAATTAGAAATACATGTGAAAATTTAATTATATTTTATTTCACGTACCTGAGGGAACGTACTTATAATTATTACCATTTTAGTATGTAAAACTATTTCTCAAAATTCATCATTACTGAGATTAAAACCGTGTAATATTTCACTTACTTTTACATTTAAAAATTCTGTACGATAGCTTTCGCTTATTGACTTTCCTAATCTCAAATTCATATGTATTTACTCCCCATTTTTTACCACTTTTCTACTTAATGAATCATTGTTATTCGTTTTATATTATTAGTAGTTGTTACCCGTAAACCCTCACGGGTGTAACTTGACTTGTCAAGGTGAAAACTGAAAATATCCAGGTAGTTACTTTATCACTTGTCTGGATTTGAAAAGATTCTTTATTTATTTGATGATTTTCTCGACACATTCATCAGTTCCAATGTAGAAAATTTCACCCTCGTACGTACGTGCTCACAAGGAAATTATATTGTTTTTGTGGTCGTTTTTTTCAAACTTAAATCTACATTTATACGAGTATGTAGTTAAGTCTACTGTTTACGAGTAGTCAATGTAATCGCTTTTGTGTCATAGTAATGTACGAGTACTTTATGCAAGTGTCATAATGGTAGTTTATTAGTTAGCTATATTTTACCTAAACACACCATATCGTCGCCGGAAAGGCAAAAGGCTGAAGCGCCGTTTTAAGAAGTTTACACCAGAGAACTTTGAAGTTTTTTTGTTTCACTGAGTTACCTGAAGCGATAAAAAGCTAAAAAAAAGTCCAACACTTGTGTGAAGCCTTCTTCCAAGTGGTAAATATATTTTAGAAGGCTCAAAGGTCACAAAAGTATTCAGAATCAAACGAGAGTCAAAGTATTCGATGCAAAAAAAAAATCTGATTAAAACTGGATATTTAACTCATTTTTGACCAAAGCTTCGCTTAAGCCTTTTGTCTTTGCAGCGACGATTTCTTAAATCTATTTCGTGTCACAGTTTAATTTACTTTCTTTAAGTGTCAATATCATGGAGAAACAATGTATGGAAAGAGAGCTAATTATTTTTACCCAACCTATACAAACTTACGATAAATCACTTTTTCCGGGTGTTTACGTCGTACACCATGAAAGAGAAAGAGACAACAAAAATAATACACCGCTTTTATGTACTGTACTCTGGGGACTCCACCCACATATTTTCATATGCTACTAAACTCGACACAACTAAACGGTTTTTTAGGTTATATACTATATTTTTGTTGATAACAATACTGTGAAAAAGTGGTTATACGAATAAACCAAAACATTATGTCGGCATGTGCTATGAATGGATGAATAAATACCCAAGCCTTAGTCCTAGCCACGCCCAGGTCTGCCGAGTCCGGCAAAAATCATCAAAAACTGACTACACTCTCTTGGAAAGATACCACTATATGTACTTTAAGGTCATAATACTAGTTAGTTAGTTATATTTTTCCTTTTAAATATATTAAGGCATAAATCACTTGAAAACCTTTTAAAAGCATTTATGTATCCGAAATACAATTGAACGCGAATACCTCAGAAAAATCATGTTACTTTATCCTACCGTAAATACGTATCATTGTTATAACTTTACCAATTTCTCCATTTACACCCTACCTACTCCGGAAGACTACCTTGTAACAAATCGCTTTGTTTCCCACGACCATGTTTGTTTCCACAAATCATTATTATTTCCTCCGCCTAAGCGCCTCTGAGGCGGCTGGGGGTGAGCTAGCCCCACCCGGTTGACTCCGGGCCTCCACCGGGTGATTCCATACCTCCACTTGAGCTGGATCTATGTAGACCTCCGCCACCGACTCCGTACGTCACCGGGGTCACTCCGGCCCCACCTGGGCCGCTCCCAATCCCCGCTTCCAGGTCACGATCTTCCACCTACCGTGGTCACTTTGTCCTCGCGGGGTGAATGAGAATTATTGTTTGACCACTCGGAAACTCGGCTGATAAACCGAATGCAGTCTATTTCAGGGCAAAGCTCATTCTTTTTGCTTCTAGTGTTTGCTTTACGGTTCGGTCGTTTTCTCTTTGAATTCAATTTCCCATGAACCTGCATTTTATTGCCACCTATTTCCTCGAATTTTTGCAGCGATGCATTTTCAAGCCATTGAAAATAATGCTTGACACTTTCATTGCGAAAATTCGTACATATTAATACCATATGAATGACGGATCAATTCAAACTGACGAACAGTGACAGTTTTCCATGTGCCCTGTGGCTGCGTCTGTTTTAGATGGGTTCAAAGCAAAAAGCGGTATGCGCACAATGCGAGTGGCGCGTTGTGTGCATACCGGTCACATGTCGGTCAACGCGCGTCGCGCGTTGTGTCAGCAATGATCGTGTTAAAGCGATCTTGTGATGGTATATTTTGTACACAGTATAAATTTGTTTCATCACAATGATAAATCTTCTTGGCACTACTTGCTATCAATTAATTATGTTTGTCTACGAGTTTATTTGTGGTTATATTTTTACTTGTTTTGGTTTCAATTATTCTTTGGGTCACGTTAACAGATCTTTAGCTAAAAAGTTTCTCGATCTATCATTGTTTTGGGGGAATAAACAATCCTGAATCCAATTGCCAGTCTTCTAAATTACGGCAATCAACAATTCATTGTTGTGCTGTCTCTCAACCAAGCAATCAATGTGAAAGATAAAATCTTATGAAATGTGAATATTTATAGCATCTTTAACACTTAACTGTTATACGTAGGTCAAATTAAATCAGGGGTATAATATGTAATGAGGCCTGTTCAAAATAAAAGGTGAATTTTGAATTTTTGCGGGCTGTGTACATTCGATTATCGATTTTTTTGGTTGTTATGTTGGTACACATATTTTTATCATATGTTAGCATTATCAGCCATTTTGGATTAGTGGTTTGTTTTTGACAACTGGAAAGGTTAGTCACGTTTTTGTGTGTTCTTCGATTTTCTACTTTTTGAAAAAAATGGATCAAAGAATAAAATCCATGATTGGTTTTTCCACAACTCCAGGACGCTCATCGTCATTAACATCTTCTCGGCCTTCTGTAAAGAGCTTGTACCACTTATAAACACCGTCAGTTCCATCAATTGCTTGGTCTTCCGGTATCATGGAAACGGATGCACCTATAGACAAGAAGGTTGTTTAGTATTTCCATAATAGTGTTACTATTTAGAAAGCTAAATACCTACTTCTAAATATTCCCACTAAGTTCATATTATAAGTTATGGGGATACAGTACTATAATAATACATTTAAAAAAATCGAATCTAAAGTTGAATGCACTTAAGATTCTAGATCTAGAATATCATACAAACCACTGAAGATATATTACACCGATAGAAGTTTTTTTTTGTGTGTTTTTGGGCGTGTTCGTGTGGCCGAAGTAGGCTTAATTTTTCCTTACTTTCGGTGAAGGTCGAAATTCTTTTTTGAACAAGTAATCAATATAATTAGTCTGTTTAAGGCCCAGTAATCAGAGATTCTTGCATAAATAGGAAAACATATTTTCTTTCAAATCAATATTAATCACACTTCTTAGGGTTGTCTGTTGACATTACGTACAACTCAATTATGATACAGAAATCCAGATCAGTGAGCTTTGGCATTATAAAATTTACATACCTCATCGTGTCGGATTTTTTTCCAACTTAATTATTTCCATCATGAGCTATGAAGTTTATAAATAAACATTAAAATGTTAAATTAAAGCAATAACTGCCTTGTATCGTTTACTTCATATTGTTCAATCCAAATCTCGGAGCGAAGCCGGGTAGTAAAGCTAGTATAATCTTGCTTACTAATGTCGTCGAAAACCCATTATTTTGAAAAAAAATAAAAACGCAAAGGAATATGGGAAAATAATGCTTAAGTCTAAATGCTGATTTTTCTCGCAATAGGGCGAAATGGCAGCACCGTTTTTTTATAACTGAGATTTTTCTCTAGATTTATCGCTTTCGGAAGCGAAAAACACACACTTGCCCCCGCTGACCTCCTGATGATTTATGTCCGTAACATTTGTCACGGAAAATAAGGCTTCTGAATGGTCACCTACATACATGTCCAAAAGCAGCGGCTCTGGATTCGGTTTTTAATTTTTTTGGCTCGACTTGGTAACGAAACCGTGGGACCCTTTTTCCAAATGCTTCAATGTTTGTATTTCCGCTGATATATCCATTTCTTGCCGGGGAGAAAATGTGTATTTGATTGCATAGGAAAGACGGTGTAATAATTTGTATTTATGTTGTGATTTTAGTATTTGTTATCCGCTATCCATAGTGTTGGCATTATTTTCTTTCTTCTGGCTTACTATTTTATTCGGAAACAAGAAAATGAAAACATCCCATATGAAATAAAATGACGATTTATAAAACACTGGCTGTTTACACTGCCGTGATGCACGTGCAGAATTTACTTCATTAATTAATAAAATATTTATAAATATAATTTTGCATTTAAATAATATTGATAATCTAAAACAGAAATACGAAACAGAAAAAAGTCAGAAACTCATAAGAACAATGGTCATGACCGAGACTCGAACGCGGCCCTCTACTCTATCCGGAAGTAACACTCTGCCAACTAAGACATCAAGACTTCATAAGAATGCGGCATTTTTTAAACTATCTCATACTTTTTATTGTAAATTATTGATATTTGAATTTTCTTACGATTTTAGGCTACCATTTTTTTAATGAGGTCTTGGTGGCTTAATTGGAAGAGTCTTACTCCCGAACAGAGTAGAGGTTCCGAGCTCAAATTTCGGTCATGGCCATTGTTCTTTGTAGTTTCTGTTTTTTTCTGTTTTGTATTTGTGTTTTAGATCTTTAATATTATTTAATAATAAATAAGCATTAATGCTTTGAAGTTTATTCCAAATTTAACCTAATTTTGTCATAAACCTCTTTATTTTAATATAATTGTCGATCATTTTTGGAAGAACTCTTCCATCGTCAGGGCGATATTAAAACTGAAATTAAACAAAATATCAGTTCTGACAAATATGTAGGTGTTTAAGTAGATGGTGAAACAAGGAAAAAGGGTAGGTAAGAGGTGTACGGGATGAACGAAGTGGTTTACTGGAAACATGTCAAGTATTAGACAATGGAGGGAAGTAGTGACGCGATCACAGGGAGTTTTTGATAAAAATAGGCAGTAGAAAAAACAGCGGATTAATTGA
Source organism: Drusus annulatus (assembly GCA_022651775.1). NCBI lineage: Eukaryota > Metazoa > Arthropoda > Insecta > Trichoptera > Limnephilidae > Drusus > Drusus annulatus. Next base: position 3,061,418 of record JAGWCC010000153.1, on the reverse strand, counting down.
CAAGAGGGATAGGCACCAACATGTCACTGACTTCTATTGGATTCATTCTGTAAAAGCACTGCCTAGACACTAATAAAGATACTAACACAAATAATCCACTTGAACGTGCGCACAGCTCACAGCATATATATTTTGTGTAGTCTGGTCTTAGTGAACATATTGTAATAATCTACTCTGACGTTGACGGCGTTTGGGCATATTGTCGCCTGAGAACTGTAGTGAGACATCCAAATAAAACGGTATTTGGGTTATCTGCTTATAAAATTCGTTATTTTTAATAGTGTGGAGTGCTGTTCGCAGATTTTTGGTCTTATTTGTAAAATTTGTTTATATGATACATATACCACTATAGCATTGAATAAAATATCTTTTTATATTTGTAATTTTAGCCATCACCATAGTTGTTAAAAATAAAATTTAAATATCGTTAAATACCTTCAAATTTTCCCTTAATATTGCCTTTATAAATATCTAATATGAGATGATTAACATGTATTTATTTTACAGTGAATTTAAAAATTTTAAAAAATCACAACCATGTTTTGTGAGATGTCCCACTACAGTTCTCAGGCGACGATATGTCGTTACTGCTTTCGACACGTTACATTAGGATGCCAGTGAGGGCGCTCGCGGCGGTGCGATTATCAGAATTTACGTATTTTTGTAAATGTTGATTTATTTTTTTCAATAATTTAATATTATTTAAACAAACAAAAAAATAACTTTATATTGAATTCTATAGCGATGTGATCAGTTCACTTCGACAGTAGTAAGGTACATGAATATACGATTAACACACAAGTATCACATTATGAGCAGAAATATACTGCGTTACTCCCGGATAGAGTAGAGGTTTCGAGTTCGAATCTTGGTTGAAGCTCAATTTTTATTTTTTCTTCTTGGTCTTTTTTCTGTTTCATGTTCTTTGAATATAATTGATATTGATATATGAACATGTCTTCTTTGATGAAAATTAACTAATAACTCTGTATGAAACCACAGATTTTATTTCATTTTTTATGACCGACTGGTTTCGCTTAGCCTAAGCATCATCAGAGTACAAAATTAATCTAAACAAAAAATACAAAGTGTGCGGTTACATACGAGTATACATACAGAGGGAGAATAAATTATAAAATCATAAAACAAAACAATGAGAAAACAATAGAATAACATTTCAATTGTAACAATGGAACAGAAAGAAAAACAGATAATATGAATAAAACGAGAGAAAACTCAACTAAGAAGGTGATTAAAGAATAATGATAATTTTTGTGAGCTTACAAGAAATATACCTAATATTGGACTACTGGACAAATTAACCGTATTATTAAGAATATGACTATTCATTTTAATGGCTTTCTTTATTTCTAGTGCTTCTGATTTATTTAATTTAATGCCATGATCATTTTTGTGAAGAATATGAGCACCGGTGCTTTTATTGAAGGTAAGGTACCCTATAATATTCGTGGTCTTATACAAAGTTTTTTTTTTTCATTTATTTAAATATGCCAAACCACAAAGTGTTTGCTTTCTACGAAAATATAATATTATTTTATTCAATTTAATACTTTTTTTTAGTTTCATGTGGCCTTAGCATTTTTCAAACCTTTACAAAGAAGTGAATAAAAGAAAATCTTTATGAGACGTTATGTTTTAAAATCATTTTTATGAATCCTCTGTAACAGCTCTACCACGAACGACTTGTTTTAATATTCAAGCAGAGTCGTAGCTCACCGCCTCTCTTCTAACCGCACCACATTACTCGATCCCGAAGGGCTCGTCCGATTTGTATTCCATGGAACGTATTCCTCCCGAGGCCTGTCCGGACATGCGACTTGCTGTATCCCTCTAATGCGCGTCGGTGGTGAACAAGCGTCCAGATGTATCCTAATGTGTTTCTTATCAGGGGGGATATTAGGCTCGTGCGTCTGTCTTTTGTCTGAGGATATGCAGCATGGACGCCTCCGTGGCCAAATAGTTAAGACGCCGAATCCAGAGGTCACTTAGATTATTTTTTTTTAAGAAAGACTAACATTCCCTGGTTAGAAATGGCCTGACAATATTTGTTATTATTATTTAACTCCTACTACCATCATAATAAGCGAAAGATTTTGCTTGTGCATCGATGTGGAACTTAGCTGAGGAATTGAACCCACAACGTCCGGATGGGAATCCGACGCGTTTGCCTACTAAGCTACTAACCGGTCAATTACATAGTATATTTGTTATTATTATTTAACCCCTACTACCATCATAACAAGCGAAAGATTTTGCCTATCCAATGTTGTGGAACTTAGCTGAGGAATTGAACCCACGACGTTCGGATGGGCGTTTGCCTACTCAGCTACTAACCGGTCAATTATATAGCATATTTGTTATTATTATTTAACTCCTACTACCATCATAACAAGCAAAAGATTTTGCTTATTCAATGATGTGGAACTTAGCTGAGGAATTGAACCCACGACGTCCGAATGGGAATCCGACGCGTTTGCCTACTAAGCTACTAACCGGTCAATTATATAGTATATTTGTTATTATTATTTAACTCCTACTACCATCATAACAAGCGAAAGATTTTGCTTATCCAATGATGTGGAACTTAGCTGAGGAATTGAACCCACGACGTCCGGATGGGAATCCGACGCGTTTGCCTACTAAGCTATTATATAGTATATTTGCGGCACGTTCCAGAGCAGTAGATACTCATAGTATCGCCCTGGTGAAAGACCTCCATTCAGATTTGAAACGTAGGTTTAAGTGGTTTTGACCGTGTTTAGTGACCAGATCTGAAAAGCCAGGTACTTACCAACCTTTCTTTTTTCCATCTTATTTCCTTCTTCACTATATTCAGCTTCACAACATACCCAAACTGGGGATGCTATAGTCTCACTGACTTCAGACGGTTGGGAGCAGTTGGAATTCTTATGTGGTGTTCACTTTAAAAAATATGTTTTTAAAGTAATGAAAGAAATAAATTTTTTGCATGAATACAAATTTCTTGCTAAGTGATGTTTTTTTTATGGTTGTTTATTAAATCACAAAATTAGCAACATAAAAAACGGTTAGTTTTGACGTCTTCTAGTGCCCTCTCCTATTGGATGTTGGCCATTATCAGGGTGTTTTTAACCTTGCACGCTGCAACTCAGCCGAATTACACTAGTACCAGTCACATTTGTAGGTTGCGTCGCTTGAGGTGACTTATAAAAAAACTGCGCCATATAAATTCACTGCTGTTATTATTATCTTTTGAAACTGCAATAGAGCGTCTTGCTCTAATACGTCTTCTACCAACCATCCCCTGGAATGTAAGTTGCATAAACTTGTGTTTTTCGCTCATTATGATTTTGCCACTGTACTGGAGTTATCTTATTTTTAAAGACTTTTTTTACAATTATCAATTTATAATTGATGTTTTTTTTATTTATTTATTTTACTTTCCACAAGTCGAGCTAATATCTCGTAGTTATATTTAAAGCGATAACATGATGTCAAGTTATAATGATGAAAAGTGTAATTAATTATAAAAGGAGCAGTAACATGAAGTTAAGTTATGTTGATGAAAAGTGTAATTAATGATAAAAGGAGCAAAACCATAATGTTAAGTTATAATTATGAAAAGTGTAATCAATGATAGAAGGAGCAATTACATAACGTTAAGTTGTAATTATGAAAAGTGTAATTGATGATAGAAGGAGCAATAACACAATGTTAAGTTATAATGATGCAAAGTGTAATTGATGATAGAAGGTGCAAAAACATAATATTAAATTATAATGATGAAAAGTGTAACTAAAGTTATAATTATTATTGTTAAAAATTATTAATATTAAAGTTATGGTTATTACTATTATTAATTATTATTTTTTGTATTTGTATTTTTTTTTTGCTATTCATTTCTCAAAACGTTTTACTGTATTATTTCATGTATATCCTTTTTAAACTGTACTCATGCACTTACTTATGTTAAATTACTATGTAAAAGCCCATCAGGGCGTTAATAATAATAAATAAATAAAGATAAAGGAGCAAAAACATAATGTTAAGGTTTAATGATGAAAAGTGTAATTAATGATTCAAAACCCATTAAGTAACACAGTGAAAATAATAATTTTAACTTGGCAATGGATTGTATAAAAAAATTATGTAAATATTTTATGCATATTGAAGTTATTATAATGTGCTACGATAAATCATTATCCAAATCCAAAGACTCAATCTGATTATAGTTGTTCATATTTCATGTGTTATGTTAGTATGAGTTTGGTATTGGATAATAATAGGTTGTACCACGTTATACCTAAATAATGACAATGTTATTGAGCCTTATTGGTCCTTTGAGGTGGATATTAATGCGTTTGTTTTAAATCTATTGCTGACCGAATCTAAAGGGTGATTTTTTTAGTAAAAGTTCGATGTTAATTTAGAAACTGACTTTTTGTTACTAAGGGGACATTGAATTCATAATTCGTTCGATTTAGTATTTTTAGACGATTTGGCGAAGAGTTTCTATTTTAATACTCATTAACTATAATACAATTATAAATTATACTTTCGGTCTGTAATAAATAGGTACTTTATACTTTTCTAACTATAATAAAAATTAATAGAGTGACATTAAGGTACAATGTTTGAAATATTAAAAGTTGTTTGTGTCAATATCATACGATCAGAGTTATTGAACTCAATTCTCCCCAGCGAGTTTATGGCGTAAAGTTTTTTTATTCAAACTATAAACGCTGCTAATTCCAGTTCTAAGTTCTCGGCAACTTTTTATAGCGCCTTTTGGCTCTTAAAAGTTTACCTTCATCGGAGAAATTTAACATTCTTGACGTCTCCTGACACCGACATTTTGTTTTTATTGGGGCAATACCTCTGCACCAGCTGCAATAACCGCCAGTGTAACCCTGCTACAGTGTGCCCCGCTACAGTGTAATCCAGATGTAGTATTCTTGCCTGCAGCGTAACCCCGGAATAGCGAACTCCGGTATAGTGTAACCCCCATAGTGTAAACTCTAAACCCCGCTTAGCGGATGGATCTCCGTCGCCTTATGAAATATCGTATAATGTATTCACCCAGTGACAGAATACCGATCGAGAATGCGTTAAAAGCAGCCATTAAAGAGAGGTTTTAATTTGTCATTGATGTGATGAAACGATAATCCTTGATTGATGAAAGTGCTTCAAAATAACTCGATCATTCCGCTTTATTACCCTATTTTCCTTTAATGAAATGGTCTAGAACCCACGCTTCCATAAAGCACTTTTAGTATGCTAACCGTATCTTTGGGAGAGTTTGATGAGTCAAATATACACAGTGAAAATGTCGTTATTTATTCCATATTGAGTTCGCTTTGACCTATCAAATGCCTGGGAATAATTGAATCAATCCGAATGAAGCGACACGCATGCGTCCTTTTAAGTGTACTGTCAATCAAGTTTAATTAAATAATTATTTCTTTATGCCTGTTAAAGGCTTTTTACACAAATATTAATATTTTTCAATAACAATAAACTCGTAAACAGTGCAAAAAATATTGTAAAAAAAAATAATATTGAATAACAGGTACAAAATTATTGTAAAGAAAAGAAAATATATTATTGAATAACGGGTTGAATATATATATATATATATATATATATATATATACTCATGGGATTGTACCACCCTCCCTGAGATCTGGAATAAACTATTAAAAAAAAAAAAAATATATATATATATATATATTGAATAATACTACAAAAACGACAACTTTGTACGGCGCTGTTTAGTGATTCGATCACCTCAAGTGGGCTTTACACTAAATAACCTAACATTACTATTAATGAGAAAATAATATATAACAGATATGTATTTAAATTAAAACTCTAAAATCATGATTTATCATAAATCATAAAAGATTGTTCAGATATGGGTACAGTAGTGCAAGTGTACATCAACAGATTAAAAAAAAAAACAATTAAGTTGAAGCTAAGAGTACATAAAAACCAAAATGTACAGTATGTTAACATATTGTAGATAGCCTTTCCAAAAAGGTGTTTTTTTTAATTACTCAAAGTTTTCAAAACTGGTATTCTAAGGCTCATTGACAGGTTATTCCGAGAATGTGAACCCAGCGTGTTGAATGCTCTGTACCCTAATTTTCCAATATTCATTCGAGTGGGTTCAACTGGTTTGTTCGACCCATCAGGCTTGGCTGACCTTAGCGTGAGTTGCTTTTGAGTAAGATTGTCCCTCACGCAAAAATCAGTCAAGGATGACTGATTTCTGCGTGAGGATGGAAGAATATAACTTATAAGTACTACTAAGTATCGCCCCGGTTGAAGACCACCATTCAGAATCAAATTGTTCCTTGAAATGGCTTTAGCCGTATTTGGTGACCAGATCTGAATACCTTCAACCTTCCTCTTCCCGGTCTCCATCCCCTCTTCACTACCTTCAGCCTCACGACATACCCCAATTGCGGATGCCATAGTCTCACTGACTCTAGACGGTTGGGACTCTAGCGATATGAACTATTGAAAAAGTTTCTATTTTTCAAAAGATGTAAAAAAAAGTTAATTAAATGGTCATGACTGCAAACCTAACATGAGGTCACTATCCTCGCCAAAACTGCAGGTTTTCTAATTTTAAGTTTTTCTTTCAACGTATTTATCGCTATGCTGTTTTCTCAACAATTGTCTAGCATCGTCTACATATTCTCCGTGTACCGTAGAAGCTTCAGGCATAGATATACCAAATACCTGTGCTCGTGGATGCCCGCCCGAAGGATATACGGTGGAAAACGGGATATATTATCGCCTGCAGCCGGAAAGCCACTTTTCCGAGCGCATCTTTCTTGCGGTTGGCCGCTTGAGATATCAAACATGTACTAAACCATATTGCGAAGAATCTGCCTCAAAAGCGCCGTCTCTCGAATCCAATCTTTCCCGCGAGAACGAAAACTGACAATTTATGTGCAATTTATAACAATCTATCATAAATCGCACTGCTCTTTGATTAATGGATGGGATGGGGGTGGGGTTTCGGGCTATCGTCTTCATATTTTAAAGATTTACGACAGACTTGTCGAAAAATAACTACAATTCTTTTTCAGAACAAAATATGAACGGTTTTTTTTATATTTATTTATTATAATCTATTATTTATAGATAGAGTTCGAGCTGAATAATCGCGAGTCATGTTGTTTTTTGCTCTTTATTATTTATGTAAATCTCAACGGAAAAAGGCAAGACCTTCGCAAGAAAACGATTTATTGCATATTTTTCCATAAATAGGGGTTGAAGCCCGCAACCCAGAAAGGCTACATTAATTAAGATATTGTTATTCAAGTTTATTCATTTGTAGTCTGAAAATCGTATTTGTTTTTTTTTTTACTATTGTGTTTTCTCTGTCTGAAAACTTTTATACCCAGATTTAAATTGATAATAATTTATTCAAATTTATTGTTTTTATTTCCATTATAAAAATGAAATCGACCTCAAGTGTCTATTTTTGTATTTTAACGTCACTTGAAATTTAATCTTGACCTTATGCAAAAACGCAATACTAATATTTAAAATAATAAATTATTGACGTTTTGTCTCTTTCAATTCATATTATCTGTCTCTTTCTCGCTGTGCCTTTGTTATAATTAAAATATTATACTATTGTTTTCTCATTGTTCTGTTATTTTTTTTCCAACTGTATGTACACACAACCGCACACTTCGTATTTTTGTTTAGTTTAATTTTGTACCCTGGTGATGCTTAGGAAAAGCAAAACCGGTCGGTCATAAAAAAATAAAATAATATCCGTGGTCTGGTACAAAGTTATTTTTGAATTTATTTAAATAAATTATTACTGTCTGTGATATAATATTTCGCAGCAAAACACATTTACGGACTCAATAATGCTATGAGATTTAAAATGTATTGCTTACTTGAACAATGATTAAGAATTCATGGAGAAAACTAGGGAATTTCGTACGTTTTTCTGCCTCGAGTCCCAAGACTTAGAAAACCCTACCTTCTAAATGTTTTAATTTATTTATTTTGTATTCTACATACACAGCGCATTGTATTAGTTCGAAAGCGGCTTAATTCATGTCAAAATAATTTGTAATCAACGAAAATTTGTGCTCAAGTAATATGAATTTGCTGATAATAAAAAAAATATTTGTTTTTTTTTTTTGTTGAAGTTTGCAAGATATTACGTTTTATCAAAACGCAATATAGATTATCATTATTACTTATTTACCCCAATATTTTAAAGATAAAAATGACTTAATTAATAATACTTATTTTTCTTGTTTCAGACCTTTCGCCATGGCTTCCCCTTCACGCCGACCGCCATCGCGTGGGACCCCATACAGAAGCTGCTCGCCGTGGGGGACAAATCCGGCTCCTTGAGAATGTATCCTTTCATAAGTTTCGCCATTAACGCCGCTTTATTCCAGGTTCTTCATAAACCCATAAGTCCGCCACGAGATGGTAAATATTAGACATTTTTAATTTTGGAGTTTTTTTTTAAATCGATATATCGCACCATATCTGACATAGTTTGGCATAACCAATGAAGATTCTTACAGCATGAGCCACGTTCCACTTACCTTCTTAAGATAATTTTCCTGATGACTTAGCACTGTTCATCATCGCACCTATACTGATTATGGACACCAAAAGGCAAAGAAGTCGAAGAAAGACAAACATTCCCGAGTTACGAATAACCAACAAATAAACAATATTTGAAAAACTCTTACTACCACAATAATAAGCGGAAGATGTTGCTTGTGCAATGGAGCAGATGAATCGAACTCACGACGCCTGGGTGGGAATCTGTCGCGTTTGTCCACTCAGCTACTAACCGGTCGATTATTAGACATCTTATTGAAAGTTAAGAGTTCAACATCGAAACAAATATCTTCCTTACCATGCCACTTTATTGTCGCCACATGTATTCTGTCAAGTGTCATAAAGCACCTCTATTTCCAAATCAAAAAGTTGGATAGACTTTTTGTGAACTTATCACATTTTTCACGGATAATAGAAAAACCTCATTTTTTTGCTGAATGAAATATTCTACTACTTTCAACAGTTTTTTTCTAGAAGAATCACTTTCATTCCTAAATTTGAAACGTTTTCCACTAAATGGATTTTTTACTCTTCACACTAAATTTAAAGTTTTTTGTGTAATGTTTGCAATTTTCTTTGTTATCTCCTAAACGGGTGAATTGACTTCCATCATAAGTAATATGGCCCCTTCACCGGCCTTTTTACATTATTAAAAATATTTATTACACCCCTTGAAGTCGCGCATCCGTTTCAATTTATCGGCGAGATTTCTCCTCGCATTCTCGCCCCGCTCTCTATGAATATTTACTTGTCATAATAAATATTCATTCCCCTCGCCGCCTGAAACCATTCTCGCAAGGTGATTGATTCCCGAATTAATGAAAGCCCTTGAATAAAACTACCCTACGCCATGCAATAGAGTAGTTTTGAAAGGGAATCGATAGTGTATTTGTTTTTTTTTTGTACCGGCAACATAAAACTTTGCTTGACAAGATTAGATTTACAAATTAGACGAATGATAAAATAAAACAAGAACAACTTATATTTTTTTTTTAATCTTCCAGTGCCTTCTCCTATGGGAAGTTTGCTATCATCGTCGCAATCTTCCTGCAGGCAATATATTCCGAAGCAATCACGTAGTTTTGAGTGGTTTTTTAGTAGTTTCACGAAGGCACAAGGAGCGGCGTCTGTCTCTTTTACGTTTTCCATCAATCTTCCCCTGAAATATCAGTTGGATAATCTTGTATTTGTCTTCCTTCGTAATGTAACCAAGATATTATATCTTTCTTATTTTGTTTAAATATTTAATACGATGAATAACTTATAGGTATTAAGTTATCTCCCATGTTTCGCCGTATTCCTTTAACGTTAGCCTTGTTTCTTTAGTAAACTTCGCCGGGGTTGTTATTGGGTGTTTGACAATGTTTCCTGGTTCTACAACGTAGCTATCCAGGTATTTGATCCACCTTCGCATGAAGACAAAACATTGGTCCCATATATGAATATAGATATTTCAAACCTCCTCACATTTTCTAAATATTTGTTTGCTTTGCACTCCTGATAACTGCATGCGTCTTTTGAGTTTGTGAGAAGTGAATTAGATCACCATAGCAATATTTTTCGATTAATAGTAGTTTTTGTCCTAGTATATTTCCATTAAAAAATAGTAAACGTTTATATTTTCTGTTCTCCTGATGTAGGCATATTAAATGTATACTTGTCTTCATAAATAATAAATGCTATCATCCATTTCACGATGAATTTCTACGATATTCATTTAACCACAGCAAGGAAGCTGACTTTATAGATTCTGTGTTTTCCGATACGTATTTCGAGATAAAACCTTTTACCAGCATTAACGAAGCTCTTCTGCTGGCAATGTATCCCCAGTCTACGCTATATATTTTATTTTGTGTCTTGTACGACAGAATCGGCTGACAGGGGTAACTTTGAATGGTTTCGTTCTAGAAGCGTAATTAAATCATTTGTTCCGTACCTTTAACGAGATGTGGATGAAGCGCCTGATGGGAAAGGGGTGACTGAAAACCGATACTACGGACGTTAATAATTACCTTTGGGAATTTCCCATTCTCAAACAGGGTCCAAATTTAAACGTTAGATTTACTCTACATCTGTAAATCAATCCTTGGTTTATTAGGCACAGTTTCATTCAAATAATATATTATTTTGATGAAGGCACACACAATAAAAAATATTTATTATTTGACGGCCTCCATGTTCCAGTGGTAAGACGCTTGATTACGAATCCAAAGGTCGAGGGTTCAAACCCAGCGTGTGCAAATAACTTTTATTTAATTCATATGTGTTATAACGCATTTATTTTATATAAAAAATATTATATATGTGCGACACGTTCCAGAATAATATATACTCTCAGTATCGCCCTGGTGGAAGACCAACATTCAGAATCGAAATGTTTCTTGATATTGCTTTAGCCGTGTTTGGTGACCAGGTCTGAATAGCCAGGTACTTCTCAACCTTCCTCTTCCCCATCTCCTTCCTCTCCCCACTACCTTCAGCCTCACAACATCCCCGATTGGGGATGCCATAGTCTCTCTGGCTCCGGGCGGTTGGGAGCAGTTGGGACACAGTGTTCACTGCAAAAAAAAAAACACTATAGCGAATTAGCTTATTTTACTAGCTGACTCTATCCGAGTTTAAACCCTATTTTGTCGAAATTTGTTTGCTTCTTGACGATAGTGACATTACGAGCTGAAAATAGGTGCCTAGATTCTAGACCAAAAAAGTGCTGTGCAAATTTTTCAGCTGACAATTCGATAGTTTTTTCTAATATAAACTCTTTAGCGAATTTCTACTTTCTAGTTAAGAAGACAATAAGTGTAATCTTTGACTTGAGTCTATAAGTAAGTGGAGCTTATTTTTCGCCATAACTCAATTATTTTTCTTTTCTTTGTAAGCACTTTCGTTTTTATTTATACCTGGTATTATTATTTAATCCATATGATATACTTGTTCTTTTGTAAGTTGGATTTTTTTAAATAATTATTAATGGATTGAATCGATTTGTAAGTTTAGTAGGAATCTTTCACAAACAAAGTATTAGTTTAAATAAAAAATAATTTTGTTTTAAGCCACTTTATTTATACACATATAACAATTCGACCGGTTTCGGTTAGACTTAACCTTCATCAGGAACGTATAAGTATAGTTTATACTTATACGTTCCTGATGAAGGTTAAGTCCAACCGAAACCGGTCGAATTGTTATATGTGTATAAATAAAGTGGCTTAAAACAAAATTATTTTTTATTTAAATTATAATGTCAAGCTACAAAGTGTTTGCTTCCTTCGATAAAGTATTAGTTCTTTCTGAAGAGAATTCAATTGAAATAAGGAAAAATTGTGATTAAAAAAACTGTGATTATTCTTCAAACTGCCATCTGATGATATGATTTGCTATAACAAATATTATAACATTTTAAATTAGATAATCTAATTCGAGAAAGCTTTCCTCAAATTACTGACTAAGGTCACATTTTATCGCAATAAAACTAATTTCAACTCAATTCCATATTATAATTTAAAAAGAAACATTATATCAACTCACTCTCTTCAAGTTTTTTTTATTGTTTTTGCATGTTAAAACTTCAGTCACCTTCAAAGCACTGGTCCTTTAGATAGAAACGTTTTTTCCACTGCTCGAACAATATTTGAACTATTTCAAGTGCTTCTGGGGCCGTAGCACGAAAAATCAATAAAGATTTTATCGACTATGTCGCTAATTTGGAATCGCTCCCGAGCCTCACTGCAGATCGTCAACAAACAAACGACAACTCACATTGACGAAACATGCTTAATTTAGTCGATGTGAACTGTCGTTTGTTATTGGCGACCTGCAGTTGGGCTCGGGAACGATTTCAAAATACCGACATTGTCGATAAAGTCCATATTTATGTTTCGTGCTAGGGCGTTATTTGTTTCAATTCTTCCACATTAGCAAATGGGTTTTTGCAAATTGTTTCTGCAAGTTTCTTTGAAACCAAAGGTCGCAGGTTCGAAACCCAGCGTAGACAAATATATACGTTAAAATTATTTGAGTTACTTTACATATTATTCAAATAAAATTATTAATAGCATAGCAGCAAAAGCACCATTCAGAATGGAAACCTTGCTTGAAAAAGCTTTAGCTAGTTTTCGGTTTTCAGTGACCAGACCTGAATAGGCAAAAACTTTTCAGTTTCCCCCTTTCATAGTTTTAAATAGTTTCCCTTGTTCAAGGCATTTGAAACTCTTGTGCGGTATCACATACAAAAAATCATCTTGAACAATCAGTTCAAAGACAAAAAAACACCACATAAAATTTTTAATAAATATTTGAAGTAGCTCTAAAAATATTCTAAGAAAAATATTTAAGCAACGTTTCGAAAATGCAATGCAGTAGCATAGTAACGTGAGTTTTATTAGGTTTTTCCGTGTTTTTTTATAAGCAATTGTTCTCGGCAGCTGGGCAGCATTGCATTGCAGCAGCGTTTGATTAATTTTATTTCAACGTCCGCAAATAAAATTTTATATATTTCCTCTGGCAGGAATTGCTGCTTATTACACTGCACAGGAATATCGTTATGTTCAAATTGCCAACAGCTTAGGAAGAAAAGTGGAGCGAATGTTTTCTGGTATTAAATAAATTATGTAAAGTTTGCTCTTAAAACAACGCTTCATGTAATGTTTCCCTATTTATTAAGTATTTTACGGAACGGAAAAACCTTCCCTTCATAACACATCTTTTTATATATAAATATTAAATGTTTATTATAAATATTTTTTGTGAATAACGTACAACGTACTACAGTCTCAACTGCTCCCAATTGTCTGGAGCCAGTAAGACTCTGGCATCCCTAATTGGATTATATTGTGAGGTTAAAGGTAGTGGGTAGGGGAAGTAGATGGGGAAGAGGAAGTTGAGAAAGTACAAAAAAAATCTTAAAGTTTTTTTGTTATTAAATATGTTTTCTTTTCGAGTTACTAAGAAAATTGTTGCCCATAGCATCTTGTTTTTTATAGTTAAATGAATAATTTTACCCTCATAAAAGTTCAATATACTCGTATATATAACGTTTCGACCTCAAAATATTTGTACTGACATACAAAATTTCAGACAAAAATAACTGTACAATTTTTTTTAGAGGACAGACTTCACTTTTTTATTCATTAATACTAGTGGTATATACTCTAAGTATCGTCTTGGTGAAAGACCACCATTCATAATTAAAACATTGCTTGAAATGGCTGTAGCCGCGTTTGGTGACCAGATCTGAATAGCCAGGTACTTCCCAACCTTCTTCTTCCCAATCTTCTTCGACTTCACTGTTTGATTCATTAATACTAGTGGTATATACTCCAAGTATCGCCTTGGTGAAAGACCACCATTCAAAATTGAAACATTGCTTGAAATGGCTGCAGCCGCATTTGGTAACCAGATTTGAATAGCCAGGTACTTCCCAACCTTCTTCTTCCCCATCTTCTTCCCCTCTCCACAACCTTAAATCTCACGATTGGGGATGCCAGTCCCACTGGCTCTAGACGGTCGGGAGCAGTTGGGACTCATGTGCCGGATACACTATATATTTTTTTTAAATACACATTTAATGTTCAGATATTATCGAACAGTTTTCAGCAACCATTTCTTATATTATTTTCGATTGGTGATAAAATGAAATGTAAGTAACATTTCACTGAAAGATGAACATTCCGCCGCTTAATGAAGAAACTTTTTTATTTCGATTTAGCACTTTCCATAAATTTCTCGCCAAATTACCGGCAATAACGAAAAATTCACCACCCTTCGGAATAAATCCCCCGTTTCCCCCCATGTTCTCCGCTAAGTCCCGAGTACACAAATGAACAGTTTTGAATGCTTAGCGAAGTAATCTCCGACAGGCGGTGACTGTCTCACACCTCCGCGCTCGTCTCAGCCACACCACACGGAGCACACACCGCGCCTAATACAATTCCTCGGAGGGTGTCTAAAACACGTTTCCTGGAGGCCTTGTCAACGTTTTTCTTTTCCGACAATTGGGTTAAATGGGGGGTTCGTTTTAGGGTGAATCGCGACAAATTCACGTATTTCTAAAGAAAAACAGATATTTCAGGTTTTTTTTTAAACTTTTTGGGATTTTGCAGGATCGGTAAAAGCTAACTAACTAACTAACCATCGCGCCGTTGCCCCGCAGGGGTAGGCAGAGAGGACGGACCGCCGTACAATTCTGTCTTGGCACACACTCCTTGCATTCACATTCATACATATTTTTCTATTATTCTGACTCTTCACATGGCCCGATTGAAGTATTTGATTCTCTCAATCGTGCCATGTCTTCCTCGGGCGCCCCCGACTTCTTCTTCTATTCACTTTCGCATTACTTTTATTTCGTATTTTTATTATAATTTGCATTTTCAAGTATCTTAATAAAAATAACATTAAACCAAACCTTTCAAAGTAGTTTCGATTTCTGATAAATACTGGCGGCTTACATAAATAGCACAAAATATATATTTCTTTAATATCTTTATTAAAACACTTCATAAATATCGTAATATTTTCTTATTACTCACTATAACTGCACATATATAGTATACTAGTTTTACTACCCGACTTCACCCGAGCATGCACTGCATACATAATACGCGTTTTCGAATACTTTTTGTTTATATAGCAAATGTAAAATCTGGCCACTTGTTTTTTTATGTTAAATTGTTAATCAGACAATTTAAAGCTCCATAGCTCAAGATGGAAATGAGATTGCTTGCTTAAAAAAATACGTTGTCCTATGAATTCCACACAGAAAAATTTGATGAATGCGCAAATTTCATGACGCTAAAACCCATCTTTCAAGAGTTAATGTTTCTTCGGTATACATTTATTCTGCTTTATAGTTTGTATTACATTTATTATTATTACTCAATGAATTAAAACTGCCAGTTGTGAACAAAAAAATATTGGCAAAATTACTTAGAGAATAGTGTCTCAACAATTTTATAAATCAGTGATATATCGTTTTTGTCTGTGATAATATAACCTTTGTGTCTGTGAATTTCTTTCTTAATGTATTTATGATGTTTTTGTAATTAATTTCCACTCTAATGAGTCTCTCTTTAACGTATTTACTCGTTTGTATACTCTTCTTTTGCACTCACTTTAAAAAATTGTACTTCTCTGCAAAAATATTATTCCTTTTTGTTTTATAATGTTGTCCTTTTCTTTTTTTTTAAGTCAATGGGAATAATAAATCAAAAGTGCTTCGTTTGTACTATATTATCATTTTAATAAAATTAAGAAATTTAAATAAAATCTCAAGTTGGAAAATAATTGAGTAATTTTCTCTTAAAATGAGCGACAGACGTTATCGTTAACTCCAGTGCCTTTTAAATATTGTTCACGCACTTAACTTAATTAATCTGCTCAATTTATTTTGTTTTCTCCATACGCAAATAATACACAGTAAACAGATTATCAAAGCGTTCAGAATACTAATTTTACTCACAACGCTTAAGGCTGTCATTCACGTGATAGCTACAGTGGATGCCTGTGTTCTTGTGACAGGGAAGCCTGTCATTTTCCAGGTTCCTTCCCTAATGAGAAATCCGGAAGGTTATTCCTCTCTTATTTTCTGGAAATTATATGTAATTATTTAAAATTTTCGCTTAGTCTTCATTATTATTCGTTTAAACCGGCAATTAATCACTTTTTTCGCCCACGAAAAATTATTTTAAGTATACTTGAAGAAGAGAAATGAATTTTTAATATTACGTTATAATAAAATTACGTAGTGGTGATGGGAGGTATAATCTTTGTACATAATGCCTCCAAAACGGCGATAAAAACTTTTAATCGGCGGTAACCTTTATGATTTTTTATTGCTTTTTCAAATCTCAAACGAATCCCCGGTGACGCTTTTCTCAACGATAAGATAAGGGTTGGTAATCGGTGTGGTATTCCCATTGTGTGTGCCTTTTTTAAATGTATGTTAAATGATTATTATATGTTGTATCCATAATCTTTCACAGTTATCTCTTTTAATTTGTTTATATCGCCACATTCAATAGTTAATCAAAATGATCATGTTAAGTGGCGCCTACACGATGTTACTGGGAGCTTTTTTTTTCAATTACTCAAAAATGAAATTTAACATTCAAGCGAAAATTTGATATGCAATGTTGCCAAATTGAATTTTTATTCACATTTCTGTTAGCACTGTTGCCATGTTGTTTTATCCCACTTCAAATCCCTTTGACGCTTCTGCCTATTATTCTGAATGTGTGTAATTTTTTATGCCCTTTCAACGTTCTTTTTTTCATCATTTTACGCGGACCAGATCACAAAGGCTTATCAGGCTGTTTGTGCTGTTTTAATTAACGAATTTTTATTTCACTCCGCTGTTATAACACCGGGTAGATGAGTATAATCACATGACGTTGCCAACTTTAAATAAACTCCACTTGCTATGTTTTTTTTATCAAAATAACTGCCACTTAAAGCAATGTGATGTTTAAAACGGCCATTAAAGTTTCTCTTAAAGTATTACCAAATTATGCTTCTTACTAAATTATCGTTATTCTATAACCAAAGTTACTTTAAAAGATTGGTTGGGTTAGGTAAAAGGGTGGGGTAAGTAGGATTAAAGCAATACGAAGATACAGTTTTTTTATTGTTTTAATGTTGATTTTGTTGAATTCTATTTTTATTTTAAATAATAGTAATTTAAAAAAAAAACTTTTAGTTATTTTATTACCAAAAAAACATTAAAAAGTTTGGTTAGATTTAATATTTCTGTAAATTGTTTGATTAATTCTAGTTTCCTATGCGCTCAGAGAGTGTGTGACAAGCTTTCAAAATGTTACGTAGATTTTGTTTTTGTTTAAGCAAACCGAAGTTTGGATATTCATCTTTCACAACATAATTATTTTTATCAGAAAAAGCAAACACTTTGTGGATTGACATGATTAATCAAACAAAAAACACACGTTGTTTAAATCCACTTTATTTTTGTATAAGTCAACTAGTTTCGACTCTGCTGAGTCTTCATCGGGACTTAAAAATGTACTAATGAAATTAGAGGAATGTGCATATATATATATATAATGGTGAACATGGGGAAATGGAAGATATAGTATTAGGAGTGAGACAACAATATAACAATAGGACAAAAGAAACGTATCATATAATGTATTTAGTTAAGTGGGCGAGGGGAAGATAGAAGGGGCAGAAGAACGTCAAGTTTGAGGGGAGGAAGAGGTGGAGGGGAAGGGAAACATGTTTAGAATAGGGCTATAAGTTAAATTCTTTTGGTTATTAAGTTTTACTGATTTAGTTATTTCCAGGGCTTCTAAGTTGTTTAGCCGTAGGCCTATTCCATTTTTATGTAGAATATTAATTCCCGTATTTTGATCGAAGGAATGATTATTGCTTATTAGATGTTCCTCTAATTTCATTAGTATATTTTTAAGTCCCGATGAAGACTCAGCAGAGTCGAAACTAGTTGACTTATACAAAAATTAAGTGGATTTAAACAACGTGTGTTTTTTATTCAATAATTATTTTTATTGATTGTGTTACATGTATTGGTACTTTTCTGATTTTTTTGCCATTTTAGTAAAATCTTCTAAAAGTCCTTACTAATATTTTAATATTCCAAATAAGAACAATTTTTTTAAGAACTACAGCGCAAACCGAGATATTTGAAGACGCCTGAGTGAGCTATTCACTTAACGACGCTATTTAAAAGTGTTTGATTGTACATTTTTTTCATTGAAAGACTAACGGACAATCCATGCAGTAAGTTTGCAAGGGAATCTACGCGTGATATTTATGATTAGTGACACTATACCTTTACAAGCAATCTTGATAACTTGGCATTAAACGCAGATTAGAACCTACCTACCTCCAGGATCTAGCCCACGATCTGCTATGTATTCCGCATGGCAGAAGGTACGTGCTGGCCCAACATATCATGACACGAGGTATAGCGCTCCTAAAGGTCTCTTCACATTTCCTACATTGGTCTTGAAGGGTCAAGAGTTATATTAAGCAAATTTGAAATGTATTTTTTCTATTCAAATGTTATTATTTTCGTTTCAATTATTTACATTTTTGTAAACTATCTTAATTTTAAATGTGTATTGTAAATGGAAAAATCTGTAATTTTTCTTCTCTATATATACATATTTATGTCTGTCTGTCTTTCCTCGATTTTCTTGAAAATTACTCGACTGATTTTTCCAAGTTCGAAGCTTGAAGCTCAAAGGTTACAAAGCTTAAAGTTCAAAGCTCAAGTCTAAATTTTTAAAGCTTAAAGTTCAAAGCTCAAGTCTAAATTTTTAAAGCTTAAAGCTCAAAGCTTACAGCTTAAAACTCAAACTTGAAGCTTGACGCTCAAATCTTACAGCTCAAAGCTTAAAGATTTAAAATCACTAGCAAATCACAAATCACAATGCTTGAATCTCAAAGCTTAAATCTCATAGCTAGAAGCTCAAAGCTCAAATCTTAAAGCTTAACGTTCAAAGCTCAAAGTTGAAAGCGCTAAGCTCAAATTAAAAGCTAAAATCTCAAAGCTAAAGGCTTAACCTCTTGACGAGTGAGTTTTTGCAAACCAAACTACACTACATTTTTGGGAATGAGTAATTTTTTTATTCGATTTTTTACTGTGTGTACTAAATTTGGAAAATCCGTGCTTCTCACGCGTCGGAAAGCCTTCTGATTTATTCATATACGCACCAGATGGGAAAACGAAAAATATTGTATTTTCAAAAGCATTTCAATAAACAGAATTAAAACACTAACACTTTCTTTCTTTGAGTGGCATTTCAAAGCATGCCGGGTACTCGCTATTGCACAATAAAAACTTGAGTAATAACCCATGTAAATGATGTAATTATTACATGCATATTACCACAGCTTGCTAGAAAGCGTGTTCAATAGCAAATAATGCACGGTTACACCTACGCAGTTCTCAACTTCTAACGTTTGAAAGGCAGCGTGAAATGTGACAAACTTTCAGGAAACCAGATACGACACACAACTTTATGATAACTCTCCAAGTTTGTCCGCAGTTCAGTTTGTTCTTGCTGTCATTTCTGGGGTTTTGAGTTATTTATCTGTTTTTATTTCTCAGAAAATATACCTCTGTTGCTGACTGATAATAATTAATAATGGATCTAACACCGAATCGTAAATATATTTTTCATTTGGAGTTTAGACGTGGGTACTGTGACGCGTTGGGGGTATTTTCACTCATCTACGTATCAATTTTGTGCAAAATATTGGCATCATTATGATAATACCCTTTTTTTAAGAGCTCTGAAAGTGCCAATATACTCCACAACTATGGCAAAAATGTTGCAAATAAACATGTGCCAAAATAGTACGCAAGTTCTATGCTCGTGTGTTTGGAAGACAATGAATATATAAAGCCCAACTAAGCTAGAACCAAATATTTCACGAAAATCTAAATACTAGGTATGAACAAGTACTTTTACTTTTAAATTGTAGTAATATTGGTTAATTCATTTGAAAGATAAATAATAATTTCCTGCAATATTTTAAGGTATATTACAGATATTTTACGATTTTATCGATACTTGATTTGAATTTTATGCATTTTTAAAACGCTTCACTGTAGACTTACGCACCTGGGCAGGAAGCACGAAACATCGATAAAGATTTCATCAACACTGTCTGTAATTTGGAATCGTTCCCGAGCCCGACTGCAGATCGCCAACGAACAAACGACCGTTCAAACCGACTAAATTATCCATGTTTAGTAGTTCGTTAATTTATAAGGGTTAGTTTATTATCACCATAAATTTATGGTTTATGATATTCTATAACTATATTTTACTTTCTTTATTTGTAACCGAAAATAACGTGTTCTTGAAGCAATACTGACTGTAAATACAGCCTTTTCTACTCAACATTTACGACTTTAATATCCACTGCGATTTTTTTAAAGTTCTTCGTATTTTTATTATCGAAACGAAACCGTTTTCTAGTTTGTCCTTCTCTTATTGTTTTTCCCTCCCCAAGCGAGTAATTTGAGGTTGTTTTTTGTCGCATCGTCTGACAGTGAACAGCCCCTGAGGGATTAATTTCTCAAAATTTCCGTCGTGTTTCCAATCTGAATCCTGTCATATATCAAAAAACGAAAATTCTGTTTCACAAACCGCGCAAAGGGTTCTGAAACCTAAAATCAACACAGAAAATATGCATAACGTAAAACGAAAATACAACCCGCACCACTCTGAATTCTGAAAGTTACGATGTAATGTAATCTTCCTTTAAATAAATAATGGTTGAAATTTACATTTGCGTATTTATCTTGTTGAGCAAATTTTATATCTATAGTATATTGAGCGATGGACTGTCATTACGAACTAATGATTTTTTTTTGTGTAATGTTTTGAGCGGAAACTGATAAGAATATTTGAGTAAAGTCTTAGTTTCCTTCGAAATTCGAATTGAATTAGAACGTAATTTTTTTGGTTCTAACAATATAACAAACTTAAATTATATTCTTTCCAAGTAAATGTTACTCTACACTAGGAATGGGCGTTGACGATAATTCGAAATAACGCCACCGCCGTTATCGTCGACAATTGTCAACTGTTGAATATAACCGTTGGAAATAACGCCGGCGTTGACACGACAATATTGATTTTAAAACTGTTGGATCGTTGGTGCCGTTGGGAGTGTTATTTTACAACGGCTATATATTACTGGCCGTTGGTAGATTCACTTGACGCCAGGCGCTACGTATCGGCCGTTCCGGATAGGAAAATCCAAGGTGTCTAGTAGTGAGGTATACAACCAAAAAATCATTTCAAATTACCCAAAATATCGTTCACGAAGTAGACACTCTTACACCTTTTGTTTATTTGGCGCTAAAGCCAAAACAATAGGTAAATACTCAGTAAGTATTAGGACTGCGTTGCGTTGAATAATACTGTTGACATCCAATTGTTTTTTCATCATCACAAATTTTCGTCAATAGCGTTGGACATTGACGGCATTTAACTGTTATTTCCAACGGCTGGTTATATTTTGATATAGTATTTTTGTACACTGACTTTTTGAATATATCTTTTTAAGTACTGTACCAACGTATAAATTATAATTATAATATATCAGGACCTTCCTTTTCGATATTGCTCAACTTTTTTTTTTTAGTAATGGTATTTATTTCTATAACAGTGCGCAATTCAAATATTGCAGACGAAAGCGGTTCACCTTCTCTGCGTCATTCACATTGAGCATTTTCATTCCCCGTTTACCTATATCTAACATTATTTATTAAAGACGTATTTTATGTTTTTTTATGAAAAATATTCATTGAATAAGATTAAAAATGATTTTCCTACTTTAATTTCCATTTTGAACGGGTTAAATTTTCCCCTGGTAATAAATTAATTTGAATTATTTCATTCCGTGGCGGTGCACGCTGCTTGCATTCGTAATGACTCTAGAATTGTATTAAGCATAAAGTTTGAGAATTCATCTTATTTTGCAAAGCGTCAGATCTTAACGAGCACTTTATTGCAAATTGGAGGCCGCTTTAAATCGCCAAGTCAGACGTAAATATTTTCACTCAGACTCGTATTAAATTCTCAATTAACTTCTCAGTACCACTTAGCAACACTAAGTGAATAAAAACATCCCCGTTTTTTCAGCAATATAAAAATGAAATCATACGAATAGTTTTCTCTTCAGTAAATACTCTGATTGAATGAAATTGAAATTAATAGCTAGACAGTACCTTGAGCAACAGAATTTACAAAACATTTAAACTTATTTGGGGTTCCGTGGTGTGGGATACCTTTTAACGATTTTCAAATTAAAACCGAAAAAAATTTTCGTATACCTTTTGTTATTTTGGAATTTATAAAGAAATGTATTGCGCTATTCATATTTCTAGGGTGAGAATTTTTTTTATGGAATCAGTTACGGAAAGTGGGGTAACTTTGAACACTTCTATTTATGTAACAAAATTTTGCACATTTGTGGTTCTCTTTCATGTAACAATTGATAGCTGGAACAGTGACTGATAGATTGAACAGGAGAATTGATATCTGGAACAGGTATTGATAACTTGAACAGGAGAATGGATAGCTGGAACAGGAAAATTTATAGCTGGGGCCCTAGCACGAAACATCGATAGAGATTTTACCGACAATGTCGATAATTCGGAATAGTTCCCGAGCCCGACTGCTGAACTCACGTCGACTAAACATGCTTAATTTAGTCAATGTTAACTGTCGTTTGTTCGTTGGCGATCTGCAGTCGGGCTCGGGATCGATTCCGAATTACCGATATTGTCGATAAAATCCAAATCGATTTTTTTGTGCTAGGGCCCAGCATGAACAGGCAAATTGATAGCTGGAACAGGAGTTGACAGATGAAATTTCAATTGGTAGCTGGAATAGAAATAAATTATCAGAATAAGCAAACACTTTGTGGATTGACATGATTAATTAAATAAAAAACACACGTTGTTTAAAATATGTGGATTTAAACAACGTGTGTTTTTATTTAAAGGAATAGAAATAGTTTGCCGGAACAGAAATTGGTAGCTGGATCAGAAATTGATAGATGGAATAGAAATGTAAAGCATACAGTTAAAGTAGTTGATATGAATAGATAATAAATGAACTTAACTAGCATAATCCTTTTTAAACATTTTAATATACTAAATACAGGCTACTAATATAATTTTCATGAACATAAACGATCATTTGCCGAAAGTTATCGACAGAAATAATTAATTATAAAATACATCCGGGGAAGTTTTAATTGCCAATTAATTACCCACCTTCTCAAAGGGCGTTAGAATATATCGACAAACTTTGAGTAGGTACTGATATTTTCATGTAATAAATTAAATTTAAAATCATTTTGGCTTTTAATTTTGATGAAGAGGGTTCAAAGTGCTTTATTTAATAAATAGGCACTGTAAGCTGCTACCAGGCTTCGCTCGAGTTCAACACTCTTTTTTCAAAATAATTTTTCGTTACGACATATTTAAACACCTGAAATACAAGTTTATGACGTCTTGTCTTAATTTAAACATAGCTTATGGTGGATATCAAGTTAGAGCTAAAATTTGATATTTTATCATTGAAATTTCTGACAAAAAACCTGTGTAAATTTCATTACGCCTTTCTGTTTTTACTGTTAAAGTTACGACAAAGATATAGTTTCGATAAAAATATAGTTTATGACGCCAGAGCTTACTGTTAGAGTTTTAGTGAGACACATAATTGTAACAGATTTTTTTCTCTTTACAGTTAAGATAACGTTTTTTTTAAGAATTACTAATAAGGTTTTAATTACAATTCCAATAACGGCCTGCTTGGTCGAGTGCTATGATGCTTGACTATGAATCCAGAGCTCGCGGGTTCAAACCCGGAATGCGCAAAAAAGTTTTATTCAATTAATATGTGTCATAACACATTCAATTTATAGTTTATTTGCGGCTCGTTCCAGAGTGGTAAGTACTTGTTTTTGATGATTTTAACATGACTCTCGGCGGCGCAAATGGGCGTGGCTAAGACTAAGGCCGGTATTTATACATCCATTCATATCACATATCGACATAATGTTTGTATTCGTATGGCCACTTTTCACGTATTTTTATCGACAAAAAAACATAGCATCTAAAAAAAACTTTTGGTGTGTCAAGTTTAGTGCCAAAATAAAAAATTGGGCGGAGTCCCGCCGTTAACCAGCGAAAATAACCAGCTTAAGATCGACGGTATTTAGAAGCCGTCCAAGAAATTGTTATCTCTTTCTCTCATGGTGTACGATGTAAAAACTCGGAAAAAGTGATTTATTACAATTTCAGTGGGTTGGGTAAAACAAATTAGCTATCCCTCCATATATTGTTACTTCAGGGGTAGATACGTATCGCCATGGTGAAAGACCACCATTCCGAATCGAAACGTTGCTTGAAATGGCTTTAGCTGTGTTTCGTGGCTAGATATGAATAGCCAGGTACTTCCCAACCTTCCTCTTCCCTATATGTTTTCTTTTTCCACTACCTTTAACTTAGATATGTCTCACTGGCCTATATGGTATTCCACTATAAAAATTAAAATAAAATCAAATATTATTGTAGCGTTTCACCCATACTCTAACTCTTTGTTGAAAAGTGTTCACTAATTAATGAGGCGAAAGGTCTTAACACACAAACAAAAACTGAATCACAAAAATTATATTCTTGGGACGCACTGGCTTTTCAAAATATATGACCAAAGTTTCGTCCGACATCGCTTATAAGGAGTCCTTGTGGCACGTTGTTTATTATTTACGAACGTAGTAAAAAGGTCAGAAAATCCCAAATGTCCATTTCACCCGGAACTCTAACTCTTTATGTAAATTATGCGGAACTTCTTCAACAAAGCTGTCGGTGAACCCCGCTTAAAGTGTTCTTGGGAGACACCGAGCTTTCAAAATATGATGACAAAAACATAATGTCACCGTAAACCTAGACGCGTTTCTTTGATGTGCCTTTCGAGTGACAGATAGCATCACGAAATCCCAAAATGTTCATATTTTCATGGCCACGACGGGGGCTTTTGATATTTTCATTTGTTATGTCTTTGCTCCCTTTATTATAATATCAAAGTTTCGGTGAACCCCCTACTGTTCGGACACTTCTTTTTGAGTGTTAAAGCATTTTTTTATTTAAAATTATACTTAATCAGGAATAATAATAGACTGACTCCCCCAACACTGCCAACTTAAATTATATTTCGAAAAAATATATAATTACCGTGATATTTTCGACTTTTCTTCTCCCTGAAATAAATGCCAAGAAACTTATTTCCTAAAACAGTTAGTTCGTTTTGCTTTCCATTTATGATTTCAACTGCATTTGACATGTTCTAAGAAGTATTGAGTTCCCAACCTTCCTCTTCCCCATCTATTTTCCCTTCCTTCTACCTTTAACCTCACAACGTACACTAATTGGGGATGCCAGTCTCGCTGGCTCTAGACGGTTGAGAACAGTTGAGTCTATCGTGCAGTATTTACTATTAAAAAAATGAAATTTTAAAAAATACCCCAAATACTTAACATTGATATAAAGTAAGCCTTTGAACTCATTTCGATTTTTCAAAACATAACAAAAATAAACCTTTCAAGGCGTTTTTAAAGAAAGTGAGTAAGGATCTTGACAGCCTGCTAGGTCAAGTGGTAAGACGCTTGGCTACGAATCCAGAGGTCGCGGGTTCAAACCCGGCTTGACCAAATAAATTTTATGTTATTAATACGTGTCATAACACATTTAATTCATAGTATATTTACGGCACGTTCCTGAGAGGTAGATACGTATAGCCATGGTGAAAGACCACCATTCAGAATTGCAACGTTGTTTGTAATGGCTTTAGCCGGTATTGGTGACAAGATCTGAATAGCCAGGTACTTTCCCAATCTTTCTTTTCCCCATCTCTTCCCCTTCCTCACTACCTTAAGCCTCACAACATACCCCGATTTTGGATATCGCGATCTCACTGGATCTAGGCGGCTGGGAGCAGTTGGGACTCTTATGCGGTATTCACATTAAAAAATACATTGAAAAAGGGTGTATTGAAATGTAAGTTAATGAAATTTATAATCTTGTAAGTACGAAAATTGCACTATTTTTGTTGTAGCGGCTAATCGTCCAAACCATTGTAAAAACTCAACTCATTTTTAATATAATTAACCCTTCACGTGAGGTTACTAGAAAAATCTTTGAATATTCAAGGCTCTGAGGCAAATGAAATGCAATTATAATAAATAATCCGCCCTCGATGCCCCCCACCCTCCTCCCCTCTGCCGGTCTTCCCATAGACGATATTGAGTTACGGGCACTAATTATTGGCGACTGCGTTCAGCGAGCGCAGCCTTCAAATCAATAACCTGATTACCGCACAGATATCTAATTACTCAAAACAGGGTCGTTTTTTTTAAATATAGTGAATACCGCACAAGAGTCCCAACTGCTCCCAACCATTTAGAGCCAGTGATACTATGGCATCTCCAATCGGGGTATGTTGTGAGGCTGAAGGTAGTGAGGAGTAGAAGAAGATGGGAAGAGGAGTGTTGGGAAGCACCTGGCTATTCAGATCTAGTCAACATTTCAGCAACGTTTTGATTCTGAATGGTTGTCTTTTACCAAGGCAATACTTTTATATAGTGTAGTATCTAATACTCTAATGAATAAAAGTTATTTGCGCACGCCGGGTTTGAGCCCGTGACTTTTGGATTTGTAGTCGAGCGTCTTACCACTTAACCATGGAGCCCTTTAAAGGCCGTCTATTGATACTGTATAATTACAAAAATATAGTCAGGGAAATCATATCTAGGTTTTATTATAAACATTAAATCTTTGTAACAAATTTGTCCACATAGACTTCGGCTATATACATAGTAATCAATATTAAATATTTTTCTTTGTCATTCCTGCTCTTGTTTTTCCGAATACATGAATTTGAACATTGTTTTTTTTTAAGTCATTTGTTCTCCAAATCTTTCTTTTTCAGCCATTTGAAATGTAATATTTCTGAAAATTTACAATTTCGTCGCACGTGCCCTTACCCAGCTACCAATAATTGAATACCCGAAATAATTAAACATATTTCGAAGAATTTCCAAATAAGTTCTGGAAAGGAAAATTGCGTATCGGTTT
The DNA here is from genome assembly GCA_022651775.1 of Drusus annulatus. Taxonomy (NCBI): domain Eukaryota; kingdom Metazoa; phylum Arthropoda; class Insecta; order Trichoptera; family Limnephilidae; genus Drusus; species Drusus annulatus. The sequence goes on along the minus strand of JAGWCC010000153.1, from coordinate 3,034,165 downwards.
TCAATTCAATCGCCGTCTTCATCGAAAATGCTTTCTTTTCAGAAAATCGTTCTGAAACTTCTTTCATAATTTATATTCCCGAGTAAAACATCCCCTTTGATCGTCATTACTTTACGGTAGAAACACAACCTGCAGAAAGCATTTTATTTCCTAGAGTTAATTAAAATTGTGTCTATAAATAAGTTATTTTTTATATTTAGTACGTTTTTATGACTAATCATCATAGAAGATCCTTAACATAATGTTTTGTGAGTTAAAATATCCTTTTACGAGGTATTTTCCAAACTTTTACCGAACTCAACTTCGCAATTTCTTTCCTTTACGCGGGTTCTTATCTACCTAATTATGGAATAATCTTTTCATCAGGGCTTTTAATCTTAGCCATAAAACAGGCATAAGCGGCATAAACTTTCTAACGGTGAGCTCTGGCGCTTTGTAAAAAAATGTACACCATTTTATGCCAAGATTTTCTAGATCAGCGCAGCTATTTTCAGCTCGCAATGTCGTTTTAATCACGAGATATTTTGCTTTAAATAACTACATTCGTTTGATTCGATAACAATATTGTTTAAACTCGAAGGCGGGTAGTAAAAATAGTAATGTAAATATTTGATTTTAGAACATTTGAGGGGCTTAGAAGCAAAGGCAGCAATCTCCTTCATTTTAAATTATTTCTTGGAAAGTTGATTTATCGTTTAATGCACTTTTCTTTTGTGAATGTGGTGATAAATTTATAGATAACTGTTTCAAATTTTTCCTAGTTTAATGTGCACTAACATTTTTGTACACTTCATCCTCCATTTCTTTATATTAATCATTCAAAAGTTGACAATGCTACAGAACAGTATTTGGAGATTGCTGCCTTTGCTTCTAAGCCCCTCATTTACAGGTTGACAAGATACAGCATGCATTAAAGAAAAAATAAATTACGATTAGGCAACCCAATAACTTGTGTTCACTCATGCTCATGCAAAATACAAAATGTAATACAATACAGTGTTTCAGTTGCTCTGCAAGAAAAAAACGTAAAGAGGCAAATAATAATTATAAAAAATACAATAGGAAAAAATTTGAATATGAAAGCCGTAAAAATAATATATGTCTTAAATAAAACATATTATTTTTATAACACACAGTGTGTTGATAATTATGAACTATAAATACAATGTATACACAGAAAATGACCATTTTCACCTAATATAACATAAGTCAATAAAATTATAAGACATTATTATTAACATGTTTTTTAAGACAGTTAAGTCACATTAAGAGGACTCAAGCGCACAATTTGGTATAATTTTTATACACACAGACACACTCTTCACTACAATCTACATATATGCCCTGTTGATGGACACTGTAATAGGTCCAAAACGTTGGCTAAAAGAGAAAGAATACACAACATGGGATTGTAAGAATAACATCAGGACTGAGTATTTCAGATACTCGCTTGTACCTAGATTGCATGTAGTTTGTAATACATACGCAGAGGTGGCTGATATATTTAACTGCACGGAATGTAGATACAAGAAGACTATAACATCATACATCTTTAATCAGTAATATATTTATGTATTTAAACATTATTTTTAACTACTCTACAACTATTCCTTCTTTTGTTTGTGCATATAATTCTTTTTTTTTCACTGTCAATTGCAAACCTTTAATGTAAAAGTCCTCACGGGCGTATACAATAAAAAAATAAAATAATCCGAAAATCCATTACGATGACATGTTTAAAAGTTCATGATCTTTATAAGTGTGGACTTTGATATTCTCCTCAGAAGCTGTATAAAATGTCTAGCCACTTGTATAGTTACCTTGTTAGTAGCGCTTACTTCTGGGTTTTGATTTGCTAGTAAATACATTTATTACTCAATCCGAAGTACGTACTTCGTAGCTAAATACGTAATTCCCAGTGGGACGGTCCTACTTAGTAGGGTCTACTCTACCAACATCTTCTAACTACTTAATACGATTATTTTACGTGAGTTCAGACACACGTATGTCCTACTAGATAAAATCAACACACGAACACATCCACCTCTCCTGGGTCCTGGCTCAACATAGAGAAGAAGAGTACGGAAATGCAAATACCCTACGTATTTGCCTCCGGGATCAACCTGGGAGGAAATATCAAGATGCCTGGGGGAATTTTCCCAGGCAGAAATGTAGACTAGACAAATCAGTTTATGATAAACGTCCTAATATTCTACCCCGACATACTTGTGTTCTCACATTAGAAAATATCAATTATTCATGCAAAGTTTTAATTGTTCCCCTGGTATTTCTCAATTTAATTTTTGAAGCTATTTGGATTACAAAAATGTATTAAATGCTTTCTGAAAGAATTTTTTTTTTTAACTTTTTATCATTTTTATGTTAGTTCATTTTGCGCTCTCTCCTCCTTGCTGTGTCAATGTTTTGGTCAGCGTTGCAATTTTCTTTAACATTCAGCGGTTTTTTGTGAATTATCGTCTTATTTATTTTATTAACGCCTTGAAGGCTTTTACATGTAATGCATTTTAGTAATATAAAGGAGTGAAATAAATGAGAAGAATATAACACAAAATAAAGATATTAAAAAAGTATTAGTATGCACAACGCAAGTATATAAATATAACGTTAGTTTTACAATTAGTTATATTATCATTGTAGATATTAACAAAATAGTGTAATACGTGTATAATACTAAGCATAATAAATTTAATAAAAGTTAGTTAGTAAAGTTTAAGTATGTCATTGCAGCGTAATGTATTCAGTTACAATCGATATTATCATAGAAGTATGCAAAAAAAAAATCTTAACCTTTCCGTATCTGAAATTGAAATCAAACATACGATCCGAAGGGCGGTGACAGATTAACCCCATTTGATCGTACTTATTTAGAGCGGTTAGTAGTTGTGTGGACAAACGCGTCGGATTCCTATCCGGGCGTCGTGGGTTCAATTCAAGTCCTACATCATTGCACAAGCAACAATTTCCGCTTATTATGATGATTAGTAGGATGATTTTCAAATATTGTCAGGTTATTCGTAACCCAGGAATGTATGTCTTTTTTAAAAAAAAGGTTTTAAACGGTTTTTATGACCCATTAGGCAATTTGTTTTTAGTAATACTTAGAAATAAGTATGTTCATAATATTTCAGTAATCTATATCTAAGATATCGCAGAAAGCTCTCGTTTGGGGTGACATTAGAACCCCCTTCGGAGCGGGAGCGTTAAGGACGCTTTACAAAACAAGTTAATCAAATAACTATGTATGATTAAATAACTTTGAAAATATGAGGTTATTTTACTAAGTTTAAAATAAGGTTTTGCAATATTAGCAAAACTTGTTATTCGCAGATGTCGCAGACTGTGAAACGGTACAGTTAACCGTCTTACGTATTAGAGTTTTACGCGCCGGTTTAGCGTTGGTTTAGTTACACCGGACGCAGGCCATTAAATTAGACGCATAAGCGGTTGTTTTAAAGCAATTTATTCGCTATTCCGATATTACACCACGCGTAACATTTAGATGTTGTTTGCAAGTAAGGGGGATTAGGGTTTAAAGTGACAAAGATAAAACATTTCCTAAGGCAAATAATAGTGCGAAAAGAAAGTACAACAGCTTAGAATTTATGTACATGACTTTGTGAAGGCACTACTTTTTAGTATTTTATCCGCCTTGGTTCACGTGATAGTCTATTTTGAGCTTTACGTACTGATACACTGAAAGCGCGGTCTATGAACAAGCTGGTTCCACGACACTATGTCAGCATCACAAAATCAACAAACCAATCTATACTTCCGTTGGCATATGCAACCGTTTGATTATTGCCGCCGGAAGTTGAAACATCCGACGCAGCGGAAATCGAAACTGCTTTGCGTGCCCGTCTAGTAAATTCGGTTTCATCATTCAGTTTTTAAAGGTTCTTTCATTTTAGCATTATAATAAAAACCTCATTTCGAAGTCCTTAAATCGGTACATTATAAAATATAAAAGTCTAGGAAAGTTAATTAAATTTGTCTTAAATCGTTGAAAGGAGCCAAAGCCTTCATATTTCAGTTTTAGTATGACATAATATTTTCATCGTGATTAATGGTCTTGAATTTAAGACTTTTTTATGCATTACGTTTCCAGATTACGCAAAGTTTATAATGTCAGCGGCGCAATTTCGGGCCAGCACAACTCCATTAACGTCTTTGTTCTTCATGAAGTGTAAATAATATTACTTTCTCACGGAAATTCACGTTTCATAACTCATTCAAATGTGAGGGGTCATTGTGCAACATTTCTTCGCAGTTCTATGGGTTTTGTCTTTGCAACTAACCTCCCGCTGCAATATTATGTGCTCCTGGTATTTTTATTTTTTGGTAGTCAACCGAGAGAATAAATGCTGTCGTTTTACGTGAGTTTTTGGTATTTTTTTTTATTTTACTTATGAATTATTCATTTATTTAAAAAACAATTTCAAGTTCTAGCCCATGACGTTGTAGTGACCAATGCCCAGAAAACCTTTACATTCAAAATCTACAGTATGGGGCCTGTTCAAAAGAAAAGGTGAATTTTGAATTTTTGCGGGCCATGTACATTCAATTATCGTTTTTTTTTGTTATGTTGGTACACATATGTTTATCAAATGTTAGCATTATCAGCCATTTTGGATTAGTGGTTTGTTTTTTTATCGTTAGTCACGTTTTGTGTGTTCTTCGATTTTTTACTTTTGAAAAAATAATGGATCAAAAATAAAATTTTTCGATTTCGCCATTATTAACATGGCCTTCTGTAAAGCGCTTGTACCACTTATAAACACTTTTCAGAAGGCCGAGAAGATGTTAATGACGATGAGCGTCCTGAGTTGTGAAAAATATTTTATTTTCGATTTTTTGAAAATAATGGATCAAAGAATGAAATCCAAGATTTGTTTTTCCATTGTCCCGCAAAATTCACCTTTTTCTACTTATAAACACGCCTCAGAAGGCCGAGAAGTTGTTAATGACGATGAGCGTCCTGGAGTTGTGAAAAAAAAAAGATTTTATTCTTTAATCCTTTATTTTCAAAAGTAAAAAATCGAAGAACACACAAAAACGTGACTAACCTTTCCAGTTGTCAAAAACAAACCACTCATACAAAATGGCTGATAATGCTAACATATGTGTACCAACATAACAAAAAAAAAGATAATCGAATGTACACAGCCCGCGAAAATTCAAAATTCACCTTTTCTTTTGAACAAGCCATGTATGATTGACTTTTCCAACGTTATTTATTTATTAACGCCCTGATAGGCTTTTGCATAATAATTTAACATAAGTAAGTGCATAAATACAGAAAATAATACAGTTTAAAAAGGACATGAAATAATACAGTAAAAAGTGAAACGTTTTGAGAAATGAATAGCAAAAAAATAATAATTAATAATAGTTTCCATACATTAGTGACAAATAAATATTTCATTTAAAAGTCTTTTAAATTTTGGCAAATGTATATAAAAAAATGTCAATATTTGAGGTGTATTCCTTCCCGAGTGTATGTAGGCGAGAAATAGGTGCATGTATGTGGTAGTTGGTATGGAAATTATTGTTGCAGAAAAGTATATTTTGCCGAGTTGCTCGCTGAGGTACTCTGAAGTTGATATGGTGCAGGAGTTCACAACAGTCGAATTCGGAGTGAATTATTTTGAACAAAAAACTTAAGTCGGCTATTTTCCTTCTGTTTTCTAGGGTGGATTTTGAGTTTGCTTAAAAGAAATGTGTAATTTATTTATTTTGTATATTGCGTATTATTCCTTTACATTATATTATTTCTATATATGGCCTCCATGGTCGAGTGGTAAGACGCTCGATTACGAATCCAGAAGTCAAAGTTAAAATCCGACTTGCGCAAATAACCTTTATTTAATTCAATATGTTTTAAAACACTTTTAATTGATATTAAATCATATTTTCGGCACGTTTCATAGTGGTAGATACTAAGTATCGCCCTGGTGAAAGACCACCATTCAGAATCGAAACTTTGCTTGACTGAAATGGCTTTAGCCGTGTTTGATGATCAGATCTGAATAGCCAAGTAGTTCCCAACCTTCCTCTTCTCCTCCCCGCTACCTTCAGGCTCACAACATGTCCCAATTGGGGATGCCATAGTTTCACTGGCTTTAGATGGTTGGGAGCTGTTAGTACGTTCATTATCTATTTTAAGTTTGTGCGGTATTTACTATTAAAAAATATATATTATAATTATTGTTAATATATATTTTGTAACCATGCCACTATTAAAACTAGATGTGTGCTTAATTGATTAATGAGTTCTCAGTTCTCCTAACATACTCTCTAATTGCTTATTCGATACATGTACTTGGTTAAGTAAATTTTACTTATCCTTAACCTAAGTTGATAAACAAATCAGCGAGAATCTACATTTAATTACAGCACATTTTTGTTTTAAGTTTCTTGAACTATCAAATCTACCAAAATTATTAGCACTCGCAATTTTCCGCCTATTTTACACACTCCACTATTAGCAAGCGGAACTTCCGAGAGCTTTTAAAGTGGGCTTCATAAGGCGCACTGTACTCCGTGGATTATCCCAGTTTGTACTTTAACACGTGACAACCTTCAAATTATTTGCTCGAGCAAACCGCTTATCGCATCAAGTCGAGACGAACGACACAGGCGACATCTTGCGGCAAGGGTTATGATTAATTGGTTCAGGGGAAGATTTCTTGTTCGGGGATGATTTAATTATATGTGGAATATAGTTTACATTGGATTTTGGTTACAACCTTTACTGTAATATTTGATTAAATTCATATTAGAATATTATTATTAGCGCATAACAAGATTTTTTCGCCTGAGATGCGTTTTTTAATATATACTTTGAAAAAATGTACTCAGTGAAAAACAATATTCTGCTTTTTATATTTCCTTGAAAATTATACTTTTTAATGTCAATTTGTATTTTAATGCTAGTATAACATTGAAATTTATTTTTTAAATCGAAGTCTCCATGAAATCGATTAATTTATTAATATTTTCGTAGAACGCAATCTTTTTGCGGTTTGACATATTTACTGAAAATTAAATAATAACTTTTTATAAAACAACAGATTTTATTTTAATTTTATGGCTGACCGGTTTTGCTTAGCCTAAATATCATCGGGGTACAAAATTAAATTAAACAAAAAATACTTAGTGTGTGGTTATATATACTCGTACATACAGAGGGAGAACACAATATAAAAATAAGGAGATTACAAAAGATTTTTATCTGTTAGTGAATACAATTTTTAAACAGCAATTTTTTTAAATTATTTTTGTAATGTATACTGGAATTTTAGGAAAAACGTTCGAAAATGGCTGCCCTGGTTTTCAAACCGCACCTTTTACTGAAATTTTAGTATGTTTTTGATAGAATTTAAATGATTACAGCTTCCAACTTTTATTCACTGAAAACCTTAGCCATTTTCCTAACTGCCCATGTAGAATTCACAGATAAATTGTGTGCAGTATTGCTTTTATTAGTAAGCAAGATAAAATGAGGTAACTACGTCACTCCCCTTCGGATCGTACGTTTTATATTTAATTAAATTAAATTACACAAACACTTTGAATTCGAATTATTTTTAACTACATTAAAAAAGACGAGTGACAGTCATACAATCATTATTCACACCAAGCAACCACAAACCGGCGAACAATTAACTCGAGACGAGTGTCTTGCACTTCTCTGCAATCAAATAACGCGCGTCGGTTCCCACCCCTCCGACTTCCCTTTGACTCCTCATACAACTTCTACATGCGGTTTACGCTTTGCAAAGTCGGCCGCAGAAGCAAATTCGCCTGGATGAACTGCTTCTGCCAACCGTCGACACCAGCTCAGTTACACTTTGTACATTTGTACAACTGCATCCATCCGTCGCGATTGAGCACTGTTCTCTGACAACAGCGTTTAATTAATTTCGCTTTTGTCGTTTGGAGTAAAATTGTAACATTTCTACAAGTCGAACTAACATTTCTACAGTCGTCGTTGTTGAGCTTTTCGCCAACTCACACGAGTGTAAAATCAATTATAAAAGAAAGAACAGCACACACATAAAATTATAATGAAGCAATGATAAAAATAGGACAAAATATATATTAGAAAAAAACATTCAAGGTCAAGTGAAAGTTTTGGTAGATTCGTAAAGAATGTTAAAAATCATTTAGACTGGTACGAAAAATTTCAAGACCATGGCTTGAGTCAACAAGTTTCGACATTCTATACAGTGGAGAATGATACTCATAATTGGTAGAGTGATGATTGAGGAACAGCAATTCTTTGTTTCTAAGTCTACGGCAAGGAATGTTGAACTGAATGTGTTGTAACAAAGATGTTGAGTCAATAATATACGTAATAATTTTGAAAATGCAAATTAAATCATAGTCTTTGAATGAATGAATTTTTAATGTTTGTTCAATTTCATCATATGAATAATCGATAGTCATAAACCCTAATCTCCATGCAATTCCGCGTAAGAAACGATGCTGTACGTGTTTTTAGGGTAACATTTAGGAATGTATAATTCTTGTAAATTCCATTTTTTGTGTAGAAATTAATGCTTTGTTCATCTGCATCCGTTTGTAGTGGTCGGGTTTTGTCCACTGATAGAAGTATTCAATCAGTTTTGGTTATATCGCTTTACTGGCTTTTAAAAACGGAGCATTTCTTTTAAATCGAATTATCTTCTGAAATAAATTAATATTTGCTGTTTTTTTCATCTGTATCCTTTTGTCTTGGTTAAGTTTTATTCGTTAACATCTGTGTTTAATTGGTTTCTAAAATGACCAACCCGAAAATGGAACATTTCTTGTAAATCGTAATTAATGTTTGTGACCGACGCCCATTGCTACCCAAGGATACGTTATTTTGTTACATAACGTACATTCATTTCGTTTGTATGTCACTGACAATACTGTTTAGATGACTACACTCAAATCGCGGAAGATCATTTCTCTCACTCAATCATCACTCTATTAATTATGGATATCGTTCTCCACTGTCCAGAATGTTGAGCCATGTAAACTCAAGCCATGATCTTGAAAATTTTGGTACCAGTCTAAATGATGTTTGTCATTCTTTACGGCTCTACCAAAACTTTGACTTAACCTCGGCTTTCACTTGAATGTTTTTTCTAAAGTATATTTTGTCGTTGTTTCATCATAATATTATGCATGTGCTGTTTTTTTCTCTGGTGCTCTTTTTTACCATTTCTTGTTGTGTTTTTTTTTTTATAATTGGACAATAGTCCGTTTGTTTACAAATAATTAAACCCTGTTTCATGATTTTATGTGAATCGGTTTTCCAGTAATGTTTCAACAGCAATCACAATTATAAATGACGGATTTTTTTGTAAATAACACCGGAATAACTCATGCTTGACCTTTGTCCACGGAACTTCAAACGAGCAATATTTAATGATGCCAATTTTTCAAATTTGACTCTCGCGTAAAAGTAAATTTCCCTTTTCGAAGAAAATCGCTTTTTAATTGAGTATTACAAAGTAATAAATAAAATTTGGGAGTTTTTATGCAAAGTGTATTAAAAATTCACCGCGATCAGAGGAACGCGTAAATTATAAAAGATCGCCGCAGTTTTGAAGCGGCCGACAGGCATTTGGAATTCACTGCGAGCGGGGACGAAAAATGCAAAGTTTTCCGTCGCTGCAAACTTTTGCTCGGAGAAAAATAATTTAATATGAAGCGATACATTCTGGGGCCGGTGGGGGAAAAAACAAACGGTAACGCAAAAATCTGGTCCGGACTTGCGGCTAAGTAAGTCTTGGTTTTGGTCGTAAAGAAGCAAAGCTTGGAAGCGCACATATTGTATTTGAAACTTTCATCGTTTCATACTGCGCGAGTTCTGCAGTTCTGAGAAATATTCTAGGGTTACTGTTTACTCGGTTGGCCACCTACTGTTAAATTTTTGTTAGCTGAGTAATTTGAAAATACTCAATCCTGATTTTTCTGAGTTTGATGTTTTTGCAGATATTTGGTGTAGCATCCAAATTCAAATGGAACATTTTTTTACTAAAATATTGTACGAAAGCTACGTGGTTCAGCGGAAACTACTTTAGATCTTCGTTTTTATTTAAGGTTCTTTTTGATACAAACTGACGTGCAAAACAAATAAATCTTAACAGATTACTCATGTCAAATTCTACAAAATTTATAATGGTTTGAATTATATCTGAGTTATACAACGAAAAAGAGCATTACCAATGTCTTATACCAAACTGTACTGTACGACAAATTCAGAAAGTCCATCTAAATTTGCTCTCGTGCTCTTAAATCGCCAGGTAAGAATTTTTCAGTATATTTTCCCTTTAAATAAATAATAATATCAACTAGAAAATAAGATCTGAACAGCGCCCTCGACGTGATTTTTCACAAAAACGGCGCTATACAAATCATTTAAATATTTTTTAGGTTTTTTAATTTTATTTAAACAATAATTATTATTATTTAAATTTAAAAAAAACAATTTTTAGTCAAAAGTTCTGCGATGTAATTATTTTTACGCGTGACAGCTGTTTCGCCTTCTGAGGGCATTATCAAACTGCAGACAGTTTGACATTATTGTTGAAATAAAATTAAAAAACCTAAAAATTAAAATGGAGTTCTACAAAATAAACTTTAAAACCATAAATACATTTAAATATTATTATTATTGTGAATAAATAAACTTTTAAAATAATTCATTTAACGTTCGAACAAATTTAATGTGAATAAAAATAATCTACAAATGAAATACGAGTACGTGGTTTAAATATAACTAAATGAAATATAAATTATGGACAAAATTTTATATGAAACAGGCCCCGAGTGCGTTTCATTTAATGGAAAAAAAAATCATGAATAATCACCCCCATATTTTTAGCGGTATGAACGTCAAACACGGTGTATATAATATTTTATTCAAAACCTGATCTGACGTAGCTGATGGATTTGTATCACGTTCCATCGATATTTCGTTTTGTTTGTATTCACCCGTTACCGCTTCATCGCGAATATTCCGCACACAAATTCCGCAATCCAAGTCTACCCCCGAACGCAATTTGCAAACTGAATTCAAATATGCCGTGCATTTTACAAATTGCGAATTGCGGACGATCGTGGAATTCATTTTGACGAAGCTTAATTTTGTTAACAGCTAAGTTGGCATTACTGCATTCCCAGTTAGTCATGTTGATAGCTCATGTGAATTGATAGCTCACATTTCAAAGGGGCTTACCGCACCACGTTTGATTGCAGAGTAACTATTTAGACATTGTGTTATTGGTCATCACATAGAACTTTACAGTAACTACTTGAAAGAGAAACATTTCTAGAGATGTTGATGTTTACCTCGCAGTTCCTACCCGGTCTCGCCCATGTTTTAGAAATGGAAGAAAATTGATCGATAAATTATTGATGCTTGGAGGAAAGAATAAAAACAAATCACATCAATACATCAAGGTATCAAATCCAATAACCAACTATCACGCCGTTTCCCCACAGGGATAGGCAGAAGGGATGGACCGCCTATGATATTTCGCAAAAAATAAGGCTATATATTATAATATACCCAATTATTATTACTAACTCTTGGCACACACTCCTTGCTTCATTAACATTCATACATACTTTTCTGTTGTTCTGATTCTTGATATGGCTTAAATCGAGTTATTTTTTTTTTGCAAAAAGAAAGACAAACATTCCTGGGTTACGAATAACCTGACAAAATTAAAAAAAAAACTCCTACTTCCATCATAATAAATGAAAAATGCTGCTTATGCAATGATGGAGAACTTAGCTAGCAGAGGATTGAACTCGCGACGCCCGGGTAGGAATCCGACGCGTGTGTCTACTCAGCTACTAACCCGTCAATCGATTGATTTAATTTATTCGATCGTACCATATCTTCCTCGGGCGTCTCCGACTTCTTCTACCATTCTATTTCGCGGCATATTTTCTCCTGATACGCATTTATCAATTCATTCGCTCTACATGTACAACATCTAAGCCTTCCCTTTTTCGTACAATACATTACGTTTACATCAACCTTGCATTCATTCGTGGTTTTACGACACATACGCCTCAGGGATCTCATTTCACATTTCGTTACATCTGCTAACACTATACTTAAACACTCTTTTTTTTTTCTTAAGTGTAAATTATAAAACAAACAACACGGTGTTTTGTCCTTTGTTTTTTTTCGGTTGAATGGATATTTCAAAGTTCCGGCTGTCTGAGGTCCTCAGTTCAGCAATTGGTCCGTCGTAAAATTTGTAGCTTTTCCACTCATGACGCCAGAGCTCATCTTTCATAGATTTTTAGTGTAAAAAATAGTTCATATAAAAACAGTTAACATAAGCAAGTTACAACTTCAAGAATAAGCTTTTTTTACTATCATGTTTTTGCGCTTTTACATTAGAATATACCTGTTATAAGGTGACCAATAACATGCAAGTGATATTGTGTTTATTTTACGTTGGTGTATAATGTTCAATAAAAATGCGCAATAGAAAATACAACAAATAATATGAAATATACAGTGAAAATTATCCGGAAGTTAGAATATATTAAATCCGAGTTAAAACCAATTTTCACAAACCACAAACCATTATTTGAAATATTACAATTTATAACGAGAAATACTATTTATTATGTAATAGATATTAATTTATCCAATATTGAAAACCAAGGTTGACTGAAATACCAAATTCATGAAGCACACAAATGAATATGAAATTGTTATTTTAATTAAGTTTTACATTTAACCCTCTGACATCCAATGTTAATTCAAATTCACACAAGCTTTGTGCTTTTTCCATGTTACTATGGCGATTTAAAAAAAGTCTAATTTTTGTTTTCTGATAATAGGCAATCGTTTTTTTTTTACCCGAAAACCGAAAATATTTTAAAAGCTCTCGCTTAGATAGTCATTTTCAGGCATTAGTAGTTTTTGTTTCATTTTATATTTATTTGTGCTTCAATGGATTATTTTATTTAATTAAACAGATTTTTAGTTTATCTACCTAACTAATAAAAAAATACCCTCGGAGGCCCAATGTCAATTCAAATTAACGTAGAAATATTAACTAAAAACATTATTAAATAAAAACAGATTTTTTTAAAACATCTTGGGAATAATGTCGTCGCCGGAAAGGCAAAGGGCTGAAGCGCTATTTTGAGAAGTTTACACCAGAGCACTTCAAAATTTTTTTTTTGTTTTAACCATAAAATTCATAAGTCTCCAGTACCTGGTTGGATTTTGGAAAAAAAAGTCAACTCAATGCTCTCACTGGGTTACCTGGAGCTACAAAAAGTTTAAAAAGCTTGAGTCAAGCCTTCTCCCAAATAGTAAATATATTTTAAACTTTGACATGAAGCACTCACTTTGTGGAAAGACATAATTAAATTTAATTTAATTTTAAATAAAAGTAACTTAGTTTTAACACCACTTTATTGGATACATATATACATAAACCAACCGGAACCTTCTTCAGGGCTGAACAAATATGTATTGTACAATTCATATTTGTTCAGCCCTGAAGAAGGTTCAGGTAGAGCCGAAACCGGTTGGTTTATGTATATATGTATCCAAAAAAGTGGTGTTAAAACTAAATTACTTTTATTTAAAATTAAATATATTTTAGATGGTATTTTAGATGCCTTTCCGGCGACGATATTATCATTTAAATAAATACCAAAAAAATATTTTTAAATTATATGTTATGCAATGTTTATATTTTGCGTACGTGGAAACAATATGTCGAGTGTCAAGGGTAAAGTAAATTGATCAACCAATATCATTTTATTTGGGATGAATCAACTTTCTAACTATTTATAAATTCTAATCAAAACTTGATTAATATTTCAAGCCATTATTTTCAAGGGATAAATTACAAACGACGGGTTTTAAATACCAAACCTTGCATATTTTAGAACCCACACCTCGTGTTTCACAAAACCTTAAACAATATAGAAATTGGGGAAGAATGGAATGGCATTTTGCGCCTATTGTTCGGAAGCTTTTTAGCGCCTGAAGACCTCGTCCCCGGGAACTACAGATTAGAATCAAACAGCGCTGTCTCTGGTGCGGTACTTTTCAGGCGCCATACGACTTTAAAGGCGCCTTTAATTGCTTGGTATTAGGAACCCTACGAACATAATAAATGTTCTTTCCCTTGCTTTTGTCACATCGTCGCCATACAAGATCGACAAACTTTTTTTTATGTGAATACCGCGAAAGAGTCCCACTGCTTTCGACTGCCCGAAATCGCGAGACTATGGCATCCACAATCAGACGTAGTTTTATAGAAAGCATCCAACCCCAAAAATATTAAACTGAGAAAAAGGCGTTTGAAAATATGACGACACAATTTTATATAAAGTGAATATCAGTATTTTTTCTATATAAGAATTATTATAAATAGTAAATTTTTAATCTATAATTGTACTTATTAAAAAAAAAAAAAAAAAAAATATATATATATATATATATATATATATATATATATATATATTTCCTACGTTGTTCTACGATTTTAATATTTTTAAACTTCAATGAAGTCAAATATCTACAATGTGGGCTAGTAAAAAAAATGAATTATTGAAAATCTATTGTATTTGGAGCTTGGATGGTTTCACCAGATAGAAATCTCGTATTTATCTAAAGAAAACATATAAAACTCGATATTGGCAAATTGTGGGCTGGACGCTTTCTGCGTAACTACGTACAATTAGGATATGTTGTGAGGCTGAAAAGCGTAGGGAGGGGCAATATATGGAAAAATGAAAGTTCGAAAGTGCCTGGATATTCAAGTCAGATCACTTCATACGGTTAAAGCTCTTTCAAGTAACGTTTTGATTCTAAATGGTGATATTTCACCAGAGCGATACTGAGAGTATCGACCACGTTCTGAGTATTGAACACCCAGTGAGTATATACCACTCTGTGAGTATATACTACTCTCACTTATATCAGTTGGCTAAAGATAGAAATTTACTATTTCACTTTTGGGTATAATTTACTGTTTTGAACTCAAAACTAAACCTAGGCAAACTTGGAAAGCTCACACTCGTAGGGACGTACTTACTCACAAAAGGACATTATTTATAGTTAATAGAAATATATCTTAAAATTTAGCACGTAAAGTTTTTTTTTTTTTAAGGACAAACATTTTCATAAATGGAAAAAGTTCCTTGTGCAGATGATTGAACTCGCGACGCCGGGATGGGAAGCCGACCCTTTGTACCGCTCGACTAATTAACTTATCGTTGATAGTCAGTTTACTTCAACACTTAAGGCTGATTCACACCAACGTCCGGATCCGCTCAGTGCAGATATTGTTCCGCAAGAGAGCTTATTGATATGGTATGAATATCAATCAAGGAGTATGTGCCAAGACAAAGTTGTATGGCAGTATATCCTTCTGCCCACCCTTATGATATTTAACTACTTATTTAGTTAAATAATTATTTTGAAGTGTAAAAATACTTACAACGCAGATTTTTTTTTTTTTAACCATATTTTTATCACTAAATAATATTTTTAATAATTAATAAAAAATATTATTTGGTGATAAAAAAATGGTTTTTGATTAAAAAAAAAATCTGCGATGTTAGTATTTTTACAATTCAAAATAATTATTTAACTAACCAAGTAGTTAAATATTACAAGGGTGGGCAGAAGGATATACTGCCACACAACATTGTCTTGGCACGTACTCCTTGATCGATATTCATACCATATCAATAAGCTCTCATGCGGAACAATATCGGCACTGAGCGGATCCGGACGTTGGTGTGAATCAGCCATTAAACGTTGTTATTTTTATGACGGACAATTTTTGGTGTAGTGTAGCTATAATTTGGAAAGATAAGTTTAAAAAATAATTTACACTGTTAAAGGTAGGTATGATGTCATATTTTTTCTTTGCTTTTTTTGTACTTTCAGTATATATTTATCTTCTCTCATTTTGTATTTATAACTTTTGGAGGTTTCCAGAATAAAACGAGTGACTCCACAGCAATTTTAACTGAAGTTCATTCTTTGCTGTAAAGTGGAAAGCTCGTAATATACACGTTGTGCAAGCGGCTGAATTTACTGTGAAAGCGGGTCTAAAATTTCGATTCCCATGACTTCCGGAAGTCAAACAGAATACTAACAATTAATTCTCCTGTCGCAAACTGAGGTATTATTGCACGTGTCAAGATTAAAGATAGCCATGTGTGGGTACAGGGTGTAACAGGACCTACCCGACAGACTTTAACTTTAACCACCTGAGCTTTTTTGGACTAAAAAACATAGATGTCAGACACACGTGGCTTCCGGCCAACATTAAAACAATCGAAAAAATCTTTCTCAGCTTTTATTCATTGTTAAATCTTTATTTTGTAGAACTTTTTGTTTTTTATAATAATGATTATTATAAAAAAAATTGCTTTAAAAAATAAAAATAAATATCTTACACAGCAAAGCTGCTTTCTTACAATGGGCTAAGCCTAGGGAGAGAATATTGACATGCGTTTTATTTTTAGTAATTGATCAAAGCTTTAATTATTTTATGTCTATTATTTTCTTATTTGTTTAAAATTGTTTTCATTCCATAGTGTATATAAATTCAGGCGCAATTTATTTATTTACCTTTGCCTTCCTTTGTTTTAATATTATTTTTAGGATATAAGATTATCGCCAGCATTATTTTTTCTTTTAGATACAAATTAATCGCAAAATTCTGCCTGTTTTACGTGTACGTGTTCCTCTTATATTGCTTTTTTATCATGGGCGGCAGTGGCCACGTGTGAAAATATGTTTTTAATTGAAACCGGAAACCAAAGTAATTTTTTTAAACTCATAATAAGATCAAAAATCGCTTGAAAAAGACTGTCAAGTACGTCTTGTTAAATCCTACAAAGCACCTTATGACCATCTTAAATTTAAACACGCAATAATAATGTAGGCTGCGACACGAGCATTAACTGTTGTTATGTGTTCTGTTTGACTTTGGGACGTCATGGGAATCTCCTTTTTTCTCCAAATAATTAAGCTTAGGAATTTCTGGTTGTTTCGGCAACATCCTGTACAGTAGTGTGCCTGGTTTTGCAACTCCGTTCTTTGTGTTGCCGCTCGAAGCTCAGCCATTATGTAGGTTTCTCCAACTTAAGACACCCCGTGGAGTCTTGAGTGCCCGAGCCACCCCCCGTGTATATTCACCCCTCTGTACACTCTGCATTATCATCTCACCCTAGTATTAAATTGTTTTCATTTCCCACCCCTTTCTCCCAACCCCCCCGGATCCACCCGGCTGCATCGAGTTGTTTTCTATTCATCGTGTAATTACATGGAATGGAATGGCGTGATAAGCCAATTTCAAGGATACAATATGCAATTTACCGCATCATCTGCAGACATGGGCTATTCTTTGTTTAAGCGTTAATGACGTTCATATTATTTTTAATTTGGTAGCACTATACTATATCGAGAATAATAAAAGACTCGACAGAGGTCAGAGCTAAACTCAAAACTCATATTTTCAGAAAATCATATCCATAACAGAATAACATAAATACCCTTATCTTAACAGCTAGGCTAACCTGTTAGCATCTAAACTGACCAGTATAAAAAT
The DNA here is from genome assembly GCA_022651775.1 of Drusus annulatus. Lineage (NCBI taxonomy): Eukaryota > Metazoa > Arthropoda > Insecta > Trichoptera > Limnephilidae > Drusus > Drusus annulatus. The sequence continues at coordinate 3,016,529 of JAGWCC010000153.1, read as the reverse complement.
ACCTTTTCATTCAATGATCCGCGATCCTCAATCTTCGATCTACTCCTAAACAAAAAGGTCGTCAATTTTTCATAGCCCGCGACACATATAAATAATTAATATGTTAATATCAATAAGGTAATTTTAGCTATAGCTTTAGGTATTTAGATAGTTTTATGGTAAATTCAGCCATAGCTTTTAGGTTTTGTAAAGCGCTCTTTAGGTGATATTTCACAAAAATTTCGCTGCATAAATTAGCCAAGTATGATTCATTATTATTACTATACTAAGACCCAATTAAAATGTACAAATCAGGTCACCAAACTTTACTTTATATCAGATATATCTTTGCATATAGATAACACATCATTTTGTTTATTGCATATTTATCAAATTTAAAAATATAGTGAAAAATGAATTATGAAACTCTAGTCTTTTGCAATAATTCGATATTTGGAACTTGATATTTGTGTACATGTACATGCTGTCTCCAATCTTAAAATATTTTATTTGGGTTGGGTTGGGTTCCGTAGGGAAGTGTAGCCTTAAAGACTGAAAATTATTCGTACTAAATCCGACGGAAGATAATATTTAGCTCTTAGACCGACACTTTTCTCGACAGGACCCAGTTTGATGTTTAGCGCTGCCATAAACAATGTGTGTTTTTCTAGTGACCATCATCAACGCATGTTAAAGTTCACGGAGGGTAATAAAAGTACCCGTAAATCAGGGCATAAAAAAGACTTGTCAGTTAAACACAAATTATACGTTTTATTGTTTACTTATTAGATTTTTTATTCAAAATTACGCTCCATCCCATAATAAAATTAATCACAAATAACATACACGTTTGGCGAGAATGCCATTTTTTTTAAATATAAATCGTGTACCATTCCATTCAGAAAACTCATTAGTTTTGTTGTTATTTATATGCCTTTGAATTTAGTTTATTTTTTATATAATTATTACATATCGACTGTGTTTAGGTGAAAGGCGTTATTCCACAATTTTTCGTAATCAAACATAGGCCTAGTGGTTTGAACCACTGTCACATTTTACACTCGCGAATAAACGAACACTTCAAATAATCGCCACTAACCACTGATTTTGTTCAAATTATGATCAGGTGTCAAGCATAACAGCGTGACCGTTAAATTATCACTAAGACCTAAATTTCCTTCGAAAAAATGTGGAATAACGCCTTTCACCTTAACGCAGTTGAAATAATGTTACATAAACTCTATTTCAAGTGAAGTGAAAAAGTCAGGGGAAGTGTCACACGATCTTCGTGCGACACTTCCCCTTTGCATTTTACGGCTTTTGTTTTGACCTTGAAGTTGATATTTGTTCGATGAAAGTATCCGCTATTCTACAGTGGGTAGGTTTTGTACGTATTGCTTCCGCCACAGAAAGGTAGGAAGGTATGGAGGTATTCACGCTGCGGAAGCCTCGGAAACGTAGACTAATTTGAGTGGTTCTAAAACTATGCTGTGTTTTCAGAGCCCTCTGTTTTGTGGCTCTTTTTCAGGGCACTTTAGTTCCGCTGTCACGGGTTTTATTTGTCCCTCTCACAGACGCGCCCGGGAAGAAGATAATTATCCCGTTTTGCGTAGAATACACCATCTCTCATTTGCCGCTTTGTTTACGCTGTGTGTCTTACTTCTGGGCTCAACCCCCCCCCCCCTCCCCTGGATCTCGCACGGGGGCGGAATACCATGAAATATTCAAGTAGGAAATAAGCGCAACTCGCACAAAATAAGCGCACCTATGAGAATAGTGGAATTGCGCTAATTTTGTAAACATACACTAGTTCTATCTTTGTATGTGCTTATGGCATCCCTACTCTGGTGATTGCTGTGTAGTTGAAGATGGTGGTTTAAAAGTTAACATTTTATGTATTTCGAACGATGTGCGCATATAATTAATTCTAATAAATTCCACCTACCGTTTTCTGATGGCGGGTCGCTCTCCCCACGAGCGAATTCAAGTAATTTTTTTACGTCTTGTCTTATAATTTGACAACGTTCAAGGGCGTGAGATTCTAGTGGAAAACTAATTATCGTTGCCGAAATTTCAGTATTCATAATGAGAGTAAAATTTTATGCATTAATTTATTAAAATGATGATTTTTGTATTTCATTTGTAGAATACCATTTTTTATTATTTTAAATTAATCAAATTGTATTATATTTATAATGTTTTTATTAAGTTTTTTTTATGAAAACTGTTTCTGCGTTCAAAGACACTATCAAACTTTGGTGAGGCACATGGACACAACTTATTCATGTGATATCATACAATGGGAATTAGCATCCTCTAAGTTACCGCAAGTATCCTATCAGTAGGAGCTTAGTTAAACAATATTATTCAATATAATAGTAATTTATAATAACCGTTAAAATAGCAATTAAATATTAAATTGGATTATTTTTTAAATATAAATACATTATATATATTGATTCTTAAACTTTACACCATTGTTCCACCTTTAATTTAAAACCTCGCTAGTATCTTCTTATTACGGGCAAACAAATAAATGAAAATTTATTTTTAGAAAAAAGAACGATACTAAGTTTTTGTACCCAAACGTAAAAGTTATGCAATGGTTTTTTAATTTTATTATTTTGCATATTTTTAAGGCATTTTGATTTGATTTTTCCGAAAAACCGCGCTTTATAAATAATCACATTATCAATTAATATTTTTACTCTTCAAATTTAGTATCCGTAATTATTATACGTTGGACGTGTTGATTATAATTTTATGGCAATCTCTAGCTATAGTTTAAATATTAAGCGTGTTCATTTGGGTATCTTCTAACTAAATTATGCAATGCTCATCGGTATGTTATTCTCAAAAATATTTCCCATGTGAAGATTATTTCTCCCGCCACTTCCTCTCGGGGGCTGTTCGTACCCTTAATACCGACCTTTCTGGCTTATTTTAAACCCATCCACTAAATTATCAACGAAAAACAAAATACCAAAACGTTTACGCTGTCCTCCAGAGAAACATTTCAAATAACTAATTAGTCATTTTCCGGGGCTTACCGGCTCCGGCTACCTCTTCGGGGAGGTCCGCCCACGGTCAACCTTTTCCACCTTTCCAAATACCACGTTTACAGAACTGTTGCATTACTAAATAAAATACATATTTGAAAGGTGAAATCCTTCCGGCCGGCGGGAAACCGGCAATTTTCCTAAACCCTCTGCGGCAGTATATTATATAAAAAATAGAGTGTACTGTATTTTTCATTAACTCCCTGTATAATTTGGTTTTCTTTGCAAAATGCAGAGTTCCAGGAATGCTTGGAATGCTCTGTCTATTCCGGTTTGAGAGAAAGGGTTGAAAGAGTAAACGGTATTATTTGGGATAAAATAAGTATATTATACTTTTCTAATTTTATTTCCTTGCATTTTTTTGTATTAGATTCCCAGTTCTAGAGATGCTTTGAGTGCATTTTTCCTACACTAATATGAGTTGAACTAACCTACTAGATCAAAGTAGATGGTTTTGTGATAGTTAGTTTTTTTTTAATAATATATTTCCAATTTATCCAATTTGTCAATTTATTCCCAGTTGTTGGTACCAAATGTAAATGGTTTAATGTCATAATTTCATGTTATTTTTTGTTTATTACACCCATCACATTTTATGATTTTTCCTTTTCTAAATATTGGTTCATTATTTTTATGTTTGAGTTTAAACTTTTCGTTTAAACCCTTAAAAAGGTAGATAAAATCTCATTAATTCCCACGCACAGGCTATGCCTTTGCGGGATTTTTTTGTCGTATGTATTTTATATTTCTCAATTACCCTGTTTTATGTTGTTATTATTATGTGCCAAATGTATCAATGATATATTTTTTTAAATGGATAGCGCTGTAATTAGCGTGTATTTTTTTGTACTATATTATTAGGTAGTGGGTTGCTCGAAATACATTTTACCTCTTTACAAATGTTCTGAAAGTGAGTTTCTTTCTTTTGGGAAATGTCGAAAAGGAAATGTTGAATGGATACGGAAAGGAGAAAAGATAGAGCAAGATTGGAAAGTACGTGGCTATACAAATCAAGTCACTACATAAAACTAAAGCGATTCCAAGCAAAGGTTATTTTTTAATGGTCTCAGAAGAATGATTTTGAGTATCGTCCACTCCGAGATAAATAGATAACCCAGCATTTGTAATTAATTCCATGTGTACTTTTTTCTGTACCAATATAATTGACTTACTAACGGATATTTAATGCGCATCATGCTTCTTCTCAGATGGGTTGAAACAGTCGACAAAAAAACATCATCGTAACAGGCAATCCGGCTGTTTTATAAACTATTCAGGGCTGGGTCAAAGTTTGGACTGACACTGACCTCTGTGAGATGTTTATACAACCCGGTGGACCATAAATCCTTCTTTCACCAAGCTGTAAGCCTTTTTAGGTGACATCTAACTTTCCCCAGTGAATTCATAATTTCCTCTATACTTTCTAAGTGATGTCTTAGTAAAGTAGTTAAAAAAGCACATGGTTTCTAAGTTCATAAACCAAACAAAAAATGCTTGATATTAAAAAAGCTTATAACAATTAAATTTTTAACCGTTTCAAATTATGTTAATTTTTTATGGAATATCATCATTACACTACCCGACTTCGTCTAGGAATTAATTTTATTCTCTCAGTAGGTTATAGCATTTTTTTCGATTTAACAAGGAAAACTTGTTAATGAGGGAAACAAAGAATAAGGCAAAACCTTATTTTTTTGCAGTAAAATTGTTATATCTAAAGCTTAATAGCTCATGATGGAATTTGGCGTTTCCATAATTTCCAGTTTAAAATTATTACATTGAACATTTAATGGTACGACAGCAAAAGCAATGCAAATTTCATGATTCTTTTTCAAGGTTATTGGCTTTTTCAAGGTTATTAAATTAACTTTTTTTAAAAGAAAGGCAAACATTCCCGGGTTATGAAAAACTAGACTTTTTACCGGTTAGTAGCTGAGTGGACAAACGCGTCGAATTCCCAACCGGCCGTCGTGGATTCAATTCCTCTGCTAGCTAGAAAAATAGAAAAATAGAAAAAGAATAATATCGGAACTGTGTGTCCGACAAGCCTTAAATAGTAGACAACTTACTTTGAGGTCAGCAAACGTAGATACTGCTGTTCGATTAATTGAACCATCTCGATCAAATAAACCTGTTTACTATGATCGCGCTTTTGGTGTATCTGGTCCAGTTATCTGGAATAAGCTTCCCACAAAACTTGCCAACATACAGAACCTAGCAGAGTTCAAACGAGTCTTAAAAACCAAATTGTTTAAAAAATCCCACATACAAAACGTAACTTATTTAAATTTAATTTCTTAGAAAACGTCCCTAATTTGCTTTGTTTCGGTATTCTCCTTTCTTCTATCATTATAACTCAGTGTCCTCACTATCTACTGAAAACCATATACTCATTGTCATGAAATATTCATTTTCTTTTTGTTACTTGCTATATTTACACTGTTTGCATTTTTATAATCGTTTACTTATAATACCTGAATATTAATGTTTTAAGTGCCAACATATTAACTGTCCTCAATCATATTTTCCTTTTCTTTGATTTGACAAATGTGTTTAAATGAATTCATATGTTTCATCTAAATTTTTATACCCTTAGCTCCTGGTAAATTGCTTTTTAATCTGTTGATGTACACATACACTGTTATACCCATATCTGAACCTTTTCTCTCGTGATTTATGATAACGATCATTATTTTAGATAGTTTTAATTTTGTATACATATTATGTATTATTTTCTCCTTGTTAGTTAATCTTATTAGCATAATTAATTTAGCATAAAGCGCACTTGAGGTGAAATATCACAAAACTGCGCTATATAAGTTCACTGTTATTATTATTATTAAAAAGAACTAAACCCACGACGTCTGGGTAGAAACCCGACCCATTTATCAACTAGGCTTCTAACCTATTAATCGTAAAAAAATGTAATTTTTATTATATATTACTAAACAAATATTTCATTGAATTTCAATCACACAATAACAACATACTAAAAATCACAACTGTCAGTTTCTAACTACTTGTATTTCAAGTTTGCACAGTAAACTTGAAACACCCTGTCTGAACCGTACGGTACGTGCTATAAGTTAGTTGCGTTTATCTCGCCACGGTTGAATATCTTGTTTGGTCAGAGGCGCTTAAGTTGGGACCGCAGGCGCGCCATCGCTCCGCACCTCGTCGCACCTGGAAACTGCGGTCCCAAACTTCCTCTGCTCGCTCCTTGTTGTTTGGGAACCGCAAACCAAAATGGCGGACGTTCGTCGGACATGATGGTATTGTTAAGTACAGTGCTCGAATAGTTTCACAAATAATTTACTTTTTTAATTTGTTCAAAACGGTGATTCAATGTTTAACTAAATACTCAAAATCGCACTTAATACATATCATGGCTTCCGTGGTCGAATTTCCGACTACGGATCAAAAAAGTTGGGGGTTCGGTTGCCAGCGTACGCAAAAAATTATAATTTTATCTACATGTGTTATTTTACAATTCAGATTAAAAATAATATATATTATATTTACGGAAATTTTCAGAGTGGTAGATACTCCGAGTATTGCCTCGGTGAAAAACCACCATTCAGAATAGAAACGTTTCTGTGTTTGGTGGTCAGATCTGAATAGCCAGGTACTTCCTCGCCTTCCTCTTTCTCATCTCCCGCCACTACCTTCAGCCTCGAAACATACCGCAATTGGTTATGCCATAGTTCCACTGGCTCCAGACGGTTGGGAGCATTTGAAACTTTGGGGGGAATTCATATAATTTATTTTTGCGGTATGTTTTGAAGCTGGTTGTAGTGACGGGAGACGAAAAAGATATGTAGGTTAGTAAGTACCTGACTATTCAAATCTGGTCACCAAACACAGCTCAACCCATTTCAATCAACGTTTTTATTATAATGGTGGTCTTTCATCGGGACGATACTCAGAGTTTCTACCACTCTGGAATGTGTTACAAATATACTTAAAATTATTTTTAATCCGAATTGTAAAATATCACAAGTAATTAAAAAAATTTACGACCGCTGGAATTTGAACCCGCAGCTTTTTGTTTAAAGTCGAGGATTTAATCACTCGACCGCGGAAGCCTTCATTACATTCTTTATCAAGCTTTGTTTTGGCATAGGTAGGTCAATTCATAATTTTAAAATGCAAAATAAATTGATTCTTACATTTAGTTTTCATATTTATTTTTTGGTCTCATCGAATGCCATTTTTTCACGTGGGATGGGTATTTCACCTTCCAAAGACAATTCCAATAAACTGCAAACAGATATAACAGAATGATGAACTTTACAATAAAACTGAAATCTGTTTTTGTTTCTAAAACCAGCAAAAACTCTCGACCTTAAACTAGTGTCATAAAATTTGTACAACTTTAACTGTTAGAGATTTCTAGATCAACCCAACTATTTGCAGCTCGCAAGTCGTTTTCCATCATGACCTATATAGGTTTGAAACATCCATTTATGTTTTTTTTAAAGACTGCCAAAAGTTCCAAAGTAATATTTTGTCAGGTTCTCACCTTGATGTTTTGTTCACTCAAGTTCCCTACCTATCCAACTATCTCGCTATTCGGTCTCCATATTCAACAACACTGTGTTCGAAACAATTGACAATCAAACAAGAGATTTGTGTGAAAAAACGTGTTGCTCGTTGGTTATTCGCTTGTTCGTCGGTTTTGTTGTTTTTAAAATAATATATAATAAATGTGGTTTTGTGAATTAAGAAGACTTAATCACTGAGGTATATTCGTGTTAGTCAATAATACAATTGTTTAAGAAGATTTCAAGAAGTTATATTTTCAACTTTTTCTTTCATTCCATAATCTTTCCACATCCATAATTAGACACTTTTATAAAGTAGTAAAGTTTATCGTTTTACAGTTGACTATTTTCCAAATTCATCTGAAGCTGAAAACACATTCGGTGTTTTATGGCAGCTTCGGATTCAACAAAGACAAAACGCCATATTTTTGTAATTGAATTCTCAGGCAAAGGCAGATGGTAAAACTAGTAGTAAATAAAAAATTAAACAAATTAAATAAAAAAGATTATGTGGCTGTTTGTTTTTTTAAATTTGAATTAAGGGAGGCACGCTTTTCTCAAAAATTAAAGTCAACACAAAATTTAATGCATACCTATTTAAGTTATAATTTTGTTGAAGTAAAATGTTTTTTCGTGAAGTTAAACAAACCTTGAAAAGAAGATTAAGTAAAGGAATGCGAACAATCAAAAGCTTTTCTTATTTAAAGGAACATTCAAATAGGTTTTTAATATCAAGAGGCTTTCCCTTTGTTCTCCGCTAGTCTCGTAATAAATTAGAATTATTTCAATTTCTCGCAGGGATGTTTGGATTGTCAGCTCTGGTCTAAATAACCTTTGCCTTGACGTTTATTGTGTTTGCGAGATCTTCAGCGGGAATGGGTAAAAACATAATTAGCTTTTGCTTTTGTAATACTAGTTTTGAAAAACGTGAAGAATTTAAGTTTAATTTGGAATTTAGTATACTTGAAAAAGAATATCTAAATGTTTAAATATCTACTTACGAGTACATAATTGTAATTTATATATTGTATGAAGGTTGTTTTACGAGTTTCATGTTTGTTTCAGATTTCAGTTCTGTCGTTTTTATATTCTGTACGCTGTCATTATGAAATATAACTAAAGATACAGAATTATTGCTTGATGGGTAATTATGTCAAGTTTCTTTATCCGTTGTATTTTTTGTACATGGTACATAGTTTTTAAAGCTCTAACGACTACTAAACTAACCTCATGCCAATATATATATATATTTTTAAAATAGTTAATACCACACAAGAGTCTCAACTGCTCCCAACCGTCTAGAGCCACTGAGACCATGGCACTTCCAATTGGGGTATGTTGTGATGTTGAAGGTAGTGGGGAGTGGAAGGTAATTAAGAAGAGGAGGGTTTGGAAGTACCTGGCTATTCATATCTGGTCACCAAACACAGCTAAAGACATTTCAAGCAACCTTTCGATTCTGAATGGTGGTCTTTCACCAGGGTGATACTTAGAGTATCTTCCACTCTGGAACGTGCCGCAAATTAACTTTTTTTTTATACGAATTAAATGTGTTATGGCCCATATAATTTGAATAAAATTATTGACGCCCGCCGGGTTTGAACCCGCGACCTTTGGATTTGTGGTCGAGTGTCTTACCACTTGATAATGGAGGCCGTCTCGTGATAGTTTTAAATATATGTAGTTATTTATTCTAATATAATACTTAGATTAACAAAATAATCAAAACAATCATAATAAAATAAAATCATATTATCAAATATTTTTCATAAGTAAATATGAACTTATATAAGTCATCTATCAAGCTATAATGAGCTTAATTTACTTGTAAATAACCAAAGGAATCATCCAAGCAGCCTGTATTATTAATGCATTTACTTTGTGGCCTACCATAATCATAACAATTGAAACACATAACTTCGTTTTAACACTGTCGTAATATTATCCTTACGATGGGAGGGTGCTTTCGAAATTGGTAAAAAAATATATTTAAATAAAGTTGTTAAAACAAAGTAACGTGCTTCAATTGTTATCAATAAATTTACTCATTCTCTATTATGATTATTATTATTAAACTTGAACATTTTAAAAATGTTATTGTTGGTATATTGCCCATCCCACTAGGCATACGCCTGTGTTGGGATGACAATTTACAATAATGGTTTATCTGCTACCTAGTACATGAAAAATTTGAAAATATAGTACCTAAATGATTATAAATAAATTAAACTGGGCATTTAAGGTGAGTAGTGGTTTTTTTTTAAAGGTGCATTTGTTTTTTGTATTTATAATGGAGCTGGGTAGAGAATTGACTTGCCTAATGTTGTTGTACCTAAAACTTTCTTGTCTATAAGCGATTTTATAGGCTGGGATATTAAAGGATTTTAATTTTAATTTTCAAACGTATGGATATTGTTAAATTGGTGCAGAAGGATATTTTTTGAGTATCTTTGTTTAAGTTGAGAACGTTAAGCTTTTTAAGAATCAGCACCCTAATGGCGGTAAATGTCACTTTGTAGCATTGTAATAAATAGCAATACTGCCTATAACTTATTTGTAAATTCTACGTGGGCAGTCAAGAAAATGTCTAAGGTTTCCAGTAAATAAAAAATATAAGCTGTAATCTTTTAAATTCTATAAGAAACATACTTAAATGTTAGTAAAGTGTGCATTTTGAAAACCAGCAAGGGCATTTTTGAACGTTTTACGTAAAGTTACAGTATGCATTTCATACAGAATTTAAAAGATTACAGTTAAATAATTTTATTCACTCGAAACCTTAGACATTTTCCTAACTACAAGCATAGAATATACAAATAAATCATTTGTAGTATTGTTTGTATTATAAAGCCAAAATAAATGTATTTTTGGGTGCCGACCCTTAAAATTTAAGCTCTTTCCTTAAAAGTCAGCACTCAAAAATGACAATAAACGTTACTTTCTAGCATTCTAATAAAGCAATCTTACAAATGATGTATCTGAAAATTTTCTGTAGGTAGTTAGAAAAATGTCTGAGGTTTTCAGTGAATACAATTTTACAACTGTAATCCTAAATATTCCTTGAAAAACATACTAAAATGTCAGTAAAAGGAGCAGTTTTTGAACCAGAAACGGTATTTTTTAACATTTTACCTAAAATTCTAATACGCTTTTCGTAAATAATTTAAAAGATTACTGTTTGATAACTGTATTCACTGGAAACTTCAGACATTTTTCCTAACTACCCATATAGAATTAACAAATGAATCAGTTGTACTATTGCTTCTACTAGAAATCCAAAAAATGTCTATTTTTGGGTGCTGACCCTTAAAGTAACTTTAAGGATAACTTTCCGAATTAATTTCAATCTTTTTTAATCTTGATTAATTGAATTGATTTCCCCATATGTTGTCCACACTGTGCAATGTGTTCCTTGACTCTCGTGCGTGCAGTCTAGGCAGGCCGGGCGTGGACGCGCACGTGCGGCACGACGGCGAGGCGGCCGGCGTCACGCACGTGGCCTTCCTGGTGAACGAGGGCGCGCTGGTCACCGCCACGGCCGACGACTCGCTGCACCTGTGGAACTTCAGGCAGAAGTCGCCGCAGGTCGTGCACACGCTCAAGTTCACCAGAGAAAAGTGAGTATTTGACTCGTTATCTGTTGTGTTATTTGACTCGTCTCGTGCGTGCGCTCGAGGCTGGCAGTGCGTGGACGCGCACAAGTTCACCAGAGAAAAGTGAGTATTTGACTCGTTATCTGTTGTGTTATTTGACTCGTCTCGTGCGTGCGCTCGAGGCTGGCAGTGCGTGGACGCGCACAAGTTCACCGAGTGAGTATTTGACTCGTTATCTGTTGTGTTATTTGACTCGTCTCGTGCGTGCGCTCGAGGCTGGCAGTGCGTGGACGCGCACAAGTTCACCAGAGAAAAGTGAGTATTTGACTCGTTATCTGTTGTGTTATTTGACTCGTCTCGTGCGTGCGCTCGAGGCTGGCAGTGCGTGGACGCGCACAAGTTCACCAGAGAAAAGTGAGTATTTGACTCGTTATCTGTTGTGTTATTTGACTCGTCTCGTGCGTGCGCTCGAGGCTGGCAGTGCGTGGACGCGCACAAGTTCACCAGAGAAAAGTGAGTATTTGACTCGTTATCTGTTGTGTTATTTGACTCGTCTCGTGCGTGCGCTCGAGGCTGGCAGTGCGTGGACGCGCACAAGTTCACCAGAGAAAAGTGAGTATTTGACTCGTTATCTGTTGTGTTATTTGACTCGTCTCGTGCGTGCGCTCGAGGCTGGCAGTGCGTGGACGCGCACAAGTTCACCAGAGAAAAGTGAGTATTTGACTCGTTATCTGTTATGTTATTTGACTCGTCTCGTGCGTGCGCTCGAGGCTGGCAGTGCGTGGACGCGCACAAGTTCACCAGAGAAAAGTGAGTATTTGACTCGTTATCTGTTGTGTTATTTGACTCGTCTCGTGCGTGCGCTCGAGGCTGGCAGTGCGTGGACGCGCACAAGTTCACCAGAGAAAAGTGAGTATTTGACTCGTTATCTGTTGTGTTATTTTACTCGTCTCGTGCGTGCGCTCGAGGCTGGCAGTGCGTGGACGCGCACAAGTTCACCAGAGAAAAGTGAGTATTTGACTCGTTATCTGTTGTGTTATTTGACTCGTCTCGTGCGTGCGCTCGAGGCTGGCAGTGCGTGGACGCGCACAAGTTCACCAGAGAAAAGTGAGTATTTGACTCGTTATCTGTTATGTTATTTGACTCGTCTCGTGCGTGCGCTCGAGGCTGGCAGTGCGTGGACGCGCACAAGTTCACCAGAGAAAAGTGAGTATTTGACTCGTTATCTGTTGTGTTATTTGACTCGTCTCGTGCGTGCGCTCGAGGCTGGCAGTGCGTGGACGCGCACAAGTTCACCAGAGAAAAGTGAGTATTTGACTCGTTATCTGTTGTGTTATTTGACTCGTCTCGTGCGTGCGCTCGAGGCTGGCAGTGCGTGGACGCGCACAAGTTCACCAGAGAAAAGTGAGTATTTGTCTCGTTATCTGTTGTGTTATTTGACTCGTCTCGTGCGTGCGCTCGAGGCTGGCCGTGCGTGGACGCGCACAAGTTCACCAAATAAGTTTGAATTTGAGCCGACCTTTTACACATCACAAGAGAAAGTGAGCTTTTTTCGTATTTCTATACTCTTACATGTATTTTTTTTTTTTAATTTTTGTTCGATTTTTTATACTGAATAAGTTCTAACTGCTCTTAACCGTCCAGAGCCAATAAGACTGACATCCCCAATTGGGCTATGTTGTGGGGCTGAAGGTAGTGGAGAGGGGAAGGAGATGGATAAGACGAAGGTTGGGAAGTACCTAGCTATTCGTATGCTATTTATATCTAATCACTAAACACGGCCAAAGCCATTTCAAAACAACGTTTCGATTCTGAATGGCGGTCTTTCACCAGGGCTATACTAGAGTATCTACCACTCTGGAACATGTAAGTTTAGGTGAAAGGCGTTATTCCACATTTCTTGGAAAAGAAGAAAAGAAATTTAGGCCTCAGTGAAAACATAACGGTTGACTCTTCAAACCTGTTAGCAAATTTAGCAAATACGGCTAAATCCATTTCAAGCGACGTTTTGATTTTGAATTGTGCTTTTTACCAAGGCGATACATAGAATATCTACTTCACTGGAACGTGCTGCACATACTACATATTATTTTATATGATTTATATATATATATTTTTTTTTTATATTAATACCGCACAAGAGTCTCAACTGCTCTCAACCGTCTAGAGCCAGTAAGACTATGGCATCCCCAAATAGGGTATGTTGTGAGGCTGAAGGTACTGGGGAGGGGAAAGAGATTGGGAAGAGGAAGGTTGGGAAGTATCTGGTTATTCAGATCTGGTCACCAACACGGCTTAAGCCATTTCAAGCAACGTTTCAATTCTGAATGGTGGTCTTCTACCAGGGCGATACTTAGAGTATCTACCACTCTGGAACGTGCCGCAAATATACTTTTTTATTATTTTTATATGAATTAAAATGTGTCATGACACATATTAATTGAATAAAAGTTATTGGAAAACGCCGGGTTTGAACCCGCGACCTTTGGATTCGTAGTCCAGCGTCTTACCACTCGACTATGGAGGCCGTCAATATGTTATCACACATATTAATTAAATAAGATTTATTTGCGCACGCCAGACCCACGACTTTGAGATTCGTAGTCGAGTGTCTAACCACTCGACTACGGAAGCCGTCCGATAACCAGTAGGAATAAAGATAGCTAAAATGTTTTCAATACGTCTTGAACAAAAAAACTGGCCAAAACGAAGAGGGTGTTTTCTCAGGCAGTGACCTTTTTTCGTTTTCTGTTTTTTTGACAAAGCCTTAGCTAGTATAAGTATTATTTATATCTATTTGTATGAAAAATCTTTATTTTTAAGAAGATTTAATAACGATATTTAACAGTAACCTTAAAAAAATGGTTTATTTTTTTAATGTCTAAAATAAAATAAATAAAACACATAAATTTTGTTTATAACCACTTAATTATTTAATATAACGTCTACCGGTTTCGAAAGTACCCTTTCATCGTCAGGACCATATTAAATTTTTATATTGTCCTGACGATGAAAGGGTACTTTCGGAAACCGATAGACGTTATATTAAATAATACAGTGGTTATAAACAAAATTTATGTGTTTTATTTATAAATATGGCAAGCCACAAATTAAATGCTTTTTACGAATATCTAAAAAAAAAGTTATATTGAGAACTATAATAAACGTGGTCTAAAATCCTTCAAAAAATAGAATAATGAAGAAGAATTGTTAAATGGTCCATCATACCATAAAAACCTTAATGTTCTACTTTTATTAATTTATGTGGAACGTCGGTTAAATACTCGTATCTCATATTATGATAAAGTATGTTCCAACTTTGCGTACGTTCTTGTAAGAGATACTCCTGATAGTTAACATTCCAAATTTAAACAAAAATTCCAAATGGATTTAAAAATTCTTTAGCTAGTATATTTATTTAAATTATTTATCTCAGGTTCTTTTTACGTCTTAGATGCGAGGCTTTTTGAAATTCCAAAGCCATAGAAAAGAAGCGGACGCCAGTTGATCGCTCCTAACTGACAACTTCCGTTCAAAAAGAAAGATCCGCTCTCGTTTCGTTCCCAATTTCTGTTGAAAAGATTTCTTGATAGGTAGGTACCGGAACATTCCACAATTTCTCGCTTGGAGAGGATTTTCAGAAATCCGATAGAACGGACTTCGTCGGGATTTGTAAATATGAAGACCCGGATTATGTACGACATCTTATTTCTCATAGAAACCCCGGAACCTTATCAAATGTGAGGGGTTTCTAGTGGGATTAAGAAATCGTAGAGGATAAGCTCCTTTTCATTAGATAATCCTATTTATTCACGGGGGGTATCGCGTAACGTAGATAGCTCATTATTTCATCTTTTCAACAAAGTAGCCCCGGGCTACGTATTCTGTACTTAGATATTAGATAAGAACAAATAATAATCATCCCTTACATAAACAGCTGAAACAAGTGTCATGAAATTTACCCAGCTTTTTCTGTCGTTACTAAAAGGCCAACAACTTTAACTATATTAACCTCATCATGAGCTATCGAGCTTTTCAATATCAGTATAACTTTTAAGGATGGCATCATTCCATATTCTTTGCTAATTTTTTTCGTTCAATATTTAAAAATAAATTATTTCAAAATATATTTATTTTTTCTATAAGTTACTTTGTACATTCAAGTTTACATGTAGCTAATTATTTCATTTTATTTTTTGACTTTATAAAATTTTAACTTAAATACTAATTATTAATTATTATTTTGAATTTATTGATGGGCATAATTTTGATGGTTTCCGGCAGCGCATTATAAGATTTCATTCCTTTATATAGTAAGCTATTTTGTGTGTTGGCTTTATTCTTTTCTGGTAGTCTAATTTCTTGGCATGCCCTTGTATTATATTTTTGAATATCAACATTGTAGAAAATTTTGTCAGAAATATCTGTAAACTGATCACTGCTTTAATCCGTTATCCTCATGCATTCAAGCATCCCTTTACGGGGAGGCATATTTTGAATGTACATCGATGAACATGAAAACAATTTGTTTTATTTCCGTGTTGTTGTACCTTTTAACCAAGTCTATTAAACACCATACTTTCCTATTGGGAAAATAATATACATGAAAATTGTATTACACAATATATCTGCACAAATCGACCATATAAAAAAAGATCGTCGCTGGAAAGTTATTAGGGCTTCCACGACACTTTGGTCCAAAATCAGTTTAATATCACTTTCTTTTCTGCATCGAATGCTCTGACTCTCGTTTGATTCTGAAGACTGTGGCCTTTTAGCCATCTAAAATATATTTATCACGTGAGAGAAGGCTTGACTCAAGTGATTTTTTTTAGCTTTTTGTCGCTTGAGGTAACTCAGTGAGAGTATTGAGTTACCTGACTTAACTTTTTTTTCAAAATCCAACCAGGTACTGAAGAATTATAAATTTTAATTTAAAACAAAAAAACTTTTAAAGTGCTCTTGTGTAAACTTTCCAAAATGGCGCTTCAGCCCTTTTTATTTACGGCGAGGATATAGTCATTCACAAAACCAGACGCATTAAAAAAAAAACAATGGCTTACAGTAAAACATCTCAAATGTTTTATACTTTAATCTTTAGATTTTCTAAACATTGTGCATTCCCGTCACAAACTTTAAAATACGTAGAACAAACTTTAGTTCTCTCGTGTTTATACGTAAAACACCCATCCGTCACTTTAGATTTACTGCTTTTACGTGACAAATTAAGAAAATTGTTTTGAGATTTTCAATTTAATATTTTAAAGTTCAGTGAGAAAACTTTTGTTTTCACTTCACACGTTAAACCTGTTACTTCAAAAGTTTCGAATCAGCGATTTTCATCACAATGAATATTTTCACTCGAGTTGATTGAACATTCAACGTTTTATTAACAGTCTGATGAAAAATTGTAATATCACTTTTAACACAAATGAAAAGTTGACACCAAATATCATGTTTTGGAGATAAATGAACTCAATGAACACACTTTTATCCGTTTTGTGATTTTTAAAATATTTGATCCGTAAGACAATTCGATGGATGATTTTTTTTCATTGCATTCACTGATTGATCATTATATCTTCCTTTAAATATATATTTTATGCGTTGGGTGGCCAATTTTAATGAGCAATTATTTTTGGCCTAAATTGTGCTTCAATATCGAAAGCTTTTTTTAAATTTTGATTATTAATTTTGCATACTTAATTTTCAGTTGCGAGATGAAAATCCAATATCGTATTTTTGATTGGTGGAAGTAACTGTTAAAACGGTCAGGAAAGTCTTTGAATAAATTTTTAAAAAATACGACCTTATTATGTTATTTCAGTAAAAAATCTTTTTTTATTATTTTTATTTTATTTTTTAGTATTCACTGTCTATCTCAAATACCAGTATTTTTTACTTTTTCTCAATTAAATAATGTATTTAAGTTTCTAGTCGTAAAAACGGTTTTAATTTGTATTGTTGAATGGCGCCAAGGGAATTCACTTCAGATGACGTCACATAGTTGGCAATGCAAAGCCAAATCAGAGCGTTTAGATTTATTTATCAAGAAAACAGTCAACAAATATTTGCTTATTTCTTATTAATATTCAAGGCGACACAAGACTCGAAAAACAGGGGTTTGCCCGAATTTCACATTAATATTAATCCCGATCAATCTGTAAAAATAATATCAAATTTTATCAATGGATGTACTTGGGATGTGAGTAATTTATATTGTTGATTAATAAAAACTGGCCCTTATCATCAAAATTCTAACCGTAAAACGATTTCCAGTATTTCCAAATATTTTTCAAGCAATAACATCAGCTTTGTGTACCATATATATATAAATAAGAATATGTATTAAATTTTGCGTTAAAAATGGAATAAAGTACTCCAACGCACTTAAAATGTTGACTGTGGCATTCTGCTTTGTCTCAAAAAAAAGTGTTTATAAGTGGTACAAGCGCTTTACAGAAGGCCGAGAAGATGTTAATGACGATGAGCGTCCTGGAGTTGTGGAAAAACAAATCATGGATTTTATTCTTTGATCCATTTTTTTTTAAAGTAAAAAATCGAAGAACACACAAAAACGTGACTGACCTTTCCAGTTGTCAAAAACAAACCACTAATCCAAAATGGCTGATAATTCTAACATATGTGTACCAACATAACAAAAAAAAAACGATAACCGAATGTACACAGCCCGTGAAAATTCAAAATTCACCTTTTCTTTTGAACATGCGTCGTATATATATTTATTAATTTTTTTTCATTAAAATTCTAACCTTAGGTACCAGTATGTACATAGCTTTTCTAGACCTGCTACCAAAAATTTATCCTTGTACCCCTTCTGCCCTGCACCAAAGATAACTGTTCTGTCTGGTGTTTCTGCTATTTTGCATTATTCACCGTACGACAGCCGGCTGGAATGGACGTGTACTCGGTTCATAACGTTACCACGATTTTGTTTTTTTTAACGAATTCTTATTGAAATCTTGTGTTTTCTTACATTTTGATTTCATTTATCAATAATAAAGGGTTATCGTATTTTTTCCGCGATTGAATAGAAAATTTAGAGTAATAGATACTTTAAGTATCGCCCTGGTGAAAGACCTCCATTCAGAATCGAAACAATACTTAAAATGATTTTAGCCGTGTTTGGTGACCAGATCTGAATAGCCATGTACTTCCCAACCTTTCTCTTCTCCATCTCCTTCCCCCTCCCACTACCTTCAGCCTCACAAAATACCCTAATTGGGGATGCCATAGTCTCACTGGCTCTAGACTGTTGGGAGCAGTTGGGACTCTTGTGCGGTATTAAAAAACATATATATTTATATAAAGTGAAGATTGTCAAATAAACTTCTAGATTCCTTTTTACACAAAATGAATTTCCATTCTATATTCAAATCTCGCCAAAATCAACTGTGACGAACTCCGCCAATTCGTTATTCAAAGTTCGTGCCGGCAGTATCTAAATTTTTTTTTTTAAATCACCTTCATAAACAAATTGAACCAATCTGAAAATTTCTCACGACATTCTTCGCAGATTTCAAATTTTAAAAAAAACCGCACCCAATAAACTTCGAATTTGGTATTCCATCTCGCCCGACACCTTTTCCCGTGCGGCTCATCAATTTTGCCGGTGACGTCATATCTGATACGCGATATCTGAAGGTAAGAGACGCTTCTATATTTTCTGATGGATTCATTTTATATCGCGTATTCTATTATTTCAGAGCAGAGATGAACGGAAACAATCTGTTTTCGCCCTATTTACTTACGTATGAGGAGATTCGTTTTCACGCCAAGAGAAATAAAACCATGTGTTCACCGTTAATTACCTCATAATTTACTTCATTTTTTTTAATGCTTCTACCGCACTTAAGTCCCAACTGCCCGGAGATAGGAGACTATAGTATTAATTAAATAAAAACACACGTTTTTTTAATCCACTTTATTTTTGTATAAGTCAACTAGTTTTGATTCTGCTTAATCTTCATCGAGATTTAATATTTTTAAGTCCCGATAAAGATTCAGCAGAATCGAAACTAGTTGTGTTCGATCCAGAAACTGCGACAACGCCAAATGCGCTTCAGTTTTGGACAAAACGTGTTGAATTAGAGTGGACTGTAAAACGATTATTCTTGGTGAATGATTCGATTGTATTTTGGATAAATAGAAAGGTAAATTTATGCCAGTTTGCTCACCTTGAGATATCTAGCGAGAAGGCACGGACTGTCTGCTCCGGGCGATGTAAGTTGAGTGGGCGAATCCTCCAGAGACGGATGCGAAGCGAGGCGCCGTCCCTGAAGGCACGAGCGATTGTAGACGAATAAGGTCGAATTGAGACGCGCCGCTCTTGACGTCCCGATCTTTGTGTTTGTTACCGGGTGGTGGGGGTCGTTGTCGCCGGTTGTAACATACTTTACATAGCCATACAAATAATTCGCGACAACAGAACAAACTGGTGGAGGTAGGAACTGGACAAAAGGTATCAGGTTAGGACCTATCAAATTGTTGATTTTAGGATCCAACAAGTTGACTTATACGAAAATAAAATGGATTTAAACAACGTGTGTTTTTATTTAATTAATCATGTCAATCCACAAAATGTTTGCTTATTCTGATAATTTAAGACTATAGTATCCACAATTTGTGGTATGTTGTGGGGTTGAAGAAAGCGGGAATGGAAAGGAGATAGTAAAAAAGGGGGTTGGAAAGCAGCTGGCAATTCAAATCTGGTCAATAAACACAGCTAGTTCATTTTTCAGTAACGTTTCTATTCTAAATGGTGGTTTTTCACCAGGACAATACTGAGTGTATCTACCACTCTGGAACGTGCCGCAATATACAACATAATTCACTAGTTTGTATTTTTTTAAATGAAAATAATAGGGACACTCGCGGCTTTGCGATTAGCTGAACTTACTTATTTTTTTAAATGTTGATTTATATTTTGCAATAATTTAACATTATTTAAAGAATAATTTTGTATAAGACCATGAATTTTGTTTTAATTTTTATGACCGACCGGTTTTGCTTGGCCTAAGCGTCATCAGGGTACAACATTAAACTAAACCAAAAATACGAAGTGTGCAATACATACAAATGGAGAACAAATTATAAAATAAAATAACAAAACAATAGAATAACATTTAAATTATTACAAAGGAACAGAGAGAAAGAGACAGATAATATGAATTGAAAGGCAGATAATATGAGTTTACAGGAAATATACGTAATATTGAACTACTGGACAAATTTACCTGATTATTAACAATATGAGTATTAATTTGAATGGCTTTCCTTATTTCTAGTGCTTCTAAATTATTTAATCTGACGCCATTATCATTTTTGTGAAGAATTTGAGCACCGGTCTTTTTATCGAAGTTATGATATTTATCAAAAGATGATTAGCGAATTCAGAAAAAAAAATAAAATCTTGTTAAATTACACCAATTTGTGGATTACTTGCATGTATGGATTCAACAAGACATGCGATATATTTATTTAAGATAAAAACCTACTATTTTTTGATGACTTCAAGAAACTTTTATCTATGTTGGGGGCTAACCGGATGGCTTTATATTGAACAATTTCTAAAAATATTTTGTATTATCAAGTGGCATTTGGAAGAGAAAGCCCTTCACGGCTTAATACTCAAAAAGTCAAACAATCTATCGCTACTTAGTTCATAATTACGCTCAACTTGTTCTTATTGTACGAGTATATTGTATTGTCATTATTTACTTTTTATATTTATTTTTACCATTTACTTAACTTTTTTTAATAATGTTTTTTTTACTTACTATTTATTTATTTATTTTAACAAAAATCTCATCAAAACAGTTGTCACCAAATACATTAAGAGATGAATGCTATAAATATATTGTAGATACATGCATGATGTAATAAAAGAAACTAAACATTTATTTACACCCCACATATAGACAAGGTATTATATATCCGAAGGAGTTCAAGTAGTGTATATATATGATATACTCGTATTAACGCAAATAAGATTAGCAATTAAAAACAAAGAGGTAAGAAATAAGAGAGGTTCATTCTCATACACATGTTATGAGATAATCGTAGAATTCCCATAATACTTTATTTAAACTGTTCATGCTTCTGTTATTTCTATCGTATGTCTGTATGTATTGTATCTATGAATGATATTATAAATTGGATTAATTCTGTTTTTTTTTTTCCAACAGAAATCGAATGATTTATTGTCAATAAATAAAAAATTATGCTAGGGTTGAAAATATTACATCACTTTTCCTTTACGTCGACTGTACGAAAGCAATCATTTCAATAACATGTGGCAATCGTCTATAAAAATGCTCAGCTAAAAAAAAAAAACTACCATATTTCTGAACTAGTTTCAAATATTCTACGAATTCGCCGTGAAATATGTGACGTGTTGCCTTAAAATATAGAAAAATATGGCTGTTGATGGAGAAATAACGAATGTTTATCTCCCGAACGCGTGATCTGTGCTGTAGCCCGGGGTGTAGCGATATTTCGGTACATACGAGTACTTGCTTCGTTATTCAGGTTCTACGAACTTAATAAAAATTCATGGCCTTCGCTTGAGGTTGTTTACATTTGTTGTATTTATCTTACTAAATGCCACTTAAAATCGTGTTTTCTAAAAAAACTTCTGACCTTTTTTTAATAAATGCGGAATCTAAGGTTATGGAAATTTTTACTTCATAAAATCGAGGGATGTAACTTGACTTGCTGAGAAAAAATATTAGTTGCTTTTAATCCACCCATTTCAAATATAGAATACTGTTTACTAAAATACGTTATAGGTAGGTAGGGATTTGGAAAGCTTCTTTTTTAATTTGATCATTTTTTCAACACATGCATCAGTTTAAAAAAGTTTACACTCGTGCGTAGTCGTAAGGAAATTATGTTTATTCGTATTTATTGGTATTGGTTATTAACGATGGAAAATAAATAATAGCTGTGTTTGGAAAACTGCCCTCTCAAAATAACATTGTTTTCCCTTTGAGTTTATGTTTCACATGACAAAAACAAACTTTCTTTCATGGTCAATTGAGTCGTATAGTTCCTATGTACGATAAGTCCAATATAATTCAAAATTTAAGTAAATATGAGGTTTTATTCTACCGGCTATTTACCATACTAATCAAATGTCAATAAGTTCCAAACGTACGTAAAATCTTACGAAAAGTGGGTTTTAAAATTACGATGAGTTTCAAACGGCGATAAGTCCATGGTGCCGTTTGTTCCAAACGCCGTTAAGTCCACCGCATGTCCAGATAGCCAATGAGCGCGAAGCATTTCGCTAATTCCAACATGGCCGCTTAAGCACTTGTGAGGAGTGTTATTCTTTTAAAGTGTCTATCGTTTTATACATTTCTACAGCTAAATAATGTCCGTTCTTACCAAAAATGTCATTCAAGTGACTGGAAATACATCAAGGAAACGAGTACTCAATAAGGAATCTTGGAAAAAGAATGTGGATAGCCGTAAAAGCTAATGAAAAATCTGCTATTTTGAATGGATTTGTATATCGAATGTCCGTCATTACTGGGTGCTCCAAAAACTTCGCTCGTTTGTTTTTTAATTATTTTTTAATTTTATTCGTTTTTTTTCACAATTGTTCTTATTGTCTATTTTTTTTTAAATACCTGGGCGAGAAATAAAATTTCAATTTTTAAATTTATTTAAAAAATTGAATTACGTAGGTATGGTTTTTCATAATTTTAGTAAAATTAATTGACGTTTATTTATTTTTTGAGAAAAAACATTTTTTTATTATTAAATCTGTGGATATGAATATAAAGCAAACATGCGTTTACCTATTTAATCATAAAACCATCATTTAAAAAAAACTTATTACAGAAAAAATTCTAGGTACGCTCCGACAAAACTTGCTCATTTCTCCGTTGTGCGAGCATAAAACGAAGACCTTTTAAATGTGACACCTTTAAAATAGTAGATTTGATGGATATCCGTACAATTTTTATTTGAAAAATGAAAAAATTATGAAGACAACTATATCATAAAATATTGTCATCTTGATAAATGCAAGCGCTGGCGTCCCAAAAAACAGTTGGAATTAAAACAAGGGGCTTAAGTGTTAAACACACTCTACCGCAAAGAGAACAATAGTTTGAGAATTTATTGTGATGTCTCCATTCTTTTTTTATATGACATTTTGTTTTTATAATTTGGTTTTGTCAACTTCTTAAGGATGAAAATAAAAAGAATTTGTAAACACTAGTTTATTCCCATTTAATTTTTCTTTTGTAAATAAAAAAAAAAAATAGAATCATTAAATATTTTCGTTTCTTATTCCTCGGTTTAAAATGTATGTAATTTTTTTTTAAGCAAAGACTTTTATTTTTGTTTTGATTTAACTAGCAAATCGATAAACCTTTTTGTGTATTTTTTAAAAAGAACAATAGTTTGAGAATTTATTGAAATGAATACAGAATTTTTGCAATTATAAAATATCTCTATTTCCTTTTATTTTATATATTTTTGTCATATAATTTGGTTTGGTCAACTTTTTAAATATGAAAATTTTTGTAAACACTAGTTTATTCCCATTTAATTTTTCTTGGTAAATAATAAAAAAGAAACATTTAATATTTTCGTTTTGATTAAATCTTTTTTTTTGAGACCCTATACTTATCTACCACGTGTCGACCGTATTGAGAAACAAACACCGATAAGTCACGACTGGTGAGTTCCAATATACGTTGAATTTGACAGTTGGTTTCAAATGCCGATAAGTCCATTCTTATTTGCGTAATTACTCCTAAACTATTAAGAAATGAAATGCTTTATTTTATTATAAACATCCGTAGTCCAATAATAAAGCACACCAAATGCAATAAATATTAGGTTATAATGAATAAATGTCATAATTGAAAAAAAATGGTTTGCCAACATTTCACCAAAGTGGACTTACCGTAGATAGGAACTATACGACTCAATTGATCTTGAGATAAAATGGCATTTTTCTTAGACCCGGAAATCGCAGGTTCAACTCGCATCAATTCCCAAAGGAAATATATCTCATTTTATTATCAATTGACGGCCTCCATGGTTGAGTGGTAAGACGCTCGACTACGAATCCAAAGGTTGCGGGCTTAAACCCGGCGTGCGCCAATAACTTTTATTTAATTAATATGTGTCATAACACATTTAATTCATATAAAAATAATAACACGTATATTTGCGGCACGTTCCAGAGTGGTAGATACTCTAAGTATCGCCCTGGTGAAAGACCACCATTCAGAATTGAAACGTTGCTTGAAATGGCTGTGTGACCAGATCTGAATAGCCAGGTACTTCCAGACCTTCATCTTTCCAATTTCGTTCCTCTCCCCACTACCTTCCGCCTCACAACATACCCTATTTGGGGATGCCATAGTCTCACTGGCTCTAGACGGTTGGGTGCAGTTGAGACTCTTGTGTGGTATTCATATAAAAAATAAAAAAAATTATAAAGTGTAAAATCATTCGGCTTACTCAGCTTGAATTCTTGAACGTTAAGCTCTCGCGTTATGAAATCTGTACAGCTTTTTCTGTGTAAATTTTATAGGCCAACGCAACTATTTTCAGCTTAAACGTTATTTATATCATAAGCTATGGAGATTCGAAATATCATCTGGGCTGTCAACAAATATAAGACTGCAGCTTATTATCTGTGCCATATTTTCAATTCAAAACTAGACCTGCTTAGAGGCCCTTAAACTAAATCGATTTGACGTTTTACAAAATCTTTACTTTTTCGTATTTCCCCTTCCATATCTTATTTTTCCACACAACATTCTCTGATCGGATTGCCATGGCCTCCCTAGACTTTCGGACAGTAAGACTCGTTTGATGTGTCTTAATAAAACTATTTTACCTCATATGACCTTAAATAGATTTTTTTTACTGTTACCTATACCGTCACTATGTTCAACATTTACGTACTGTTCTATGTTAAATGCACTCATTTTATGATACCGCCAACCCGAAATCAACGAAATTTATTACCATTAATGCCGGGACAATAATGGTTGGCATTACATAAATTTATGCTCTTGTTTTTATTATCATTATTTGTACTACAAATGACAAACGTAAATTGAAATAAGCTGTCGACCGTAAAGTACCCGTTTGCAAATGACAGCATCAAACCCAAACATTATTTTCCATGACACTATTATTTGTTCAAACAAGAATACATTGAGGACACATTTTTAAAGCAGTGTCAAAATGCACATTCTAATTAAAATCTTAATTTATAATCGTTGTACTCCGGTTTGACAAGTTTCACATATATAGGTATTTAGAGTGTTAATCTAAATACCTATATATTTATCTTTTAATCCAAAAGTTTGTTGCAGCAATGGTCTCGACATATTTTTTATTATTTTGACTTTTATCGAGAATGTCTTCAATTTGAAAAATTTACAAATAAGCTAATTCACTGTCGTCTTACTGGAGAAATTATTCCGATTCAGCTTCCAGTAGGAATTTAATGGCATTTAAGTTTATCACGACAGAGAAATTTCTTCGAAAAACTATTTTTTTCTTCAATAAGTTCCATGTAAAATATTTGGCTTTTAACATTTTGATAGTAGTAATGTACTATCAAAATGTTATATGTAGATAATAATAATGTACTGATTTTTATCAGAGTGAATAAATTCCTCGGTCTTAATTAGGTCGCAATCTTCTAAATCATTGTAGTTCGTAATTATTCTTAATATTCAACTTTTCGTATATGGATTGCGGCAGGTTTCAAGATGTGTCATTCATAATTCGATTTCACAAAATTGGGGATAAACCATGTTATTCCCCTACGTCTTTCAACAGATGTTCAGTGCTAGAAAACCTTCAGATACTCAAACATGTTTGTATCTCTTCACTTATTATGATTACGAACTTAATAACATGCCATTAACAAAAAACAGGAAAATAATCGTAAAAAAAATAATTAAAACGTCAATAAAAAACCTTTGGTCACATCATATATCGTCGCCAGAAAGGCAAAACGGATGAAGCGCCATTTTGGGAGGTTTACACCAGAGCACTTTAAACCTTTTTTGTTTTACAATAAAATTTATAAGTGTTCGATTTTGAAAAAAAAAGTTAACTCAGGTAACTCAATGCTCTCGCTGAGTTACCTGAAGCGACAAAAGCTAAAAAAAAGTCCCAAACTTGTATCGCTTGAGTGGAGCCTTCTCCCAAATGGTAAATATATTTTAGATGGCTGAAACAAGAGTCAGAACATTCGATACAGAAAAAAAACTGATAAAAACTGCATATTTGACTCATTTTTGACCAAAGTGTCGTTTAAACCCTCTTGCCTTTCCAGCGACGATGTGCCTACGGTCACATGGCATTTTTTTTTCATTTTGAAAATCCAATTTGTTTTTCACCACAGTATTTTTAAGACCCAACACCCCTCCTAATTTCGAGGGTCTTTATTTTTAAGGGTGTATTTTATGTTTCATTGACAGTCGTAAAAGCGTACAGCTTGCAATAAAACACATTTACAGCTTCTTGCAATGTATAGATTTAGATTCCTCTGCGCTCGTATTTCTTCAGAGAGTCACCGCCGTTGTGTGCTGAGAAAACAAAAGGAAATGCTTCTATTTCCGCAGGAAGTTCAGTTCTCTGACTCAAAACCATCGCCGTTACTCTTGCAGCGCTCCATAGAAACTCGATGACGTTATCTGAAACTTGAAACGATGAAAGATACTACGACGATAGAACGGGAGACAGGAATTCTGCTACATTGGTCAGCGGAGAACTATTAAAGACGGAATTATTGCAGTATATTTCATATAAAAAAGTTCCCTGTCTTTCATAATGCTCGTACTATGCCAATAACAGTGCTGATTTTTCTGAAATAAACCTTTGTTTTTGGTATTCGTATTTATTATAAAGAGATTCAAGAGTCTAGTGCAGCTTCCCCACTATCTGAAAATCGTTTTTTTTTTTCTATCATAGCCCTTTTGTTGACGTACAAATTCACCAAGAACTGATGTTGTTTGGTATAGAAATGAACACGAGAAATGCTAGACCTTCAAAATTACCAAAATTTTAAAGCTTTTCTGCACATGTGAATAGATCTGCTCGTATTGTCACGAATTTACTAAACGTAAACTACGTATCTGCTATTTGCAAGTTCAAACCATATACTAGATAGCGGTTATTATTTAACATATGTGTGTACTTTTTCCAGTTTTCCTTTAATTTATTCATCCCTCATTTGAGTAAAAATATGATAGCTTTAATTCTGTAAAGGACATGATGATGAAATGAGATTTATCTCTCCCACTTATTCTATCACTTTTATATTTATATTAAATTTATTTGCGTGTAGGCATTATGCCATCTACCTAGTTTCGTGTATTGCTGCTCGTAATTGCTTGATTTGTGAGAAATAGTTAGGACGCCGGTGAATTTCTCTTCACTGTATATTTAATGTTATGTAGAACTAAGGAACTATAATAAATAAATGTACTAGTTAATTGACAAATGATAGTCTTTGAGGTTAGGTAGATCACGTTTATTTACGAATTTAAAGCACGCTGACGTAAGTAATTAGAAAACAAGAGGTGTTTTCCGTCACGAAGGGTAAACCGAAGTGTCAGCGGACAAATTCATTCTTTCTCGCTAAAAACATCTTTCCCGCGGGCTTCCTCTGCTATGCTGTTAGGTGCGTTTCATTGCTGACCATGTTTATAATATTATAATACGCCTAAATAGGAGTTATAATTGTTTTTTATTAGTTTCTGTATCTGTGTTTTCTTCTCAATAAAAAAAGAAGTTAAATTTGCCTTGTCATCTTGGAATTCGTTTATTTCATCGTTGCATCATTTCACCCTCCTTCTTCGTTTACATAATGAAAGTAAGTACACCCCAAGTTAGAGATATCTTCACACAATGCTGTCAAGATACCATTAAATGACAGGCGGCGGTTATGGATGGAGATACGAATCAAATTGACACAGTCTAGTTATTACCGTTTCTGGGAGGAAATTTGCTCGCTTATTGAGGGGGGATCGATAACCAGATATGGCCACACGTGCTGAGGTAGACTGCCTGTACCGTATTCCGCTACTTCCTGTCAGTTTATGATCATAATACTAGCATCGCATTGTAAGCTAACATTTTTTCTTACGTGCGATTGAATTTTTCGTGAAAAATATTTTTTGTGAAATTTATTTACACAAAGTGCACCGACGTATTTTTCCGATGGAAAATAAAGCAATTACGATTTATGTATTTCTGAATTCATAATACGACCTGTGGTTGCTAAACGGTATCGAGTGACTGTTTTTTTCAAAACACATTTACTTTTTAGGTACCTATTTCACAAATGACAAATATGGAAAGAAATAATTGTCTAATTTTTATTATACTATTTTGTGTTAATAGTTTGGGTTTATAATTAGGAGAACATTGATTATTTATGAAACTGATTAAAAAATCGGTTTCTTCCGAGTTTCAATGATCATTTTTCTTATTATTTCGATAGTCAATTGAATATATGGAACATTGCAATATGGAGTCTTTTATCATTTTTGACAGTTAAATGGATATACGAGTATGGCAATGCTCTATTGGGCATGATGGACAACCGCTATCAGCTGAGAATAAATCGCGTTAATTTAGACATGTCTAAGATAGAAGCTGTTCACCGTTCGTTTTTTTTTGTTTATTGCTTATACATATTATATTATTGCTTATATTTTACCTTAATGTTTGGATATTGCACCTTTTCAATGAGGTACTATAAATAAATTCAACATTTTAGTCCGTGCACTTTAACCCTTATTGTGCGGGCCAGATTTGCGCTAATTGTTCCCCAGAAACGGCGTGATTTTTCAGAGATGCATCTTATTTACGCACAATTTAATAACACTGCAATCTGATCATTTTTAGTAAAAAATTAAAATGCGCAATACGACCATTTATTTAACGTATACGTTATAAAAATAATAATGGCAAAATTATCAGTGGTTAATTAAAAAATAAATAAATAAACTTGAATTTACCTCAAAAATGCAACTTTCCCATAAATAATCACTAACATAATGGTAAAGGTAGGGTTTATTGTAAAACTTAACAAGTCTATTATCATAAATGTACTTTTTCACATATTATTAAATCATAAAAACTTTATTTTATTGCACTTTATTTACTTTAAAAATATTTTTTGTGGGACACTAAAATAAGTCGTCCCTTTTACACACACATTCACATTGCGCTGCGTCGGCATTGAACTGGGTGACCACACATTAGTTGAATGGGGCCAGGCGTATAGTATTTGTTAAAAATTTAGAATCGTGATATATTTTAAAAAGATACTGCTTTATCCGAAGCCTTCCTTTGAATAAAACTAACGACTCTTCTATACACGAATTTTTAAGTTAATAAAAATACTTTTCAAAGTTTTTACACACTAAATCTAGAAAGTTTCTTAATTTATATGTGGTATCGTTTTTTGCTTACTTTTTGGTGTCTGAGAAATGGAGCATACTTAGTATAGACCTGTAGCGATCCCGAGACATCAATCTCTTCAAAAATTGTCGATGCGATTAATTTATCAGTTGTCTAGTATTGACTTATTTGGCCTTTTTACTCTGAACCATCAGCATAGTTAATGGAATAAATACGTATAATTCATCTACAATAACATTCTTCCATTTATACATGCGAGACTGGGAATGGTTTATTGGTCTTGACTTGCTCATAATACCAATTGGTTTCATCCACAACTCCGCTTACGATATCACGACTGAGAAATAGTTCAAAGAAGTTAATTTCCCGGCTTTCTTCATTCAGTTCCCAATTTCGTTATCCAGATTGTTGGTTGAATTCGTGCACAACAGAACAAAAGCGGCTACCATCAATCCATTCAGGTGAAAAAATCTGTGCATTTATTTCTGCCGTGGTATTAACTTCGAAGACATCGGAATCCTCAATTTCGGCATCACTTATTTGTGAAGGATCATCTGTAACCTCTATATTGTTCACTCTATACTCATCATCGTCACACATAGAAAAATCTTTTAAGCGATCCATTTTTTAAACGATAATGTTGTTAACATAAACAATGATACAAGTAATAAAGTTCACAAAAATAAACACGACCAATCCAATAAATTATAAATGTTAATAAACATAAAATAAAGTCAAGTTGTAAACAATCTCCAGTTACTGGCGCCCCGAAACGATAACCAAACAATGCGTACCCGAAAAAGGAAACAAACACACACCAAATACGTGTACCGACAGGCGAGCGCGGCGTGACCTATACACACTCAAGTTCAAACGCAACTGTGTGTGTGGCGTTTCTTCCGACGACAGATTTCTGTGAGATGCGTGTTGAAAACATCGCTCATAATTTAAAAATCCTCGAGTAAAAGTGATGATTTATAATTTTAATATGGTAGACAAAGCATCAAGCTCATGAAATAACATTTTTACTTTGGCCTTTACTCGGCAAATAAACGTTAGAAATAAAGATTAAAGTGATCCACGCTCCTTGGCTACGAATGTAGCCAGCCGTCAGCTAGGCCCGAAAATTCCTGGCTACATATGTAGCCAGCCGCACAATGCGGGTTAACTTGTAACATTGAATTTAAATTATATCGCATATTTAATTCGGATGCCAAAGATTATGTATGGTTTCATCGTGCAGCAGTGTCAAATATGACGATTAAGTTAGCTTTTGAATCCTGCATTCGTAAGTAAACCTCTCTCGTTGCGTGCGAGAACACATTGTTTTCTTTGAATCACCCCAAGCTACTATCTACTCGCCGCTTAGCGCAAAACTTGCAAATATTTGATTGACAAAGTACGTAGAGCCCTTACCTCGTTTCAGACATTGACAAATGCGGATGATCCCTCAAAATACCCCGGAAAAACTTGGTCCATTTATTTTTTAAATGATGGCCATTAAAATGACATTTTGAAAATTGACATTGCCTTCGAAGTGGTAGCAGATATAAAAAAGTGGTCAACTCATCTGTCTTTGATTCGAGAAGTTGCGGGTTCGAATCTCATGCTATGTGTAAACGCGTGAGTGGAATATGGGCTCACCCAAAGATGTGAATTGACATGTGGCAGAGGAATACACTTGAATGTACAGATGGGTACAGCGTCTCCAAGCTTGTACCCAGGCAGTCTGGATTCTACCCACATAAAGACCAGAACCCACGATACTATTGTTCATATATTGATACGATTATTATACCTATTCGTGCTACAAGTGTAATTACCTAAATGAACCCCTCAATATTCATACGAGTTTTATTTTCACGTTTATACAATTATTAAAATCATCCGAAGCGCAGAAGTATTTGCAGTATACCAAATCTCATTATTCAAAATCATTGATGGATAGTTAGACAGCCCCCACCTGGCAAGTATGATTATTTATCACGTACCCGATAAATACAATGCGAGTCGCAATGCTCCATTTCATGTATTGGCTTCTCGCACTAATTTTATGTATAATTCTTGTATACAGAGATTGCATCGTGCGTTAAATGAAATTAGCTCTGTTGAAATATTTAATGTTAATACCATTGCTTCGTTTAAAAAGCATATACGTATGAAACTGTTAGATATTCAATAATACTTAACTGATCAGTTAAGGCTTATTGCAAACTAATTTATCACTTTTAAACTCAATTAATCGTTTTTTAGATTTATGTTCTTTCTACAATATTTTGTACATCATTGTATATTAAAGCCCCATGTGCGTCTTAATAAATAAATAGTACGATATTTTTAATAAAAAATGGATAACTTTTATAGCGCCGTTTTTGTGGGAAAATCACCTCGAGGGCGCTTTAAAAAGCTTTATAAGCTTTAAAGAACTTATTAAAATAGCATTACTACTGTAGTAAGGAACATTAATTTCCGTTGCTTTTTACCATCTGCTTATGCAGTTATGTCCTCTACAACGCAAGTGAACTCCTAGCGAGGAGGACAGTGTACATCATTTTGTACATTGTCCTAAAAAGTAAATAAAAATTGCGCATGTCTATAAAAAGACGCACATCTTTACTAGTATTTCTACTTTTATTCTTAAGTTTTCTTTCAGCCATTTGTTTTTTTTTTCGTGTAGCAGTCTAGGTTTTTTACTGTTTGCCGATTATAAATCTCTTCACAGGCTTCCAGGATGTTACTTTTCATTATTTATATCGCTGTTCTTAGCGTTATTTTAGTGAATTTACATGTATTTTCATTCCTCCTACATAATTTTCATACAAAAAAAGAGCGATAAAGCTCATCCCCCAATAATTCCTTTGATTTTTCACGTTCTTAAAACCTAACTACTTTCTGCCTCGTTTAGAAAGTTTTCTTTTGAAGGATATATTGAACGAATTACCTTTATATTGCTAATTAAATATACTGTTTATTTCAACTTCACAATATTTTTTTACTAGTAATACAAAGTGGCATTAAAACTGTTATTTAATGAACCGAACTCTGAAAATTTCATTAGGTTTTTTTGTTATTTTAAGTTTGTTTGATTTCATTCCAAATTTAAATTTATTTTCACATTAAACTTTCTTCTCTTGAAAATAATAAATCTTCACAAATTAGCTCTTCTTTCGTACTCTCGTGCCGATTTTTTATTATACATTACAAACATTTCAAGGTCCCTGTTGCCAGGTTCTCGTTCTAGCTTATGTTCTTTGAACAGCCTTAATTTGTTTACTCGTATAGAAAACCGTCACATAATGGTTTTTTATTTAAGTTTTTTCAGCGTGTGACAGTTATCGATTTAACGTGTGGGAGTTGACGGAAAGGCAAATAATTCGTGTTTTTTTTACCAACGAAAACAAAAAAAAAACGCTCTTTGATTCATTTACCTTTGATGTATATATGTATATGAAGTATTTGTTCATGTACTGCTTAAAAAACAAAAAATGCTCGAACAAAAACACGTAATACTGAATATAGAGCTTAAATATTTAAAACGCTAATCTTTCTCTGGCGACTCCTGCCAGTAATACAACAATCTCGCTATAAAGCAGAAATCTTTTTGGATGAAGCCCTAAAAATTCTCGAAAAGTATGCGCTGGCATCATGAAATTTGCACAACTCTATGAAATGTCTAGATCAGCGCAACTATTTTCAGCTCGAAACTAATTTTTGCTATTACAAACTTTTGTGCTTTTAAATAAATATTTATATATTAAAAAGTAAAAACGTTGTCAAATGGTTTATTTCAATCGGTTAATAAATAAATAAATTAATAAAATAATCTCGAGAAAATAATTATATTTGCGAAGCTGCATAGTATAACTAAAACTTACATAAATACATTTCAATTTACTCTGAAGATTGTCACTCTATTTTACACGTTTGACTAATTTTTGTATGTTATTTTTGTTTCAGAATCACTTGCCTACACCTACCCTTGCAGTCTAAGTGGCTGCACGTGGGCACAGAGCGGGGCAACGTGCACGTGGTGCACATAGAAACCTTCGTGCTCAGTGGGTACATCATCAACTGGAACAAAGCCATTGAACCGTGAGTACACCCCTCTTTATACTAGAACCTTTTTACGGCTATAGGGATACCTTAATAACATGTACGTTCTATATAGAGTAGGGGCGTCCAAAGCCTTTTGCAAATTCGAAAACATTAAGGGTCTCAAAAGTTGCGCATTTGAATACTGATAACGTAAAGCATATTTCTTACAGGGCATATTTTTAAATTCCGAATAAAAAATATATAAATTATTATTCACGCATAATGCATGAACATATTCATATTTGCAACGTATCTAGCATTTTATTCAACCGGTTCTTACTTAAATTGTATTTGCTATAGTATTTACTAGCGTTGTGACCGCTCCGTAAGAACTACTTCAAAGAATTACTTCCTTTGGCGACAGTTCCAACATCCTTCATTGTTAATTAAAAAAATACTTCAATTGAAGTTGGTAGTTCCCTTGTAGTTCCGCTCGCACGATCTATGCTCATTTGTGGTTTACTTCGAAACTTTAATTTTAGTTCTTCGTTCGTTCGCACAAATGAAGTATCGCACCATCCACAGTTCAATTTTAGTTCACTTCGAAACTTCAATTTTAGTTCTTCGTTCGTTCGCACGATTGTAGTATCGCACTATCCACAGTTCGACGTGTTTTGGTGTGTTTTATTTGTTCATGATTTTATACGGGACTATTGTTGTGATATTTTTTGGTGAACTTTGGTGATAATGGCTTTTAATTTTCTAATAGAATTACAAACTTTGATTTCTTTGCTTGTTTAGTCTGGCGTGGGACACTGTTTTTTTCGAGTGTTGTTTTGATCATAATATAATATTTTTTTTTTTTTTTGAATAATTGTTATACTTTTAAGTTTCCCTCCTAGATATAGTATAATTCGCAACCCACTTACGGCCGCTTCAAACGGGTTCATATAAAGCTTAGGCTGACGTTAATTCAGAATTTCAGCGGTACTTCAATTGAAGGGTTCACCGTGAAAGGTCCATTTTAAAGAACTAGCAGTTCCTGAAGCGTTCCTAAAATTTTTGAAGTTTTTCCCAACGCTAGTATTTACAGTAAATTGAAATGAGTTTCATGAACAAAACTGTAACTTTTGACCGTAGCTGGCGATCACAGAAGCTTTTCTCCACTGTGATCAGAGATGTAAATAGATATGGAAAAAGACATCAAATTACTGAAACATGACTATCATACTTATCTTAGGTGAATTAAATCTGTTATTATTTCATGTTTTTTCAAAATAATTATTCAAGCCTCGGAACCGGACCAAAAGTAGGTTACCTTCTATTGATTAAAAATGAAAGAATTCAAACAGTATTCCGCAACATTTGAGACCCCTTAGAGAACCATATCTGAAAAAAATCCTCCATACATTAACGAACAAGCCTATTGTACGCTGTGTTTTGACGATGGAGATAATAATCCACAAAGAGCTTTTTATATTTTTACCTGCAAAATACGTACTAGTATTTGATAACCAGGGAAAGCGCTCGCTACCGAAGCCTCCGCGATAGCATGGAGCTTTTTATTTGTTTTCGCTCTAGACTACTCTACTTTTACCGACTTTAAGGTTCTACAATTTACATACTCTGCAATACACGCTGGTTTTCACGTTTAGGATAATGGCCTGATCCTTTATCGGAAACTGAAATTCATTTTTATGTAGAACAGGAAATGAAATTTCCGTATGATATCTCTGGAACTTTTGATGCTAAGCACTAAAGTATTGTTATATTTATTAAACAATTTAAATATTTAAAATATTTCAAAAACACACGAAAAGGAAATAAGATTTAGTGTCACACCAAGTTATGTTATAATTTAAATAATATCACAATGGAGCGCTAAGCCTTTAAATGATAATAAAAAATATATAAACTGTAGGTATTCTTCAACTATCACTATTATTTATGAAATGTGATTTCTTGTTTTGTATGTTTAATAACTCCAGTAACACGTATTCAAAGCTGTAATCATGAATTAATACACTTAAAAGCAGTACCTAACTGACACAGAACTTGATTCCGTCAATCATCACGTGTTGTTTTAGAGTTAAATTCTAGTCAACTGGTTCTAATGAAACCCGAAGAAAAGAAAATTGCATCTAAATTTCAATCAAATTTTGCCTTCATAAAAATGACCACGGTATATTTTTTTGTGGGTGAGTAACGACACTTTGAAATATTTCTTCCGCCGGTTTTGTGTATCACGGGGTAACATAATATGGCAGAAGTCAAGGCCTGAGGCGGAACGCAATCTAATTTACATGCAAATCATACGTTTTATTGCCCTCGGCGGAACAAATGCCGACGTTTTGATTTACAAACAATATCATTTCATACCTGTTTCCCTGAATTTAAATGGGAGAACTGCCTACCCAGGGAAATTGTATCGACGTTTCATCATTGACTCTTTTATGCGTAAGTTTTTTCACAACTGTTGGTTTTTATTTTCCTTAGTACCAGCTTTTGATTAGTTCGTAACCTTCAAGTTGTTTGACTCTCGACAAATAACTCAATAGGCATAAACTTATCGATATAGTATAAAACTCTGGAAACTGTTTGCTTTTTGGTTGCCAGCTGCCTAAGCATTCTTAAGTTCAGCTCAGATCTGATCCGCCTAAATCTGATGTTAAATAAAAAATATTGATAAAAAACGTGAATTAAACAAAATGCTTTACTTATCATTATAAGAAAATTCACGAAGAAAGTAGTTTTTTTTAAACGATAGACAAACATTCCTGAACCACGAAAAACCTGTCAATATTTGAAAAAACTCCTACTGCCATCATTATAATCGGAAGATGTTGCTTGTGCAATTATGGAGGACCTAGCTAGCAGAGGAATTGAACCCCCGACACCCGGATGGGAATCCGACGTGTTCTTCCACTCAGCTACTAACCGGCCAAATTTACCAGTCAGT
This sequence comes from Drusus annulatus, assembly GCA_022651775.1. Classification (NCBI taxonomy): domain Eukaryota; kingdom Metazoa; phylum Arthropoda; class Insecta; order Trichoptera; family Limnephilidae; genus Drusus; species Drusus annulatus. The sequence continues at coordinate 2,979,913 of JAGWCC010000153.1, read as the reverse complement.
TTTATTTAAATGTTTTGTTTTTATTTAAATTTCATTTCTAAATCGAATCTTTTTCGTAAAGTTCTGTAAGCCGTAAATTATTTGTTGGATAGTCAAAAGTAAGATAAAATGAGAACTGACAAAACCTTAACTGAATGATGCCAAAACTCAAAACAAATTCAAAACACTGCCATTAACATTGTGTCGAGTTTAATTGCGAGCTTTATGTTTTGGAGCTTTAAATTAAATGCTTAAGTCTTTTTTTTACTTGATAATTTGAAAATACTGTAATTTTTTTAACCTTTATCAAATCTTGTCAAATAACTATCTTGTCATTAATAGCGTACCCGAAAACACTAATCTCAAACATATTTTTATTTTTATACTTGATTTTGACTTAACCTTTTAATACAAAGCACCAAAGAATTGTTAACATGGTTTTATTTAAGGGTCACCACCCAAAAATAGAAGTTTTTTGGCTTTTCACTACAAGCAATACTACAAATAATTCATCTGTTAATTTTATACGGCTAGTTAAAAAAAAATGTCTGAGATTTCCAGTGAATGCAATTCTTAAACAGTAATCTTTTAAATTCTTCATAAAAAGCATTCTAGAATTCTAGGTGAAACGTTGGAAAAATACTTCCCTGGTTTCAAAATTGCACTTTTTACTGATATTTTTCATAGAATTTAAAGGATTACAGTTGTAAAATTGTAATCACTGGAAACCTCAGACATTTTATTTGCTACCCATAAAAAATTTACAGATACATTGTATGTAAAATTGCTTGAAGTAACAATATATGGAGGGATAGCTAATTTGTTTTACCCAACCCATCCGAAATTGTAATAAATCACTTTTTCCGAGTTTTTACATCGTACACCATGAGAGAGAAAGAGACAACAAATTTCTTGGAACGCTTCTATATACTGTCGTAATGATCTTAAGCTGGCTATTTTCGCTGGTTAACGGCGGGACTCGGCCCACATTTTTTAGTTTGCCACTAAACTTGACACAACTAAACGGTTTTTTAGGTTAGATGCTATATTTTTGTTGACAAAAATACTGTGAAAAGTGGCTATACGAATACACAAAAACATTATGTCGATATGTGAAATGAATGGATGTATAAATACCGTAGCCTTAGTCTTAGCCACGCCCATTTGCGCCGAGTCATGTTAAAATCATCAAAAACAAGTCCAAAACTGACTACTCTGCCTTGGCTTGGGCTACCTCCTGTATACTCTAAGGTAAAATTACTTGTTTTAGAAATCTAGAAAGTAACGTTTATTGTCATTCTTGAGTGCAGACCCATAAGTATTATATTTACTCTAATTTCGTTAAAACAACGTTTGTTGGTTTCAACTACTATTTTATTATCATTATGAGTTTTTTAGAATCATTTGAGTTATTTTAAAACTAATGAAATCTCTTAGAATCATCCCATATTAACGTTATATTAATGTCGTTACATTTTTGTATGTTTTTAATTAAAACCCAAGCGCTTTCGCATTTCAAAACTTTGTAGGTACAAGACAAATAATATGATAAAATCATACTGTAGCCTGCCAGTAAAAACAGTCCCTAATTGAATTCAAAGCTTATATCTGTAGGAACGAGTATATACACAGCCAGGCTTCTTATTAAAATGTAAATGTGTTCTGTTATTGTTATTATTACCTCCGGCTAAATGAGTGGTGTTGTTTCGATTTGCAAAACAAACTTTTTACTGCTCCATCCCCTGGGATTATGGGCGCTTTACATAATCTGAACATACATACTAGCCCATTAAAAAAGTCTACTTTACCTACATCACGTACGTGGCACGGTTTGATAATGACTCATAAAAGAGATTAATTATAAATAAAAATATTGATTCAGTAAACTTGATTATTTAAAAATAAGTGGAGTTCTAGCTAAGTAAAAGCTAACCTCAAAAACTATGAATAAAAAACTAACCTCAAAAACATTTTTAAAAAGTCTTAAAAAATGCCTCACCCTCTAAAAATGGCCCTAAACATCACTTTATGCCTTTCTAATACAAGCAATACTGCACATGATTGATCCAAAAATTCTAAATGGGCAGTTAGGAAAATATCTAAGGTTTCCAGGGAATAAAAATTCAAGGCTGAAATCTTTTAAATTATTCGGTAAAAGTTGCAGTTTAAAAACCAGCGCAGCCATTTTCGAACGTTTTACCTAAATTTCCAGTATACAGTTCATGAATAATTTAAAATATTGCTGTTTAAAAATTCTATTCACTGGAAACCTTAGACATTTGGCTTACTGCCCGTATAAAAAAAAAAGATAAATCTTTTGTAGTATTTCTTGTATTTGAAAGCCAAAGAGTGTTTATTTTCGGGTGCTGACCCTTAATTTGAAAATGAATTATCTCTCATTTTGTACTTGAATTACTTGGTTTGAAAGAGTATTAACTTTGCACAAAATAAAATTAAAACCTCATACATACATACGCCCAGACGTTATAAATTATTTATATTTCACTTAGTTATAAGTGAATTAGTATTATAATATTATAATATAAAGATAAGATTTTTTATTCACCCTAGTGTAGGGTAGGTGTAAGAACTATAAAGGCCTTCATACAGCCTTGGATTGAGGATGGCTGTTTTAATTGGTGTAGAATAAAAGCAATTTACGAGTACATATTTTTTCTTCTTAGTTACCCAAAGTCCTATTTTCAAGTGTTGATTAAAATTTTAAAACAACTTAAGTCTTTCCTTTTCAAAATATTAACGAAAAGAAAAAAGTTCTTGATAAAGTACCTACTCTTTCCTCGATAATCGCTCTAGTAAACCGTTTGAACATAAAAGATATTTTTATTGCAGAATTTTTTTATAAGTAAATGCCCTCATAATTTATTCCGTCGTTTATAGACGGCGGCTACGAAATTATTCATAGTGTAAACTCGTTGTCTTGGAAATCATTATTTTCCATAAAGTGGAAAACATTAAGTGCTTTCTGGAATAATTGATTGACACATTAAATTCCGAGAACAGTTATTATTGAAAGCCCCGCTGAATAGATTTAAGTTCATGATATCTTTCATATTTTCCGTCTGACCGCTCGTTGCTTCTAATAATAATGCATTATTATCAAAGGAGGATCATTTTTATACAGCGTATCTATGAATAAAACCTTTTGAGTAAAGTAAAACACAGTATAATTCGTTTACAACGACATCGGTGGTGCTGGTAAATTAGTTCGTTATAAGTGAATATTGTTGTAAGCGGTATATATAGTCGCCAGAAAGGCAAAACGGCTGAAGCGCCATTTTAAGAAGTTTTCATCAGAGCACTTCATTTTTTTGTTTTGTTTTAAAATAAAATTCATAAGTTTTCGGTACCTAGTTGGATTATGAAAACAAGAAGTTAACTCATCGAGTTACCTAAAGCTACAAAAAGCTAAAAATAAGTCTCAAACTTGTGTCGCTTGAGTCAAGCCTTCTCCCAATATTTTGATGGCTGAAGGGCCACCAAAGTCTTCAGAATCAAACGAGAGTCAGAGCATTCGATGCAGTATAAAAGCGTGGTAAAAACTGCATATTTAACCCATTTTTTTACCAAAAGCCGTTTTGTCTTTCTACCGACGATATGTTTTTCAACTCTTAAAAATCATCCTTTTTTTTCAATAATAAATATCACAAATATTAATTTTAAATATATGATGTATTATTTATACATGGGTTTTGAAGTGTATGTAGCAGCATACAAATGCACATTGTTATTGTGCTATAAGCCATACTCTAAGTATGAACGTTAAAATAAAGTGTTGGTACAGTAGTGGTTTCGAATTTTACTGTTTGTGAATTACATGGCGGATTATAATTTAGCATCCTTATTATTAAAATATACTATATCTACAGCCTTCATAGATTTCAATACATTATACAATCCTGTGACTTTCGCATATTATTTCTTCTAAATAGGATTCCTCAATCGCTTTGATTTTGTTACTTAACGTCGTTAATAACACTAAACAGAGCATTTAAGTCGCTATAAGCAGAAAAACCTACTTAACAGAATCATTATAAACGATTTTATACTGTAGATAGTCTGCAAATAAGGCTTTAAGCTTACGAAATAGTACCCACTTGTCAAACATGAAAGTCGATGAGGTATTACGCTCTATCAAATGCGGTTAATTAAATACGTGTGTTTCAATCAATCGGTAGAAATTGAATTGAGACATTTCCTTCTATTAGAATTATGTACCTCGTGTTTGACTTGGGAGAAATTCGAACTAATTAGTTTTGCTCTCTATTTTTGAGGAGCTTGTTGGCTAGGAGATCATTCACTAAGTGATTTTTAATTAGAAACATGTGTACACAATGTGTTTTCCGATATAAGCTTTTTTTATATGCTCTAGTCATAGATTAATATATGAATTCGATTGTAAGTCAAAGACAAGTCAAATAAAAAGCAATTAATCAGACGGTTATTTACGAGTATCAATTTATTCTATTGAATTCATTAACTCATTCTTTTATTTTTTTATATATTAACGGATTATTGTCCAATTACAAAAAAAATATAAAACACGAAATAGAAAAAAAGGGCAACAGAGAAAAACCAGCACATATGTAATATTATAATGAAGCAATGACAAAATATACATAAGAAAGAATATCCAAATCAAAACCAAGGTCAAGTCAAAGTTTAGGTAGAGTTGTAAAGAATGATAAAAATTATTTAGACTGGTACCAAAAGTTTCAAGACCAGTTAACAAGTCTCGACATTCTTGATAGTGGAGAATGATACCCATAATTAGAAGAGTGATGATTGAGGAACAGAAATACACTGTTTCTGAATCTACGGCAAGGAATGTTGAACTGGATAAGTTGCAACAAAGAAGGAATGTAAATACCACGCGAAGTTTCCTTTGTTAAAAGACTGGAGACAGGAAAGAGTATCAGAAAACAGGGGTTGGGAAAAATATGACTGTTAAAAGCTTGTTACTCAACGTCTATACACAGATTAACCCAAATCCAAGCAACGTTTTAATCCTCAATTCCCCTTCCAGGGCGGTGCTGATAATATCTTCCAATCTAGACTGAAGAACATACTGCTTTATGGGTTATTTGATAGTTCGTTAGATGTCAGCTCGTTTTCTAGCTTTCGTCTGATGGTCAAGGGTGGAAAACCGTAAAAAAGTATTTGGGCTACAAAGTGATCACTATCTCACTCTGATTGAGATCGCAATCAGAGAGTCTGCAAGTTGCTTCTTTTCGTATCGTACGACATCATATTATTTTATTATCGTCCTACTTTCTGTCTACTGACCAACGGTGAAATTTAACTCCTCAGAATACTATAGATACTTAGAAATTTGTTTTATATTTTTTCACATTTCTAGGCCTGAATCCTTAACTCCAACCACTCTACCATCGAGCTCGTCATGAACGAATTCCACACACAAGTATTTACCAAGTTGAAGTTTCTTTACCAAACCGCCTTCAAAGGCTTTAATTAACGTTGAACACGCTTTGAGCAAACATTATATTTTTCAAAGCTTTATTTTCAAAAGCTACAATATTCACTATTTTTAACCACCGACTTTTTTACACAAAATTACATCAAACCTACGAACTTTATATTATTTTCTCAAGCCTTTGTGCTTACCTGTAATTGATTTTTCGCCATTTCTTTTGGATTTTATTTCATGTACCTGTTCAACAAAATATTTGTGTTATATGGGATCGTTTCAATACTTAAGTAACGATTTTGTTCAAATATTTGATATTTTGAAGGCTCCAAAACATCGGAATTGCTTGCAAAGTTAGAAGGGGTGTACAGTACATTAAATATTCATAGGTCCATTATAAGGAATGATTTTGCCGACGGACCCTTCCACTAGAACGATTTTCATAGAAACATTAATGCTTTATATAGAATACTTACCATATTCTTTTGTACAGCTTTTTGTTCATATTCATATTTGCGCAGTTATGAAATAATGTTCTCTGCATTTTTTTTTATCATGCGGCGTTTAATTTGTATCTAAAGTACTTACCGTCGTGAATATGAATCAACTTCAATTGATTTTAATTTTATTCCTACGGTTACCTAGAATGTGATAATACTGATTGTTGGATCCAAAGCTGCGATAAAACACCGAATGCCCTGTTCAAAAGAAAAGGTGAATTTCGAATTTTCGCGGGCTGTGTACATTCGACTATCCATTTTTTTTTGTTATGTTGGTACACATATGTTTATCATATGTTAGCATTATCAGCCATTTTGGATTAGTGGTTTGTTTTTGACAACTGGAAAGGTTAGTCACGTTTTTGTGTGTTCTTCGATTTTTTACTTTTGAAAAAAAATTATTAAACGAATTGACAAATGAATTGAACTTAACAAATTATCACATGAAATCCAACACTGATAAATGTATTATTTTATTAATATTTTATTGCAAATGGGATATAGGGGTAGCGCAATGCAATACATTTAATAAATTAAATTTTATAAAAAAAAGCAGCACAAATCAATTGTAAAAAACGTTAAAAAAATTACCAATAGGGATATCTTACCTATATAAAATAATTGATCAATTAATGGAGTATGTATAGAAAAGGTTTATAATGATTATTTGACGGTCTTTAGAAGGCCATCAAAGGGGACTTCTTCCAGGCAGCCATGACATTAATAATGGTATTCTTGGATTGGCGTAGTCTACGGCATTGCTTTTGAAAAAAATCAAACGTTACGAAACTAAACATTTTATATGATTTTAAAGAAAAGAGTATGGGTCTATCACAATGTTCACAATATTTATGAAGAAGAAAAATAAAACAACAGGTAGACATATGAATTTGAATGAAAGTACAGTAAAGACAGCAGGAAAAATAATTTTGTAATAATATCCTCATATAAATCTTATACGATTACATAAACAGCAACAACATTCTCAAAGATGCAAAATATTATTTTAAATCTGAAAGTATTAATACGCTAAGTCGTCTTCTGTACATGATTCGTTAGATCGCCGTGTGGGGCGCTAATTTATTGAGAAGCAATACTGGTATTTTTCGCTCATACGTAAAAAAGTTTGAAATTGAATTCCGATGACGCTACTTCACGATGTACTCACTATGTCCCTTTTGACTTGTGTATCAAAACTAAACTAGTTTTATAATGACTACCGCACAAGAGTTTCTTCCGTTAACACCTTCTTCCAGTTTATAGTGTATTGTTCTGAAGAAGGTAAGTTTTATAACCGAAACTAGTTGATACATGTATATATTCAACAATGAAGTGGTTTAAAATTAAAATATATTATTATTTAAACTATAATGTCAGACCACGACGTTTTTTCTTCCTTAAGTTTTAATGGTCTTTTTCATATGTCATACAAATTATTTCCCACAGTAATTATCGGAACCTTTCATTCAACGTGTACATAACTCTTGATTACTCTATCGGAATCTGCTGAACGTTTCCGACTGAACAAATTTAGATAATTTCTGGAGTAAATTTATCAATTCCAATCGAAAGCTCTGTGGAAGTTTAATTAAACATTTCGGTATTTGTTCAGTGGAATATCCGACTGCGCTGGTTGGTGATTGTGATTTGCTCCGGCTTTAGGTTAAGTCACGTGCTCTCTACACTAAACCAATGAACGATTGGAGTATCTACATTAGTATTTGATTTAAAAGCTCTTTGCATTCGTCAATAAACCATTTAGAATATTGAAGATTACGACCTAACTCTGTAAAGGCGTACTGCTGATAGTTCCGTTATACTTTACCGTATTTCTGAAAAACGATCAATGTTACTTGGAAAAGAGTTTACAACGGAGCTCTCAGTAAAAGAACCTTATATGATTTGTGATTCACTCTAGATTTTAGTTAAATTACACGCTTTGGCCGCTGAAAGCTTCCTTGTAACCAATCTTTCTTTTATGTTGTCGTTTATCAGAAAGAGGAAGAGCTTACAATAGAGCTTTCAACGATTTGAATATATCTACGCTAAACCAATTTAAAATATGGTTTATAGCTTTTTAATTCTTCAATAAATCTATAAATAAAACAGATAAACTTTGTTTATAACCACTTTTATTATTCAATATTATATCGACCGGTTTCGGAAGTACCTTTGCATCATCAGGACGATATTAAAATTTATATTAATATCGTCCTAATGATGGAAGGGTGCTTCCGAAACCGGTCGACATAATATTGAATAATAAAAGTGGTTATAAACAAAGTTTATCTGTTTTATTTATAAATATGGCAAGCCACAAAGTAAACGTTTTTTACGAATACTTCAATAAATCTGTTAAAATATTGATGACTCACACCAAAAATAACTTTATGTCTACAATCTACGTGGCTCATTCCGTCCAACATTCCTTGCCGTAGACTTAGTAACAGTGAATTGCTGTTCCGCAATTATCACTTTGCTAATTATGGGTATCATTCTCCACTTTCCACAATGTCGAGAGTCTACCAAAATCTTGCTGAGAATTTCACTTGAATTTTCTTTCTAATGTGTATTTTTGTTATTGCTTTATAATATGTATGTGCGTTCTTTCTCTGTTGTTCTTTTTTTCCATTTCGTGCTATGTGATTTTATTTTGTAATTTGACAATGGTTTGTTATTTTATTAATAAATAAGTAATAATTGTAATACTTTGATTTTGAATCACTCTAACTTTCTGTAGAGTCTCGCGTTAATCTCAAAACTAAACCAACAAAATATTTCAGCACATATTTGGATGCAAATCCCTTTGCATTCCTCAATGAACCGGTCGGAATATTGGAGTATTTTCTGGACTGAAACGTCCTAAATCCTTTTTCGGTATAAATCTCACTTGAAAAATAGGAAAAACCGAAGGAGATTGCCCCACTTTCCCAATACTTATCGCTTTTGAATTCCAAACCAATGACGCCGACTGCGGACCGCTCACAATCCAAATGTATTTTCCCAGCTTTTCCAAGGCGCGCCGTGCAGCAGTGCCGTCCAAATGGAAACAGAAGTGGATTTGGATGGTTCTGAATTCCGTTCGCTTTCCACTTGAAGAGATGAGCCCGTTGTTATTGGATTTGGAACGATATGATATTCAACCGTTAGATGAAACGTTTTTACCAATCAACAACTAAAAGTTCCGGCAATTAGTTGATAGATGGGGATCACATCTGTTTTGTTATCAAAAACAAATTATGGTACAAATTACAATACGATTGAATAACATTTCTGAAATGTTGCTAAATATATCAGGCAAGTTTGATAGGAACCACTTATTGGTAACGAATCAATGTACATCGTGTTTCATGTGCATGCCGCGAAACGTCAAAGAGCTTTTGAAAATTTTAAGAAAAGACGTTACTTTGACAACTTTTATACTTGCGTCTGGTTGACGAAAATATTGTAAAGAAATACTCAAAGACTCCAGGTGTTTTGCAAACATTAACCAATAATGATGAATATTATATAAATACATTGTCAATTCAAATTTATAGAAATGCAACTGTAACCCATCTTAATTCTTTATTTATTTTTTACTTTTTTATCATCATTATTATTATTTTATTTTCATATATTTTTATTTTTTTTATTTACTTATTTATTTATTTCTTATGAATTTCTGTTCATTATTATTTTGTTACTATTATTATTACAATGTATTGATATCAATTATGGAAGGTATTGCATTGCACTACTCCTGCATACCTTCCGGAATAAAACTTTTATTATTATTATTATTATTATTAAGTATTAAATAAAATAAATAAATATTCCAGATAGATATATAAAATAATAATACCAATAAATTAAAAGTAGCTTTTACCCTGTAACTATTAAAATCATGCAACAATACTGATGAACATAATTAAAGTCAAATCATTGTTTACTACCCCTAACATCCCCAAAAATAGTATATAAGCCGTAGGTTATCAACAACTTGTACTAGTCTGAAGATGGCCGTCATAGGCTGAAACCGGTCCAGTCATAAAATTAAAGTGGAATAAAGTTATAAATTTGTTTTATTAAATCATTAACCAATAAGATTGACTCATAACCCAAGTATATAAAAACTAAAGCTACAACGATTACACATTATCTTTTTCCGTTACATTGAAATTTATTGTTATTTATTCATTTATTTTCATGACCATTTACAAACATAATCAATATATATGTTGACCGGTAAGTAGCTGAGTGGACAAACGCGTCTGATTCCCACCTGGGCATCGTGGGTTCAATTTCTCTGCTAGATAAGTCCTCCATCATCGCACAAGCAACATCTTCCGCTTATTATGATGACAGTAGATTTTTTTCAAATATCGTGAGGTTATTCGTTATCCGGGAGTGTTTATCTTTCTTTAAAAAAAATAATAATAATAAAATACTTGCAGGTATAAAAGTACATATACACAAATCGCTATCATAAAAACACATTAGATGCAGTGATTATCAAGTAAAAAAAGAGCATGTAAAGAGCAACTTAAACTACAAAACATAGGAGAAAATATTATAATTAAAGTTTTTAATTTATTTTACACAATATGCTTCAAAATACGTTTATTCTTTTCGCACTTTTTTTTCTTGTTTTACTTCTTACAATATTATGAACAAATAAACCTCTGAATTTTAACTATTTAAGCATAAAACACACTGCACACTATTTCTGCTACAATTTTTTTGAGATTACAATTGTACAGTTTTATATTAAATTCGTTAAAAAAACTTTCATGTTACAAAAAACCACTGTTAAGTGAATCCAAGATTCTGTATATTTTTACGGTTGTTCACAATAATTCACAATCGTCTTCTCGAGCTCCCACTTTGACAGTTGCGAGAAGCTGTATAAAAGCGTTGAACGAAAATAGCCCCTCGTTCCGGAGTCAAACTCGCCCCAGTGGATCCGTGAACAGCCACCGGGCCTCGAGAGTCGAGGGTCGTTGTGTTCTATCGCCCGCTCTGAGGCCACCGCCTCTCCGAATGACCATCGCCAGTCGCGATACTTCGCATTCAAAGTGGGAACGAAATGAATGCCGTGGCATGTCATTCCTGGAACCGCGAGGGCGGCTTCACAGCCACTGAAATAATTTATTATGTGGCTTAAATTACTTTTAACCAGTGATATATATTTCTGTGATTATTTTTGGTATTTTGGTGATACCTACCGCACGAGGGTGCCAATTTTTTGGAGCCAGACATATAGCATATATATAGACTATAGCATCCCGATTTTATGGGGCTTCTACGATGCTGTTTGTGGAACGTTCTGGCTTATTCAGATCTTTTTAATATAGGTAGATAAGTCGAGCGGTTAAGATTCACGACAGCGAATTTAGGGATCGCGGGTTCGAATCCTGGCGTGCGAAAATTAAATTTTAGTATTATTTCATTTTTAATTTCCAGAGTGGTATCTTTCGATATCGCCCTGGTGAAATACCACCATTCAGAATCGAAGGTGTGCTTGAAATGGATTTAGCCGTGTTTGGTTACCAGATCTGAATAGCCAGGTACTTATAAACCTTCCTCTTCCTCGTCTTATTCTATTCCCCATATGAAACAGAAAAAATAACGGCCGCAACCGAGACTCGAACTCGGAACTTTACTCTATCCGGGAGTAACGCTTCTGCCAATTGAGCCAAATCGGAAAAAAAAATAAAGAACTATGAATTCGACTAATAATGCCGGTTTCTTATAAGTTCTCGGTGGCTCAATTGGCAGAAGCATTACCCGAAGAGATTATAGGTTCCGAGTTCGAGTCTCGGTGGTGACCGTTATTTTTTCTGTTTCATATTTACTTTAAAGAATATTAATATTATTTTAATAATTAATATAACTAGTTTAGCCTTGATACACAAGTCAAAAGGGACATTATGAGTATATTGTGAAGTAGCGTAATCGAAATAAAATTGAAAATTTTTTAACATATGAGCGAAAATTACCCGTATTGTTTTTGCATACATTACAGCCCCACACGGCGATCTAACGAATCATGTACAGAAGACGGCTTAGCGTATTAATACTAACTAACCATCACGCCGTTTCCCCGCAGGGGTAGGCAGAGAGGATGGACCGCCATACAACTCTGTCTTGGCACACACTCCTTGCTTCATTCACATTCATACATTGTCTCATACATACTCTTCTGTTATTCTGACTCTTCACATGACCCGATTCAAGTATTTGATTTACTTGATCGTGCCATGTCTTTCTCGGGCGTCCTCGACTTCTTCTTTCATTCACTTTCGCATCATATATTTTTTTCTCACTCCTTTCTTCGTTCGTTCGCTCTATATGCCTAAACTATCTAAGCGTCCCTTCCTTGATCCTATTCATAACGCTCACATCAGCCTTGCATTCTTTACGGATTTCCACATTTTTAATACGGTCATACATGGTTTTACCGCACATACGTCTCATGGATCTCATTTCCACAGCATTCAGTCTACTTTCATCCCTCCTCTGCCAGTTACATGCCTCATTGCCATACACCAGGGTTGTTATAAGCACTTCATTGTGTTTATTTATAGTTTTTGTGTTCATTTTGTAGAACTACATTTTATTTTTTTATGTAATTTAATTGAATTAAATTTAATATTATTATTATTGAGTTGTGCTATTTTAAGTTTTTTGTTTTCAGTGACAGCTGTTTCGGCGTTTAAAACTGTTCATTGTGGTCTGCTAGTTTCGCTTCTTTGGACAATTTCTTAATTGCGCCAACAGCGTTCAGTCCTCAATTAATGGAGTTTCCAGCATACCATCAAATACTATTTTACCCTGTTTGACATTCAACTGACATTCCTGCATTCCTTCAGAAGAAAATATAAGGACAAAGGCATTTCGCAAAAAATGTATATAATTCATTTGAGACAGCAAGATAACAAAGTATTTTTATTATTCTTCGAGAATTCCAGCGATTAATAATTCAGAATGAGCCAGCTCTGGGATGTTACTTTCTTCCTCGAATGTTACTTTCTCCCTCGAATGTTTCGTTTTTGTCTCGGATGTTCCGTTGCCGTTTCAACACCCGTTCCGTTCCGGAAGTAAACTTGTGAATACCAGATGCCTGCGAAGCCACACAAACCGTTTGACATATTTCACTGCGCCATATCGCAGACGGGGAAGTATTGCTACGCCCGCGCTAAACTTTCTTGCACTCGGTTTCGGGGGGGAGATTTGCGGAAATGCAATTTGTTTGGTCCGCAAGCCCCTTAGCAAGTGAACAAACTCCTGAAGTTCTGCGCATTATTTTATTTGTGAAATATACCACCGCACGTCTTTTACGTTAGAAACATACACAGTACTTTTTAACATAGTACGCTGTGAAGGTAGTTCTATTTGAAATGTTTGGATAGATACGACGGTATCAAGTTTGGTTAAAAAATACATAATTGAAATATGTTTTCAGGTGAAAAACATTACATCACACACAATATACAGGCTTGTATGAACTTTTTATAGTGGATATCGCACAAAAATCTCAACTGCACCCAACCGTATAGATCCAGTGAGACTATGGCATCCCCAATTGGGATATGTTGTGAGGCTGGAGGTAGTGGGGAGAAGAAGGAGTTGGGTAAACAGATTCAGAAGTGGTCGCCAAATAAGGCTAAATCCATTTCAAGCAACGTTTCAATTCTGAATGGTGGCCTTTCATCAGAGCGATACTTAGAATATCCACCACTCTGGAACATGCGGCAAATATACTTTAAATTATCTTATATGAATTAAATGTGTTACGACACATTAATTAAATGAAATGCATTTGCGCACGCCAGGTTTGAACCCGTGACCTTTGGATTCGTAGTCGAGCGACTTACTACTTGACCACGGAGGCCGTCAAAGCTCATATGATCAATTTGTAGGTGTTCCAAAAAAATCATGTTTTTTTTTTCTTTCATCTTAACTATAAATATAAATCTAGTGGCTGTATCACTACACTTCTGAAATGATGAGCTTTGGCGTCGTTTCCACAGTTTTTTTTCTATTCTGAATTTCTAGGTCAACGCAATCATTTTAAGCTCGCAGCGTATTTTTAATCAAGATCGACAGAGCTTTGCAATTTTCATTAAGTTGTCATAATTGTAGTCGACGTCTTATTATTAGTTTCATAAAGTTCAAGTTTAAGGCTCAGCACCCAAAAATGTCGCTAAAGGTCACTTAGTAGCATTCTAATACAAGCAATACTCCACACGACTAATCCGTAAATTTTACATGGGCAGTTGGGAAAATGTCTAAGGTTTCCAGTGAATAAAAATTTTAAGCTGTAATTTTTTTAAATTCTATGAAAAAATCAGCGTAGACATTTTTGCACATTTTACCTATAGTTTCAGTATGAATTTCATATAGAATTTAAAAGGTTACAGAAAAATAATTTTATTCACCATTTCCTGACTACGCACATAGAATTTAAAAATAAATCAATTTTAACATTGCTTGTATTATAAAGCCAAAATGTGAAAGAAAGCTAGGTAGTTACTAGTAACCATTCAATAAAAGCTTTAATAATCAATGTATTACCGTTTGTCAATATTTATTCTTAAGCACAAAAGTGTATTAGATTCTACCATAAATTACCTTTACATTGGCCTAGTGTGGTCGAGTGATGACCGATGAGATACTTCAAGTTTCCACTACCTGTCTGTCATCAATATTCCCTTTTTTTGTTTGGAATTCTGGCTTGTCAAGACCCACATTTATTATTTATCGAAATCGATTGATAATAATAACGAGGTTTTGTCTTTAACTTTTTTATCCAAGGGTATGCGTTTCTTATTTTAACAAACATTATTTGTTGTATTTTATGTTAATTTTAATATTTTCCTGATGATGGTAGGGTGCTTCCGAAACCGGTCGACATAATATTGAATAATTGGTTATAAACAAAGTTTTATCTGTTTTATTTATAAACATTATTTTGTTTATAAAAGACACCACATTGAAATTCCCATATCATGACGCAAATATAGGAACATATCTTCTGGTCACAGTAATGTGTCTTTTTAGATGCTTTTTGGTATTGGCCACTTTTAAAAATAACTCGACCAGTCCGACCGCTAGCCGAGTGTCCTACCCATTAGCCAATCGACAACCTTCATATTGACATTTGCACCACATCGCAATCACACATCACCAAATTCTTAGGACCTCACCTTTGCATGCGGTTGCATATTTGCGGCACGTCCCAGAGTGGTAAATACTCCAAGTATCGCCCTGGTGAAAGACCACTATTCAGAATTAAAACGTTACTTGATTTTTTTTTTTTACAATAACTCCACACAGGAGGCCTTGAGGAAAACAATTTCCCTCAGGGCCTATGTCATCTTTGGGGATGCTGTGTGGAGGGTTTTTTTTGAGGAAAGGAAGGAGTGAACTTGGGTCTTGAAGAGGCCCATGTTGAAGGCTAATGGCTTTATCCGTGTTTGGTGACCAGATCTGAATTTCAGGTACTTCCCAACCTTCCCATTTCTCATCTCCTCCCCCTCCCTACTACCTTCAGCCTCACAACTTACCCCAATTGGGGATGGGATAGTCTCACTGGCTCTAGACGGTTGGGAGCAGTTTAGACTCTTGAGCGGTATTCACGTAGAAAACAAATGGCACACGACCTGGCTGATCAGCACTTCCGGTCTTATTAAGAAGAAAAAATTGGATCGATTCGTGGATCGCTTCAAAAGATGACCAGTTTTTTTAACGCGGATTCGTACGCTGCCCGAAAAATGGGAGAAAGTAGTGACCAGTGATGGACAACATTTTGAATCAAATGTACAGCCAGTTTTTTACAATAAAGCCTCAAATTTCGGAAAAAAACGGTTGAATCAAAGTTATACAAATAATAAATAGGCAAGATCAGAATTTCAGTGTACGTAATGTTATATCTATAATACTGTCATTAATGACGCCATTTAACCTTAATGTAGGATTAGATTTGCTAATATGGGAGGTTAGGAAGAAAGGTTTTAGCACTTGACATCTGTTCAAGCATAGTTTTCCCCCTGAATGGCTGTTTGGGAACAATAGAACTCGAAAAGTTTTTTCAACTCCTCTAATGCATATAAAGTAAAGAGATTAAAAATAATGCTCGGATAACCATGAAACTATAACGCTTCTTCTGTCAGTGCTAAGGTGATAATATACCTTTCATATTTTTTTATTGATTCACATCAACCAACGATATACTGGCACCTCACTTATTATTATATTATTTTCTTATTTATTACCAGTTTCCTGGAAGTTGCTTAGTGTAGGAAAAAAACTTAGTTCTAGCTCCTCAAATAATAATAAATAATAATATTTGGATGATTTGTATAGCGCCGTTTTGTAAAAAATCACCTCAAGGGCGCTGTACAAATGGTATTTTCTATTATTACATATTAATTCCTAGTTTAAATAAGAAGATATACAGGAACATGAATTCTCATAGATTTGTTTTCCTTTCACTCGCGTCAGTAACGGAACGGGTCGAACTACGTAATACTTTGCAAGCGTGAACTTGTCCATCTAGTAATTACTGAAGCCCCTCACGTGGCGTTCAATGCCAAGTCGACGGAGCGTGAAATGAAATAACCTTTTCCTCGGTCAGGTGAGCTTTTGTTGTTCTACCCAGGCTATTCGTGGACAGTTTTGACAAATGATTGTACATTACTCTACTTTTATTATTCAATCGGAGCATTTTATGATCTAATCCACTTTTTTATCTATATATTATGTTTTCTGGAGCATCTACTGACTTTAACCTTTTTTTATTATATTTTATTATTAGAATTCACTTTAAAGTTTATATGCTTATTGTATTTTTGATATTAATTATTGACATGATAAAAATAATAATAAGAAAAAGTTTTAAACTTTAATTGTTTCATATTTACGTTAAAGATTATATCAATTATTTTTATCATACAACATTGTTTTATGTTCTCAAATAGCTGTTTTATTTACTGAAGCAAATAAAATAACGATAATAATGGCAATATTTCCCCCGAAAACACTTTTTTTATTATTGAATAAACAATATGTCTTATTCTTTGTCAGTCCCAACTGGTCCGGTGCCAGTTAGACTATGGCATCTCCAATTGAGTATATTGTTAGGCTGAAGTGAGTAAGAAAAGGAAGGAGATGAGGAAGAGGAAAAGTTAGGTTGTAGTACCTGGTTATTCAAATCTGGTCACCAAACACAACTTAAGCCATTTCAAGCAACGTTTCGATTTTGATTGGTGATCTTTCACTGGGGTAATACTTAGAGTATCTACCACCGTTAAATGCTTAACATTATCACCCATGATTGAAATTACTTAGCGAGTTAAAAATTTCAGACGTAAAATCCTTTGCAAATTTCACTACATGTGAATTTACACATACAGCGTTTTTACTGCTTCACGGAAATTGACTCCTTATTTTATAGTCAAGATTGACACCACATTCGAGTGGAAGATATTCTTAGCATCGTCTAGTTCCATCATTCCTTGTTCTATCTTTTGTAACCAGGTCTTAATAGCCAAGAACTTTTACACATTTATCTTGCGTTTCTCCTCTCACTTCTCTACTTATTTCTGCCTCCCAACATTCCCTAAAACTGTGAATGCCAAAATCGTATTTGCTCCGTATAATCAATCATGCGGTATCAAATTTTTTAAAATAAATACACTTAACGAAAACACAAAATTTGTTTGTAGTAATCGTTATTTATAAATACCTACAAAACATAACATTAAAAATAATAGTCTGTGAAATCCTTTTGACCTTTTGTTATTCGTACCGTAACTGTGGCGCGCGCTGCTCCAGGATTAATTCTCGTTTGTTTTTACTTTGCTCCGCCGATTCTCATTGCGTTAAACGCTGTAGCTTTTGAATCGCTTCAACCCTTAAGCAGGGTGTGATTTGGCCTAATTTATAATTATTACTCTCCCAATCTCTTTTTTGTAAAAACCCTTATCTACCCCGCTAAATACATGTGAAAAAATATGTTTTTTTTTAAGTTCTTTGTGTTTCATGGGTAGATTCGGAATGTTTTTTTTTAATTCCATGGTTTTATTTTTGCTTTATGTGTTTTTCTGCAGTTATACTTATAATTTATTATAATATTCAGAGTGGTAGATACTCCAAGTATCGCCCTGGTGAAATAACACCATTCAGAATCGAAACGTTGCCTAAAAATGGCTTTAGCCGTGTTTGGTGACCAGATCTGAATAGCTAGGTACTTCCCAACCTTCCTCTTCCCCATTTCGTTTCCCTTCTCACTACCTTAAGTCTTACAACATACCACAATTGTAGATGCTACAGTATCACAGCCTCTAGACCATAGGTTCTCAACCTTATTTTGTCCACCACCCACTTCGAGATTTTTTTTTCTATAGCCTCCCCCCTTCCAATTGTGTTTACTTACCATTTGTCGCAAAACGTGTAATTACACTGTTATATTATATAGTCGTAAGATAAGATATGACTCCTATTCTATTTCTGAGTTTAAAGAAGAATGTTTCAATAAGAACAATGAAAATGCATACTTAATTATATTGAGAAGTATTTTTGTTATTTCCCTAATTTTCTCTGGGTCTTCCACTGCCCCCCTAAAAGTCTTAAACGCCCACAAGGGGGCGTTATCGCCCACGTTGAGAACCTTCGCTTTAGACGGTTGGGAGCAGTTGGGACTCTTGTACGGTATTGACTATAAAAATTAAAACATGAATTAATGAAAAGGGTTTGTCAATAAAACACTAATTTAATCTAGTGGAATTTTTTTTAAAATAAAAACGCTTCCTAAAATAATATTTCCTAAAATTTTATCTCAATAGTATATACCTGTTTATTTACCATACAAATGTAACTTTTTTCTTTCATTCTCGTTATTGCCTTATTTAATTTTGAATATGTTACTTTTCCTATTTTTGTTTAAATTTCATTTTTTTTCTAAAACACTATTACTGTGTTCAATTTTTTTGTGATATTAATCATCCCGAAATTAGTTTAACCCAACTCACTTGAAGTATATTATCGACTGTGTTTAGGCGAAAGGCGTTATTCCACATTTTTTGCAAGAAAACTTTGGTCTTGTGGTTCAAACCATTATTACATTTTCCTCTGTCGCAAATCAATGATTATTCATTATTTTTTTTACCGTTACCACTTCAAATAATCGCCCCCGTTATCCACCGAATCTCAGCCCGTTTCAGCATTTGATCAAATTATGATCAGGTGTCAAGCATAACAGAATGACCGTTATGTTATCACTAAGGCCTAAATTTCCTTGCAAAAAAATTTAGAATAACGCCTTTCAACAAAAACGTAATGTAATATATATTTTTTTAAATAAAAAATATGTTTGTTTTAAACCACTTTATTTATACACATATAACAATTCGACCGGTTTCGGTTAAACTTAACCTTCATCAGGAACGTATAAATATAAACTTTATATTTATTTATAGTTTATATTTATACGTTCCTGATGAAGGTTAAGTTTAACCGAAACCGGTCGAATTGTTATATGTGTATAAATAAAGTGGCTTAAAACAAAAATATTTTTTATTTTTAAATTATAATGTCAAGCTACAAAGTGATTGCTTCCTTCGATAAATCAATATATTTTTTTTTTTAATATAAAGCCGATAAATTAACAGTCTTTCTGAATATCGTTAATAAACGTTTTCGTTTATTGTTTGAATCAATTATGAAATAACAATCCAAATTAATTTGGCGGTATTAACGCAAGGCACCGATTATTTAATCATTCTCGTATTTACCTACTCCGTCCCAAAATTAATGACATTTATAAGAAGATTCTAGACAAAATGTTTCAAGAGTTCTCGTGTATTTTCTCATGAATAACTCACGAAGATGTAACGAACCACCGGAAATTTGGTTCTTCGCACTTAATTAAGGATTTCTTATTTATGCTTGCTCAAAGCGTTTATCAATAATAAAAATAAACTTCCACCTTTCTTCTCACTTTATCTCATCCCAAAAACTATTGATTGTGTTTTCGTAGAAGGCAATCAATTTGTGGTTAGACATAATATATTAAATGAAACGATTACTTTGTTTTTAACAACTTTTTATTTCATTTAATATTATCTCTTAATTAAGTCTCCTTTGATAATTATCTATAAATAATTTATTTTTTAAGTACGTATGTCGAAATTTGAAACAGTTTTTTTAATTAAAAATATTAACCTCTAAATTTATTTTTTTAATTCTCTACCTACCTAATAAAGTACTTAACTTATGTATTTGAGCAGACATTATTCTATATTTGAAAATCAACTTATATTTTTTCTACGCAAGTCAAATTACATCCCATATTTTTTCACGAATAACAACTAGTATTAAAATAACATTATTGGTTAAATAATGCAAACCTTTATTCCTTCATTTCACTAGTAATTTTGCTTAAATTGAGGTTTTTTTATGTATAAACTGTATAATTTGAATTGAACTTTTAGTATTAAAACAAAGTGCCTACTAGGGAATATTTATGTTATCCAGTGTTGGCAGGAAACTGGTGGTTTGATTAATGACTATCCGATCACATCTTGTAAGGCTTCTGTTTCATAATAACAAGTGATTATTTTTTAGTTTATTTTTGTAACCTGATTTTTATACTGGTGTCCCAAAAGTCAACGTTATCCATCGGAGGACTGATAGGCCAACTCATCACGAAACGCGTTTGTATATACTCGTATATTTAATATTTTACATTAAAACACACATGTGATCTAAATGTTAACTTTCCCCCACCTTTTTTTAGTTGAAAACCGTGTGAAATGTTAGTGGAATTACTATTGAATTTTTGCATTATTTTTTTATCAAATAATCGATACTTGCATATTCGTAAAAAGCATTTACTTTGTGGCTTTCCATATTTATAAATAAAACAGATAAACTTTGTTTATAACCACTTTTATTTTTTAATATTATGTCGACCGGTTTCGAATGCATCCTTCCATCATCGGGACAATATAAAAAAATAATTTTGATATTGTTTGAATTTTGATATTGTCCCGATGATGGAAGGGTGCTTCCAAAACCGGTCGACACAATATTGAAAAATAAAAGTGGTTATAAACAAAGTTTATCTGTTGAATTTCATATATGACACCGCATAAAAATTAATTTTAATCAACAATAACGTTATTTAAATAACCTATATTTATGTTTGAGACCTAATGTTTATTCAGATGAACATCGCATAATTATTAAAATGGAAATAAAAAAGCGTTTAGTTTTATGAGGTGCAATCAAGCAATAAATATTGTTTACCTTTGTAAATATCAATTTAAATCTCAAAGCTCTGAAAAAAGAATACAAGCATCTTTAATATGCAGGAATTTTCCCACTTTTCGTCTTTTCCTTACACATTATTCGTTTATTTCAGGATAAGAGGTAGTCCTTTGATATGATTTAATCGTAATAAACCTCACTTGTGAAGGTAACCGGTATAATAAGATTAGGGTAGCTCCTGAATGGTTAAGGGAGGAGAGCAGAACTTGCATTAAATATTTCCCTACAGCAATAATCCTGCTTACAGGGAATCCCCTTCGGTAACTTGAGGATTCGTCTGTAATTTCCGGAATTTTCGTCAAAAGTAATTTGTGAACTGAAATTATTATAGTTTTGAAATTGGGTAACATGCTGGTATTAAACGTCACCGTGTTGATCAGCATTTGATATTGTTATGTTATTTTGTCGAATTTGAATATTTTATCACCTTTTGATTTAAAAACACACAAGTGGTTTAGCTGCTCTTTGTTTCACATGACTTCTCATATTGATATTTTTCAAAAAACCTAATTGCGTCTTGTCTTATTTTTCGACAATCAAATCTATATTTCAAAGCTGCATAGCTCATAGTGGTGATGGCTTAGAGAGTTGAAAATAGTTTAAGTGTTGTAAATTTCAAGCAGCCCGAAAACGCCGTTCGAGAATTTTTGCTATTTTAGCACGCTGATTCATATTTTAAGTTTATTAATAATTTTATGGAAAAGAAAATACCTGTGTAATAGTCGTAATGTTTTATATTCTTTATTAAACCGTATCTGTGATAATTTTACATCAGTATCTTTCTTATACGATGAAATACTGATAAAAAAATTAAAAGGGTTGTTAAATAAAATTTCAAAAATAATTTTACCGACGAGCTATTTGTGAGAATTGAAAATTAATTAATAAGTTTTTCAACCCAGTGCATTATTTACTTACAACGGATTGTTTTCTTTTCACCCTTTCAGATAATTGAAATTGAGTATTCCCTAACGGATGCTTTCATCATATCAAATCCAACTTGTCTCCAAGTTATATACAACTTTAGGAAAACTCTTTTTTTTTTGCATATCTCTAAATAAAGTTTTGATTTTCCCATCACTGTCATTACGTTTGATTAACTCATGTTTAGTCCAGAGGAAGTCACGAAAATAGGTAGCCTAATTTTATGTGTATCTACTGTGTAAATGATTGGGTCGCAGTTTATCTTACATTCACTCAATTAGATTGGTGATAGCGCCTTTAATAATGTATGAATTCTAACTATGAACATTATATCCTCACAGCTGTTAACATTCTGTTAAATCAATCTTCAGCCTGGGTTTGCCTGTGGTTTGCTTGCGTGGCGTGTTTAGACTAAGCTTCAGTTGTCACGCAACGCTAATGCCCTCTGACCTTGTGTGCCTAATTCATATTGTACATCTATCTGGTGATCATTTGATGCTAACTTTTCCTATTATTTTGTCCAATTTAGTCAAATATTACCTTCTTGCAATCTCACTCGATCATCGAGATTAGGTGAGATTACGCAGAGCTGATATAAAGCACATTTTTGCGCCATAATTTAGCTTGTACTCAAAACGATAACAGTTTTTAGTTAGTCATAGACAAAGGCGATCTTTTGTAATTTACGCAATAATTATATGCTTCCAAAAAATAGTTTTTAAAATCAGTGAAACTTTAAAATAAATATAGTGTCATCGCCATACGAGCAAATAAATGGGAGTAAGAAAAATGTAAGGGAAAGGAAGAAAGAAAACAAAAACCAAAATCCAATGTTTACCCAATACTTAATCCATTCCTCGATCCCTGTTTATTTGACATTCCTGTACTAGCTCTAGGCGGGTATACCAGCTTATAAAAATCCATACCATTTCCCATCCTCAGAGTAGGTGTTTCTAAGTCCCTAAAATGCAGTTCTCTCTTGTAAACTAGTCGCTCTAGGACAGGAGTACTCTTCTCTATGATCGTGCAACCGTATTGTATCGTAAAACTCTCTCTGTTTGTAGTTTAATGGACAGTAATGGCGTCGTTTTATTTTATTTTATTTTATTTATTTTATTTTATTAACGCCTTTAAGGCTTTTACATAAATACATTTTTTAAATAAAGGAGTACAATAGATGGGTAGAATATAACATTAAGAGAAAAGTTAGTATTTAACTGCAAGTATATAAATATAGCGTAGGTTTATACATATAATAACAATAACCTTTGTGTTCTATTGAAAACATTCAAGTAAGCTAGATTTTAATTTGGAAACAGTGTTGTAACGGTAAACATCTATTGAACCATATTTATTACCAAGTCTATGCAGTCTTTGAATGGGAGAATTATCAAAATAATTGTTTGTAGACGAGAAACATAATATAGAGCCGCCTGCCGTGTATCACGGGTAGGTACTCGCAAGGTAATAAGGCTCGTTAGATCCGGGGCGTCCAATCTGCCATTCGCTATTTTAAAGAGACATATTAAATCGCTCACTGTGCGTCTTGATGATAAATCAGTGAGGTTAAGCAAGTTCATTAAATATACGTAATCAAGGTCAACAATTGGGATACATAACTTATAATTAATAAATCTGAGAAACTTATGCTGCACTCTTTCTATTTTAAGTTGGTGAATATTATAAAATGGAGCCCAGATTGTAGAATTGTACTCTAGATTAGATCTAACCAACGCAGTATAAAGTAATTTAAATGAATTCAATAATTTAAAGTCTTTTACCGTCCTCAAAATAAAACCCAAGCATTTCATGGCCTTATTAGTAATTTCATTTATATGAGGAACAAAAGTTTTTATTTTATCCAACTTAAGATGTCTACTTTGTTTTGCAATGTGGTGTATAATGTCATCAGCTTTATTGTATTTCCTTAATGACCGTTTTCATCGATGCAGACCTTGCATTTTCCCTCCGCGTTCATTTGATACTCCCATTAGGTAAAAACTCTTTTACTGGCTCTCCGTTTTACTGCGCTCTATGGCGTCATTTTAATTCTTACATTAAGTTTATGTCGTTAAGTTTGCTTTGTTGCAATATGAGGTACTGTTGACGTAAGTGGATTTTCCATTTGCCTTTTCTAAAGAGCGCCATTTTCAATATATCACACTTAATATAACCCCCACTCCCCACCCCCAGCTTAAAGACTTCCATTTAATACTCAATATTCAAACGAATCCGCATTTACCATTCCATTGTTTACGGTGAATAGGATGCTATTTCTCTTTTGATGGGTTTCGAGCAACGTTGAAAATGCAGTCTATTGTATTTTATCTTGTATTATTCTTGTTGTTTGCGTGGTTTTAATGCATTTGGGCAATGTTCATTTAATTATTTTCATAGCGCCGTCTATAGAAAAGGTGTACCTACGTTGATGACTTCGAACGATGTATAGCTTTCGGTGTGTAGAATTTTCGTTGGTGAATTCAATGTCTTTTCTCTGAAAGGCATTACAATTTGATTGTAAAATCAACTGTCAGGTTCCAGTTCAAACATAGTTGCATTTACGACTCACAATTTAAATGCACTTGTATGTTTCTCTGCAGGAAAGCACTTGGTTCCAATTCGTTTGAAATTATTGTGTTTAATATCGTCGTTCACTTGTGATGGTTAATTTATACCAATTACATTCCATGTTTAACCTCAATTTGAACCCTTGATTTCCTTGATCAAAATCTACCTAATTCGCTCGGAAAATTTTATGTTTTCTTGTTAGGGTCGTATTTTATCTCGTTGACCACAACAAGGGAAAATAAGGTCGTTTATCACGCGATCGTTGAGATTATGAGTTAATCTTTTAATTAAACCATTTTGTGATTCTGTTCAGAAGATTTGCTACGAGAAGCCTTTGTCTCCGTGAGCTTTTGTGAAGCTGTAAACTTATTCCTGTGATTCATGAGAGGTTCCTCCTACTTCATTATCTTTCTCCATTAATTTAATATTAAGATATTTCATATTCTTATTTATTTACGGAAAATACCTGCCATTTACATTTAATTATATAACAATATGTTATTTATAAAGTATTGTTACAAATAAGGTGTTAAGTAGAGTGAGAAATAATACATATTCCCTCTTACTTATTAGATTTTTACGCGCCGACTTAGCGTTGGTTTAGTTACACCGGACGTAGGCCATTAAATAAGACAGATAAGTCGTGGTTATAAAGCAAGTTAGTCGCTATTCCGACCTTATAACACGGGTAACATTACCACCTCGTTTATAAGTAAGGGGGATTATGTGAAAGGAACAAGCCCAAATACAGAAAAGAAATAAAATTACATAATTTAATTGATTTGAGCCGATTTAGTATAATATTGAATTATCTTTACTCGTGGTCTGAATATATTCAGCTTAGTCAGATTTTTATTTTAGATGACTAAAAATACCGAATATTTACACATATTTGAACTAGGTTACGAAGTCTGAGCACTAGGAATTGTAAGAAAGAAAATGAAAGCGCTACTATTAGACCTAGTAAATTGATTTGAGACGTGTTAAATTCGTACTGTAAGGATAACAATTTAAAATAATCAATATCAGTGTGTTGAAAACTTAAAAAATAGTTAAATAAATATGTCAAAATGTTCAACTGAATATTCTCCATGTTTTATTATTTTTCATCTCTGTACTCGTCATTCTTGAATGTTTAATCGATGCATACCAAGCGCCTCCATAAATAATTTTATCTTTTAAGCAAAGTTTAACTTGTATTCTCCACGTGTCTTCTCCACGTGTCTTATCCATCCTAAATTATTCACGCTACCTAAACATTCTTTTGTCAATGTTCTTTTTACGAAGAAACCATTGCTATTAAAAATCAAATGAACAAACCCAAAAGCTTAGAGCATTTCAGAGTCGTTCTGTTGAGTACACTGTATACGAGTACTTGGAACTTGTTTGTTGTGTCTCTCGATCCCACCGGAGATGCAAGAATCAATGCTGCTAGTTCCCAGTACGTTCCATTAAAATACCGGTAAAACAAATCATCTTTATCCGTCCGTCGTGTGATAATATAAGATAAGATAATTTATCGGATAGATTATTCATTTTTTCAAAGAGCTGATGTAATGTCTCTTTACAAGCAAATATACGAGTATTATTTGCTTTGTTATGGAATATTATTACCATGAAATATGAAGCACTGTTACTTTGCGTCAGTACTTCGCTTTTTTATGAATACGCCTACCGATTTTGTAAGGTAGTTAGCGAATATAAATATGAATTTAATACATGGAAATCGATGGATAAATGTATTTATTTATATGCAGCAGAGTTGCATTTTCGTTTTATTTCAATTTATATCTTAGATCTTAACTTTAATCTTATAATTCGTAACACATTTACAATTAGTTGGTTGTTACTATGGGGGTCATTAATTATATTTTTAAAAGTTTTATTTTATGTTTACACGGTGCCCGATATATATTTTTAATAATCTTGTTTTGACTTTTTATCATCTTTAATGCAAGTAAGCGTTTCTATTTGTATTTTTTTTTTAAATATGCATTATTATCACTAGATTAAAATTTGTACTCGCTAAGCTAATACAAGTAGCTTGTCTGCAGGAACTTAGTTTCACAATATTATCTAATACAGCAGTATATTAAAATAATCATAAAAATTATATTAGATTTGCGTATTGTTACTATGTACACTAGTTGAGAATTATAAAAAGGGTAGAAAAGTCTGGTTTTTTTTGTGGTAGCACACTACAATACAATAATAGTTTAATGTTTTCAAAGGTTCGTTGACCACGTTTATTCTGAAAGTTAGTCACTGTTTCTTTATTTTGAATGAATTGTGCATTGTGTACATGAAACACCACTGTCTTGTACTGACCATCCGTTATGTGTTACATTATAATTTTTGCCACAAAAGAACACGAACCGGTAATAAATTAATTGATTTATACGTGATAGTAATGCTAAATAATTTTGGCTAAAAAACTGTTTTTCTTACTAGCAACATTACCATGACTTTTTGAATCAACTGTACACTTTTCTATGTTGGTCTAACTCGAGTGTCTTTAAAAGTTGTATCATATCGTAGAGTTGAATTTGCTAGACACAAAAAAAATCAAAGTTTGTACAGGCACATAACATTTTGTTCTCATGAGAAATATTTTTACGGGTGTTCTTTAAGATGCTTCCGTTTTTATGATAGGTTATACAACGGGCTCTCCAAAAACTACAACAAGCCTTTTCTCTTCCAGCTGTATAAACTAACTGCTTATATTTTTATTCCTGAAAGTATTTTCACCCCGCTGAAATTATTTCAGAGCAGGAAGAACCACCTTAAGAACCTGAAGCATCCAATAATTTAATATAAGCCGCAGGTGTTGACGGTAAATTCGTAAATTAAGGAAAGCACTCAAAGGAGATTATTTATTTTGCTAGATTCACCCACCCTAATTTTCTTTGACTCGATTTTGTCGGCGTATTGTACTAACGCGATTTTAAGTTTGAGGAAAATCGCAACTCTATTATGCATAGCCGACGCGACGACAAAATTAATAAGATTTTTTGGTGTTGTTTTTCCTCAATTTATTTACCTATCGACTTGCAAAATTGCTTTTAACCCGTAAGCTGCGGATCGCATGCATTGTCGTTTCTTGTAGACGCCCGGTTACACTATAAAAACTTTAAAATGTGAAGTGAATTGTGTCTCAGCAACATCAATAATCGATAATCAGACGACTTACGGGAGTTTCATCGAAAAAAAGTATGTAAAAATACGTATTTTTGATAGAAATATTGTTCTGTAAATAAATCCAGCACAGAGGCGGCAGTATGACAGCATTATTTGAGCAGCTTACGGGTTAAACATAAGTTCCAATTAATAACATAGTGACTTGTTGGACGAATTATTTGAGAAATATTCCAAGATTCTGATGAGGTTAGTTTATATTAATCGTTATCTTTAATTTCACCTTCTTTTATATGAACTTTCTGAGTAATTCGCACTTTGCATCAACGAGAACAAACATAACTTACCTATAAAATATATTTAAATCTCCTTAAAGATAACACTCAACCTTTTGATTCGTGTCATTGCTCTTCTTGAATTCCGTCGTTTTGTTTCCTTTTCAAAATCTTAACTAAATACTAGAAAATCCGACCAAAAACTCTTTCACGGTAAGTTCAGGGATCATGAAATTGATACAGCTTTTTCTTTCATGATTTTTTAGATCACAACTTTATTTCGGTTCGTAACATCATTTTTATCATGTACAGGGCTTTAAATATCCATTTAGCTGTCAAAAAATAAGAAAAGACGTCACATTTTCTTTGCTTCATGTGTTTCAATATTGTCCAATAATAAAATAAGTTGATTGGAACTTGGACAAAGCTGGGTAGTAACTACTAGTCTATTTATAGTTTATTACGGTCTGGTGAGTAATTTATAATAATTTACTTAATGATTAAACCTATCTTAAAGACCTTGCTTTGTTCTCAAATATGATACACCTTTCTGTAAATAATATGTGTTGATGTTTTCACCTCAGCGCAATCCCTATTTACATGCGTAATAATCATTAGGTATTATTTGAACATCAATTAAACATACTTTTATACATAGATTCAGCTACATTGGAATAACATCAAGGATCTTTTTCTTTCCGTCCGTTTTCTTTTGATAACGTTTTTGCAGTTTTCTTTGCTTCTTCTTTACATCAAGTTCTACTCAAGGCAGTACAAAGGTCAAAACCACTGAGAGTTAACTTAATTTCTCTAAGTGTGTCCTTTACTTGTCTCGACATTATTTTGATGTGTATTGCACTGTTAGAAAAACCTTTGAAAGCAAACAAAAAGCTCTTCATTTTGGTTTTATCTGCGGGCGTTCCAGGCTCCGCGAGGAAGTATGGGTACTGCCTTGATCCTCTATGGAGAGGATGACAATGGACCACCAGATGATATGATAACACAATACCATTCTCGTAATCCACTAATCCTACGGAGTCAAAGCAGATTGTATAATCAGCCCCCCTTTGTTGGAGCAACAACAAATAATATTTCAAGTATACATTATTCTGTTTGTCCTAAAAACTTATCATTTCCAAGTTTCCTTCTTGTTTGATAAACCGAAGTAAGATTCCGCTTGGTCTTGTCACTGAGAGTTCCCTTGTTAGCTTTCTCTTTCTATAACATTGGTCGTTTATGAGAAAAAGAGAGAGGCTACATAGGATCCGCGTAACACCTATTAGATTAAATAAACGTTTAGTGGGACAGCGGTAATCTCCTTTACTTTGGACCTAAATGTTATGTTTATAAGATGCTCGACTACGAATCTAGAGGTCACGAGTTCAAATCCCGGCGTATGCAAATAATTTTTATTTAGTTAATATGTTTTTCATTATCGAAATCTCCCACTGGTTGAACTGGAATGTTAGTTTTGCTACTCACCGGTACTTGGACATTGTGAGTTTTGAAACTGAATGTCATTTTTAAATCGATTTTAAGGTGAATTCGGCGAAGGTTAAATGAAGATTTTCGATTCATCAGTAGGTACATTATGTGAAAAGAATTTTTTTTTAAAACCAACGATTTTTGAAAATTATCAGTTTCTGAGTTTTGATTCTTTACCCCTCATTTATAAAGTTACTTGTTACCGGATAATTACAGCCAGTTAACTTGCAAAACCCACAGCGCCCAGACAAAGTTAAAACATTGGGTTTTAACACTTCTAGCCCCCCCCCTCCGTGAGCCCCGCATATCACTTTGATTTAATGGAGGCCGGAAACTTTGAAACAAACGATTCGTTCGATTAAGCAAAATATTATCGTTTGATTAGTAACGAAATTATTATCCTGGCTACCCTATTCATTAATTTCAATTGTACATTCAATTATTCGTATATAGGCTTTTCCCTTGTTAGTTACCAGAAATCGTGTATTATTTTTCCAATTAAATTAACTTTTTTTAAATATCCCCTACGACAGACATAAATCATTTTCTTGTTATCGAAGTATGACCATTAGGCATTTACAACAGCCAAAGTAATATGCATACGATTAATAAATACAATAACCTAACAGTTTTTTTTGGTGAAACCACTTTAGCAAATTAAATTAGCGTTTAATCCTTATCTTGGCAAGGTAAAACAAATAGACAAAATATAGGTAAAACAAGGCGACAAAAAAGGTTGGGGTCCACTGCTCTATATCACTAGTAGCGTTGTGATCACTCTGAAAGAACTACTTCTTTTAACAGCAGTTCCTACGTTATTCATTGTTCATTGAACTAATACTTCAATTGAAGTTGGTAGTTCATTTAAGCGTTCTGACTTCATTCATTTCAAACTTCATTCATTTCACTTCATTGAACAAATACTTCAATGGAAGTTAGATTACAAAGTACTACTTCAAGTTGTGAAGTTGAACTTCAAAGCCTATAAAGAAGTACTTCATTTCAAGTACTTCTATTGAACTTCGGCTTCAAAGTACTTGTGGACTAAGGAACGTGTTTTTCTGGGAGTTCTTTCCGTTTTAAAACTACGACTAGTACGTGTTTTTTTCGGCGAGGAACCAGTTCCAGTTCTTTTTGTTTTTAAATCTCTGCCGACTAGTACTTTTGTTTTGGCGAGGAATACCAAAGAACCGGTTCCAAAAAGAACTGAACAAATAACCAGATAAATTTAAATCTCTTTTTTGCGAGTTCGACTTCAATTGAAGTGTTCACTGCGAAGGGTTCATTTTAAAGAACTAGCAATTCGTGAAGCATTTATAAAACATTGAATTTTCTCCCAAAGCTAATCACTAGTATAGTCCTTGTAAAAAACTCACCATTCAGAGTCGAAACGTATTTTATAAATTAGTAAAAAAAAATGGTATTATTAAATCATTAATATCCTAGCTATTTCCTTAAATATCTTCCACAAAACTCAAACAAATCAGTCTTTATCGTTTTATTTGCCCAACACTTTAATTTCCGGAATTAACGACTTGGCGTATAATATAATTAGTGGGTACGTACACGCCCGATGCAAATCAGCGTCCATTAAATTCCCGTCGCATTCCTGGCGGAAATCGCTATCCGGAAATTTACAATCTAGCCTCTATTCTTGAGCGAAACCTTTTCCACTTCCTCTCTTCATATTTTCCAGGCACATTACTATGTCGCGTTTCCGGCACGCGGGACTCGCGTGAACATTAGATATTTCATGTGAAGGGGATGAATTATAGTGATGAAAGTTTATTATGACATATAATTTTTTTTAATTTTTATAGTGAATACCGCACGAGAGTCCCAAACACATCAAGTGCACCCAACTGTCTAAAGCAATGAGACTATTACATCCCCAATCGAGGTATTTTGTGAGGCTGAGGGTTGTGGGGAGTGGAAGGAGATAGGAAAGAGGAAGGTTGGAAAGTACCTAGCTATTCAGATCTGATCATCAAACACAACTAAAACCATTTCAAGAAACGTTTTGATTCTGAATTATGGTATTTCACCAGGGTAATACTTAGAGTATCCAGCACTCTGGAACGTGCTGCAAATATACTACAAATGTGTATATTTTTTTTAATTAAATGTGTTATTACACAGATTGATTGAATAAAATTTATTTGCGCACCCTAGACTTCTGGATTCGTAGTCGAGGGTCTTACCACTCGACCACGGAGGCCGTTATTATTAATTATTTCCTCCCCGCTTCGTTTCACTTTCTACCCCCTTTTAATGGAAGACTCTTAATTTTCTCTTCTATATACCAAATTTCACAAATTGTATCCCCTTTCTTCTGAGTGAATTTATACGGAATATTTTTTGGCTAAATACGAGTATGTGACAGAAGTCATAAAAACTTTCTTAGATTATTTTCGTGCATTGATATCAACGGAATCATGTTTATAATTTATTTGTTGAGTTTGTATAACGCCCTTATTTTCATTTAATAAAATTTAATATTATAATTATTATTAAGTTCTGCTGCTAGTTTAAGTGTTTTTTTTTTCATTTTTAGACCATTATCAAATGAAAACATCATCAATTCCATTATTAAACAACAAAAAAAACCATTATAAACTTCGCGGTATGACCGTGAAACACTATATATGAGTATAACCAGAGTGGTAGATACTTTAAGTATCGCCCTGGTGAAAGACCACCATTCAGAATCGAAACGTTGCTTGAAATGGCTATAGCCGTGTTTGGTGACCAGATCTGAATAGCCAGGTACTTCCCAACCTTCCTCTTCCCAATCTCCTTCCCCTCCCCAGTACCTTCAGCCTCACAACATAC
The DNA here is from genome assembly GCA_022651775.1 of Drusus annulatus. Taxonomy (NCBI): domain Eukaryota; kingdom Metazoa; phylum Arthropoda; class Insecta; order Trichoptera; family Limnephilidae; genus Drusus; species Drusus annulatus. The sequence continues at coordinate 2,947,454 of JAGWCC010000153.1, read as the reverse complement.
CCTATTTGGGGATGCCATAGTCTCACTGGCTCTAGACGGTTGGGAGCAGTTGAGACTCTTGTGCGGTATTCATATTAAAAAAAAAATTAAAAAAATAACCCCTCAATCACGAATGGTGCGCTGTCGCAGCAATTGTTAAATATTGAAAAATCGAATTTTATACGAATTAGTCTAAAAAGTAGACAATTTTCGTTCTCACGACACATTCTCCTAATTTCATTGCGCATTTTGTTCAACACGTGTAAGGGATGTGAACTGACTATATATTATGATAACTCTTCTAAGGCACGTGTATGTTTTGCGGAACTTCTGCGAAACACCCACATTTTACCATCTCCATTGTTTTCATTCGCATTCCCCTTTGTTATTGTTGCTAGATAAATATTATTGTTGTGTTAATTATTGTATAACATCGTATATAAATCGCCTTTTATCCTTGGGTCATACATATTAATATCAACTGTCACTTGGTTGAAATGTTTACTCGAAAACAAGCCATTGTGTATTACTAGTTGTTAGACGCGAAAAATCACGGGATGTTACTTGATTTGCCAAAAAAAAAAATGCTTTAATCCACCTATTCCAAATATAGAATAATGCCTTCTAAAATACATTTTAAGAATGTAATATATTAGGTAGGTTTGGTAATTTCAATAAACTTCAATTCCAAATTTGAAAATCTAACACTCGTAATTTGTACGTACGTAATCATAAAATAAATTATTCACAGTTAATTGAGTTTTGACCCATGTATAATACTTTCAACTGAAATACGCGGCTAAACGGCTTATCAAGGGAATTATTTTTGTTGAAAATTGTAAAAAAATATTGTTTATAGAAATGTTCTCGTCTTTATCTCCAGAATTGTTACTGTTTTAACATATAAATAATATAATATGTTGCTAGTTAATACAATCGGCTGTGTCCTTTATAGCTTAAATAACATAATTTCAGTTCGTGCTAGTATTAAATTTTCAAAAAATAAATATTATTACACAAAATTATAATATTATGCAAAACACATATTTGTCCAACCCTGAAGAAGGTTCAGGTAGAGCCTAAACCGGTTGGTATACATATCTAATAGTGGTGTCAAAACAATGTTACTTCTATTTAAAATGTTATTAAATTTTCTTTATCTTATACTATAAATTAGTTTTTCTCGGGGTAAACGGAAATGTATTAAGATCTTAATTAAGTGAATGGACAAAGTCTAAAGACTACTTTGGCAGTACTCTCTCCCAGAGGGGGAGCCCGGGCTTAAGAAAATTTGCATAAACACAAACAAGCTTTTGAGAAAACCAGTGTCGGCTAAGGTGTGTGTGTTTTTCCCAGGAAAACGTGGTGTTTTTACCTTGGGCTGTTTTTTTTCAAAGACCTTTTTTCTCAGTCTGGAAAACATATTTGTTTTAGAAATAGTAAATTAGATGTTGAATTTATTGAATTTATTAAATGGAATCAGCATTGGCTCGTAGCTCAGACATCCTGCAGAGTAGTGGATTGTAATTGTAGCTGAGATGCAACATGATTTATTTTTCAAATGGTTTCTAGTTGATAGTGTGATTAAACATTTAAGGTATCCACAGCAATTGGTATAGCCGCTTACTTTATTAGAGCCCTCGAGTTTAGAATAATGCCCTTAAAACAGTCCACGATTGTGCAATAAAGCTGACTTTTGAAGTTCGTATTAAGTCTGACGTATAGTGGTTGTTTTTTTTTTTTTTTTTTTTACTAATATGAATACTACTCAAGAGTCCCCACTGATCCCAATCGTCTGGAGCCAGTGGAACTATGGCATACCCAATTGGGGTATGTTGTCATGCTGAAGGTTGCGTGGAGGGGAAGGAGAAGGTTGGAAAGTACCTAACTATTCAAATCTGGTCACCAAACACAGCTAAAGTAATTTCGAGCAACGTTTCGATGCTGAATAGTGGTCCTTCACCAGGGCAATACAGAGAGTATATCTACCATTCTGGAACGCGCCACAAATTTACTTTAAATTATTTTCTGTTAGTTGAATTTGAAATAACACATATTAATTTAATATAATGTATTTGCGCACGCCGGGATTTGAACCCGCGATATTTCTATTCGTATCCGAGTGCCTTAACTACTCCACCACGGAGACCGACAAAATGTTGCCCGTTGGATAAAAAATATAAATGTTGCCAAGCACTGAAAGTGGATTTATTGTGATTTTTATTCTTTTTTGAAACTGGCAAAATGAATTCACAACTTTACTGTCTGTCTTTGTTGAGTTTTTGAGGCTTCTCTGTGTATGAGGGGAACATGACTGCACGCTAATTACTCTTGGCTATGCACAAATTTCACTTCTTGCAACTCAGAACGGGGTCGCCCGTTTCTGCAGGCTGCTGCGGGATTATCTCGAGATCTTTCAAGAACTCTCGAGAACTTATGCCATTTTGTAGAACTTCAACGTCTCTTTTCTTCAAATGACTATCTTTTACAGGTTTAGCATAGATTGTTTTATATTTCTGTCATTTGAACCATCTTGCCAATGGCTTAACTTCCGGGGAGGTCATTTAAATGCTAAGCAGAATCGCTTTGTATATCAATATATTTGATTTTATTCATGGAATTGTCCAAAGAAGCGAAGCTAGCAGTCCGCAACCTAACCTAACCTAACCTTATCCAACTTTCATGTATGGCAGTGAGGCATGAAACTGGCAGAGTGAGGATGAAAGTAAACTGCACGCTGTGGAAATGAGATCCTTGAGGCGTTTGTGCGCCAAAACCATGTATGACCGTGTTAAAAATGTGGATATCCGGAAAGAATGCAAGGCTGATGTAAGCGTTATGAATGGGATCAAGAAAGGGACCCTTAATGGTTTGGGCATGTAGAGCGAATGAACAAAGAAAGGAGTGCAAAAAGAATATATGTTGCGAAAGTTAATGGAAGAAGAAGTCGGGGACGCCCGAGGAAGACATGGCAAAAGTAAATCGAATACTTGAATCGGGCCGTGTAAAGAGTCAGAATAACAGAAGAGTATGTGATTTAATAAAACAAATTTGTAACTTTATTCCACTTTTATTATTTTGACTGGACCGGTTTCAGCCTATGACGGCCATCTTCAGACTAGTACAAATGTTTGTTAACCTACGGCTTATATACTATTTTCACTCATTAACAATCAGTATTCACCAACCTTTCATTATATAAATACATTGTCAATTCATATTTATAGAAATGCAACTGTAACCCATCTTAAATATCAAATAAAATAAATAAATATTCCAGATAGATATATAAAATAGTAATACCAATAAATTAAAAGTAACTTTTACCCTGTAACTATTAAAATCATGCAACAATACTGATGAATATAATTAAAGTAAAATCATTGTTTACCACCCCTAACATCCCCAAAAATAGTATATAAGCCGTAGGTTAACAAACATTTGTACTAGTCTGAAGATGGCCGTCATAGGCTGAAACCGGTCCAGTCAAAATAATAAAAGTGGAATAAAGTTACAAATTTGTTTTATTAAATCATTAAAATGGAATTCCACCACGAATTAACAGTTTCAAAATTAGAAATAATAAGAAGAGTATGTGTGAATGTGAATGACGCAAGGAGTGTGTGCCAAGACAGAGTTGTATGGCGATCCTTCCTTCTATGCCTACCTCTGCGGGGAAACGGCGTGATGATTAGTTAGTTTTATTTTATTTATTTATTTGTATTCGGGAAAACATACAGTTTTATATACTTTTAGATAAATTAAGTAATTACATTGTTGGATTAACAAGTGAAGTTTCCGCATTTTTTTTTCTTTTTTAAATCAATGTGGAAATAAAAGGATAATGATTACAATTAAAATTAATTTATATTATATTTTACATATTTACATGAAAACTAAAAACTTTTATACAGCGCTCTTTATGTTTGTTTCTTTATTTCTATTTGTACGAAACTAAACTTCTCTAATAGTAAAATCATCACTCAACACTCTGCATCTCTGTTAACATCCCCCCATTGTATCAGCCGAGTTAGCCGCCAGATAATGTAGGCAAAGTTCCAAAATTAAGAATGTTTATTTAGCTCCGCCCAATTTAAAGTTTTGCAACCGACCATCTGAAACTATCAAACTATCTAAGTTAACCGTTCGTTATACGAGTATGTACATTGTGCAGTTATAGTAGACATTACTTAATCAGTAGCAATACGGTTATTGTATTTCTCGTTCGATTGAAAGTTTCGCAATATATATATATATATATTGCGAAATATATATATATATATATATATTGGCCTGATAATACGTGGAATTGAAATACATGGACTGTTCTAAAGAAAAGGTGAATTTTGAATTTTCGCGGGCTGTGTACATTCGATTATCGATTTTTTTTTTATGTTGGTAGAATATGTTTTAAATTTTGCGTTAAAAATGGAATAAAGTGCTTCAACGCACTTAAAATGTTGACTGTGGCATTCGGCGAGTCTACTTTGTCTCAAAAAAGTGTTTATAAGTGGTACAAGCGCTTTACAGAAGGCCGAGAAGATGCTAATGACGATGAGCGTCCTGGAGTTGTGGAAAATCAAATCATGGATTTTATTCTTTGATCATTTTTTTTCAAAAGTAAAAAATCGAAGAACACACAAAAACGTAACTAACCTTTCCAGTTGTCAAAAACAAACCACTAATCCAAAATGGCTAATAATGCTAACATATGATAAACATATGTGTGCCAACATAACAAAACAAAAAAAACGATAATCGAATGTACACAGCCCGCGAAAATTCAAAATTCACATTTTCTTTTGAACAGGCCTCGTATATATGTTAAGGTTTTACTTGTCCAGCATTAATGATTTTTTTATGATAGACCGACGGCGACAGACTACTGTTTATGTTTGTATTTCAACATTTCGGATGAATCACTCCTGCGTTCTTCAGGGCGTCTGCCCTTCCGATAAAGCTTGGACAAGTAGTACTATCTCTACTGTACTGAGACCTGTTGAACTATTTCTTATAAAAAGCCTGTCATACTTAACTGTCTACTTTTTCATAACTTGCGCTTTAAAATATTCCCCATACTAGTATTGCTACAGTCCTATTTGCTAAGGGTAGTTGGAACATGGAATCCGTACTATAGTTAAATGTAGGTGTAATTTTATCTGTTTTTGAAACTGTCAATTCGTATGGGAAATTCATTATAGTGATATAGTTAAAATTCTGTAATTTGTCGGTAATTTTTAATCGCTCCTGAGCCCGACTGCAAATCGCCAACGAAAAAACGACCGTTCATCGGAGTGGTAGATACTAAGTATCGCCTTGGTGAAATACCACCATTCAGAATTGAAACGTTGCTTGGTATAGCTTTAGCCGAGTTTGAAAACCAGATCTGAATAGCCACATACTTCCCAACCTTCCTCTTTCCCATCTTCTTCCCTTCCCCACTATTCTCAACCTCACAACATACCCCATTTAGGGATACCATAGTCCCACTGGCTCTAGACGGTTCAGTTGAGACTCTTGTGCGGTATTAACTATAAAAATCACTTTTTACAATCGTATTATTTCTTGATCGGGTTGGTTTCATCATGCTTAGGGCATTTTCAGTCTGAAAACTTTCATTAACACCCCCACATTCCGAAGGGGATTAAAATGTCACCCCGAACGAGAGTTTTGTGCGATATCTTAGATAGAGATTACTGAAATATTATATATACTCTTCTCTGTAAGTATTGTGAAAAACAAATTTCCTTAGATTATGTCATTTAAACGCTTTAATAAGTAAGATCAACAGGGATAGCTACATCACCCCCTTCGGATCGTACTGTTAGGGGGCCGCTGGGGCCATTTGGGAGCTGGTCAGAGATTCCATCGAAGATGTCGAACATCAAAGCCTTGATCCCAGAGGTTCATATTTATATGATGGCTACTGTCACGTCACGCCTATCAAAGGGGCAACCGTCAGGTGTTCTGAACCTTTAAGAGAAAAGATTTAATTACCTTCTCTTCGCACGGCTTGTTTTCCGTATTCTACTGTCGCAAAAATATCGTCCATTGTATTTAGTTGAGTTTGAAATAATTAAGTCGCCATATGATGTTGTACAAAGTACATATTTAATTATGTCCACCCAACAGATATACAAATAATGATAAGTACGTCTGTATCGTTTAAAAGCCAACAAGACTAAGAACATAGAAGCATGTTAAGAACTGTATTTATCGCATAAGATAAGGAATATTGTTGACAACAACCGGGTATAGAGGGTGGAATACAGGGACATGATTAGGAATGGACCAAGATGCAGATACAGTACATTAGGGTTTCATTTACTGAAACAACCAAAGTAATTACGTAATCTCGGATATTGAATAAACAAAGTGATTTATCAAAGCAACTAATGATCAAGTGTGTTGTTTTCAACTATGAATTTATAGAGTTGATATAATTGCTACTGGACACATATGAAAGTGATTCCAAAATGGTGTGGCAACATAGCAGAACGTTCATTTTTTTACTTTCATATACGGAAAGGTTAAACCTTAAAACCGGTCCGTTCCAAAAAAAGCAAGTGGAAAAAAGTTTAACACTGTTTTTAATAATATTAGCCCTTTGCTATGTTTAGACACGCTCTTCAAAGCTTTAATTTTTTTCTTCATCCCCTTCCCACCGGGTCCGGACAGTGGTGTAGTCATCACATAAAAAAAATGAAAAAGCGTTCCTTCTCTCGGGCGGAAATTGCCCCGATTCCAGCGGCCTGCGATGACGTAGGCATTTTATCTAATTAGAGCACGCTCACACCACTGGTCTACATCGGGCAACACTGCCTCACTGCACAAAGGTCCGAATCTCAACTTAAGCTGGCCAAAGAAAAGTTTGTGAAAAAAAATGGAGCGACTAACATAATAATTTTTTTTTATGGTGTTACATTTATGATGATTTTTAACCACAATCATATCAAGAATCTTGAAAATAATTTAGCACACTTTCCAACGTGTTTGAAGATGAATAATGTTTTTCCAAATATCGAAAGAAAACATTCTTGGAAATTTCTTAGAAATGAGTTCTAAACATAACTCAATCATCACTCTACTAATATTGGGTATGATTCTCCACTGTCCAGAATGTCGAGACTTGTTAACTCAAGCCATGGTTTTGAAATTTTTGATACAAGTCTATATGATTTTCGTCATTCTTTACGACTCTACCTAAACCTTGTTAAGACTTTGTTTGACTTGATTGTTATTAAAAATTATATTTTTGTCATTGCTTCGAATATTATGCATTTGCGGTTTTTTTATCTGTTGCTCCTTTTTATCATTTCGTGTTATGTATTTTTTTATTGAACAATGGTCTGTTAGTATTAAAAAATATATATTACATTTCGGTTAGTGATTTATTTTTTTATTATAGATATTAATTTAAAAGTCGTTAAGAAAAAAATGTTCTGAAAACAAGATTGAAAATATCACAATGTGCAATTAGATTGCAGACCTTTTTAAAAAATGGCTCAAACAGTGTCTTACCATAAATATTAATAAAATAGTTAAAACAGTTTTTGCAGTCTAATCATTGTTAAAGTTTGTTGTAATGATAAACATTGTCTTGCCTATAAAACAACGGTATTTTTTTTATAAAATCAATCTAAATAAATAAAAAAAACACGCTAATTAACTATAAAATACGTTTAAATCAACAGAAGAAAAAAATCCCTTTATATCGAAAAAAAAAATAAAATACCTTTTCATCGACAGTAAAAATAAAATAATAGATACCCTTATATCGACAAAAAAATAAAATACCTTTATATCGACAGAATAAAAAATCCTCCATATCGAAAGAAAAAAATTAAACATCTTTATATCGACAGAAAAAATACATGAAAATTCACACTACTTAAAACCTGGCCAAAAATTCACACTACCTAAACGCGAGCGGTTGTTTCTGGTGACTAATTTCAATCGACGGCCTATTAGACATTACACAAAGTTGCGTACGTGTGTTGCTGCCATTTTTGGTTACAGGATGCTTCTTTCGGTGTATATTTGATTATACTTTTATGGTTTAAGATTAGGCTATCTTCGAAATAGTATTTTTGTCCACCTGAAGATGTGATAATAACTCGAGTGCGCCGGGCTCCGCTGGGCCCGTTAAGACGGCGTTAAAAGTAATGTTGATGGCGCTACATTTGCGTCGATTGCCCGTTAATACCCTTGTTTACGGCACGGATTATCATTCGGCGGAATGTAGAATGTTGCCTTTATTTATTAGACACTACGGAGAGCTAACTTTTTATCGGCGATAAAAACATGTATCGGCAGTGCCGCTGATTAGAACACATTTGTACCAACGTTTCTCACTTACGATATTTTTTAAATCAGGCAAAAACCACTCGTAAGTTGAGAATCTTATTTCGGAACTAACCCGTAAGCTAGTGCTTTAGTTTAATAATGTATTTATTCTCATTGTTTTATTTTATTTATTACATCGTTAATTCAGATTAGTATACAGGTTTGGTGTACTTTTCTCCCTTCGTGCAATAATGCTCTGCGTAAGGGCGGACGAAGTTTATCCCATAAGTATGTTCATATTCTGCGCTTTATGAAAATAATCATTTTTTTTCATAAAGCTCAAAATATGACCATACGAATCGCTTTATTCTAAACCTTTGTTTAAAATAAGTAAAATAGCTACGTTTTATCAACTGGACGTGGTTATGCAGAAAGCGTCCAACCCCAAAAAGATAAAGCTGAGAAAAAGGCGTTTGAAATATCACGATAAAAAAACATTAATAAGCGTAATCGGCATTTGTAAAGTGAATATCAGTGTTTTTTTTTCCTTTGTGAGCATTATTTTAAATAAGTTATTATTAATACATCAATCAGTTTATTAAAAAAAATGTATTTCTTATGTTATCCTACATTTTATAATGTTTTTCAACTTCAATGTAAGTCAAATATCTGCAATGTGCATTAAACAAAAACAAAAACAAAAAACTAAAAATCCTTTGCATTTGGAGCTTGGATGTTTTCAGCAGATATAATTCTAGTATTTATTTATAGAAATACATGTAAAACTCGATTTTAGCAAATTGTGGGTTGGACGCTTTCTGCACAACTACATCCAAATATGGTGTTTAGTAATTTCTTAACTTTGTAACGCGCCCTTGAGTTTTTTTATTTCACAAAGCAGATAAGATAGAAGATACATTCTTTAAGGGTTTTTTTTCTCTTTTTCTTCGTGTTTATGGTCAAAATACATAAACGTTTTATTTCTTAAAATTTACCTCTCAAAGAATAATTAGTGATAAGAAAACCATCCTTAAGTCGGCGTACAAACTTGTAAGTTAATGTCAACTTTAAATTGTGACTAATTCAGTGGCGGCTGTATTAAGGGAAGAAACTTCCTTTGTGCTTTCTAAATTAAAATTTAGCTTGATCATTCATAAACATCACAGCATGCCTTTGAAAACATTACATCATCAAGCTTTTTACTTCCATCAGACAACAAACTCCCTATCAGGCGTTCCCTGCCTTAATTTCTTTGCCCGAAATAAAAAAACATTTCTAAAATATCATTTACACTTCTTACCGCAAAATTATATTTTTTTATCAAAGAGAAGCTTTGTTCTTATTTTGCAAGTATTCTCAAATTTTCAGCATTCGTCCAATTTACTTTGATGAATTGCAATTTGGGGGATTACGTATTTCATTTGTGATCATTTTTCATAAATTCATGTATTTCGTTAAAACGTAAAAGAAGGCTGTTTAATGTTCTCTCTATTATGTAGGTACCTCAATTATTTACATCGCAGAACAGGGTATTTTATGCGTTTTTCTAACGCATGGCAACCCTCGAACACTGGCAAATGAAAATTTATATTCAAACGGTCATAATATCATGTTTTATTTAATTATTTTAACATGTAACATTCAACGTTTATTTTCATATTTCATCCGGGCTGTTTCACCCTGGTGGCGGGGTATCTCGCCAGGGCATAAAATGCGTACAGCGCGGACTGAAAATAACAGTTTGTTTATTTTCTCTCCATGACAACTCAAATCTCGCATTTTAATTACATTTGTAGATGTCCCCGTGACATTTTGTGTATAATTGAGAGGGTCGGACGTACTCACGCGAACCATCACTCGGATTTGGTGTTTTTGAGTAGGCTCCGTGTGTTTGGAGTACCTACGCTCGGGGTATTTTGTGTAAAAGCCGTGTGTTTCGATTCTGAATCCTGTATTTTGATTACCGTCCAGAATTTGAATGTGTCTGCTCAATCGTCTCTATAATCAACGCAACAACCTTTCCCATCCAAACCATATTTTCCCAAGGTTTTATTTTTCCGTCTAAACGAGCACGTTTAAATAATGGATGAGCGGTGAAATTATTAAAATGTTACAGGAGTTTTCTTTTCTATTCCATTGAATATTAATTTTAAACACTGTATAAATTCAAATTAAACAACTTTTAGGTATGTTGCGGTATTTGTGTTGCAATATTTTTTATCTGTTTGTTTTACGGTGGCAAATGAAAGTCAAATCTTATATCGAATTTTTTTATTTACCCGAAATCTTATTAATTTTAAAAGAATTTTCAAACGTTTTGAAATTCATTGTGCAGTGAAAAATAGAACCCTACGGGCAGATCTCTTACGTTATATTTCTGTACTTAAATTGTATTTCTGTGGAATGAATATCTTACTTTGTAATTTACTTGTTTTTCGAAGTAGGTTCACCTGACTTTAGCAAACCTTCTCTACGCTCATACCGTATGCCTTTGTACGGAATCCCTAGTCAAAGCTTTAATATTCATATAGGTTTACACCTCCGTAATTGCTCCTCGTAATTACACTAACGATATCCTTTGAAGCGTCTACTTTTCAGTTTAATAATTTATGAACCATAATATTGTAATATGTATTCCGTGTATTGTGTGATCAAAAAGTATTTTCTCGTTAGCAAAGTCGAATTTTTCTTTGGTGCTTTAATAAAGGCACAAAGTAAATTTGATAACCCCACACGGTGTTTATTTATTTAGCGTACTCGTGCTTTCCCAAATAATCGGCATGGGTAAATATGCTTGTTCTCTTTATGTTTTCCTTTCACAGGATGTATGTAGTAGTTTTGTATACATCATTTTATAAGATAACTTTATTGTTCTATTTGGAAACCAAATATATAAAATAAAAAAACAAAATAAGTAAATACATTATTTGACAACTAATATTCCAATACTATTTGAATTAATCATAAGAAAAAGTCATAATAACCGAACCAAACCTAGTCTCAGCCCTTCAAAATGATTCCAGATTCGAAGAAAGTAGGTACCACTAATTTACGTAAATGAGTTTCTACGTCCTCCGTTCCCCATCTTCTTCTCTTCCCATTCCCTTCAGCCTCATAACGTACCGGATTGGGCCTTGCCATAGTACCACTTTTGTGCGGTATTCTCAAAAAAAGACATGTGTAGTGTTAACATTGCAAATATATAAGACGAGAAAACTTGGCGAATTGCGTGGTCGAGTGGTAAGACGCTCGACTACGAATCTAAAGGTCGCGGGTTCAAACCCAGCGTGTGCAAATATTTTTTATTGAATTAATATGTGTCAAAACATATTTAATTCATACAAAATAATATATAGCATATTTGCGGCACGTTCTAGGGTGGTAGTATCGTCCCGGTGAAAGACCACCATTCAGAATTAAAACTTTACTTTAAATGGCTTTAGCGGTGTTTGGTGACCAGATCTGAAAAGCCAGGTACTTTTCAACCTTCCTCTTCCCATTTCCTTTCCCTCCCCATTTTCTTCAGCCTCACAAAATACTGCAATTGGGGATATCATAGTCTCACTGGCTCTAGACGGTTGGGAGCACTTGGGACTCTTTTGCAGTATTCTCTATTAAACAAACAAAAATAACAACAAAAACTTGAAAGCGCGTACATTTTAAACCTCTCTTCTTGATATAATCGAAACTGCGCTGCAATTCAATTTATCCATTATCTTTTTATCTTTCTTTGTTCAATTCTCCTTGTGGCTGTACATTTAGAACAAAGTTGCAATCATCACTGCACTTCTATATGGATTCTGGCTTTGTTTTGTTTTCTATGTCTACGTCGTTGTATTTCCCTGTGCTTTGTTTCCCGGCATCGTGTTCTCTGCTTACTCTCTGTGGTCTTTCTCTCGCTAGTGTATTGCCTCTAGTATAGGGGTATCTGTTTCTCCGTCTGTCCACGAGCCATTTTGCTATTCCTATTACAAACTCAAACAACAAAGGAGCAAAATGTAATGCGCTGTTGGACCGGGTTGCTTCGGGGGAATTTGATGGTGTGGGTGGTGTAGGTGGTATGGGTTGGAATGAGGGGAGTGGGTGTACGAGTGGATGGGGTTGCAAATACCGTGAACCAAATTTACTTAAACCGTAACGTACGACGCGCTGTCGATTTAAACGAAATTATTTTATTCCTAGCCTACAAGTAATCTAATACCTAACCGATTTTTTGTCGTATTACAATATATGAAATAAATTTCACTCATTCATTTTTTATTATTTTCTTGAGTTTTGTGTCTCCTGTTATATTTCCCGTAGTACACCAGAGGTCGAGGAATCAAGTTGCTTTTCACTCAACAAAGAAACAAATAAAACACCACGAAAATATATTATCAACTTATCTAATAAGAGAGGATTATTATTTTACAAAATATCTTTTGTATGAAAAATATAGCTTGTGGCTTACATTTTATTAATATTGTGTTTTATTTTTACACGTACATAATATAAACACACTTTTAAACATGCAAACTGCGAAATGTGTTGAGAATACGTTTTCCGGAATCTAATACAGTAATAATCCGACCTTTTTAAAAGTATTTGAACAGTTTTCCCTGATTTTCAAGTCTAGAAGTTAATATTGTCTTACACAACTTTCGTTAGGAGTAAAACACACAAAGAGTTTATCCGCCCAATCGGCAGAGATAAGCATTTTAAAATTATTTCATCAGAATTTTAGAAATCCCAACCAACACAAACTATGAAATTGTCCTTTTCCCCCAAAAGTACACGTCTGCCTACTTACCTCCATGTCCACTGTCAACTTCACAATATTTATTGTCGGTTCGCAACCCTCATGTCCTAATCTTTCCTCGAAAATAACAAAAAAACACAGAAAAACAACCCCCTTATCCGTTCGTCCGCCCTTACACGACACGACACCCTCATGCAGCGCCCGCCATCATGTGTGTACCTACACCGCCCTGAGCTACGCCATGGCACGAGCTTTAAACCTGGATGTTCTGTGTCGGGTAGAGAGAATGTAGGAGATTGGGGAGGTGCAGGAATGAAAAGGATAAATAGACAATCTAACGGCCAGAAATAAGCCTGTACAACCCTGCTCCCTTTTGACATCATGCCCCTCAGCACATAAACATGCTCAACAACCTTATAATATCATTTCAAAGGACACCGAATGTTTGGACGTCTGCTCTGAGTATTTGATGTGGTTGGAATTTTTGACTTCAAAGGGTTTTTCCTTTTTAATTTTTTCATCTGTTGAAAATGAAGCTTTGACGCGATAAGCTTTTTATAATCATAATATTATTATACAATGGAATACCGCCACGAATTCAACATTTTGAAAAACATAATTAATAATTCTTAACAAAACGTTTCTCTTATTTTATTATCATGGTATCATAATTCGATTGTCTCCTTTATTTGCTTTCATTTAAGTAATTTTTTATTTCAACAACCTGTTTTCAATGTTTACTGAATCGTTGGACGTTTGTTGTGTGTTTGAAAAGGTATTCTTAACTTCAAATGGTTTTCGCGTTTCATTGTTTTGATTGATAAAAAATGAAAGCTCAATACATAATATTTCTAGGTTAAAATGCTCGGCTAACATTTGGAAGTATTGTATTATTTTTGAAACGATCTGATGATAAATAAATTATGATGGCTTAATCGATTATTATCAGTTTTTTATTGGTAAAAAAAAAATCTTTTTAAAATATATTTTCTAAATATTACATTTTTTTTACAATGAAATTGGTGATGATTGGCTTCATAAAAGCACCTTTTATATTTCAAACTACGAAATAAAAACTAATTCTCATTTAAAACAATGAACTCAAACATTTTTTTTCTCCGAAATTTCGTTAGTAATTTTCATACTTTACCGAAATTCCGTTTGAACAGCTTCTCCTGTCCTATCCGAAAGCTTTCCTATGTTAATCTGACACTCATCCGAAATTTCTCATATAAAAGTTCATCCTATTTTAAATTATCTACTTATGTCCTGCCCGGAATGACGATAATTGCTTTTCCAAGTTGAATTGTTACGTCCCATTGACATAAACAGGACAGATGACAGACCACCTAATTTTATTTTATTTACCTAGTTTTATTCTACCACCTAGTTTTATTTTATCTTACCTTGCATAATATTTACATAAAGTAAGGTGGATCTATCATTCCTATAATCATTTCGATTTGGCTTCTTCCTCAAATACTCTCCACTGGCTCTTATCCCTATTTCCGAGCTAATTGTCTTCGGTTCTCTGACCTCACCGCCCTGCTCCAATATTTTTTCACGCAGTCAGCCCACCTCTTCCTCGGCCTGCATATGGATCACTTCTAATGAGGCACCCACTTGATCATGATTTTCGGTATCCTGTCATTTGAAATTATTTTCAAATGACTAGCCCACCACAATTCTGTGGGATCTACGGAAGCATACAATGAGTTCAACTCAGAGCAATAATATACCAGGAGGAATACCTTGTGTAGTCAGGATTGTTGATTTTTTCCTGACTCAGGCGTGGCTAGGGCTAGGGTATTTATACATCCATTCATAGCACATGTCGATATATTTTTTTTGTTTATTTGTGTAACCACTTTTTCACAGTATTGCTATCAACAAAAATATATGATATAACCTAAAAAACCCGTTGAGCCATGTCCTGATATGTTGCATAAAAAAATGTAGTAGTGGATTCGCCGGTGACGCGAGAGACGGAAAACATGCTTACATACCGAAAAGCGGTGCGATATTATGTTACAACTTGTCTTATCTCTTTCTCTCTCACGGTATACGTCGTAAAAACCCGGAGACAGAAATTTATCGTGAATTTGTATAGGTTGGGTAAAAGCATTTAGCTCTCTCTTCTTATATATTCTTGCTCTGAGGATTTTATGCGTAATTAGATTTTCGAGTGCATGATTTATTTCAACTCTACAGAATACATTATTTAGCGTAGGGCCATTCTGCCCAGGCAGAAAACCTGTTTTCCGACAGAATCGTGAGCGTAATTTGACAGATTATGAATCAGTTTAGTTTTATACTTTGTATTTCATCCTTACTTTCTGCACCGCCGAATCCAATCTTGCGAATTCTATTACATTGTATGAATCAAAATTTTGTTTCGCAAAAGGTATTCAACGAATTTAATCATTTTAAAGTTTGATAATCGTTCACGGCCTTCCGACTTATCTTAAGTTTCACTTATTAAGTTTTTTTTTTATCTTTCACGTTTTAAAATGAACTCCTTCTAATTTTTATTCGTCTTTTTTAATACAAAGTAATTTAATTCATAGGAAATTAAAGCGTCCTCAGAAAAATTTTGAACTATTTTTTTTCTACGTCAATGAACCGTGAATCTTCCTGGCTTAGTTCGAATTCAGTTGAAAAAGTCTAGGATTTTCTTATTTCTAACAGTTAACTCAAATATTTACACATAAATGAAAATATACAATTACTAAATGTAGAAGAAATAAAACAGATATTAAATATAAATATCCTAAAGCGAGCGGAAACATAAAATACATAGTAATTTTTTAAATTTTCAATGAAGTATGAGATCGATTAAAAATGCCGGTTTCTTATAAAGTCTCGGTGGCTCAATTGGCAGAAGCCTTACTCCCGGATAGAGTAGAGGTTCCGAGTTCGAGTCTCGGGTCGCGACCGTTATTTTTTCTGCTTCATATTTACGTTGAAGATTATTGATATTATTTCAATAATTAAATTTATTAATGTAGCTCTGTTTGTAACAGTGGCTTAAAGTTTACTGAAATATTTATTTAGTACGAATGTTAAATTGAATGATATTTAAAATTTGATCAAATTATATCAAATGTGTGTAGATGTTTAGAAGGAGGTTATTGTAGGCTTTTATTACTACAGGTCCTTTTTGAAAAATAGATTACCGATAAAAAAACTTTGTGTTGAAGAGATTGTGATTTTATCTAATTTTCGTTAGACTTTTTGATTTGAGCATTTGAATGAACATTTGTCAGGAGATTACGGTACTTGTAAGCATTAATCTTATACGCATTAATTCAGTGACAACTAGTTAATTTTTTTTTTTCTAAACGGGGTCTGTGTGGTACTTAAAATAAAATTCTTGCTAAAATGTACATTCCTAATTAATTGAAAAATGTTTTTGTCCATGGAAAATTTTCCACCGAGCATTCTTTTCATTTGGCTTAGTGAATGATTAGAAAAACTTTAATATTCTAGTTAAGTCCGCGCCAAACCGAAAAGCTGAGCCCTATTCTGAGGATTTTATGGTATGCGCCCTTCCTAAAATGCTAAGTCCTCGATAAACCCTTTTCAGTTCATATCGTCTCCTCCCTATTTCCAACTTATTTTTTATTCACTAAGCTTAAGTTTACCTGTACTTTATTATTAACGTGCATAGCTAATTCATCAGTAAAGACCTATTGATAAGTTGTAAGTTATCTATTTTCGGATTTCAAATTATACGTAGGTTTGTACATAATTTTGTCTGATATAAACACATAATTTTTAGAATATTTCAATAGTTTTTAATCACTCACAGAAAATCGCAATTATTTTATTATACCGTCTTCTCAACTATAAAGTAGAGAATCTATTAGTTGAGTAGCAAAAACTCTAATACGGTGAGTTCTGCCGTCTCTAGAGTTTTAGCCAACGCAAATATTTCAGCTGGCGACGACATCGTGATTTTTTTTTTTAAAGAAAGTCGAATTTTTTCGGGTCACGAATAGCCTGAAAATATTTGAAAAATTCCTAATGCCATCATAATAAGTGGAAAATGTTGCTTGTGCAATGATGGAGGACTTAGCTAGCAGAGGAATTAAACCCACAAATCCGACGCGTTTTCCACTCAGCCACTACCCGGTCAAATTCAAGATTCTTAAAATATTAATGTTTAAGTCAAAAAGAAGACAAAACACCCCGTTCTTTGTTCCGTGTGTTTAAATACGAACTCTTCTAATGCAGTGTTAATTTCGGGCAAAACAAGGTAGTGAAGGCTAGTTGATAAATAAATCACATTATTATTGTTTGTGTCTAGTGTGAGTGAATCATTATCACATTGCTATTGTTGTATGAAAAATGGGAACAACATAGCGTAGTCATTTTTGCCACTTTTGTCGAAACATATGCGTGTTTTAACATTTAAAAAAAAAAACAATACCTGGAAAACTGTTTTAATAAAACTCACCTTTTATGGAATGTTTGAAGCCAGTTGCTTCGTTGAACCTATCCGAACAATGCATTTTGAAATTGCTTTCGTTTTACATTGGAGTATTATAATTCGACGTCAAAACCTATAAAGATAAAAGCGAGAACGCAGCAGGGCGTCGTGCGACGTCGCGACGCCGCGTCGGTATTGTCGCTGTTGTGATTCGATGCCGGTAGATGGCAGGGGTTGTACCATTTTGTGTTTATTCTTTTTATTTACAAAAAAAAAACACACCAAATTTATTTAATTATATCTTTTTTATAGTGATGGCTTGAACGAACTGTGTTATTAGCAAAATTTTAATTATTACATCAAAACAACAATTATGCAGATTATTTCCAGATGGTAACATAACGTTTTTTTCATAATTATAAATTTAAAAAAACCAATGAAACTCAAAAGAAATAATAAAAAATAATAATAATAATAATAAATAAAATAATAATTAAAAAATAAAACAGATATACTTTAATTTTGTAGGCCAAAGTATTAAACAAATAAAAATTGTTTCTCCCTGTTTTTTCACTTCCTATAAATGAAAGATATTACCTAATAACATGTACACGGCATCCGTGGTCGATTTTTTTTTTTTTTTTTTTTTTTTTTTTTTTTTTTTTTTTTTTTTTTTTTTTTTTAAATTTTTATTCTTATTAAAAATATAAAAAATAAGGGTTCAGTCCATGTCTGTCTCGCTAGGATGGACCTGTGTTGAGACAGACGAAGAGTACATACATGAAAGAATATTAAATGTTATACATTACTAAAAAGTAACAATAAAGTAAAATAAAATAACAGTAAAAATAAAAATAAAAATAAAAGAAACAAAAGAAACACAAACCAAAAGTACCAAAAGGTAAAAGGAGGAAAAGAAATATTGTACATACAATACCCAACCCAAAATTTCGCTATCATTACCACTGTAAATGAAATAAAAATATAAAGTTACAATTTTACAACAACAGTATAATATTAAACCATCATAATAAATGTATAAGTTCACAACAAGTTTTATTTTTAAAAAAAATCATTAATGTTTGATCTGCCTAGGCTGGAGATCCAAATCTTGGTGTCTAATTTATATTTTACATAATTTGCGTTCTGTCTAATGACCAGTGGAAGTATATTATTTAGTTTTGTTGCAAAGTATCTAAAATTTCTTTGGCCAAATGTTGTTTTAGCGAAAGGGATAAGTAAGAGATTATGCCCTTTCGATCTCGTATCACGAGCGGTTTGGACATTTTCAAATTGACTTCTGTGTTTAAAGAGATATGCTAGTATGTTTTTGGCATAAAGTTGCCTAATATCTAAAACACAAATTTTCTCAAAGATTTCATTCGAGCTGGTGGTAATTGGTAGTTTTAGAATAATCTTTAAAATTAATTTTTGAGCTTTTAAGATAGGATCAATGGCAGCGGCGGTAGCCCCACCCCAGACTATAATACCATATTCGATTAAAGATTGACAAAGTGCATAGTAAATTATTTTAAGTAGATTCAGGTTAAGAAAATTCCTAGTTTGTCGAAAGAAGTATATGGATTTTCTAAGTTTATTTGCTGTAGTGATAATATGTTGTTTCCACTTTAAATTGCTCTCAAAAATAATACCTAAATATTTGATTTTAGTGACCTTTTCCAAGCAAGGGCAATCACATGTATGAGTATTATTCAAGGGGCAAGCACATATTTTTATTAGGTTTTCTGGAGTAATTAAAGATGGATTAATGCTAGAGACAATGTATTTAGTTTTTGTCACATTCAGTGTTAGAGTATTATCATCTAGCCATTTTTTAACTACATTGATGCACTTGTTCGCTTTCATGTAAACATCATTCCAATTTTTAGCTTTGAAGAGGAGGATCGTATCATCAGCGAAACTTACAATTTTAGCATCTATAGACATATTACACAATTCATTAATATAGATAAGGAATAAAGTGGGACCTAAAACGCTTCCTTGAGGCACGCCGAAACTAATTGTCAGTTGCTTGCTAAGACAGTTATTGATTTTTACACTCTGTTTACGGTTAGACAGGTAGCTTTGAAAAATACTAAGTTCATTACCATTTATACCTATGTTTGATAGTTTTTGTAGGAGTTTGGAGTGTGAGATAGTATCAAAAGCTTTACATAGGTCTAAGAATATTGACAAGCATTTTGATCCTTTGTCTAAATTTTTAACTAAAAAATCTGTGACCGTTGCTATGGCATCTGAGGTACCTTTATTTTTCCTGAACCCAAATTGGTTGGAGGACAGTATACTATTATTTTCAAGGTATTCAACTAGTTGATTGTTGATAGCCTTTTCAAAGACTTTAGACAATGAATTTAGTAGTGTAATTGGGCGATAATTAGTTATGTCCGCTCTAGAGCCTCCTTTATGTATTGGAATAATGATTCCGTATTTAAGTTTGTCAGGGAAATGGCCTTTTAGGATGCTCAGGTTAATAAGATATGTTAGGGGAGTGGTGATTTCAGGTGCAAGTTTTTTTAAGGCAATATTTGAAATATTGTCCAAGCCAGTTGAAGATGAGTTCTTTAATGAATTAATGATGTTTCTCGTGTATTCATTAGAAATTTGTTTTACACTAAAATGCAAGTTACTTTGCTTATTTATGGTGTGTATGCTGGGTATAGTAGAATTATCACCGATATTATTTGAGAGTTTATGATATTACGCATCGACTACGCTCGACTACGAATCTAGGCTTTTGAATCGAGGCCGCGGGTTCAAACCCGGCGTCCGCTAATAATTTGTAATTAATTAATATGTGTCATAACACATTCAAATCATAAAAAAATATATATTGTATATTTGTGGCACGATCCAGAGTAATAGATACTCTAAATATCGCCCAGATTGTCGACCACCATTCAGAATTGAAAAGTTGTTTCAAATGGCTTCAGCCGTGTTTGGTGATCAGATCTGAATAACCAGGTGCTTCCCAGTCTTCCTCTTCTCGGTCTCCATCCTCTCCCCACTACCTTCAGCCTCACAACATACCCCGATTGGAGAGTTCATAGTCTCACTGGCTCCAAACGGTTGGGAGCAGTTGGGTCAGTAACTACTTCTAGTATTGTTACAATACAAAATATCGTGGATTCATCGTCAGACGTGGATTTAAAACAGTAATATGGATTTTCACACATGAAATTTGACAACGACCCCTTACAATAAAAAAATTCCATCTGACACGGCAATGTCATGCGATAATAAACTCTATGGAAAGCTAGTAAGAGTTTTTTTATCGCATAGCAGTGCAATTTCAGATAGAACCTTGTTATTTCAAGGGGTCGATAAGCCAAAAATGTTTCTTTACACACATATTTTGGATGCAAAGCATACGTTCTAAAGTATAGATAATAAGCCGTTTGCATTCATATTATAATTTAGGTTATTTTTCACAAAACGGCGCTATACAAATTACCCCAATATTATTATTATTAACGAAATTTAAAAAATAACTTTGTACAAGACCACAGTTTTTTTTTTTTGACCGATAGGTTTCAAACCAGCACAAAATTAAACTAAACAAAAAATATAAAGTGTTCGGTTATATATACATACAGAGGGAGAACACAATATAAAATTAAATCAGGGAACAATGAGAAAACAAAACAATAACATTTAAATTATAACAAAGGAACAGAGAGAAAGAGACAGATATATGAATTGAAAGAGGAAAAACGTCAACTAAGAAGGTGAATAAGTAATAATTAGAAATTTTATGAGTTCGCAGGAAATATACTAAATATTTGGCTACTGGACAAATTTACCTGACTATTAAAAATATGACTCTTAATTCAAATGGTCTTCTTTATTTCTAGTGATTCTCAATTATTTAATCTGATGCCATGGTCATTTTGTGAAGAATATATATAATATTAGAATAATTATATAATCAATATTAAAATCAAAGAACATCTTATTATTAAAAGAATGTATTATTATTATTTAAACATATTATTGGATGCAAATTATCGGCCTACTAAAACGTGGGTGGAATGCGACTTTGCTAAATTGTTAAACAAACAACTATTGATAAATGAGTCATAAATTTGCCTTTTCTTCAACTTGTTATTTTAGTCTCGCAAACAATCTCTTTTATAACACATTCAAGTGCGTACTTTCTTACATCAATCCATTACCAAAGGAAATGTTTTTTAAGAAGGTCGGGTTATTTGTGAAACGTGAAACGAGGTAATATCTCTTTATACCCTCTATGTTATTCCTTCATCATTATCCCTTTACCTTTTATGGGAAGAAACCTCCAAAAAGGGGCTGTCTAGGAACTCAAGTTCTTACCCTAAAATCTCAGACAAAACTTCAATGGTTTAACACATATAAAAGTTATACATTAGTAAATTTCCGATATAATGTGGAATTAATCTATAGATTACGTAATTCTAGAGGTCAAACAATGAAGAGGTTGTGTTTTAAAAATTGACTTTACGAGTTAGCCGCATTTCTATAAAAGTAATCAAATACCATGTAGACATTTTTGTCGATAATTTATACAATTTTAGAAAAAACTAATATGTAACATTATTTGGGCTAGTTATATTTTTTTTTATTTTTATCATTGATTTAGTTTTTGTTATTTTATATTTTGATGTATCTTTTGTATTTGTAATATTTTTTTAACAATTACTGTACACTAACTGAATTTTTATAACTAGATTGTGTTCACGTAAGTGAAAACATCTGTTAAAACCCAGTATAAATCAATGATTCCTTCACTCATTTTTATTTCATATTAAATATCCCCCACCACAGACGGGGCCGAAAATTATAAAATCTCCCCGCCTCTGAAATCCAAACCCTGAATGAGAAGTCTGTGTTACTCAGTCTTTTCAAACCACTTGACATAAGATGAAGATTCGTCTACCATTTTATAAAATTTTTTTTAATTTGAATACTGCACTAGAGTCGCAACTGTCTGAAGTAAGTGGTACTATGGAATCCCAAATTGGGGTATGTTGTGAGACTGAAAGGAGTGAAAGAGAAGGAGATAGGAAAGAGTAAAGTAGGTACCTGGATATTCACATCTGTTAGCAAACACGGTTAAAGCCATTTTAGGCATTTTTTTACTGTAAATGGTGATCTTTTGCCAGGGCGAGACTAGCACTCAGGAGCGTGCTGCAAATATTTAATATTAATGATATGTAAAATAACATGCGGTGATTTTGACCCGCGACCAGAAATCGTAGTCAAGGGTCCTAACCTCTCGACCACGGAGGTCGTCTTACTTAGTAACTATCTCACGAATTCTCCGAAGGGGTAGGTAGAAATAATTAAACGCCACCCTACTCCCTCTCGGCGCACCCCTCTTGCTTCGTTTTCTTTCATACACCTTCTCGTACATACTGTATTATACCGACCGAGTTAGACGTTATCTGGCTCACTTAATTTTAAAGTGTCCTGGAGCGTCCCCTACTTCTTCTTTCATTCACTTACACCTCACATATTCTCTTATCACGTCTCGTTTTCCGTCCATGCACTCTACGTACAAATACAAACCATTTAAACCTCGTTCTGGCCGACTTCGAATTCCAGCAGAATCATAGCACTTTCTGGTCAGTCAGTCAACTTATTATTGACCATAGATAAGTTCCTTTCTGAGTGCGACGTATGAGTGTGTGAACTTTTCAAATTTAGAACTGATGTTAATTGAAATTTTCAAATCCTTACCTACCTTTTTAATTATTTTAGCAGACATTATTCTTTATTTGAAATAGGTGGATTAAATCTACTTGTATTTTTTCTTGGCTAGTTTTCTTGGGTCACAATTATTTCCTTCTTTGAAACATACATCCTCTTTAATTATTGTATCGCTCCTACTAAATCAGAATCGATATTGAATCAGTGAATCGCTTAATCATGTGGGCGTTTCTAATGCAACAATAGTTAATCCTTAAACATATTCAATTAATGAGGGGCTTAGAAAAAGTAAAAGAACATTCTATTAGCTAGCTGTTTTCTGTATACGCGTAAAACTTATCTGAGGGAATGATGGATTTCAGCTCAAAGTCTGTATATTTCAAATTGATAATACTTTTTGCCGTAAAACGGTTTTTCGTAGAGAGTTTTATGTTTGATCTGTTTATTTTTTTCATTTTCCAAGCTTTATTGGGAAAAAAATTCTATGAAAATTGTGAATCTATCGCAGTTTTTATTTTGAATATTTTCTACATAAATATTTTTTTGAAAAAAATACTATACGGGTTATCAAATTTTAGGTTGTTAAATAATCAGTCATACAAATTATTTAGAATATTACAATAATATTACTCCCTTTTCGGTAATATTTTTTAATAATGATTTGTATTTTAAACCTTTGGTTTCATATTATATCTTGAAACAATTTTAACTAACTATCACGCCGTTCCCCCGCAGGGATAGGCATAGAGGACGGACCGCCATACAACTCTGACTTGGCACACACTGCTTGCTTCGTTCACATTCATACATCGTCTTATTTATACTCTTCTGTTATTCTGACTCTTCACGTGGCCCGATTCAAGTATTTGATTCACTTGATCATGTCATATCTTCCTCAGGCGTCCCCGACTTCTTTTTACATTCACTTGTTCATTCGCTCTACATGCCCAAATCATCTAAGCGTCCCTTTCATGATCCCATTCTTACGCTTACATCAGCTTTGTATTGTTTCCGGATATCCTCATTCTTAACAAGGTCATACATGGTAAAAAGGTTATTTTTGATTTTTTTATAATTGTTAGAAAAGTAGTTCCATGCCGACAAACTGTGCGTATTTTTTTACGCCAGATCTCGCTGATCTAAAGTTTTTTCTGCTTTTTCTATTAACATTAATCTGGCTTATTTTTAATTTATTGAAGGTATATTCTTCTTGAGGTGGGCTCTCCTAGCGGATGTTTGCTTATACTAGAGTAATATTCGACCTTTATAGAATATCCCCGTTAAAGTATTGGCATGTTCATTTTATCGACATTTTATGTTCTGATAAACAGTAAAAACATTGAGACCGTTTGACGAATAAGAATATCGTTTACCCCAAGGATCGACATCATCCCACATCACCCCCCATCACCACCCATCACCCCCCATCACCCCCATCTCGTCGCCTTGCTCCCCCGCTTGTTTGCATCAATCTCCCGACCGTTACAAGGTTATTGTATCGGATTAACGAGGCGAAGGGCGCTCGGCTCGATGGCACTTTTCGATCGCTTGCCACGGCAGTTTTGCACGGGGTGGACTAAACGTAAGGGATGTGTTATGTTTGAATCTCGCGTGATGTGTAGTATTTGACGGCAGTTTTGACGACCTCTGTGGCCGAATGGTTAAGACGCTAAACTACGAATCCAGAGATTTAAATTCTGGCGTGCGAAAATATTTTTTCTTTAATTGATATGTGTTCTTTCTCTTCTAATCGCCCTGGTGAAAGACCACCATTCAGAATCGAAACTTTACTTAAAATGGCTTTAGCCGTGTTTGGCGACCAGATTTGAATAGTCAGGTATTTTGCGAACTACCCCTTCCCCTTTTTTTCCTCCCCAATATCTTTAGCCTTACGACATACCCCAATCGGGGATACCTTGGTATCATTGGCTCTAGACGGTAAGGAGTAATTAGATCTCTTGTGCGATATTCACTATAAAAAAATAGTAAATGGTTTCACGCCGTTGTTTGGTGACTGAACAGCCAGGTACTTTTCAACCTTCTTCTTTCTCATCTTCTTCTCCTCTTTACTACATTCAGCCTCACAACAAATCCCAATCGGGGATGGCATAGTATTCCAGATGGTTGGGAGCAGTTTGAACTCTTGTGCGGTATTCACCATAAAAATATAATAAATGATATCACACTATATCATACTCTTCAAACTATTTCTTCCCTATCTTCTTCCCTTCCCCTATATCTTCAGCCTCACAACGTATCCCAATTGAGTTAGCCATAGCCCCACTGGCTCCAGATAGTTGAGAGTAGTTGGGACTCTTTTGGGGTTGGAATAGCCAGGTACTTTTAACCTTCATCTTCCCTATCTCCTTCTCCTTTCTACCGCCAGCCTCACAACAATCTCTTGTTTAGGCAAGCTGTAGTTCAACTGGCTCCAGAGAGTTGGAACTCCTATGCGGTATTTACTAAAAAAAAAATCGCTTTGTAAATAAAAACATTGTAATTTTTCATAGCTTTACAGGATCCTCCATTGTAACAATAATACCCCAGGTTTTGCACTACTCTCGAGTGGTGTGAAGGTGACCTAAGCTCTCCTCCAAATATCTGTACACACTTTGCAGAACCTTTTAACTGATCTGCCCCTTCGAGCGCTTGACAGACCTTTTCCGCTTGTGTAACTTTCAAGTGTCATTTCCAAACTACCGTAGCAGTGCCATCGCTACGAGATCTCGTCCCTTTGGAACCTTTTAAATTTAAATGGTCGACTACAATCTCAATAAAAATAGATTTTACTGTGTCAGCATTCTCTCGATCGTAGAAAATTGTGTTGTTCTTTATAATACGAGTATGATCACATCCTAACTTACTTAAGGTGAAATAAATCAGAATGTAAACTACGCAAAAAAACTTAATTATAAAGCAGCAGTTTATTTGTCTATAGCAGCAAAAAACGTCAAAAACTGTGCCCTGGCGCCATTAAATTTGCAAACATTTTTTGTCTGGATTTTCTAGGTTAGCGAGGCTATTTTAAGTTCTTATATTTCTAAATTTTAGTGGAAAGCAATTACTTTCTGGCTCGACATATTTAATGAAATTAACACATTACTTTGTATAAAACCACATATTTATTTTATGACCGACTGGTTTCGCTTAGCCTAAGCATCATTAGGGTACAAAATTATGATGATGCTTAGGCTAAGCGAATCCGATCGGTCATAAAAATTAAAATTAAATCTGTGGTCTTATTCAAAGTTATGTTTTCATTTTCTTCTTATATTTCTTTTACGTAATATGCATCTTTGCAATATGTATTTCTCTGTTACAAAATAATAAAAAATTCTCCATATAGTATGCTTTGTTTCCAATTTATCATTAAGAAAAAATGAATTTGAAACTCGGGGGAAGGTGGGTAACAGCTTCTCATTACAACTCGCGTAATTAGAGTTGATGCGAACAACACTGACTTATGATTATATATACTGGTGCATGTGTATTTTTTTTTACGTGAATACTGCACAAGAGTCTCAACTGCTCCCAACCGTCTAGAGCCAGTGAGACTATGGCATCCCCAAATAGGGTATGTTGTGAGGCTGAAGGTATTGGGGACAGTGGCGGCTCATGACTTTTTAGTGTGCTAGAGTGGTAAGATTGAAAAAAATGACATTATTGATGTTGTCGCAGCCGAAAACAATTATTTATTTTTTTCAAAATTTCAATTTTTGTCTATGAAGATTTTTTAGAAATCCATGCAGTGCACCACCAAAAATGAAAAGTCCTGAAAATCTTCATACAAAAAATAAATTCTTGAAAAAAAATAAAAATCATTTTCGGCAACAGAAACACTAACAATGTCGTATTTTTCAATATTAGCACTCTAGCACATTAAAAATTCACGAGCCGCCACTGAGTGGGGATGGGAAGGAGATCAGAAAGAGGAAGGTTTAGAAGTACCTGGCTATTCAGATCCGGTCACCAAACACGGCTAAAGCTATTTTAAGCAACGTTTCGATTCTGAATGGTGGTCTTCTACCAGGGCGATACTTAGAGTATCTACCACTCTGGAACGTGCCGCAAATACACTATTTTTATTATTTTTACATGATTTAAATGTGTTATGACACATATTGATGAAATAAAAGTTATTGGCGCACGCCGGGTTCGAACCCGCGACCTTTGGATTCGTAGTCGAGCGTCTTACCACTCGACCATGGAGGCCGTCAAAAAAAATTGTGTATACACTTCCGACAGCTATGTCCTTGAGAAAAGTCACTGAGAAACTGTTGTTTATTGTGCTCAGGCCTACTTATTGTTAAAAGCGTAAAAGGACAGCAAGTGTATGCATTTTGAATTTTCTAAAAATTTTGAAAACGTTCCAAAAGTTTTTACAGTGTGTATTTTTGTTTTTAGATAAACAATTTTGAAGCATGCTGTGTGCAAGAAATGCACCGTGTGAGTACTGTGTTTGATTCAACATTCACTGCGATACGAGTAATACCAATCCTCAAATCAGAAAACATTGTTAATCTCTCATGTTAACGTTTGTAATCGGATTTATACCAATCGAATCAATTAAACAATCGCCTTTTTAACGAGGGACTTGCATGCACATTATGTGTCTTTATCGAAACCTTATCGTATTAACCAGAACCTTTTTCTGAAAGACGCGTAAAATGTTTTTCAACTGCAATGTTGTCAAAGGATTGCAATTTTTTTTCCTCAGCTGGTTTGTGACTTTTCAAATAATTTTATATATAGTTGTTATATAAAGAAAATGCTTAGTTTTTATTTTTATAAAATGAATAAAATAAACATATTCGTTTATTCTGAAGCAAAAAACACTCTCGAGCTTTGAGCTCTGCCGTCATCAAATTTGCACACCTTTTTTCTGTTTGGAATTGCTACGCCAACAAAACTATTTTCAGCTTGCAAAATCATTTGTGGAATTATGGAGCTTTGAAATTTATACGGGTTCAAACCCGGCGTGCGCAAATAATTTTATTTAATTAACATGTGTCATAACACATTTATGTCAAATAAAATAACATATCGTCGCTGGAAAGGCAAAGGGGCTGAAAGGACACTTTGGTCAAAAAAGAGTTAAATATGCAGTTTTGGTCAGGTTTTTTTCTGCATAGAATGCTTTGACTCTCGTTTGATTCTGGAGACTTTTGTGACCCTTCAACCATCTAAAATATATTTAGCATTTGGGAGAAGGCTTGACTCCAGCGATACTAGGTTGGGATTTTTTTCTAGCTTTTTATCGCTTCAGGTAACTCAGTGAGAGCATTGAGTTACCTAAGTTAACTTTTTTTTAAATCCATCCATATACTGAAGACTTATGAATTTTATTGTAGAACAAAAAAAAACAAAAGTGCTCTTGTGTAAACTTCCTAAAATGGCGCTTTAGCCCTTTTGCCTTTCCGGCAACGATATAGTATATTTGTGGTACGTTACAGAGTGGTATACACCCTTGGTATCACTCTTAGAATTAAAACGTTGCTTGAAATGGCTTTATCCGTGTTTGGTAACCAGATCTAAGCCAATAAAAATAAATGGACGTAAAAAAGACCAATCGCTGTTTCGGAGTGGCTTTCCATTAAAAAAATGTCGGAACTGTACAAATATGCACTAAAACACACGATCTCATCCAAGTATGTACTATTCGCATCAACTCTAATTACACGACTTTATAAAACACAACATTTACATACGAAGTCAAAACAATTAACACCATTCATTATGAACGACACATAGCCACTAAAACATGGCGATAAAATGCGAGGTTTATTGAATCAACATCAGCGCCTTAAATATTTACGTGCAAAGCGATAGGATTAGTATTCGAGGGTGTCGTAATTAGCAGCTTAAAGGTTAGCGAGTACCTACCCATTTAAACTCAAAATAGGTAATTCTCCGCTCTGAATACACATACATAGACGGTGTTAAGGGTAGCATGCCGAATTGAATTTTGTACGGTAAACTGCTAAAATAATGAAATACATTTTATCAGCTACCTGTCTAATTTAGAATAAAACGACCCGTATTTTAATTAAACGAAATTAAGGGCGTCTTGAAGACGACGCGCGATTAATCTTAATTATTCTTCAGAGATAGTTTGAAATGTGACCTTCCCTTCTATTTTGTACGATAAAACGTTAATATTATTAGAAAAGTCACAAAAAAATAATAAATCATAACTATAATTTAGAAATATGTTCGTTTAAAGCAACACAACCTAACATTATAATTGTAATTGGACTTAAGTCCGTTAATTTATAAATAAAAAAATAAAATTATTGACTGAAAAACATTAAAAAAACAATCTTGCGGGTTGTCAATTTATTTTTGGCTACATATTTTTTAATATATTGTTTTTTATAGTGAATACAACATAAGAGTCCCAGCTGCTGGCAACCGTCTAGAACCAGTGGGACTGGCCTTTAATCAGAGTATGTTGTGAGGTTGACGGTAGTGGGGGAATTTATTTATTTATTTATTTATTTATTTATAAATTAACGGACTAAAGTCCAATACAAAATATATAAAACACGAAATATAAAAAAGAGTAACAGAGAAGAAATAGCATATAAATTGAGATAAATGAAGCGATGACAAAAATAAGGCAAAATAAACATAAGAGAGAACATTCAAGCCATGGTCTTAGTCAAAGTTTTGGTAGAGTCGTAAAGAATGACGAAAATCATTTAGACTGCTACCAAAAATTTCAAGACCATGGCTTGAAGCATTCTGGACATTGGAGAATTATACCCGTAATTAGTATTGTGATTGAGGAACAGCAATTCATTGTTTCTGAGTCTACGGCAAGGAATGTTGAACTGGATAAGTTGCAACAGAGAAGGTGAGTCAATAAAACAATTAATAATTTTGTAAATGAAAATTAAATCGAAGTCTTTCCTGCGCTTTTCTAATGAAGACATTTTCAATAATTGTTCAATTTCATCATATGAATAATCGCCTCTTTCTCGCCCCAATCTCCATGCAATACCGCGTAAGAAGCGATGTTGTACGGATTTATGAAATATGAACATAGACCAAATTACACTAGCATATTCTAGAACTAATGAGCAGTAAAGGGTTTTTAGAGTCTTTATATTCTTTTAATTCTATTGATGAAGCCAAAAACAATGATTTATTGACTACATTATTAATGTGATCACGAAAAGATTATAGTCTATAGTGACACCAAGATCTTTTATAGATCTGACGGTAGATAAGGAGACACTATTTAATTTATAATTGAAGAGGATCGGTTTATGAGTTCTATGAAATGACATAATTTTACATTTATCAATGTTTAATTTTAAGCAGTTAGTTTCACACCATTCATTAAAAGAATCAATATCACTTTGGAGAAGAATACAGTCATGAAAAGATTTTATTATTTTAAGGATCTTATTGTCATCTGCAAAAGCCAAAAACGCGAGGATGTCGTTAATAAATATGTTAAAAAGGAGAGGAGCTAGATGGGCACCTTGGGGTACTCCAGACGTTACTTTAATATTAATAGATTCAAAGTTATTAATTTTGACTCTTTGTTGTCTATCATTTAAATAAGATTTGAAGAAAGATAATAAAGGATTTCTAATACCGATAGCATGAAGTTTGGCGGTAAGAATTGAGTGATTAACTTTATCAAAAGGCTTTAGAAAAATCAGAACATCTGCCTGAGAGTTAACTTCCAGAGCGTTAACAATGGTATTAGTGAAGGAAAATAAATTTGTTGTGGTAGACTTAGCAGATCTAAATCCATGCTGTTCCTCAATCAGAACATTTTTTAAATACGGGGGTAATTTTCTTTGTAATGATGGACTCAAATATTTTAGGAATGTGGGATATAATCGAAATTGGTCTGTAGTTTTCAATGTTGGACTTGTTACCAGACTTAAAAATAGGCCTAATATATGAAATTTTCCATGAGTCAGGAAATGAGCCAGATGAAAGTGATAGGTTAAATAAGATAGAAAGTGGCTTAGATAAGATGTATTTACATTCTTTCAATACAATTTCAGGAATTCCATCAGGGCCACTGCTATTCTTACTAGATAGATTTTTTAACGAATTTAATACATCTAAAAGTGAGATTTGGCAATTATTCAAGTCAACATTTTCTGTATAGTTGTATGAAGGGGTGGTGCACGATATATTAGAATAAACAGAGGAGAAGTGTTTGGCAAAGTTGGCTATGTCAAGTCCGTTTGTGGCATGAGTTTCATTATAATACATACTTGAAGGGATATCATTTTCAGTCCGCTTTTTGTGCTACAAATTGCCAAAAATTGTTTTGGGTTTAGTTGTAATTTTGACTCAGTGACTTCTATGAGGATTTGTAGCATAGCTGATTCAACTTTAGACAATTCCCTAAGATTACTAAATTTTTGGTAATGCCTTAAGTTGCCTGAATCTTTAAACAATTTGTGAGTTTTCTTTTTTTTTTTCAAATATCAGCTGCTTCAGCTTCATACTGAACCATTTAGGAAACTTAGGTTTGGGTAGATTCCCCGTGGAACAAATAAATTTACAGCATCCGTTAAACATTTGTTAAATTTAAGTACAGCATCATTAATATTAGAATTGAAAAAGAGAGATGACCAATCAAACTGGGCAGATATCTATTCATGCTGACATAGTCGCCATCATTAAATTTGTTGTAATAAAAACACATGGATTTAAAGAATCAATTTTGAAAAAGTTTGTAACTTTTATAGATAGAGATGGATGGTATTTATCGATTGGTAACAATGAGTCCAGCTTCATTTACAGAACACTAATACTTGTAAAAATCAAATCGAGACACGAACCCAGAGAATTTATTATTGAATTTACTTGGAACATATTCATATAGGCGAAGAAATTCACAATTGTAGTAACTTGTAAGGAAAGAGTACCACTAACAGTTTTTCACACCTAGGTTGTCATTTGTCCACAATAGTTTAGGTAAATTATAATCTCCACAAATAAATGTGGAATCGGAATTTTTTAGATACGCGTTCCACTAATTCAGTATGTGACTTATACACTTCCAAAGGAGAAGAGGGGGGAATATAGACACAACCAAGTAAAAGTTTTTTGCTACCAAGAAGAACACATATGAATAATTGATCAAAACATTATTGGAGGATTCAATAATATGACAAAGAGTATTTTTTGTTAACACATATCGTAGACTTGTTTGAAGAAGAGGAGCAGTCACTACGAAAAAATGTTGTAATCAAAATTCTAGTTCAGCCGATGCAACATTATCGGACAACCATGTTTCACTAAGAAATATAAAATCGTATTGGCATACATTGATGTTACATCTAATGGTTTTTAATTTTGTATTTAAACCACGTACATTTTGATAATAAGAAGAGAAGTCATTATACACGAGACGACGTTTGGAATGAAAGGATATAGGAAATAGGAAGGTTGGGAAGTACCTGGTTATTCAGATCTGGTCACCAAACACGGCTAAATCTATTTCAAACAACGTTTTAATCCTGAATGGTGGTCTTTCACCAGGGTGATACTTAGAGTATCTGCCGCAAACTATTATTTATTATTATTATTTTATATTAATTTAATGTGTTGTGACACATGTCAATTAAATAAAAATTATTTACGCACGCTGGGATTTGAACCCGCGACCTTTGGATTCGTAGTCGAGCGCCTTACCACTCGACCACGGAGGCGTTTCAAATGTTTCAAATAAAACTATGTGTCGCGATTAAAGCGTATTATATACTCACTCAGAGCAATAATATACAAGATAGAGCGCTGCTGTAGTCAGTTTTGGTGAGTTTCGCCGGACTCGGCTAGAACTGGGCGTGGCTAGGACTAGAGCTAGGGTATTTATACATCCATTCATAGCACATGTCGACATAATGTTTTTGTTTATTCGTATAACCACTTTTTCCCAGTATTGTTATAAACAAAAATATATCATATAACCTAAAAAACCGTTGACTTATGTCATTTATGTCGCATATGAAAACGTGTGGGCGGAGTCAACGGGAACGCGGGACACGAAGAACATCCTTACAGTATTTTAAAGCGGTGTGATAATTTGAGAAAATTTGCTGTCTCTTTTTTCTTTCTTATGGTGTACGACGTAAAAACCCGGAGCAAGTGATTTATCACAAAAGAATTAGCTCTCTCTCTCCATATATTGTTACTCCAAGTATCCACATAAATGCTTTCCATAATTTCACCGATCAAATATTAAAACTAACCTTTAGTTTTTACGGTGATTCCAGAGACTATGTACCTACTTACTTTAAGTGGAATTTTATATAAATTCCTTTTTATCGGCAGCTTTCCTTCTAATCTATCACTCTTTGCCTTCGGGTTCTCATTCGTTCTTCCCGTTTCTTCTTTGGCTTCCGTTTCTTTATAATGGCCTCCGTAAAACACGGCGCTATCAATACTTCGTTAGGCTGAATCCAGCTCGAGATAAAGGAGATTGGTCCATCTGCTCGAGGCTCAAGCTTCCGCAGAGCTTTGCGGTATTCGACAAGCGGAGATGTCAACCGACCCATTATTACGTTGGACTATTTCAGATGGTTGTTACACAATTGCATTATACCATATTAAATGTTGGTATTTCATAAAAAATACAGGCTTCGTAAAGTTTACACTTTTTTACAGTTAAATATTACGTTAGAATGGTAGATTTTACCTATGGAGTGAAAACAGTTGTATTAGTAGATATTTGACGTTGTCACGAAGAGGTAATATTTTTATATATCATTTCACAACAAACCTTGTAAACTATATTTTTTACATTAATATCTCATCTATGCACTAATATCTCGACGGCCTCCGAAGTCGAGTGGTAAGACGCTCGACTACGAATCCAAAGGTCGCGAGTTCAAACCCGGCCAATAACTTTTATTTAATTAATATGTGTCATAACACATTTAATTCATATGAAATAAAATATAGTACGTTTACGACACGTTCTAGAGCGGTAGATACTCTAAGTATCGCCCTGATGAAAGACCACCATTACGAATTGAAACGTTGCTTTAAGTAACCGTGTTTAGTGGTCAGATCTAAATAATCAGGTTCTCTCCAACCTTACTCTTCCCCATCTCCTTCTTCTCCCTACTACTTTCAGCCTCACAACATACCCCGATTGATGATTCCATAGTCTCACTGGCTCTAGACGGTTGGGATCAGTTGGAATTCTTGTACGATGTTAACAATAAAAACAAAAAATATATATATATAGCAATACAGTGTTTTTCACTATAAAATTAATTTATCGTTTTTGTTAATGGACTAAGCTCGTAGTAATTTATGTTGTATATTGTTCTCAGCTTATTACTTCAATGTTCCCTAAATTTCTAAACTGAATGATTTTTATTGCATTTTCATAATTTGTTTTTCCCAATTCTTTCAAATATTTTCATTTTTATTCTTCATGTGCTTTACAAAACCATACAATATTCTAAAAAATACAAATGTTATTAAAATAATGAACACATAATTTATGCATCAAAACAAATGTTTTCCTCCGCAAACTCCGCGGAGACCCTTTTTGCATCTTGCTCAAATCAAATTAGGTCGTTTCACTGAGCCACCATTTTTCTGCCTACGCAATTTTTCCAGAGCAAAACTTCTCTTCTGCGTTGATGATGGGATAGGTTTTTGAGTTTTTTTTTTAAGGTCAACCGTTTTTTCTAGGGTTCTTATAATGCGCGATGTAAACTGAAATTGTTAAATAATAGTAATAATAAAAAATTTAAATAATATCAATAATCAACAACAAAAATATGAAACAGAAAAATTTAAAAAAAACTATGGTCACAACCAAGACTCAAACTCGGATCCTCTACTCTATCAGAGAGTAACGCTTCAACCAATTCAGCCATTGGATTAGAAATCGTCATTTTTAATCGATCTCATACTTTAAACTGAAGATTATTGATATTGTTTTTTCAATTTTCCTCCGATTTGGCTGCCACCTTTGTAATGATAAACATAGCTCTACCCGAGCACATTGAATACCTAGATGGTGTCTTTGGTAAATATCCATTTTTAATTACGGAAGATCTTTTTGACTTCTTCATTTTTTTTATCTGTTTCACATTTGTATTGTTGAGTATTGATTTTATTTAAATATTTTTAAAAAAATAAGCATAAATGCTTTAAAGTTAATTTTAAGTATAAAGATTATTCAATTTTGATTAATTATTATAATTTGACTCACCGACATAAGCGGCGCGTTTGGCACTTTATAAGAGAACCCCGTTAAGTGCAAAAGTTCTTCTCAGCACTTTAGGTATAAATTAGACTAAAATATTGAATCTCTATGCTACTACGTAATGTATAAGTGTAGGTAAATCTATTTTATGCACATAATACAAAAGTGAACATTACAAATACACTATAAATACCCATCTTATCTCAAGCTACCTTTAAAATGCGTAGTTTTTAAAGTATCAAGAATTCATAAGCAGTTTATAAGAGCTTTAAAATTTAGGAGGGCAATTTTCGTCACTTTGCGATATTCACTGACTACACACTCCGGAAAATTAAAAAAAATAAATAATGCCTTTATTTTCCCTTGTTCTTTCCACCTCACGACGCACCACCCACGAATGAATTTGTAGAAGGAAGAGATGCGATTTAAAAAGGTTCCTACGCCCGACAATTTGTAGATTTACTGGCAAAAAAACGAATTGTGGGTTAAAAAGGCTTCTCCGAGATACTATCGTCAGTTGTGGTCTATGGAACACATGTGTATACAGGTACTAGTAGAAAAAAAACTCGTGATAAAAAAGTGAACCCTCTGTGAGTAATAATTGTTCGTATTCAAATTGGAATCAACTTATTTTATTTATTTTAAATAGTATCAATAACCTACAACACAAATATGAAACACAAAAAGACAGAAACTAAAATGAACATCCATTGCTCTTTTTAGTTACCATTGTTGTTTTTAGTTTCGGGCTTTTCTTGTTTCATGTTTGTGTTGTAGATTATTGATATTATTTAAATATTTAAAATAATTATTCGAATAACGAAATTAGTATTTGAGGTTTGTTTATGTGATCGTAATTGTTGGTTAGCTTAAGAACTTACCTGATTGTTTAATTCTAACTTTGATTTCTATAAAGATTAAAAAATACACTTACAATACCTGTCTATAGTACCTACATACTTTATTGTACAAAGGAATAGTTTCTTGCCTTATTTTGTAAATAACATTCTTACCCAAATTTATCCCGGATTCCATCCATAATTCAGCCTAAATTAAGGTTTTCTTTACTCTACGAAAGGCTTTATTCAGCTACCAAAGCTTTTGTAATATATTTGCCTAGTTTTGTACGATGTATAAACGTCTTGAGTCTTGGAACAACCTAATATCATGTGGACCAGAAGTCTGTTATTAGCGAGACTAGCGCCTTATTATTATCTTCAATTACTTAAAAGTCTCAAATAAACTTAATCTCTTCCTTCAAATTAATTATACGGCGATATTAATTATTTATAACATTTGCCATGAATAGCAACAACACTGCTCTTAAGACTTCCAGCTCACATAGAAAGGGTAAAAACAATTGTTAGAAGGACGAACAAACGAACTCATTTCTCGGAAAACACTTGTTATCATCCCAACAATTGCGTATTTAGCATTTGATTTCAAAGTGCATTATAATATTATTATATTCTATGATTTTTGGTTTTTTTTTCTTTGTTGCAATTTGAATGATATTCTATTGTTATGTCACTGTTTTTTTAAATTTTATTTTTATATCGTGTTTTGTACCTCTGTATGTATATATCACCGTACACTTTGTATTTTTGTTTAGTTTAATTTTGTACACAGATGATGCTTAGGCTAAGCGTAACCGGTCGGTCATAAAAATTTTAATTAAATCTGTAGTCTAATACGAAGAAGAAAATTTCTGAAATTTTCAGACATCTATCATAACACACTTTCTAGTGATTGTATAAAATAATCCACTGACAACAATTAAAAGCCATGTCCGTCGAAAAACGCGTGTCATTATCCTTTAGTATTTCTCACCGAACGTCATTTTTAATTGATAAAACTAACTGCAAATACATATCCAATACTGACTTTTCTAGGCGAGCTTAAAATCATATATTTCTTGCGAATTCGAGTCGAAAAACGCATATTACGTAAAAAATATGAGTTTATTTGGGCTATTTGCACTGGGATTCGATCTCGCTGAGGCATAGGAAAAATTAACGTATTGATTACCATTTGTAAAAAAAATAGTTAACAGACTTACACTTAATCTGGATATATTATATCTGGTCGGTAACAATTATTTTCGACTTTTAAATTAATAATCATAAGCCCAGCAAAGCTCCAAACTCGACGTGTTTTACCTTTCACATACTAAATCGTAGCAAATAGTGTTTCACCAGAAAATAACGTGGTCAGTGATCTAATTCACTTAAACCTAACAAAAATTCGTATCACGTATCTGCGACCCAAGCGGAAATTTTATTCGCGTGCCAAAACAATTATTCTTTTTTTTTTGTACCCATCAAATCTGGAATAAAGGAGCTTTCATAAAATTTGAAGCGTGCATGGTAACTTTTTTGATTTTGAGAATATTTTAAAATTTTCAATTTCCAATAAATACTCGTATATCACAAAAGCGGATGCGGAGCGATGCTAATTTCAATTCCGCCATTAAAAAAATCAAATTTCACATGGAAAACGAATTTTAATTTATTTGTTTATAAATTCACTGGAATTCCTCGGTTAATAAGGATTCTTAATGTGTTGCTACCTACTCTCTCAACCTTTAAAATACCGTGTTCCCGCAAGATACAACTTCCGTCGAACCTTGCTGACATGATATTTCGTAATTACCCACTTGTGGTTTACAAAATGATATTTTTGTCAATTACGCCATCTTCTCAGATGATTCTTTATCAAATTTTTATATTAATGGAATAAGTATTTTTTTATGGAATACTTATATTCGGAGAGTCGTTTTTTTCTCCCTCATGTCATTAAAAAAGAGTTTTATTTAAGAATGTGAAGATTTTTTTATCGTTGTGTTTTCGTGTGGCTGAATAAATTTTCTTTAAAATAAAAATAAAAATTGCCTTAGGTTTTTCTGTAAATACAAACAGTATTTTGACTTTGAAAATACTTTTTTTTACGCCGTTATGACGTAAGCGAACTTCAAATATTTATTGCCCGACTTGTAAGAAACTTAACGCAATGCAAAATGTGTATGAATTGACTATTTAAAAATACAACCAACATGTTCGAATGGATTAAAACTCCCGAAAAGATTATGATGAATGCCCGGTGCCTATAGGCGCTGTCGGCACATGAAGGGTTAAAGCTTAGTAAATACAAACATCGAAGTAAGTACTTACTTCTCTATGTAGTTTGTCTACCTGCGCTTTGTGACTCCCCAGCACGTCGCCTTTCTGGTTTGCACCTCATTCTTTATTTATGAATCCCACTACTACGAGCTGCTCTACTAAAAGGTATTGTGCCTTTGACTATGACGTCACTTCCGCCATTAGCGTCTCTTGCGCTATTCACGCGAGCTCACCATCAATGGATGTGGTACATATCCCGTCTGTAATGAAAATACCACGGGAAAATTCATTTCTAATGTCCTTCCCCTAATACATTTTTCCTCGCCGTGGAATTTTCCATTTGAATTCGGTTTAACCTTTTTGATGTCGATGAAATTTGATTAATGACGTCAGATTTGCCTTTTTTCTGGGTCTAAAAAGTTATGCGATGAATAGCAGGGCGCTTAAGCAATCCACTTTAATGTTTTCACATAACCTGGAGTACCATTTTTATGGTAACATATTCAAGTGGAAAATATACGACCTCTAATTACAATTAGTCACGTTAAAACTAAATTATCAGTTGCTTTGAGTTGTTTATCTGCTGATATCTATTTATGTATTGCGGTTAGTAGCTGAGTGGACAAATGCGTCGGGTTCCCAACTAGGCGTCGTGGGTTCAATTCATCTGCTGGCTAAGTTCTCCATCATTGCTCAAGCAAAATTTCCCACTTATAATGACAGTATTGAGAGTGTTTCAAATATTGTCAGTTTATTCGTAACTTGGGAACGTATGTCTTTTTTTTAAGAAAATTATATAAATATACAACTAAATGTATGAGTCAAAGTATTTTTTTGTTATTTCATCATTATCATCGTCACAACAACTATGACAATTTCTGTCACAGAGTGCTATGCTTCTTAGGCCTGGACTTACAGATAGTAGGTTTGTACGCCTCAAGAATCTAATTTCTACCGCATTCAGTTCTATGGTCTCATGTAATATTTCACGACGTTTTATATTTTTTATATAGAAATTACAGGAAAACGGTTTGAAAAACAGTGGGGCTAGAGAACTGTGTGCAAAAATCATTTAACGGCCCTCCTTACCAGCGATTAAATACATGTTAAATGATTGCACAATACGTGATTTAATCGAAGATTTAAGCTATAAATCATAAACAAAAAACTTTAATTCAAGCAGAGCTCTGCCACCCTAATATAATTATTTAAGACCATTTTTTCCGCTGTTACGATAAAAATACAAAAACCAAACATTATTGTCAACACAATATCTAGCATATTTTATTTATAAAATTTTCAATGGTATTTTAGACAGCCCTGAGTTATTGAACCTTATTTCCTTTCACATACCAACGAGAACTACTTGATCCAAATCTTTATTTAGCTGTAACAATAACATCAGGACTGAGTCTTTCAGATACTCGCTTGTATCCATTGCATGTAGTTGGTAATACATACGCAGAGGTGGCTGATGTATTAACTGCACGGAATGTAGATACAAGAAGGCTATAACATCAGATATCTTTGATCAATAATAGTTTTATGTATTTAAACACCATTTTTTACTATTCTACAACTATTCCTTATTTTTTCTCATTTTTTCGTTGTCAATTGTAAACCTTTAATGTGAAAGCCCTTTCGGGCGGATATAATAAAATAAATAAATAATATAACCTTAGGTAAACGACATCTACCTCTAAATGCTTTCATTGGACTAAAATCTAGCGCATAGTCTAATTAATTTGCGAAAAGTACAAGTTCACCTGAAATAAGTGGCATCAAACTACAAAGCACCGAGAAGAAACTTCTTTGTTGTCAGTTTATAAAAAAGAATAACATTTTCGATATAATTTTATTGTCATCGCAAGGACTGTGTTAGAAATGTAATAATTGTCTTCGTCGCCTTTGTAGAGGCTGTAATCACTGAACACTGCGAGAAGCGAACTGCCTTCGTTGCAAAATAGACATTCTTTCTTTTGTGTCCTTTGACTTTATCTTTGAAAGCGGAGAAAATTTTCCACTTTAATACACTTCTCTTGGAGTAGCAACGGCGGAGGCTGTGTTGCTTTGGATATTAACTAAACATTATTATAAAAATGTATATTATTTATTGAAAATCATCGCAGATTATATCCAAATTAGATCAACTGTCCAGTTTGAACATGAAAAAAACTGAAACTAGTTAGTTTTAGATGTTCAACATTTAATATTTAAATATCAATACAAAAATTAGACATTTCGATATTCTTCTGAGCACTAAACATAGGTTGAGTAATGGAATTACATGAACAAACGTTTCAATTCAGAATTGGGGGTTTTCCGCTCTTATTCGTTAGAAAAAATGGAATCACTTTATATGCTCCCTTTTCCCTTATCCAGATTCATATTCCTCAGATTTTACTAATTATGGCCATGACATGTCATGTCAAAACAATACCTTGTATCCCACTCATTTGTCAAAAGTGAATTTCCAGTGTATTCTGATACAAAAATTGAAAAATACACAGCATCGCCAAATATCGTCAAATTTAAAAAAAAAAAGTTTTTTTAATGTAGTTCCTTAAAAAGCCTTAAAACCAGTAATGCCTCCCAAATACCATCCATATGAAAGGCTTCTTCACGATTAGAAGCTAAGATAAGATTACACTAGAATTTAAGGTGCACATTTTTTTTAACTGTTAAATTATGAGGTATGTAAATGTTTTGTGTGATAAAAAATCAGATTTTTTTACAGCTTTTGTGTCCCCTATAAAATGTGTATTATGTGAGATCCGGGTATTTCTTAGTCATGAGCGATATGCTATCTCCTCCTTAGTCTCAGCTTTGTATCATTGTATAATTGACTCACATTCTTTGTTGCAACTCGTCCAGTTCAACATTCCTTGCCGTAGACTCAGAAACAATGAATCGCTGTTCCTCAATCATCACCCTACTAATTATGGGTATCATTCTCCATTTTCCAGAATGTCGAGACTTGTTAACTCAAACCATGGTCTTGAAATTTTTGGTACCAGTCTAAATGAGTTTTGTCATTCTTTACGACTCTACCAAAACTTTGGCTTTGATTTGAATGTTTTTTCGTATGTATATTTTGTCCTATTTTTTTCATTGCTTTATTTAATGTTATGAATGTGCTGTTCTTTTCTCTGTTGCTCTTTTTCTCATTTCGTGTTATTTTTTGTAATTGCACAATAGTCCGTTAGTTTAAAAATAAATAAATACCAATTTTAATCCAAAAATGTAAATTTTTTGAAGCAGAGCGTTTCTCAAACTAAATTCAACTAACAATTTATTATAGTCGAGTAAAGATGATTTTTATAAACGCACATTTCATTCCAATCGACGACTTCTACGAATAATACACAACTTTTACTATGCCCGCCATCCCGCTAGTAAAGTTGTGAACAATTTCCTAACTTCATGCCTGCGGCGCATCCCTCAAAGTTTGCGAAATCCGAGGTAGCTTCAGACTTCAGAACAAATTCTCGGCAGTTTACAAGATGCTGTCTTCTTTGCTCGTTACCGTCACTCGGCG
Source organism: Drusus annulatus (assembly GCA_022651775.1). Classification (NCBI taxonomy): domain Eukaryota; kingdom Metazoa; phylum Arthropoda; class Insecta; order Trichoptera; family Limnephilidae; genus Drusus; species Drusus annulatus. The sequence continues at coordinate 2,905,451 of JAGWCC010000153.1, read as the reverse complement.
GGAAGTGGGGAACATGGCGTATCCTGCACGGTCTCCCCGCCTTCGGGCGCTGCATTCTGTGCTGCCTGCATTCTGCTGCCGCTGCCTTCTGCATTCTAGAATGAGGATAATAAAACGCCGGCGCCTTGATATATAATGAAACTAATAAGACGCGCCGCAATTGTGCAACGTTATCCTTTGTATGGTATCTTTACAAAATATGTTATTACAATTCATGATGTATAATACCTCCAATGAACTGGAATGAACCCGTTCAGGGCAGAATGATTTCTTGAAAGTATTTTTAATTTAAATTTAAATTAACATTGATTGCATGGAATAGTGCATCTAAATTGGTTTGCGAGATGAGTACAACTTTTTGATAAAAATATTAACTTGATAAACGAACGATGTCTTGCTATACAAGCAATCTATCTGTAAAATGTGGTAAAATGGATATTTTGTAAAAAAGCACCATCTAGGTAAGACTGTAGCATTGGAAAAGATAAATCTGTATAGTGAAAATGTAATGTCACATTTTTTTTATAATAAATCATAATATATAATATATCAACTGCTCCCTACCGTCTAGAGCCAGTGAGACTCATGGTGGCACTCTTGTGGCATCCCCAATATGGGTATGTGTGAGGCTGAAGGTAGCGGGAAGGGGAAGAAGATGGGGAAGAAGAAGGTCGGGAAGTACCTGGCTATTCAGATCTGGTCACCAAACACGGATAAAATTTGTACTTTTTATTATTTTTTATATTAATTAAATGTGTTATAACTCATAATAATCTAACAAAAGTTATTGGCGCACGCCGGGTTTGAACCCGCGACCTTTGAATTCACAGTCGAGCGTCTTGCCACTCGACTATGGAGGCTGTCAAAATAATTTTTGATAAATAAATGTTAACTTGATAAATATGTGAAACTGAAAATTTCGTAAAAAACCTCCCCCAGGGTAAGGCTGTAGCAGTGCAAGCGATGAATTTATTTAACGACAATGCAATGTCACATCCGCGAAATTTGAAATTAAATAAATAATCAATGAAAATTCGGATTACATGTACGAGTATGTACTTTATAGTAAATTAAAATAATAAAAGCCATTAGAACGTACATTATTGTTTTGGGTAACGGACACATTTCCGTAACAGAATTATGCTCGTGAACCGAGGTTCCAAAGTAATTATTTAAAAAATACATATATAGAAGAACGAGTCATTGATATGTCATTTAATTAGAAAGGTTTATGGTTTTAAAGTTTATTTTGTAGAACTCCATTTTAATTTTTATGTTTTTTAATTTTGTTTAAACAATAATAATTATTATTTCAAATTTAAAAAAACAATTTCAGTGCAAAGTTTTGCTAGGTAATTATTTTTACGCGTGACAGCTGTTTTGCCTTCTGATCAAACAATTTGATGATGCTCTTAGAAGGCGAAACAAGCTGTCACGCGTAAAAATAATTACCTAGCGGAACTTTTGACTAAAAATTGTTTTTTAAAATTTGAAATAATAATTATTATTGTTTAAATAAAATCAAAAAACCTAAAAATTAGATAGGTATCATCTATGTATTGAGATGATTGAAATGTGTTCAAGTGCGTATTTCATTCAACACATACAACCCACTTTAACAGTTTTATTAATCCTTGTAATGTGCTAGTAATCCTTGTATTATATGCTACTGGTAATTCACATAATAACACGAAGGATATAAAAAATGTGAATCGTTGAAGCGTAACTATATATTCTATAGTCATTATCAGGCGCTGCTGGGTGAAAACCAAAATGCTAACTCTTATCGCCTCCGTACTTTGCGTCGCCACGTGTTTACACCTAATTTGATTATGCCCTCGACCCAGTGGGTTTTAGGGCTGCCTTGAGACATCTGGGTTCCTATTGGGTGACCCTCGATGACAAAATTGTATCTATTATATATCCAGGCATCATCCAAAGAGTATGGAAAAGAAATAAATCAAAAGGAAAGCTCACAAAAGTGACCGTACCTAAAAATTATCTGCCGTCGAATAAACACTAAATGGAAATTAATAGTCATAGTGATATTCTTTATAATTTATTAAATTTTTTCAGTAATCCAATAATAGGTATATTTCCCTTAAACTCATAAAACTTCTCATTATTCTTTTATCACGTTCTCAGTTGACGTTTTGCCTCTTTCATTTAATATCATCTATCTCTTTCCTCTGTTCCTTTGTTATAATTTTGTTTCCTTACTGTTCTCTTTTTTATGTATTGTTTTTTTCCCTCTGTATGTATGAGTATACATAATCACACACTATGTATATTTTGTACCGAATAATAATATATACTAGAATATGTAAGTACTACTTTGACGCCTCGTTATAAGAAAATACATAACCTACAAAAACTGTTATCAAAGGGCAAATAAAATGTTTTACCATCATTGCACAACTAGTTTAACCATTTGATCTGGATTCTGTATTGAACTTCATGTTGTATCATCATAAAATTACAGATTTTATTTATTAATAAAAAAACCTTTTAACCCTTTGTTATTACCCGCTATAGAAACAACACGCCTGTCCATAAGTCTGTTATTATCGCTCGGCGCCATCTTGCTCCGGCGGCCATTTTGCACGTTTTGCCGCGGAAACAATAAAAGCGCGGGAAATGCCTTATTAGATTCGATAACGACCGCCAAACAAAATGCTTTTCGAGATACCTCATGAAAAAGTATTGTCTACGTTAAAAAATATTATCAATTTTTATTGTTTAATTTTTTGTCAAACTGTACTCCCTCTGTCAATATATGTAGGTACTTTTCAACTTTCTTGGTGAAATGGTGCTTTTTGTTTTAATTATTTTTGTATCTATTCATCCACATAAACCTTTTTCTAAATAAATATTTTCATTTTTAAGGCTTGGTTCTCATGGTGATAGTATTTCACAGTAAATAACACGTTATATGTATTTTACCACGGAAACGTTCGGAAAATTCCATACATTACCATAAATTTTAAAATAAATCTATTTTCTGAGGCAGCGAAAACTCTCTAAAGGTGAACTCTGCCGTTATAAAATTTCTAGTTTGAATTTCTAAGTAAGTGTAACTATTCGGAGCTCGTTATCTTATTTTCATCATGTGCTATGGAGATTTGTATAACATCCATTTGACTGTCAAAAAATAAGAAAACACAGATGAGCTTTCGAAGTGTAGAAAGTCGGGTATTAAGTAGTAGCACTGCCTCCGTGGTCGAGTGGTTAAGACGCTCGACTACAAATCCAGAGGTCGCGGGTTCAAATCTCGGCGTGCGCAAATAAATTAAATTTAATTAATATGTGTTATGTCACATTTAATTTGTATGAAGTAATACATAGTTCGTTTGCGGCACGTTCCAGAGTGGTAGATACTAAGTATTGCCCCGGTGAAAACCACCATTTAAAATCGAAACATTGCTTGAAATGACTTTATCCGTGTTTGGTGACCAGAATATCCAGGTGCTTGTCAACCTTCCTCTTCCCTATCTCCTTCCCCTCCCCATTACCTCACAAAGTACCCTCATTGGAGATGCCATAGTCCCACTGGTTATAGACGTTTGGGAGCAGTTAGGACTTTGGTACGGAATTTTCACAAAAATAAAACTTTTTTTATCACGACATTTGATATAATTTTCTAGGATTCAATTCTAACGCGACGGGAATCGAACTCACAAACTTCAAATCAAAGTCAAATGTGTAGATCATTGGGCTAAAATTCTTCGTCCTACTAACCCCACATTCGGTTTTCTTTTTTGTTAAAACATTTTTTTGGAATTTTGGCCCTTATAAAATGCGTTTTATCAACAAGTTACGAGACTCGTCTTAAATTGTCACAAATAAACACGCCATAAAACAAATGGACGGAAAAATAAGCTTTTAATTAAATTAATTCATTATCATTAATGTTCGAATTAAATGAAGCTTTAAATGGCGCCATTATTGAATCGTTGTTATTTCCAATTTTAAAACTTTTAAGCTTCTTCAATACTCATTACCATTCATCTTGGGAGGTTCAGTTATCTATTTAGTCGTAAAATACATATTATGTTAGATGTTTAAATAACTACGATTTTTCAAAATTTGTCAATCATCTTATTAAAAAAAGATCATATCTTCAATAAAAGCACCGGTGCTCGTATTCTTCATAAAAATGGTCATGGCAACAGTTTAAATTATTTTAAAGCACTAAATATAGAGAAAACCATTAAACTTAATACTGCCATTAAAAATAATAATGGAGGCGTTATTAAACTATACATTTTAATGAAAAGAAATAATAACTTTGTATAAGACCACAGATTTTACTTTATTTTTTATGACCGACCGGTTTCGCTTAGCCTAAGCATCATCAGGGTACAAAATGAAACTAAACAAAAAATACAAAGTGTGCGGTTATATATACATACATAGGAAGAACACAATATAAAATAAAATAAGAGAATAACATTTAAAATAGAACACAGGAACAGAGAGAAAGGCACAGATAATATGAAATGAAAGAAGCAAAACCTCAACTGAGAAGGTGTTTGAAGAATAATGAGAAATTTTATAAGTTTGCGGGAAACATACCTAATATTCGACCACTGGACAAATTTAACTGATTATTAAGAATATGACTTTAAATTTTAATGGCTTTTTTTTCGAAAGAAGCAATCATTTGGTGGTTAGACATTATATTAATAATAAAATAATACTTAGTTTTAAAACCATAAAATTTATTATGATGAAGGCCAACCGATTTCGCTTCGTCAGGGCACATATAATAACTTAATAAGTTAACATTATATGTGCCCTGACGAAGCTTTATTTAAACGAAACAGGTTGGCCTTCATCGTAATAAATTTTGTGGTTTTAAAACAAAGTATTATTTAATTATTAATTTAATGGCTTTCTTTATATCTAGTGATTCTAAATTATTTAATCTGTTACCATGACCATTTCTATGGAGAATATGAGCACCGGAGCTTTTATTGAAAGTACGATATTTTTCAATAAGATGTGTTCACGGGAAGTAAACCTAATATTGAACTACTTAGTTTTATATTACAAATGGCTCAGAGTGTTTTATTTCAAATACCTTGTATCAAATATATAATTTTCGGATAAACGAGTTACTGCGATTTCGCTTCGTCAAATTCCAGTGCTAAGTGCCGATGTTATAGGGCGCTTATTGACAGTTTCGAGTTGTGAATGTACTTCGACAGCAATACTCCGATACACTGTGTGGACGAAACGCGTTCGGTTTATTGCTAAAGTTTCACAATTCAAAGTAAAACGGTTGGGAATAATTATTTTTCGATTATTGGAATCGTGCTCTGCTGGGGGTATGAAAATCGAACGAAAACGTTTCATCTTTTACTATTCGTGTTTTACGGATTTTAGGAGTTTAATAATATCGTTTTATGTTTTATTTGTTTCAAATAAACTTCATTTCCACAATAACAATAATAATTATTTCAATTATATATTCGTAAAAAGTATTTTCTTTGTGGCTCGCCATATTTATAAATAAAACAGATAAATTTGTTTAATACCACTTTTATTTTCAACGTTTTGCCAACCGGTTTCCGAAAGCACCCTTCCATCTTCAGGACAATATCAAAATTTTAATGACGGCCTCCGTGGTTGAGTGGCAAGGCGCTCGACTACAAATCCAGAGATCGCGTTTTCAAATCCGGTGTGCGCAAATAACTTTTATTTAATTAATATGTGTCATAACATATTTAATTAATATGTGTCATAACATATTTAAATCATATAAAATAATTTATGGTAAATTTGCGGCACATTAGATACTGTCAGTATCACCCTGGTGCAAGACCACCATTCAGAATCGAAACGTTGCTTGAAATGGCTTTAGCCGTGTTTGGTAACAAGATCTGAATATCCAGATGCTTCTCATCCCTAAATCTTCCCCATCTCCTTCCATACCCACTACATTCATCCTCACAGCGTACTCCAATTGGTGATGCCATATTCACACTGGTTCCAGAAGGTTGGGAGCAGTCGGGACTCTTGTGCGGTATTCTCTATAAAAAAATATGAAAGTTAATTTTAAATTATTACTAAATCACTTGGTGTTGTTTTCTTTTTTAAATTATATATCTACATATACTCGTATTTCCTTAGAACTAAATTTAATTCGAAAAAACAGTATTTTTAAGCTTTTCAGAACATTTGCTCTTGCTATACTACTGTTAATATGCATATTTTTTATTCGTTTTTATCTGGAAGAAACACAGGCGACTCAACTAGTTGGCAACAACAAAAAAATGTATTAAACATTAAAATATATATGTAACGTTTTGCATTTATCAGGTAGAAATTACTAAACACCACCGATATATTTTTTTTTAACTGAACAAAACTAAGTTATTTAGTAATCATTTATAATAATAGATTCTTTATTCCGGAATCTGGGAAGGTAAGTGCAATCCACACACCGCCCACAAGCGCTTTTGAGGTGATGTTTCACAAAAATTGTGCTATATAAATTAACCAAGTTTATTACTGTCTCATAGATAACATACTCGTACATGCAAGTAACACATTTTTTTTTTTAAAGAAAAAAACATTTCCAGAGGAATTGAACCCACGACGCCCGGGTCAAAAGTTGGAAACCGCGTTTGTCCAACGAATAAAAAATTAAATAATTCTGTCAATAAGTTGATAAAAGCAAGAAACTAAATATGAACGAATAAAATTTTGTAAATAAATTTTAAAATTAAGGTTACTTTTATAAACAATAATTATTATTATTTTAATTTTTAAAAACAATGTAAAGTATTTTATTTTATTTAAAAAAAAAATAGCGATTTTTGTACGGCAAAGATATTTGCAATTTTAATGAATTATGTATCCATTGAGTAGGTTAAACACTTTTTTTAACGCCCTGGTTGAACGTTAATTATTTTATTTTTCAACTGAAAACAATGTTTTTTTAGAAGGAAAAATAAAAAGTCTTAACGTTTATTCTATTGTTTTAATTTGCTGGGGGGTTTTGTAGGCTTGTTATTTCTATTTAGCCTTAATGTATTAACATTTCATTAGTTCCCATCTTAAGTATTTCATTAATGTTGTACCGAATGATATAGTCTTGAGGAGATGTGAACTACTCTCGCTATCGCGATACAGTTTATAGAGCACAGACTAAGACGGTTTCTTTATTCATGTTCTGGAAACATTACGTTTTTTTTTGTTAGAACCCCGGGAAATAATTATTTTCTATTTTGCTAAAATATCAGTTCTATTTCTACCCGACGGAGGGAGTTAGAATAAAATACCACGTTCCGCTTTCATTTAGTCTGTTAGTAAATTTAATATTACGAAATCTTTAGCGATACGCTTTTCTAAGCTTCAATGTATTATTTTGAAAAGAAAACGTATAAAATTAGAAAAGCTTTTACGGTTTTGGTTTCCAGTTTCTTCCTCTTTTGGAACTCTGAAAGAAATGTATGTGCTTTTACTACATATAACAAAGTTCGCTTAAATTAATCAAATCAGTTTCTCCCGAGCTGTAAACTTATATCGACTTTAAACAGTGGGATATACAATATGTTATAACCTCGCCAGAGAGAATCAACCTTAGTTTTACTTTACTTAAAAACTTTTAATACTTTCCTTCCGCGGGCTCACAAAGTTTTATACCTGAACGTATACATGAATATATCCTACACTCTTTTTTAATCAAAAAATATGAAAAAAACAAGAAACATTATTTTGAACACAACTTTCCCGTATCCCCCGTGTTATAAACTTTATTTTAAGCAGGTGTATTTTTTCAGACATTCCCTTAAATGTTTTCAGCACTCGTATCGTCAAAACATTTTTCCTTTTTTGAATTAAAGTTCCCATCGCTTTTAGCACAGAAACGTCTGTTTTTATGTAAAATTTTATTTATTTACTTTTACGACAAGAAAGACATTTCTTTTACCTCTCTTCACGGAAATACATAAACAAGAAAACGGTGAAATACCTTGGCGTGGGGTTTTCGAAATCATAATAACTTGTAATAAAGGCAATGCTGTAAAATGTGGATTGTTTTTAAAGCGTGGATACAATTTATTTGAATGAGTAGTATTACTAGTATTCATATATGGAAATATAACGTCTATCAGTTCACAAATAGCTGGTCAAATTTATTGCTGACGTGGCAAAAATGAAGAAGTGCTGGCTTGTAATCTGTAGAGTAAATGACGTGCTGTTTTCGCATGACTAGTTACAATTTAAAATGATATCTTTGTCATAGACACGCCCGCTCCTGTTTTGCTTGATTCACAATTTTGTGTGAAGCATTAATCTGCTCGCCATTTGTAAAATTTAGACTTTGAATTATCTGCTTAATAAAGTTGCTGCGGTATCTCTTTGTAGATCTATAATAAGACACGCTTGAGGCGTCTTTTTGAAATGTTCTCTTAATTCGTGTAATTTTATCATCATGTGAGATACTCGTGATTAGAGATTGTCGCTTTCACTCCGTTCGGGCAATTAACACGCAGCGTGTGAAATTCAAAATCCCATTGTGTAAAACAATATATTGGTAGTTTTGGAAGTTTCACATGAAACACACAATGTTCAAACCTTTCAGTCTTATAAATTATCTTTATTGGTTGACTTTTGTCTCTTTTAATTCATATTATCTGTCTCTTTCTCTCTGTCCCTTTGTTATAATTTAAATGTTATTTTATTGTTTTCTCATTGTTCTGTTAATTTTATTTTATATTTTATTCTCCCTCTGTATGTTTATATAACCACACACTTTGTTTTTTTGTTGTTAAGTTTAATTTTATACCCTGATGATGCTTAGACTAAGCGAAACCGGTCGGTCATAAAAAATAAAATTATATTTGTTGTCTTATACAAATTTATTTTTTAATTTCTTTATCATTATTTTATTTGACTCTTTGGCTCTCCGACCAGAGCTTCAGGGCTCAAATCCGGCATGGGCAAATAAAGACGTAATACTTGGTAGGGTGACATAATAAATTAACCAAAACACTTTGCGATTGAATGATGGTAAATATTGGTATATCACAAAGTGTTTTTTTATTTAAATGTATTTTAAAATTTTACGATTAAAAAATATATTTGTCACCTTGTTGTAGATCTGAATAGCTAGAAACCATTTACCTTCTTCTCCCTTTTCTTATTTCCCTCTCTTACCTCATATCCTGAAAACATTCTTCAAAATGAAATTCCATAATTCCACGGTCTTCGAAAAAATGTTTAAAAAATTACCTCGCTTGATTTATTTTATTTTGCGTGGAATTTTTGTTCTGTGAGCGCTCATTCCATCCGGTGGGGTTTTATTTCCGTCTCAAAGCTCCGTTTTCGAAGACAGCCTCGCTTAAGCTCTTATTTGTCCGTCGGAACATAAGAATAAAGTTTAATCCTCCTATAAAGCCTCGGTTAACGCCCGTTTATCGCTAGTTTGGCCTAATGGGCGCCTGCACTTCGCGCTGAGACGGAAGAATATTCGTTTTATTGCCTGCATTCTTTGTTCACTGGCTACTCAAAATTAAATGGCATTTTTTTTAAATTTGTATTCCATGTTTTTCTTTCTGCACTCTATCAGATATTATAATCAAGCATTCTTAACCAATGCTATCTTACAGCGGGTTTGAAAGGGAAACGATTCTTTTGAAATATAAATGAGATATATATTGACCGGGTAGTAGCTGAGTGGACAAACACGTCGGATTTTCACCCGGGCGTCGTGGGTTCGATTCCTCTGCTAGCCAAGTCCCCCACCATTGCATAAGCAACATCTTCCGCTTATTATGATGGCAGTAGGAGTTTTTAAAATATTCTCAGGTTACCTATAACCCGGGAACGTTTCATTTTAAAGAAATGTACTTTTTTACTGGAAACCTGTTTTTGCGTAAATCGAATGATGCCACTCTTTTTAAGTCAACTAGTGTTCTTAAAAACAAATTGTTAGAAAATTTAATGTTGTCTTCGACTGATATATTTTGTCCATATTTCTCCAGTAACATATTTTAATCTTTGACTCCTAAATAGAATCCCAAGCACACGAAAAAGCTCATGTATGTATAATTATATAGGATTTAATTTTTCGCTATTCGAAACATTTAATTGAAAACATTTTTATTTTACAAAAGCAAGTACTTTTTTAGATTCTGAAAACGATTCATTTTATAGTTTGCTTATTCAAGTTGCCAAGTCAACGAGCAAACTCGTTTGAACTATAAATCCACTCATGTTTTACACACTTTTAGAAATTCAATCACTTTTTTGCGCAGTCAAATTATGTTGAACCAGTTCCTTGTGAAAAACGGTGAAACAAAGGTTTACAATAACAAATTTCAAGTAGGTAGTAGTTTTCTATTGTAAATTCTCTCAGTCTTACAAAATAATTATTTTTGTCGACTTAAAAAAAATCTATTTAAATCCGTAAGCCGCATTTTTTTTAAACTGAGAATCATCACATTAATATTTCCATTCCAACTGTGGGTTTTGCCCCGTTGTATTTTCTCCTAGTTCGCGCGCTGAATTTTATTTTCAAAACGGAATTTCAAAATACCTTTTCTCAACTGTATGAGAAACATCGAAAAATAGACTACAATATGAGAGTTAACTACACATTGTAATGTTGACCTTTATCCGTTTCCTTTTGTGCCTTTGTGGTATTTGTATCACTGTAGAAATTTAACAATAACTTCCTATCCGTGCGGAAAGCATACTATTCCGTATTATTTATTGATAAGTTTCTACTTTTTAACGTAATTCGACAAATTTATTTATTTATTTTTATTTTGAGTTATTTTACTTGAACATACATTTTTTTATTAGTTGGTAAATTGCCCATCCCACTAGGTATAAGCCTGTGTTTGGATGGCAATTTGCAAAAGTATTTTTTTTAGAGATGGAGAAGACGAAGGTTAGTAGGAAGTACCTGACTAGTCGAATTTGGTCACCAAATCATCCATTTAGTAAAGCATTAATTTCCGCATAATATGTATACATATTAAAAATATTAAATCGTTGTACTTTTGTTTTTTTAAGGACGTTTTTTAATATGGCAAATTCTATAAGACCATGGTTATTTAAACAGAATTTCAGGATTCGCCAATTACCTTATTGATCTGAGATACTCATAGAATCGCCCTGGTAAAAGACTACCATTCAGAATCGAAACGTTCCTTGAAATAGATCTAGCCGTGCTTAGTGGCCTGAATAGCCAGCTACTTTCCAACCTTCCTCTTCTCCATTTCCTTTCCCTCCTCACTACTTTCAGCTTCACAACATGCCCTATTTGGGAATGCCATAGTCTCACTGGCTCCAAACGGTTGGGAGTAGTTAAGACTCTTGTGCGGTATTTAATGTAAAAATCATGATTTTTTCATGCAGGTTTACAATATTTTCCATAGACCCATTATTAATTAAGATGAAAATACGTTCTCTGCGTAGATAAATAATTTCAAAGACCACGAGGTTCCTTTGATCTTGTCTGCCGCTCTTCCGTTCCATAATTAAAATACGTCTCCTTTCATAAATCAATAGACTACCATTATCATTTACGGTATCAAAATCGATTCACTTTGCCGCTCTTAATTACTCGGGCCCGTGTATTATTAGATCTATTCTTCGTTGCTGTGCTTTACTAACTGGCGCTAAGCTCCGGCTGTGGATCAAGTTGCTCGCGGGCGCTACACAGAGCTTTGTAACCGAAATACGTCTATTAATAATACACGTTATTTGTGTATTATGAGCTACTTCGTTGAGCACAACACAAGTGACACAACATTGAATTCCGTTTTGCTTTTCCATACAAGCGCGCCAGTCAGCAGAATCATTGGTTCTAGTAAATCCAAATAGATTAGGCTGTATTGCATGGTGATCAGAATGTTCTATGTATATACTGCACAAGAGTCCCAACTGTTTCCAACTGTCCGGGGCTTGTGGGGCTATAGCTTTCCCAATTAGGGTATTTTGTGAGACTGAAAAAAGTGGGAAAGAGATGGAGAAGACGAAGGTTAGTAGGAAGTACCGGACTAGTCGAATCTGGTCACCAAATCATCCATTTAGTAAAGTATTAATTTCCGCACAATATGTATACATATTAAAAAATTGAAATCATTTTCGTGCTTCCTTGTTTGTGGATATTACTGAATTGTAAATGTTCAATGAAAATTTGAGAAATTAGTTTATTTATTTTCGCCCTTAGTAAGGCTTTGAACATTTTTTCGTTTCTTTAATAATGTACGAGTTTTTTATTGTTCTTCAAAAATCATCATTCCGTAGTTTGACAACAGGATTTTAAATACAATTGAAATTCAAAACAAAATACAATAATATGTAACGCAGTTGTAAATTATGATTATAGAGAAGAAGACAACATAGAAAACTATTTTTAAAAACAGTAGCTCTGAAAACGTGTAAAACGTTGGTAGCAAAGAAGAAGTATTTAATTTAATTACCATTAAATCTACAAAAAAATTCTACCTATAAACCTTCGTCTACGCACCCAGTTAGTAAGGATAAAATATATAATAGTGCTCAGTACAGACTTTTAAGCTAAAGGGTCAGCACTAAAAAATAGACACTTTTTGGCTTTCTAGTACAAGCAATACTACGAATGATATATATGTTAATTCTATGTGGGTGGTAGTTAGAAAAATGTTCGAGGTTTCCACTACCCATAGAAAATTTTCAGTTTTTTTACTTATTTTTTATATGAATACCGCACAAGAGTCTCAACTGCTCCCAACCGTCTAGAGCTAGTGAGACTATGGCATCCCCAAATAGGGTATGTTGTGAGGCTGAAGGCAGTGGGAAGGGGAAGGAGATTGGGAAGAGGAAGGTTGGAAAGTACCTGGCTATTCCGATTTGGTCACCAAACCCGGCTAAAGCCATTTCAAGCAACGTTTCGATTCTGAATGGTGGTCTTTCACCAGGGCGATACTTAGAGTATCTACCACTCTGGAACGTGCCGCAAATAAACTTTTTTATTATTTTTATATGAATTAAATGCGTTATGACACACATTAATTAAATAAAAGTTATTGGCGCACGCCGGGTTTGAACCCACGACCTTTGGATTCGTAGTCGAGCGTCTTACCATTCGACCATGAAGGCCGTCAGATACATCATTTGTAGGATTACTAATTGTAATATGTTATAAAATAACGTTTAGTATCGTTTTTGAGTGCTGACCTTTGATATAAAAACATCAAACTTACTTGTATGTATATTGTTTTACTTATTTTACTTCTTTCTATATATATTTTACTTTCAATCCGTTATAATTCATAATGCTTCATTTATGGTAAACTTCACAAAACACTTTTCATGCAAAAGGCATAATAGTCCTTTCATCACCGCTCTGAACTGTACAACGTACATAATGATGTATGATTATGGTCCAGCTCATGTTCCCACCGGGGGCGTGGGCGGGGGTGGTTGGTTCGACGGTTTGTTTGGCGCGGGTGGGTTGGGGAGGTTCTGCATCGCTTACGGCGCCACCTGTGATTGATGATACAATTACGAGCCAATGGGTTGAAACCACTCCCTTTAACTGGATTTAGCTGTGCGTACAGACAGCCGGAGGCCTCGGCTCTCTCTTCACCAGACTCCGTGCAATATTATTTGCATTTTGATTTATTTGGCCGCCGAACACCAGCGGCCAAATAATTTACTGTTCGCGTTAAGTGAATTTCGGGTAACTACGACTGAATGGTGAATAGTTCGCTGCGGATTATCCTCACGTTTGTGTTTGCGACAAACCAGGCTTTTGCTTATACGAGTACCAAAGTGTTCCAGCATGCATAATGTTATAATGTACCCACACCTGAGCATAATACGTTCCCCAGAACCCAAAGTGTGTACAAAACATGACACAAATACACATTAACAATAATTCATTCAAGCGCTTACGTCAGACTCCACAGCGATTCACGCCATGTGTATACTGTGGGTAATATAATGATAGTGTTCTAGCAAACGTATAAATTAAATACTTGTATTATTTGTTTATGTTCGTTGCTAATTTTGCTATAATATAAATTTTAAAAGACAAAAGATGGCAGCTTAAAAATCGGTAGAAAATTCAAATTTTAATAATTTTCAATATAAGTATGAGATCGTTTAAAAATGCCGCTTTCTAAAGTGTCACTCCCGGATAGAGTAGAGGTTTCGAGTTCGAGTCTCGGTCATGACCATTGTTCTTTTTAGTTTCTTAATTTTTTTTCTGTTTCATATTTGTGTTTTAGATTATTAACATTTTTTAAATATTTAATAATAAATCGAGCATCAATGCTTTAAAGTTAATTCCAATTTTATCAATTGAAAATACGTTTAGGGGTCTTCATTTTGTAACAATCAATAATTTATACGTTGTGTGATTATCTGAGTGCACAAACGCTTCAGATTCCCATCCGGACGTCGTGGGTTCAATCCCTCTGCTAGCCAAGTTTTCGATGATTGCACAAACCTTACGCTTATTTTTATGGAAGTAGGAATTTTTCGAAATTTGTAATATTGTGAAGTTATTCGTAATCTAGGAATATTTGTCTTTCTTTAACCTTTATGTGACTGAAAGGGTACCCGGGTACCCATTTCGGTTTTCAACATAGATTTTTTTAATTTTCCGGTAAGTCTAACCGGTTGAAACTTCCTGAGTTTTCCACAATAGTGAAAATGACCAATTCACCATAACCGTTGGATGCATAAAGGGTGGTATGTTAGCGGAAAACGAATAAGTATAATTTACAACTTCTGATGACTGAAAGAGTACCTGGGTACCCTCATGTGTTTTATATGATTTTTTTAAACTTGTCCGTGTTTAGTAATCATTTTATATTATTTTAAATGTTAAATGTGATTCTGTTGTGTTTAAAGTACATCATCCGTATCCTTAATACTAGTTTTTAATCACCCATTTAATTAAAAACCCCACGAAAAGATGGTACTGGGTGAAATTCCTATCCACTTTCCCAGGCGTCGAATTAAGTCGAAATATATTACGTCATAAAAGTGGCTCAACAAACTTCAGCAAATGATGTACCATAAAGGAAACCTTCATATCAATTTTAAAATGGTGTAATTTTCTTCACATAAGGGTTAAAACAAAAACAAAAAAATTTTAATACTTTTTCCTATTATCTTGACGTGGGTACATAAAACAATGGCGAACACACTCGCTAATCAAAGATAAAACTCTTGAGATTTCTAACGAGCTTTATTTATTATTCTTAACAGCCTTTTTTATTGTAAAAGATTACAAACTCAAAACAATAAAGTACAAATTTCAAAAATCACCTGTAGTCAATTTTTAAAGACGTTCAACAAGTGGCATATCTGTCATTCTTTATACCTTGTTGTTAGTTTTACTGTCACGGCGAGTCTCTTTGAGTATCTTTTTCGTCGAGTACTCAACTTGCAGTAGGTAGTTTATCAGCTGTTGTGAAGCTTTCGAGTATTTTGCCGGCTCGACGCCCCTTCACAAACGTCCGTCCTCCTTTCTTTCTTTTTCCCGATTAATAAATAAAGCAAAGTGCTCTTTTTCGGTTGTCTGCCCCTCGAGTGTGCGCCCTCGAGCCGGGCGGAGCCTCTTAGAAGCGAAAGTTCTTTTATCTTTGTTTATTAGCTTCGTTGTCTACAGTGAAAAATGTTTAACGCAAATTGGACCGATGTGTTATTAAATTGTGTGCAAAAACATCAATATTTTGGTAGTGGTTACTCTGCTGTGGATTATTTTATTACAACCATGCAACCATTTTCGTAAAATGCATGCCTTTGATAGGGCAATAAAACAACTAGTTTAAAAAATGTGTAGAAAGTGAATGATATCTTTAATAAAAATAAATTGTATTTTCGTAGAAAGCAATCACTTTGTAGTTTGACATATTTAAAGAAATTAAAAAATAACTTTCATAAGGCCACGGATATTATTTTAATTTTTTTAACCGACCTGTTTCACTTAGCCTAAGCATTATCAGGGTACAAAATTAAACTAAACAAAAAATACAAATTGTGTGGTTATATGTGGTTATAAGGGGAGAATAAAATAACAGAACAATGAGAAAACAAAAGAATAACATTTAAATTTTAACAAACGAACAGATTTATATTATATGTATCTTTCTCTGTTTCTTTGCTTTAATTTAAATGTTATTCTATTGTTTTCTCTTTGTTCCGTTATTTTATTTTATATTTAAAATATACATATATTTTTTAATGATTTTAATAATACCTTTTTTTTAACTTTATTTCAACATTTTTTTAAATTTAAGACTTGACCGGTTTCACCTTATGACGGGCAAAAATAGTGGAATAAAGTTAAATTAAATATTATTAAAATCATTAAAAAGGAGTTCCACCATGAATTAACAGTTTTAAAATTATAATTTTTATTATTATTATTGCTTGCGTATTAATCAGAAATCAGTTAGATGGTCAAGTGGTTCAAAGCATCGGGTTCTCGCCCAAGCGTCGTGAATTCAACCCTCTGTCTGGCAATTTTTCCTCTTATTATGATGGAAGTAGAAGGAATTCAAATATTGTCAAGTAATTCATAACCTGGGAACTTTGTTTATATATTTATGAATATCTATTAATATTTTGTATGCTTTATTATTTATTTTTTTAAATGTGAATCAACACAAGTTAAAGTTGACTGCTTATATATCTACAAAGTAAATTAGGAAATATGTATTTTTCTAACCCGTTTTTATTTATCCATCGTGCTTTTTATGTTTTAATAATAATAATTATAATCAACAATTAGGTTAACAAAATATTTCTAGTAAGAACAATGGCAACAGTTAAAAATATATTAAAACCAGCAGATCTAAACATCGTATACCTATTAGGTTTTTCTCGAGAATACTAAATTTGTTTCTCTGTAAAAAAGGGTAGATATTTTTCTGGTACATTGCGGCAAAAACACACAAAAACATTGAACGTAATACAATTCTTATCAAAACCAAATAACAGTGTTCAAATAAGAATTTCTGCTATGTGCGGTTTTTTTACGCTTTCATAAAAAAATATCGGTTTGTGTCAAACAAACATAATTTATTGAAAAAATGGAGTTACAAAAGAAAAACATTAAGTTCACACACCGGTGCTCATTTTCTCCATAAAAATGGTCATGGCAACAGATTAAATAATTTAGAAGTACTAGAAATAAAGAAAGCCATTAAAATGAACGTTCATATTCTTAATAATCAGTTAAATTTGTCCAGTTGTCTAATATTCTGTAATTACCTTCTCAGTTGACGTTTTGCCTCCTTTATTTCATATTATCTGTCTCTTTTCTCTCTGTTCCTTTGTTATAATTTTAATGTTATTCTTTTGTTGGCTCACTGTTCTCTTATTTTATTTTATATTGTGTTCTCTCTCTGGATTTATATATAACCGCACACTCTGTATTTTTTGTTTAGTTTAATTTTTTACCTACATGATGCTTAGGCTAAGCGAAACCGGTCAGTCATAAAAATTAAAATAAAATCTGTGGTCTTATACAAAGTTATTATTTCATTATCATTACAATAAACTCCGTTAAACCTCACAACGTATGACGTACCCTTACTTCACAAAGGTTATCCGATTACTCTCGTAATTCGTGAAATAATCAGGTTTTGTTATTATTTCGCCTTTGGCCCAGTTTACACATAATTGGGTCCGTGTTACCGCTGTACTCCGGCGTACTCTGGCGGGAATATTTTCAACTATTCGGCGCCTCCCCGATGCGGAGGTTTCCAGTCCATTTCCGTTTCCACGACGGGCCCGGGTGGGACCCGAGAAGCCTCGACCCTTCCTAAACTTTGGGTGCTCTCACCTTAATTTGTTTTGAAAAGCTGAAATCCTGAACTCACCCCATTGTAGGGTATAACAGGGATGCTGCAAAAAGTCAAGTTTACCTTTTTTAAAGAAAAATTCATTTATATTTTTTATAGTCAATTTCTTCAAAGCGATGCGTTTTAAAAATGCAATTTTTCGCTACCTCCAATATTTCAGTGGGACTATGAAATCCTATTTTCCGTTTTTATGTGAGGTTAAAAAAGTAGACGATTGAAGGTTTGGTAAATAATGTTGTGGTTTTTTTTTTATATAACCACAAATCAGAAATCTAATACAGCAAAAAATGGTGAGCTCTGGCATCATGATGTATGCACTTCTTTTTCTCTGTATAATTTCCAGGTCAATGCATTAATTTTCAGCTCACGAAGTTATTTCTGTGATATATATTGAGCCTTTAAATTTCCAACTAACCGTCAAACAATTAGTGCGGATAGTTTCAAACTCTCTTTACAATTGACGTTGTCATAATATAATGATTAGCGCCATTTTGTTTTTTTTTTACGTATAAAGGGTCTTAATCGAACGCTGATTGTCGGTTCGTTTCATCTTTTGAACATTTTTTGTTCAGTTGAAAACCATAACGGTCACGTTGTTATACTTATTAGCTGACCACTATATGTTCAAAAGCTTTAAATGGGTCTAAAATTCACGTTTAATAGGAACCGTTAAAATATTGTAATTACAAAATGGCCCCAATCTTTAAATTGCAACGATGTCAAATGTGAGGAAAGTTTGAAATACCCCAACCTTAGCTTAAGACGCTATATGTAGCCTTTTCAAAATGATCTCTTGTTCAATGAAATATAAGATTTTAAAATAACGTGACATGAGAGCGAAACCGGGTTGTAACTACTAAAAATGTATTAACTTGTCAATTCAGTCCAACTAATATGTAATAATCTTTAAAAATCTGATTTGCAGTGTTTTAATTGCCATGTTTTCTAGTTTTTAACTTGTGTTATGTTATATCTAATATCATTTTGATTTAGGGTTCAGATGCGTGATGAAACGGCAGATATATGCTGTGCGAATAAGCCACCCCTGACTACTAAGGGTCGTACTTTTCACCAGGTGTGGAAGTTACATTATTAGCTCTGCTCCATTTGACAAAAGCCATTATTGTAATTTGAAATCATTGCGTATTTAGTGCTTCAAAGCTCCCCGCGCGTCTGAGGAATTCCAAGAATCACACCAAAGCGTACAAAATTTATGAATATTATAAAGTTTCACCTTCGGACAGTTTCTCACTTCGTTTTAATAATATTTTAAATTGACGTTTGCAAATCACTTTTATTTTGAAGAGTCAGAATTGTTTCTTGTTATTTTAATGGTATGGTGTTGAAACGTGCACCATTAAAACAAGCATTAAATACGGAAGATAGAAGACTTAGAAATTTTAATATATTTAGCCACATCCTAAAAATTACCCCGGACAAATCGTCGCCCGCAATCGCGTATCTCAGAAAACCTCAAAAATGAGATAAGTCCTAAAATTATTCAATATTTATATTTTATGCTGTCGCAAACCGGCACATCTCTAATATTTCATGGCCTCGTTTTGTCTTTTTGACGCCATTAGCGAAAACATTTTATAAAAAGTATTAGAATCCGGAAAAAACAAAAGGTTTTTTGGCCCTCCTTGAAAATTACTTAGTGAATATGCCTGTTTGCGTTTCTGGCGACGAAATGTGGTAAAAATTTATTTGACAAATGACTACAACTATCTAAAATGTAAAAGGGATAAAACTCGAGAGAGTGATTTGATCACATCTTGAAGAGTGGCAAATACATGATTGCCCAACTGATAATCCATGAGAAAGTCGGTGGAAGATGTAATAGAGGATTACGCCGCTGAACCTCATGGGTTCAAAACCTACGCAATTAGTAGAAATGCAGTTGCACGGTATTATTTAAAAAATACATTATACTGTATAACGATTTTTTTCAGTTTTTGTGGTACATCGCACCAGTTTGCTGAAAAATCTTCGTACACAAAATGGAAATTAAAAAATATGTTAAAATAATTTTCGGCTGCGACACCAATAATGTCGTTTGTTTAATCTTAGCACTCTAGCACAATAAAAAGTCACGAGGTGTGAAGATTGCCGAAAGGAGAAAACACAATAAGAAGAAGCAAACTTTTACCACGTTGAAAAGTACAAAAGGAACATCATGTGAAGGTTTATCGGTTAATTGAATTAGTGCACACGGATGATGTCACGAACGCGTTTCAAACTAACACGCAAAGAAAAGCGGCATCACGCGTTTTGGTTTTTTCTCGCCTCCGCTCAAACACTTCCGTTTGATTTTTATTACCAGATGCGTCCCGACGGAGTGATCATTATTTATAGCTGTCAATTTTTTACTCGTTTGCTCGTGGAATCTGATATTTACATTTTGAGAATGGATTCAAAACGAAAGATGCATTATTATGATTAAAAATCTTTATAATTTCGTCACTCTGGTTTAGTAATCTTCACCTGGTGCCTTCTAAGCTTATGCTAAAATATTGATAACATGTGAATTTTTATCTACTTCGTATTTATTAGTTATTTTTAAACACTAAATAACGTCAAATAATATAATTAGTATTCGACGTGTAAATATTTTAAATAATATTAAAACATTTATTAAAGGTTTTTAATTAATCTTATGATTTTTTGCCAGTAGTATGTGTATTATAGCTTGTGATTTTGATAGTGGAATTTTTATTTAAGGGATATTTACTTTTCTTTAACTTTGTTTTTATAATTTTAAGAAACAATTTTAATCATAATTATCCTAGTTTCAAAAAGAGAAATGCAAAAAGTACTTTTTATTTTATTTATTTTTTTGTCTATATATCATTCACGTTTATTTTACTTGTAATTCGGATAATTTTCGTAAATTCAATCTTATTATTTGAAGAAAAAAAAATATTTTCGCCCATTTTTTTTTTCTAAGGAAGTACAATGTAATCAAATGGACCGAAATCTCGAATGATGATGATCATTTACCTTAAATATTGAACAATTATTCTTCTACAGAGAAATGATATAGTCCATTGCGATTTTTTTCTTATTATGAATTATTTAAAAAAAACTCTTCTTCAATTTTAAAATAATCCCTTAAAAACGGCCTTTTTCAATAATTAGAAGGTTTGTTATTTCAAATTAAATTTCTCAAATTAAATAAAAAATTATATTCCAAGAAAATCAATTAGTTTCAGGCTTTGGGTTATCATTTTAATTTTCAAATTTATTATTTGCCCTTTTTCCATTTTAATTCACTGACTAAATTTTTTCCTCGGAGCTATCTTGAATCTCAATTAATTAAATGAAAATTAATCTGTACCTTTTTCCCCTTAAATATGCAATATCAATTAGCATTGAGCGAAAAATACTTCTTGTCGAAATGGAGTGCCTACACCGAGTGGTCTTGGGTCTTTGAAATAGATCATTTTAGCTTACTGGGAAGAAGTACTTTCTGAAGTAGAGCTCCGCTTTTTTATCTTCTGTACACATTTAAAGGTATCTTTTTTGTACACACTTAACCTTTGATGGGCAAGCAGACAGGATAAAATGCCACACAACTCTGACTCCGCACACACTCGTGTTTCGTGTATTTTCTTCTGTTATTCTAACTCTCGGATTATTTTAAAAGACACAAATATTTAATACACATGATCGTGTTTCGTCTTTCTGGGGTACCTCGATTTCTTGTTTCATAAAACTTACGCGTAACTATGCGTCATGTATTCTCCTGGCCAGCATGTATTGGTCCGTTTGCTCTACATATCAAAACCATCTAAGAGTTCCTTTCTGAATATTGTTCACTAAGCTTACATCGGCCTTTCACTATATTCGAATCACTCCATCATATATTCCATATACGCCTCAATAATTTTATTTCTACTGCATATCGTATACTTTCGTCTCTGTCAGATCCATGACTCGCTGCCATACATTACTGTTGGTATCATCACTCCACTGTTGACTGCTAGACTCCTTCCCTTTTCCAACTTTTGCTAGCGACCACTGTATCAAATCCTCCATTCTTTGAATTTCCTGCCTTTGCACATCTGTCGGTTTCTTGACAAACCTTTCCTCCTAAACAAATCTCGTCCGCTTGCACCAAGAACTAATATAATATGTTACCTTTTTACGTTGTCTTAATTTTGGCTCTAAGATCCAGCACCCAAAATGGCGCTAAACATCACTTTGTAGCATTCTAATACAAGCAATACTGCACATGATTTACCTGAAAATTTTATACGTGTAGTTTGTAAAATGTCTAAGGTTTCCAGTAAATAATTTTTTTAAGCTGTAACATTTTTAATTCTATGAAAAATCTACTGAAATTTCAGTAGAAAGTGCAGTTTGAAAACCAGGGCAGCCATTTTCGAACGTTTTACTATGCATTTCATGAATAATTTAAAAGATTACAGTTTAAACATTGTATTCACTGGAAACCTTTGACATTTTTCTAACTACCCGTATAGAATTAACAAATATATAATTTTTAGTATTGCTTGTATTAGAAAGCCAACGAGTGTGTACTTTTGTGTGCTGACCCTTAAGGTATATTTTATGCTGGTTTTATTTTATATCGGTGTTATTTTAATATTTTACGTTTGGTAGAAACTCTCGTGTTTATCTGTTGTGTTTATGTAAACTTCTCCTCTCTTCGTTTTGGCTTAATTTTCATTACCTACATAAAAGTAATGCCCGTATGGTTTTTTACATTAGTTAGGTTTATCAATAGCTGGGTTTACTTGTTACGAAATTCAATCCTTTATAAGCCACACTAAATAACAATAAGCTTTAATAAGATATCTGACTCACAGGCTCGAGCGGAGAATTTTGCGGTTATTTTTTGGCTCCCATAAACTTGGCTTTATATTTCCGCAAAGGGAAACATTTCTTATTAATTAACTACGTTAGTTTTCGTGTTTCAGTTTTCCTGACTACCATAAATTATTTCCGTAACATCAAATTATTAATGAAAGAGTTGATTACTTGTATAAATAATTTACTTTACCAATGCGTATACGGATCTTATGTTAATTAAAATTATCATATTTAAATTGGATTTTTTCAAATCCCTACCTACATAATTAAGTACCTACCTATAATTTATTATAGCAGCCATTATTCTGTATTTGAAATGAGTAGATTATAGCAAGTGATTATATTTTTTCTTGGCAAGTCAAGTTACATCCCGTATTTTTTCACTACTAACAACTAGTTATTAGTAATATACGTAGGTACTTTTTTCAAAGTGAAAATAGCACAACAGTCCCAATTGCTTCAAAACCAGTGGGACTCGGGATATGGTTATTAAACAACCTCACACATTTACTAACACACAGTTAGTAATTGGACATTAAATAAATTGCAACACTGGGCAATGGTCATATATTCAGGACATATTTTTTTTTAAAAGTGTAAATAAATATAAATACAGAAGCAAAAGTGTAGATACTTAATTTTCTTTATAATGCCGCAGAGAAAAAATTTGTTTCATTTTTAATTCACAAAAACTAAAGAAAATATATTTTTATCATGAAGGTTCAATCAAATCTATAAACACTGTATTAAAAAAAACTCATGAAATTTTTTTCCTTTGTTTCAGAGTAAGAGCCACCCACCCGGGCTCTGTGGTCCAGATCTCCGACAACCCCCTCGATGCCAGCAAAGTAGGTTCAATTTTATTTTGACGGCCTCCGTGGTCGAGTGGTTAAGACGCCCGACCACAAATCAAAAGGTCGCGGACTTAAATCCCGGCGTGCGCAAAAAATTTAATTTAATAAATATGTGTCATAACACATTTAATTAATTTTAAAATATACATAAAGTATTTCCGTATAAATATTCTACGTATCGCCCTGGTGTAAGACCACCATTCAGAATCGAACGGTTCTTGAATTGGCTTTAGCCGTGTTTGGTGACCAGTTCTTTATATCCAAGTACTTCCCAACCTTCATCTTCCTCGTCTCCTCTCCTTTCCTACTATATTCAGGCTCATAACATACGCCGATTGAGGATGCTTTAATCCCACCGGCTCTAGACGGTTGGAAACACTTGGGACTCTTGTGCGGTATTCATTTTTTTTTTTAAATCACTTAATTTTTAACCGAGCTTTTCAGATGTAAATTTTAAAGTCCAGTTAACTGAACAATGAAAAATTTAAGTTTTTTTTTAATAAATATCCATTTCTTGTTCTTCCGTTCCATTTAGTTTCTAGTTTTACTACGCCGCGCCGTGTTGCTCGAGATTTCAGCATTATTTTTGTTTGGTATCTTATTTTCTTATTGAATAATTGAATAACTTGTTCCATGTTGTTTTTTTGTCGTATTTTTTTGATCAACTATTTTTTCATGAGCTTTATAGCTTATCATGGAAATGCGATTTTTGCGATCTGAAAGTAGTGTAACTGTTTTGATTGTGCCCATACATTCTAAGCATAAAAGCTTTTTTTAACATAAATGACGCCCAAACTCACCGTTCGATAGTTTTTTTTTTTGTTGCTTCTCATAGACTACTTTACACTACTTTATAGTAATTAAACTAAACTTATTTGCCTTCAAAATTTTTTTATTTTATAGTTTTGAAAATATGCCTCCTAAAACTGTATTTATACATGCGTAATTTATGTCAAAATAAAACCAGTACAAATTTCTTGATACTCGATCAAGCATTTTTACTACTTCAATCACAGATTTTCTACTTCAAATTCAGATTATCAAGAGACATTTAACCAAGTCAATGTGACTGGCTACTGTCCAGAGCCAGTGGGACTATGGTATCCCTAATTGGGGTATGCTGTGAGGCAAAGAAGGTTGGGAAGTACACGGCAATTCAGATGTGGTTACCAAACCCGGCTACGTTTCGATTCTGAATGGTAATCATTCATCAAGTATCTACCACTTTGAAACGTAAATTACTGTTTTATATGGATTTAATGTGAAATACCACACACTAATTAAATTTATTTATTTATTCGAACCCGCGACCTCTGGATTCGTAGTCCTTAGCCTCTCGACCACGGAGGTAGAAGAATATGAATTCTTAATAAATAATTCATCTTTCTTTTCCCCTTTGGTAATAACAGGGGAATGACGTCGGAAAAAGCATTATTATGCTAAGAACTTGGCTCGTGTAAAATCGCCGGAATAGAATATGGCTCGTGCTGTGTGTTTTGCCTATATGTAGGAGCTTTAATTAAATTTGGCACGAACACTATTAATTCTCTGACCCTCTACCATGTGCAAGAAAATAAGGTTCTTTCTCTACTAAATGCGATGCATGTGCAAACTGCCGCAAATAGTTGACTGCGTGCCGTACGCGATGCGAGCCCAGGTAGTATTGTCGCCCGGTGTGTGGATAGTGTTTGAGTGACGTGGTTACCAGAAAAAAAGGTCGGTGTTCGAAAAATGCTATAAATGCCGTAACATGAGAAACCGAAGGTCTGTTACAGACCTGCTAGTTGAAGAGACAGAGATAGATGGAGTCACATTTTGATCCACTCTGACCTTCACTAACTCTTTTCCACAATACGAAGAAGAAGAACAATGCATTCTATAACTCTATTAGAAAATATATTTACATATTTAGGCCAACATCGTTGAGCGGTTAAGATCTCCGACTATGAATTCAGAGTTCGCGAGTTAGAATCTCGGCGTGTGCAAATCACTTGAATTCAATTAATTTGTCTTATTTATTATTTGTGGTAGATGCTTAATACTCTGGTGAAAGACCACCATTCAGAATCTAAATGTTGCTTAAAATAGCTTTAGCCGTGTTTTGCCATCAGATCTGAATAGCCAGATACTTCTCAACCTTTCTCTTCCCCATCTTCTTCTCCTTTTCACTAAATTCACCCTCACAATATACCCCAATCGGGGATGCTATATTCTCACTGGCTCCAGACGGTTAGAAGTAGTTGGGACTCTTATGCGGTATTTACTATAAAAATTAACCGTATAATCTACCAATAAGCAGAAAGCAATATCATACAATATGGCGTTTTGTTCTTGATAGTTGCTGATAGCCTTCGAGAGCGGGCAGATGGCGATATGGGACCTGCGCACGCGCACGGCGGACTTCCGCTGCATCTCGCCGGACCCGCTGCGCAGCGTGGTGTGGCACCACGAGGGCAAGCAGTTCATGTCCTGCCACACGGACGGCTCGCTCTGCACGTGGACCATCCGGACCCCGCCCAAGCCGCTGACCGTCTCCTACCCGCATGGTGAGAATTGTCACCCACTCATTTCCTTGTTTTATTTACCCAACATAATGCGACTCCACTACTCGTTTTCATTCAAATGAGCCACATCCTATAAAAACAGGAAGATAAGTGTTTAACAAGTGTATACTACCAGCTTTAACATTCGAAGCGCAAACATGGACTCTAAACCAAAAACTTTGAGACAAAAATGGCCACCACACAAAGAGCCATGCTTTGTATCTCCCTGTGAGATAGAAAAACAAACAGCTGGATGGGAAGCAAGTCGAAGGTGGTCGATATTACCATCATATGGATTACCGTTGGCATCACAATATCATCACGATTGGCGTGAGAGCTGCCTAATATCAGCAAACTTGAACACATTTGAGGGAGGCCTATGTTCTTGGTGAAAACGAAGAAATACTCGCGAACTTTAATTTTTGGTTTATTTACCCTTCATTACTTCTTCATGAGCTTTCTAGCATTCAGCTTTGGACATAGATCTCCCTTCAACCACTTAAATGTCTTTATTTTTGCCGATTATTTCGGTGGCCCTCACCAATCTGAAGTCGGAAACTTTTTGTAGACCGTTATCCAATCTCATCTGTGGCGATCTCTGTTTCTCTTTCCCATTTAAGGACGCCATCTTGTTGTACTGTTGTACCAAAATTCATCTGTTAGTTTTGTCACGTGCCCAGCATAGTCTCTTCATCCAGTTCATTTCTGCATATATCTGTCTTTGGTAAAGAGATACCTAGCATGTCTATTTTATTCTTCCTTTCTATTTACCCACTTGTCTTAATATCTACTTACCTTGCTCTCCACATATCTTTCCACTCACATTCCTTATTCCTTACTATCCATTTTTTCTACTTTCTAACTGTTCTCTTACTCTGTTACTAAATCGATATTTTATCCACTTTCTATTTTCTGCCAATTGTCCCTTTTTCCGTTTTATTTACTATCATCTTCCCCTATTAAATATCATTTTGTATATTTTCATTTTTTCATACTCTTTTTCCCTTCCGGGCAGTATTCAATTGCTACCCTTCCTTTTTATACAAATAATAATATAACTGATGTTACCTTGAAAACCTGCAAACGTGTCGATAATAATTATTTCACTTTAATAACCACGACTCCCAGCCATATCCCTTCACAGTTGTAAATTCTAACAAACCAACTAAACCCCTAATATTTCTGACATTTTGTATAAATAATAACTTTATTCTGCTCTACAACTAATTACCTAGTTAAGCTCCGTATAATGAGCCTAATAAGTCCAGTGTTTGATAAATGATATGGCCTCGAGGGAATAAATTAAATCACCGGTTGTACATCACTTTATTCGTGTATCAATCAATGCCCAATTTGCCATTTCCAACCCTCGCCAATTAAACGACCAATTACCAGTGGAGTGTCACGTCACAGACACCTCTCTCTCCACTCTTTTGTTGAATCCTCGCTTAAAACTTCAATTCAACTGACTAATCGATTTAATAATTTCTTCTTTCACAGCCAAAACTAACAAGGATGGAAAATTAGAGTCGTGTAAACCAATACAGAAGGTCGAATGGAAGACGTCCAAAGCCGGGTAAGTCTCTACCTCGTCTTTTCTCTGGAGAAAATTAGATTTATCTATCCCTTTTTGTAACAATTCTACGGTATTTTCCCTGGAGAGGTTGAACCCTATTTATAACGAAGACGGAAGCTCCGATATCTTATTATTACATCTGAGTGGTTAGAAGGTATTAAGTCAAATCGAATACTAACACATTCAAGGTATGAATGTTTACCGTAGTATTGTGGTTTGTGTGTATGTACGTAGAGGTCGTTAAATATGTATAAACCATGAGCGGTGATGGGGTATTTATTTCTTAGCCTATTAAGGATCTTTTTTGTTTTGGTTCTTAGTATTTAATAGTTGTAATGATCGAAACATGGTAATATGGTAATGATATATCGAAGTAATTGCTCAAATCTAATACGAACAAAATCGTCGTAGTTTTTTATTGTCGAATCCGAGAAATCAATTTGAAGCATTATTCGATTATTAAAATGAATATTTAAATGCTTCGAGAATTTTCTTGTCCATTGAAAATGTTAACATGGTACTATTATTGAAAGCTTCGTTTTAACCTTTGTTTCTGTTACGTTCGTAATGTATGATTATAATTCTACCAACATCCACTGATTGTAACCCTTTGTAACCTGTCGCTCTTTGTCATAAATGATGCATACTACCTAAAGAGAGATTACAACATAGCTCTCGGTGGCAAGCTTCTAAGGTTTTAAACCATTTAAAAATAACATTAAGAAATATCACAAATAATATTTCATTTGTATTTTATAATAATTAAGTACTTATTGAAAAGTTTATTTATTTTATTTGACTAATGTTGTCTCTTTGTTTCCTCGTAACACTAAAAAACTCAATTGGATGTAGCTATACAGAAATAGTCCAACCAACAATTTGCCGAAATCGCGTTATACATGTTTTCCTATAAATAAATACGAGATTTTGTTAGGTTGCGGACGAGCCGTCTAACTTTTTAAACAATAATACACTCAAATAAGGAAGGTAATTTCATGGAGGTAGAAGGTTACCTCGACTAGCTCAATCGTAGATATGGGATATCGTGTCTGCAGTTCGATTCATGACGAGTCGAGTGAGAATCTTCCTTATCGCTGCAAAGTACAGATTAACCTAAATAGAGTAGGGGCAGGTAATTTAAATGAAAACACTCTCATAATGCTCTTTAACTGACTTCCTATAGGAAGACTATATTTGGTGCATATGAATTTACGCCATCAGGAAAAGCTTTTACTCGGTGGACCATGTCTCGAATCTCAATGTGGATTGGTAGAAATAATTAATTTATCTACAGTTACTTTGTCACGAAGGTATCGGACGCGGGAGACCGCGTGTTCGGTCGTCTCCGCTGCAATTCGTGAAGCCAGGAAACTCGGGCATAACAGCCCATCGGTATCTGCTGTGCTGGTGATGGATGATGTACTGCTCCAGTGGTTAAACACTCACAGCGGTTAAACACTCAGCGGTTAAATCCCGCGTACTTAATGCAAAACGATATTTAACTTCGTCTGCGGCTTAACGTTTAGGATATGTCTCCCTGGCCTTGGAAACAGACTCCATTATCGCGGAATCAATTTAGTTTCGATAATGCAACATCGAAACGTCGTTAGGTCAAGGACACGACCTGCGACCACTCAATTTGGCCGTGAACTAACGCTACTGGGGGTCACGCTTAAATCTGCAACGTTTGTCTTGCAGGGTGACCAATTAACAAATATGACAAGTAATTAGGCCGGTAGAATTGGAGCGAGAATTTAAAATACTTGCGTCGCGAAACTGCTTCATAACAATTTCTATCTGCTGAAAACATCCAAGCTCCAAGTGCCATAGTTTTTTTGCAACACATTGCAAACATTTTTTAATAAATACATACAATACAAAATAGGTAATTTATAATCAATTTAATTTAGCTCATAATATGTAGATTATATATCTTCAAATTCGTCATTTACTTATATTATTTTTATTTTTATTATGTATCTACTATATTTTCGATATTAACATGTTACTATGTAGCTAAAAAAAAACACTTTTGCAAATTGCCATCCCGACACAGGCTTATGCCTAGTGGGATGGGCAATTTACCAACTAATAAAAAAATGTAAGTTAAGTAAAATAATAAATGAAAAAAAATAAAAATAAAAATAATAATTCTCATGGAGAAAAAAACACTGATATTCTTTTATAGTCATATTTTCAAACGACTATTTCTCAGTTTCATATTTTTGGGGTTGGAAGCTTTTCAAACTACGTTTGATTAAACATCACATTTCAATAATGAACTTTTTTTTCAAAAATTTATACGCATAAAATAGCAAGTACTCACCAACGAATATTCAACTCAATCGACGTATAATCATACGCAGATGCCCAGTATCCACTGTACGCATAAAGCCTTCATACTCGCATGATTAATGCTCACCGGTTTTCCGGCCTTGTCCTTGTTATGAGGCTATAGCCGCTATAAGGCTATAACATACCGTGGAAATACAAATCGTGGAAGCCCTTTGTGCCGCAAATTGGTTTACGCCCACAAATTCATCCGATCCGGGGCAATCGGATAAGGGACACTGTTTCGGCTGCGGTTTTTCCGTTTTTGTTGATTTTTTCGCCAACGTAGTTTAATGCCTTCACAAAAAAGATGTGTTTTTTGCAGTCTTAGTTTCTTTGCGTATAAAGTAAGATTTTAAAATAAAAAATTGTTGTCTTTTTTTATCAATTAATGTTAAGGAATATTTAAGGGTTGTTTTAAGACATACGAGTGTAAAAGATATGTCTATTAAATAATACCGGTTTATATCAGTTTATATATATACTTTCCTGAAGAAGGTTAAGTTTAACCGAAACCGGTCGAATGTAATATGTGTATAAATAAAGTGGCTTAAAACTAAAATATTTTTTATTTTAAATTATTAAATAATACTTGGATAATTTATACGGCGCCATTTTTGTGAAACGTCGCCTCAAGGGCGCTTTTCTAACTATTTAAAGACAAACAATACATTATGTAGCTGCGTTTATTTTCCTACGACTATTTTGGCACGTTCTGTTTTAAAAGTTATGATAAATTAGGCCTTTGGCTGGTAATTTTAGTAAAATAAAAAGTGTAATTGAATTTTATTAATCAATGCGCTTACCAAACTATTAGTTTTATACTTTTTACACTGTCGCTCGATTTACGTAGTTAAAAACCTCACCAAAGTTGACACTAGTTCCGCGCTTTTTTAAAACTTTTTTTTATTTTTATTATTCTTAATAAAGATAGAAAAACATTCCCGAGTTACGAATAACCTGACAATATTTTGAAAAACTCCTACTGCCACCATAATACCGTAAGCGGAAGATGTTGCTTGTGCAATGATGGAAGACTTAGCTAAGGGGAGGAATTAAACCAACAACGCCCGGGTGGGAATCCGATGCGTTTGTCCACTCAGCTAACCTAACCTAACCGGCTGAAACTTATTCAATCTACACATCATTCTAATAAGTAAATCATGTATTTACAAAAGAAATACGTTCCTTTAAAATATCAACGTATGTGTATAAAATTACTGATTTCAGTTGATATCTAAATAGACAAAGTAATAAAAAATAAAATAAAACATATTGGCATCTAGTGACGTATAGCTGAACAAAACATAGGAAACCTACCTACCCCCAGAATTATTTTGTTGTTTATTGATTTACTTTTTATTATACAGGCGTTTATTTTCTGAGTAATTAAATAATATAGTCGATGAAATGACCTCAATAAAATTACAACAACAAAAACAGTATTAAACAAAACAAAAAATTTAAATATGTGGTAAATAATTTCTGGCAGAATTATTTTTGAACCATCACATTTCTTCCTATTTAATTTTAGATTTAGTTAATATACTCGTACTTGTATAATATACATCATCTTAATCTGCGTATAAAATATATTCTGAACCATACGTTTCAAAAACCAGCTTCATTAAATAATAATTTAAACTAAAAAAAACTACGGTGACGAAATGATTTATTTGTTAATCTAAAACTTTCAGGATTTTTCATGATGATGTAGTTTCTTCGATGTTATTGCGAAGCTACAGCTTATTCTGGGTCAAAGAGCAATGCACGTCACTGGTATTGACCTACCCCCATCTTCCAGATATGTTAGCAGACGCGTGTAACCTTAGTAAGTAAAAAAGTAAAGCTAGGCTCACGCTATATTTGCCAACAAATTATGAAGAAAATAAAAATTATAAATAAATCATTTTTAGTTTGGAGGAACATTTTTTCCTTCCTCCTGAAGTTTCACGGTGTAAGAGTCAAATGCAATGTGTGTATTTTTTCTCCCTCTATCTTTGTCAATTATTATCGTCTTAATCCACAGTTAGCATAACCAGCATCAGTTTAAGCTTGGTTTGTCAAATTTAATATTATTTCCAGCTTTAGTTCGTCCCTCTGGGTTTGCTTAGTGTAAATCCACTTTTGCCGACAGTAGAACTGCTAATTTCTACTTTAAATACGCGAGGTATATTTATACTTGAACCATTTCATTGAAGTTCATTCCAAATATCTTTATTGTGAACAAAAATAATTCAATCAAACTCACTTTTGTATTCTTTTTTCAAACAACTTATAACGTGAAACGCCTTTGAAATCGATGCTGAGTGTGGTGAGACAATCGCGCCCAAATGAGCGACAGTTTCTGTCAAAGTAATTTCAAACTTAAATAACTCAGCTAAAAATAGACATACTACCGCCATCTGAGTCGTTTTAAAGAAAAAGTATGAAAGTTTGTTTCAGTATCGATATTCGTAGAGCACAAAAATTAAAAAAGAGAATGGCACCGAAGACGCATAAGGATGTGAATTTCGTTGCGCGAAAATAACTGCGGTAGTGTTCGATACTACCCAGTATATGTTAACACTGAGTTGGCTTCATACAATAATATACTCTATCCATTTCATTTTTTTATATATTTCCTATAATATAGCCTAGCGGCGATGTTTGTTTGAAATCAATATAGCTAAAGATTTCCAGCATAGATACTTGAAAGAATATTACTTCTTTCATATTCAATGTACGTATTAGTTGACTACGGTTGGTTTATAGGTTGCCCCGATAGCTCAAAGGTTTATAGTAGTCGCCCGGTTAGCAGATGGTCGCGGAATTCAATTCCCAATCCCGGAAATAACTTTTCTTCTCGAGTGTTGTTCTAATACTTATATTGAGGTAATAAATATTATTTCAAATCTGCTAAAAGTTTTGTTTTCCACGTGTCATTTTCCTCTGTATATAGTAGATTCACAAGCAAATTCATTTTTATGTGTACATATTATTACGCAAGTAATAATAATTACCTAATATTAATAAAGGGCAAATTAGTGTTTAAGAATCCCAATTACCCTTCACTCTTAACTTCTAAGCCTACACATTCTACTAATACATTTAAATAGTTACAATATTCAAGGGTTATCATCTTACTTATAACTTCTACCACTTTGGTGTTTACATAAAATAACCAATTACAGCTCGATTATTAATATTAATCAAACTATCTAATTTCAAACTATTTATTTAAGACTTGAGGTAGATCATACAAATATAAAACAAGTATGTAACATTACGATTAAACATGCATAAGAAGCAAATATATCAAAGGTTAAACTTATGAGAAGGAAAGACCGAAGTATAGTAATTATGTTGGTACTTTTAGATATTTAAATTTTAATATATATATTTTTTTTAAATTTACCTTTAACTAGATTATAAAACATTAAAAAACATACCTATGCAACCTTACCTCTATACACCTAAACAATATCTTGAAATTTAACCTCCATATAATATTTTTTTTCGTATATTCATCTTATTTAATCTTTTCTTTCTCCATTATTATTATTATTTACATTTATAAGATTACACTTAATTGATTTATCTTTTAAATCTTCTGTTTACATCGAATAAAATATTTATCACTATATTGTTTCACTTCGTTATATCATTTATATACCCTACGTCTGTCTCGACACAGAAATATCTTAGTGAGACAGACAGCAATCCCTTATATTCAAACATATAATATAAATAATTATCAACTTTAACTTTGCCAATATCATGTATTTTGAGTGCGAAACGTATCTTTCTCCTAAATAGAAATAACTAGAAAATTTACTTTTATCTCAAGTGACCTGTCGGGTAAGTATGCTTCTTCACATTATATTTGTACGTGATATAAATATTTCATAGATTATATGTAGTTCGTTATAAGATGGAGCCTATGAATTACGTTTCGTACAGCGCCCTTAAGGTTATTTAAAAAAAAAAACGGCGCTAGATAAATTATACAAATATTATTATTATTATTATTACGAGTACTTTACACGATGTCTACAAGCATGTGAGAAGAATCTAATAATTTGAAAATAAAATATACTTAACAAAATTATAATTTACAAACAAGAAAATAGAAGACAGTTTATAATTTATTTTTTTGAGTAGGCATTAAAGATATCATAGAAAAAAATATGACAAGCGAGAAAATCTAACCTAAAAAAATTACGACGGCTTAAAACATATGGCTTATTTTGTAGGTACCTACGTGACGTTAATTTACTAACACTTTGAAGCTTATAAAATCACATTCACCTTTTTTGTAGTAAGAACTTAAAGCACAACATTAAAACTTTTCTAAAAACATAAAAAGGTGCTGGAAGCTAGTTTCAAACTCAGTACTAGCCATCCGTTCTTGAAAGTTCTATTTGCATAATAAACTTGAATTTACAAAACCGGCTACCCCCGGGCGAGGCTTGCTCGTGATGGATTGCCGAAAGGGGGTGGAAATCACACAGATCCCAGGGGATGACCAGATAAAGGATTCGCCTGCGAGAAAAGGTGAAGGGGTGAAGTGGCGACGGCGTTGGTGTGTGACAGTAGCGCCATCACTTATTCACACTCATCCTGATAGACGAACACGTGAGCACAATGCCACCGAAGTCTCTTGTCAGTCTGACGTTGGTGTGTGACAGTAGCGCCATCACTTATTCACACTCATCCTGATAGACGAACACGTGAGCACAATGCCACCGAAGTCTCTTGTCAGTCTGACGTTGGTGTGTGACAGTAGCGCCATCACTTATTCACACTCATCCTGATAGACGAACACGTGAGCACAATGCCACCGAAGTCTCTTGTCAGTCTGATATGTTTGCGTAACCCGATATATTCTTTATATGTGCTTAGTGGTATTTTTATAGTGATACAATCGTGAATCGTAGCCAATCTATGCTACGATAGTATTCATGTATTCTAACACGTACAGTAAATATTATCTAGATTATCTACCACTCGGGTCTTTTGTTCTAGAATTTATTTCTAGTACAGATATTTGCTTTAAGCATAACCTGTTCTGAAGGGAAAGTAGTTCCTACCCATGAACTATGGACCGTCTTATAACATGTTAGCCCAAACCGTTTATAAAACAATTTTCAAAAGTATCAAAGATAGATTGCGGTTGATACCTTCTATCAAAATATGAGGAATTCATACAGTACATATTATGTTCACTATAAAGCATCCATTATTTTTCTGAAACAGCAGAACTCTGGTTTCTCGAAATAAGTGCAAATATTTTCTGTCTTATTTCCCTCGCGAGCTATATAGTTTTTAAATACCCATAAAAGTGTCAAAAAATAGACATGGGATCACATTCCTCGTTTCATATTTTTCAATTTAAAAGAGTCTTGAAACTTTGGCAAACCTAGTTTTTTTATTATATATTTACACCTACCCAAAATTCTGTTTTGGATCCATAATGCTGTATTGTTTTTTTCTTTCATAAAACAATTATTTGTATGTTATGTTTATTTTACCAAATATATAAAGGAATATCCCCTGAAGCCTAGTATTAATTCAAACTAACTTACTTATAAAAAAAAAAAACAGACTATTAAACAATTCAAAAAAACAATCCATCAACCATTGTTTTTCTATTTTATTTTTAAAACTCCAAATAATTTAAATGATTTTTTGTTTATTTTTATAATAAGTCCTTCAAAGAAATCATCATCGGTCTTGAGAATAGGCTTTCACATGAAAAATAAAATATCCCATCAGAACATAATAATTGTGTAGGTACGTTTCCCCATAAATGAGAACCTTCGTAGATAAAGTTTAACCAATGAATCGGTAATTATTGTTTTTTTTTATTTTTAATGATTATTTTTGTATTATATTGTTTACAAAAACAACATGCCTTATTTTCGCATTTTGTTATTTGAGTCTACTACGTTTATTTATATTTAGCATCGCCGTGTTGCCTCCAGTAATTACGTTTACGGCTCCATTGCCCGGAGATGTAATAATTCATGGTTCGTCTCCCTAACCAGACCCTTAAGATAATTGTCTTCAAAGGGAGATGACGACGAAATTACTACCCATCGCTGACTTCTGTCGAATCAATTATTATTGGATGGGCGCTTTGCGTTTCGACATTGTTCACCCGCTGTTTGTTTCGTCTACATGATTTTCGGTGGGACGCGAAAGATAACAATTATATATTGTTGCCTGTTGAAGCGATCTGCTCAAATTATATCCTGACAAATATTATGATTACTTTCTGGCAATTACTAACCATCTGCGCCCGAGGGTTGAACCTCTCTTTTTTAAGTCTAATAAACGTAAGAAATATTTTAGCGTATGGTCTTATTTCGCGAAGGTTAATTGGACATTACATCGCATATCTCGTGATGAAAATTACATTGCGAGCTGAAAATAGTAGCGTTGACCTAGAAGTTCTAGTAAAAAGAAGCTTTATAACTAACACAAATCAGGGCTAACTAGCGATGGGAAAAAACTTCAATGTTTTTTCAACGCTTCACGAACTACATGTTCTTTCAAAATTAACCCTCTCGGTGAACGCTTAATTGAAGTAACTGCCGCAAAATAGTACTTCTTTGTAGTAGTTCGCACATTCGTATAGTAAGTGTGAAGTAGTCGTCGTTGTAATCGAACTACAATTGAAGTGTGAACTGCCGTAAAATGAAATACTTTTTGTAGTCTTTGTAGTCGAACTACAATTGAAGTGTTCGTTCACTGAGAAATGTGTCAAATGTGATCTGCTGCAAAATGAAGTAGTTTTTTGAGTTCGCACAAAGCGGTTACAACGTTAGGGCTAACCATTCGAGGGTTTTTGCGGTTTTAGATATCATGCAAACAGATTTTTCGCTTCATATAATATTCTGCTTACTTTATAAAACAATTCGGTATATATGGGATTCAATCATCAAACACAACAACTTGATACACTTAACTTTGTAGTTAGTTGGTGGCGACGCCAGTATAGATTTTGTGGATAAAAAACTATGGAAAAAAAACTAACGAAAGAACTATTAAAAATAGTTTTTTCGTTAATTCCTCCTTTCGCCGTCATATATAATATATCATCGGCACGTTTCAAGCACATGTTCTTAATATATGGTAGAGTTAATTTTATAGATATCTACCCATTCAAACTTAATATTATTTTATGAAAAGTATGAAACAGTTTTTTTTATTTCTATTTCCTTAAGTTTACTAAAAAATCTTATATGTTTTACGTACGTAGCTACTAACAGCATTTAATATTTACATATTTCATACAGCGGCCAAACTAGAAACTAAAAATTACATTTATGCCAAGAATATTTTAATCAAACATTTCAAAAAAGAACCAAAAAATCACCCTTTCAAAATACGAAAGCTAACCAAAACGAGATTTTGAAAATACTCAAATTTAAAACTATTTTTTGACAGTGAAATTATAAATTCCTCTCAACTAAGCTCCATAACTAACTTTCACCAGCAAAAAGAATATTTTTTTTTAAATAACACCCCATGGTAAGGAGAACTAATACAAACCATATTTTTTAAACTTTATAATCGATTATAATGTCAAAACTAAAAAAAAAAAAAAACATTTTTTTTTCTTCAAATATATTTTTAGGTTTACATAATCTACACCAGCAACGCCACGGACTACAAAGTTAAGGGTGTCAAATCGTAGTTTTGAATTACTTCCTAACTTATTCACGCGAATCACCATCTGATATATCGTGGGTCAAAATCCCACTGTGTTTCCTCGGCATTTTAACTGCGCAAGATCTTTCACTTGACGTTTTCATAAAACAAGACTGGCCCTTGGAGTTTACGCCTCTCCGCCGCCTCGGGGAGTAACGCCGCTATTACCAGGAAATATGGTTTCCCATTCCGGCGATTTTATTTGACCAGAAACCTATAATGTCGCCTGACATTGTATATTTATGGGTTAATTTATATTGCGACACGGAGCCTGAAAGTCACCCCGGGCAGCCTTTGCATAGTGATATGAGAAATATATAACATTCCGTACATTACACGTTCAAGGAATAGAATATCTTCCATTTACACAATAATAATACACGCTTTCCACTCCCAAATGGCAGACGCATACGTCGTAATGTTTTTATTAGACTCTAGTAGTTACTACCCGGCTACGTTCGAGTTTCAATACTTTGTTTCTTATTGAATAATAGAAAGCTATAGACCAAATAATTTGCTGTTTATCTTGTCTTATTTTCGATAAAAACATAAGTAGACATTTAAAAACTCTTAAGGTTCGCCTGACATATAAATTCCAAACAAAAAGCTATACCTAGCTACATATACTTAGCTACACTACGCCAGAGCTCACCGTTAAAGATCTTTTACTTGACCTTATAGTAAGAATAGTAGTTACTATCCGGCATCAACACCGTTTTTTTTTCTTAAGTAAAGAGTAAGTGATATCATGTCTTTATTGGTACTTCTTTACATCAAATGACGTTTCGAGTTGAAAACAAACGCATTTACCTATAAATTACACATGGAAATGTCGCCAGAGATCACCGTTACAGATCTTTTGCTACTACAGACAGATGAGCGGATTTCTGCTTTGTAGTTAAATAAAAACACTTTGCTGTACTTAGTAAAGTAGTTTTTTAGATTTTATTTATCTTAATAATAAATATAACAATGATTTTTGCTTTGCCTGTCTCACTGTAACGAGTTCCCGTGTTGTGTCAGACGTAGTAAAGGGTCCGCCAAATAACTTTTTTTTTTTGAAAAAAGGGCGCAAAACATCGAGTGTAGCTTCGGCTGTGTGGCACGTAGCGCCGTCCTGTTGAAACCAAATGTTGCCAATATCCTCCTCTTCAATTTTGTGAACAAAAAATTCGTTCAACATGGCCCGATAACGATCGCCATTGACTGTAACGGCCACTCCTTGCTCATTTTCAAAGAAAAATGGCCCAATTATGCCTCTGGACCAAAATCCGCACCAAACAGTGACTCGTTTTGGGTGTACCGGCTTTTCAATGTATGCGTGCGGGTTTTCTGTGCCCCAAATACGACAATTTTGCTTGTTTACATACCCGCCAAGATCGAGCTTCATCCGAAAAGATGATTTTTTGGCAAAATCGGCATCTTCTGTAAGTCGATCGCAGGCCCACTCAGCGAAGCGAAAACGCATTGGATGGTCAGTTGGCTTCAACTCCTGAACCAATTGGACTTTGTATGGCGTCATACCAAGGTCTTTATGCAAAATTCGTCTCAATGATGTCTCCGAAATGTTCAATTGTTGAGAACGACGGTGAATTGATGTTGATGGCGCTTCACGCACACTTTCTGCCACAGCATCGATATTCTCGGGTGTACGCACTGTTTTTGGCTTTTCACGCTTTGGTTTATCGATGAGGATGCCAGTTTCTTTCACTTTTTTCACAAGATAACGAACATACGGAGCTGACGGTGCTTCTCTTCTTCCAAAAACCGTACGCAATTTTCGCACACATTCTGCAACATTACCATGATTTTCAAAGTAATGTCGCAATATTTCCCAGCGTTGTTCAAGCGTATACACAACCATATTCGCTCAGCGGAAGGATAAAACTAATTATCTGTCAAATCAGACATGAGCTAAGTGTTACCATTCACGAAATAAGCACTAGTTGAAAAAAAAAAAGTTATTTGGCGGACCCTATACATAAATAATTTAGAATTAACTACAAATAATTTCCTCTGTGATTACGTACTTACATTCCTACAAGTGTGAACTGTTCGGATTTGGAACCGACGCGACGGATGCGTTCAGAAAATTATCAAATTTAAAAATATATTATTTAAATCTCTACCTTCCTAATAAAGTACCTACCGTTTATTTATTTTAGAAGACATTATTCTATATTTAAAACGGATGGAACAAAGCAAATTATATTCTTTCTTGTCAAGTCAAATTACATCCCGTGATTTTTCTCACAAGGTTTACAGAAGATTCAAAAAAAGAATTAAAGGTTATTAGTTCATATTCTCACAAATCGTATTATTTTTTTTATTATTCTATCAACATAACCTTTTATGTGGGTAACCGTTACATTCCGTATTTTTATTTTCCTGTCAATGCGACATAGTTTTTTCGTATTCCCGATCTGATGCCTGCTGAAAGAGCTCGATTAAATAAATTATACTCCCTGGATTAGAGCTATTCCGGTCGCTTAACTTTAATAGTTTTACAATATGACTTTCCGGTACCCGCCTTTCTACCCCCTTTTTAGACCGTCAAACAAATCCTTAATAGACTCTAAATGCTCATTTTGCTGTCAATCCGACTTGGGCCAAAGTGTCAATAAAAAAGATAAGTGTTGTTTGCAGGAACGAAAATAACCTATTTCATTAAATCGTAATTTGTGATTAGATACTAGTTAAAAAAAAAAACTAATTCAATGCTCTCACTGAATTACCTGAAGTGACAAAAGCCTAAAAAAAGTTCCAAACTTGTGCCGCTTGAGTCGAGCCTTCTCCCAAATGGAAAACGTATTTTAGATGGCTGAAGGACCACAAAACTATTCAGAATCAAACGAGAGTCAGAGCTTTCGACGCAGAAAAAAGAACTGATCAAAACTGCATATTTAACTATTTTTTTACCAAAGTGTCGCTTAAGCCCTTTTGCCTTTCCAGTGATGATGTAATAATGGAAGTAGGAGGGATTCAAATATTGTCATGTCATTCGTAGCCTATACCTACCTCCGTGCATTTGGTCAACCCAAGTAGGTAGGTACCTAGCTATGTTGCCACCACTCAGATTAACTTTACGATTTATGTCAGGTTATTTTTGTGTGTTTTCGCAAATGAATGACGTGTTCATCAGTCAGATTCTGCCTTCCGTTTGTTCCCTTAATTGGACCCCTTAATCGTCGGACAAATTCTTGACACACAGATTATTGTCGTTCGAGTTTTCTTTGTTCTGAAGCTACCTGCTGCTGTGCAATTTCCGGTAAATTTGCCGAAGTCAGCCGCGCCAAAAATATAAATTATTCTTTACGAAACAATTTGTTTCAATGATCATTCTACGCTAGCGGGAACTATCCTAATCGTATCTAGTTTATCATAAATTACTCGAAATACAAATGAATAATATATCAAGGAGAAAAGTACTGCGGCGAATGTGTGCAGAAATGTTTATCAAAATACCGGTGTCTTGTTGTGTTTTCTGTTGATTGAAAAAAAACGTACGTTTTCTGCTTTTTCAGTTATCATAATTTGTTAACTTCGAGATATGAAGAGGGTTGTGTAATCCTACCAGTTTCGTGTAGCTTACGCATTTACAAATACAATAGATCAACAACATAGTTAGGTTGTGGATAATATTAACATATTATTCCACTATTCTTGGATGTTATCATCTAACTGCTACTTTTTCCAGTTTTTCTTTAAATGCTTTATCCTTAATACATCCCTTATTTTAAGTAGAAAGATAAAAGCTCTAATTCTGTAAAGAACATGATGATGAAATGAGATTTACTGCTTATTGTATTTCAACAAACGTATACCATCATTTTAATATTTATATTAAACTTAGAGTATATAGAGTGGTATCTATCCAAGGCAGTGTAGTCAGTTTTTGATGATTTTTACCGGACCCGGCGGACCTGGGCGTAGCTAAGACTAAGGTTAGGGTATTTATACGTCCATTCATAGCACATATCGACATAATCTTTTTGTTTATTCGCATAACCACTTTTTCACAGTATTGTTATC
Organism: Drusus annulatus; assembly: GCA_022651775.1. Classification (NCBI taxonomy): domain Eukaryota; kingdom Metazoa; phylum Arthropoda; class Insecta; order Trichoptera; family Limnephilidae; genus Drusus; species Drusus annulatus. The sequence goes on along the minus strand of JAGWCC010000153.1, from coordinate 2,863,756 downwards.
AACAAAAATGTAGCATATAACCTGAAAAACCGTTTAGTTGTGTCAAGTATGGTATAATAGGATGGGGCGGCACTTATAAAAATCACATACAAACCCTTTACATCGCCCAAAAATTAATAGTTAAAATAATCCTAAAAAAAAAATTTTTATATCCTTCAGAACTTTTATTTAAAGAATTTAAAGTCAGAAAATTTAACACCCTTTATTTGTACCACGCCACATTACAAATATATAAAGAAGACATTTTAAATAAAACCGAACCATTCAATAATACAAAAAATCTTAGACAAAAATGCACATTACCAATCCCGATATGTAAAAAAACAATAGGCCAGCAATGTTATAAATATCTAGGAATAAAATTCTTTAATAGTTTACCAGAAAAAATAAGATTAATTAATGATGATCTTAAAGAATTCAAAACACAATAAAAAACTACACTGAAAACTTAAAATAAATATCTTTGAAAAATCATTACAGCAAATTATTATTAACTAAATAAATAACACCCCCTCATACACACAAGCATTGCTTTTTTATGAGGATAATTTATAATTTATAATGAAATGTTTACATTTAAAAATATAAATATTGATATAACACTTGTATAACACTACTATGTATTATGTTTGATAAAAATAAAAAAAAAAAATAAAAAAAAATAAAAGTGTAGTGGCATAATAAAAATGTGGGTGGAGTCTCGCGGTGACCCAGGAGCCCAAGATCATTGTGACAGTACATAGAAGCGGTGTATTGTTTTTGTTGTCTCTTTCTCTCTCATGGTGTACGACGTAAAAACCCGGAGAAAGTCATTTATCGCAAGTTTTTATAGGTTAGGTAAAAATAATTTGCTCTCTCTCCATACATTGTTACTCCAAGATATTAAACTAGCTTTTGATCTCGACTCAATTGCAAAATGTTTGTATTTCCTTTTAGATGCTAATCATCCTTCTTCTTGCAGGGAATCGTACGTGATATTCTCCGGCGGGCTGCCCTTCGACAAGGCGGGCAGGACGCCCAGCATCACCGTCATCAACGGCAAGGCCATCACCGTGCTAGAGATGGAGCACAACGTCATAGACTTCATCACGCTGTGCGACAGCCCGTGGTCTGGGGGTAAGACGACACTTGATGACGATTGATAACAGCTTTTTGTAAACACCTGATGTCGATGCTCTCTGTTTTTAGCGTAAATGTAATGTACAATATATACTCGACGTCCTCCGTGGTCGAGTGGTCAAGACGTTCAATTACGAGTTCGAATCCCGACGTGCGTAAATAAGTTTAATAACACCGTACAAGAGTCTCAAGTGCTTCCGACCGCCTGAAACCAGTATCCCCGTTTGTCGTATGTTGTTAGATTTAAGGTAGTAAAGAAGGGAACGAGATGGGAAAGCGGATGGTTGGGAATCACCTGGCTATTCAAATCTGGTCACCAAATACGGCTAAAGCCATTTCAATCACCGTTTCACAAGAGTTCCAATTGCTCTCAACCGTCTAGAGCCAGTGAGACTATGGCATCCCCAATTGGAGTATTTATGAGGCTGAAGGTAGTGGGGAGGGGAAGGAGACAGGGAAGAGGAAGGTTAGGAAGTACCTGGCTATTAAAATCTGGTCATCGAATACGGCTTAAGCCATTTCAAGCGCCGTTTCGATTCTGAGTGGTGGTCTTTCACCAGGGCGATGTTGGGAGTATCTACCACTCTGAAACGTGCCGCAAATATACTACGAGTATATATTATTTGTAATACATTAATTGCGAAATAACGCAAATTAATCAATCAAAAATTATTTTCCTACGCCGGGATTTGAACCCGTAACCTCTGGATTCGTAGTCGAGGATAATAACTACTCGACTACGGAGGTCAAGACTGGAGAATTTTTCTACTGACCGCAGTTCTTTTATTCTCACTTTAGTTTAACCTTACTATTTATAGTATAGACTTTATCAATAAGCAAAGTTAACTCATTCTGAAACTGGAACTAGTTGACACCCGCTGTGAGTTGAGAACGACTGCTAGTCGAGCTTATTCTTACATGCCTTGCTTTCAACCACCACAAAACATTGTAAAAACACTGACAACTTTCACTGTCTGAAAAATATATCTGAGCTACACTTTTCTGTACCCAAATCTGATCTGGTCTATGAAGACACTGATTAATAATTTCACGTTTCAGTAGCTGGTAATTGCCGTAAGTAATTCAAAGAAAGCCGGTGCCTTTTTTAATATTAAAATGCCTAAATTTGAAATCTAATTGGAATTATTTAACATTTGATTTATTCGTTTCACTTCCTGTTTCTGTGTGGAAATTCCACCGCTTTTCGTAAAAAATAATGTACAACTTCACGTAAAGAAATATGCAAACAAGGCAGAATAATAATTGTTATCTTGATAATTAGTGACATTCTGTTGGAACCGTATTTTTTTTTATTCTGCTTTATTTCAATTTAGCGTAGCGAGAAATTATCGGGCTCTCGATCAAGCTAAATTTTATTTAATCAGTATGTTCCATAACACATTCAATTCATATAAAATAATATAAAGTATATTTTCGGCACGTTCCAGAGTGGTAGAGATCCTCTAAGTATTGCCTAGTGAAATACCACCATTCAGAATTGAAACGTTGCTTAAAATGACTTTAACCGTGTTTGGTGACCAGATCTAAATAGCCAGGTACTTTCCAACCTTCCTCTTCTACATCTCCTTCCCCTCCACACCACTTTCAGCCTCTCAACATACCCCAATAGGGGATGCCCTAGTCTCACTGGCTCTAGACGGTCTGAAGCAGTCGGGACTCATATTATAGAAAAAATAAAAAGACTATGTCCGAAACCGACTAAATTAATTATAATAATGTAGAGAGGCATTGTTTCAAAGATATAACCTACCCTATACACACACACACATACACACATTCCTTCACCACAGTACACCACTTCTCACACCTCACACTACTAACACACGCATACATACTAAAACACACGTCACTTGCTAACATTTAATATATTAACAAGATAATACAATTAAACATATGATAAGTACCTTTCTTTTTATAGTACTTAATATCTGCAAAATAACTTTTACTCTGTAACCGATTTACTGTTTTTTTACTTTGAAATTATCACTTTAAACATCGCCACCTTTTGAATGTCTCACAAAACAATCGAGACATAATACGTGATATTTGCAGACATGCAGGACCCCTACGCGATAGTCGTGTTGCTGCAGAACGACCTGGTAGTGATCGACCTGCAGACGCCTGGCTACCCGTGCTTCGAAAACCCCTACCCCATGGATCTGCACGAGTCGCCCGTCACGTGCTGCGCCTATTTCGCGGACTGCCCCTCTGACTTGGTGAGAATATTCTGCGTTTTTACTAAACATCTTACTTTGACGATTAACCTCTAGTGTGTCGGAGGTGCCTATAGTCACCGAGCATTCATGTTTTTATATTTTCAGCAGTTTTTTATCCTTTAAAACCAGTTGTTCGCACATTTAAACTAACTATAATCGCTTGTCAGGCCAACACCTAAGAATGACGCTAAACGTCACTTCGTAGCATTCTAATACAAGCAATACTACAAATGATTTATCTGCAATTTTTCTATGGGTAGTTAGAAAAATGTCTCAGGTTTCAGATGAATATTTTTTTTAAACTGAAATCTTTTAAATTATATTTAAAAAATACTAAAATTTCAGTAAAAGGTGCAGTTTTCAAAACCAGCGATGGCATTTTTAGACGCTTTACCTAATATTCTAGTATGCATTTCATAAATAAATTTAAAGATTACTGTTTAAAAATTGTATTCATAGAAAACTTCAGATGTTTTCCTAACTATCTTACAGAATTAATAGATAAATCATTTGTAGTATTGCTTCTATTAAACAGCCAGAAAGTGTGTTTTTTTGGCTGCTAACCCTTAAGTTCGGTACAAGTCGAGTAATAAATATTTAAAGTTTGCTTACGTCAGTACGGATGGAAAAAAACGATTTTCAAAGTGACATTACTGTCACATGAAAACCTCATTCAATTTTATCTTTATCTAAAAGGAAATGTATTCAGCCACACGGAAATATAATAAAACGACAAAAAAATCTTCACATTTTCTTAATCCAACTTGTTTTCGTGACATGAGGGTGAACATCTCCGAGTGTAAGTAGCTATTCCAGAAAAACCACTAATACAAAAACGCCATTAATACAAAATCTGAAAAAAAACACATTATCTGAGAAGATAGCATATATTATTTAACTTTTTTAATAATGTAATAATTATCTTTATATTAAATAAAACAATAAACTTTGTAAACACCACTTTATTTGAGTTAACCGCCAACCAGGTTTCGCTTTTCTCAAGCTTCGTCAGGGCTTTTACATCAACTAAATAACATTACATACAGACAGGATATATATAAGACAGTGATGAAAGAGAGAGAGAGGTACAAGATATAGTAGAAAGAGACACAATTACATATAGAGAGATACATATAAGACAGTAATGAATAGCAGAGAGAGATACAAGATATAGTAAAGGGAGACCGAGAGATATAAGTATAATGGAGGTGTTTTACAAAGTTTATTGTTTTATTTAATATACAATGTCACACCCCCAAGTGTTTGCTTCCTTCTAAAATAATAATCTTTATTTATAGATACTTAACAGTAATTAAAAATAAAAACATAAAGTTTCAAAATATTAAAAACGGTATACATATACACAATAAACACAGTAAATTAAAAATGATGACTTAGTTTTTGTATAAATTAGTTATTACTTTTATCATTCTCATAATGTGCCTCACTAGGCAAGCCTGTGTTGAGGCAGTAATTTTTGCAGATTTTGTTACTTTTATTTAATATATTGTTATTGTTTCTTACTAAAGTGAATTTATTATTGATATAAATAGTAAGTTAGAATAGTAAATATGAATAAATTAAACTACCAGAAAAGAATAAAGCCAACACCCAAAACAGCTTACTATATAAAGGAATGAAATCGTATAATGCGCTGCCGGAAACCATCAAAATTATGCCTATCAATAAATTTAAAAAAGCCTGTAAAAAATTATTTAAAAATGCATGTAAACCAAAATAATAAGTAGTGTTTAAGTTAAAATATTATTAGTCAAAAGAAAAAAATGAAAATAATTAGATACTTGTAAACTTAAATGTACAAAGTAACTAATATAAAATAAAATAAATAAATAAAATAAAATAAAATAAATAAATAATTCTTTTTTCTGTGGTTGATTTAATCAATAACATCGAATTTGGGTGAGTGCACCAGTAAAATCTCTGTCATTGCTATTTATCCAAATTTACATATTATGTTTGTTTTTTTTATGTTTCACTTTGTTTTAAATTTTCTGAATTTTTGTAAAACACAAGTGAGTTATTACGAAATTACTGTCAGCAATGTACGACGGAAGTCTTGGAACCTTGCGGGGGAATCCGGCATTCTAAAGGTTAGGTTAGGTTAATAGATGTAAAAGTCCTTTTTAATTTAATTTAAATGTATGTATAATGCAATAATCAAGTTCGAAATATTTAAAGAGCTCTTGCATCATCTTGCATGTACTTCTATTAAATAATATTTTTAGTAAGCTTTTTTTTAAATTAAGTTCTATCAAAGGCGTTGTCAAACCGTCTCGACTAAACATTTGGATGCAAAAACTGCTGTCATGTGGATATATATAATAAAAAAATGTTTTTCTTAAACCCGTTTTGTTTTGTTTACATTGCAAAATTTATTATAAAAAACAACAAAAGCACATGAAGTTCGGCCAAGTTAATTTTTGATTCTGACATTTTTCATGATAGATTAAATTTTTTTTAGTTAGCTTCTTAAATACAAAAGTGTGAAAAACAATAATTCGTTTACCTGCAATAGGTTCATTATTTCAATAATTGATTTTTTTTCCAGATACCTGCCTTTTATTCTGTCGGTAGACAATGTAGCCAAAAGCGAGTTGGATTTAGTGAAAGGGAATGGCCGGTCAACGGGGGCGAATGGTCGCCAGCCTCTTGTTCTTATAATGAAATTATCTTAACTGGGTAAGTACTCTACTCGAGCTTGTTTCTCAAACTGTGAATAATTTTTCATATTCAAATCAGAATCAAACAAGAGATAATAATTTAACTAACTGAGTAGGTATCCAATTTCCCCTCTTTGAATAATTCTTTTTTTCTAAAAATCTCTTGATTCAAACATGAAACAGTTTTTATAGGCTATTCAAATGAAGTAGCTGGGTTGGTACCTTATTTTCCCACTATGAATAATACTTAGGTACCTAATAATCTTTAAAATCGTTTCATTCAAACATGGAACATTCTTTAACAGGCCTCGTTCAAATTTAACTAGCTGGGTAGGTATCTTCTTTTCCCACTTTGAATTATAATAATTCTAATAAATCTCTCGTTTCAAAAATTGAATTATTTTTATAAGCTATTAAAATTATGTAACCTGCCTTGAATCACACTTATTCTGTAAAATATGTATCTTGATTCAAAAATGGAATAAACTTTAAAGGCTATTCAAACTAACTAGCTGGGTGGATACTTATTTTTCTCCTGTGCAAATTTTAAATTTGAAATAATGTGGCTAGTTTATTATATCAACTGGGAAAGTAGGCAGGTTTTTTATTCTTAATAAAAATATATATTATGATGTTAAATATATCTTTTTATTACAGACATGCAGACGGAAGTATAAAATTTTGGGATGCAAGTGCAGGCACACTACAAATACTATATAAATTAAAAACTGCCAAAGGTAAGAAAAAATAAACTCTAATAATAATATTATAAACTGGAATTTACTTTAAAGCTTTATTATTAATACTCTTTCCGGGAGTAACGTATCTGCCAATTGAGCTACCGAGTATTAGAAACCGGCATTTTAATTGAAATCATACCTCCTTGAAATTTTATTTTTTCAATTTCAACTGATATAGGCTGCCATCTTTGTAATATTATAGATAGAGATAGATAAATATTACCTCATTTATCTCCTACTTCACCATCAGTGGTGTGCACAGAGTTTTTGATCAAGGTAGGCAGTAGGAAAAACAACGGATTAATTGATAATCGAGATAGGTACCATTAAATATCACTGATTTCTGTTGGATTTGATCTGTAAAAGCACTGCCCTAGATACTAACACAAACAAGCCACCAACGAACGCGCAACAGCTCACAGCATACATATTTTGTGTAGTCTAGTGAACATAGAATAATTTACTCTGACGTTGGTGGCGTTGAGTATATTTATTTTATTTTATTTTATTAGGAACATAAACAAAATATTTACATAAACATGTTAAAAGTATTATCAAATAGAGAAATGAGTGTAAATATTTCAAAATTAATATGTTCACAGCATACATTATAATATTGTAATTAACAGTATAATACACAAACGCTGCACTACGCGTAACATTGTGCCTAGGTAATTGACACCTGATGCATACAACAATAATGACATGGTGGCCAAACAAATAAAACATAATTATCAAAAACAATGTCGCAGGCAAATGACACGATTATATGTAGTTACTGCTTTTGACACGTTATAGTAGGAAGGTCGGTAGGGCGCTTGCGACGGTGCGATTAGCAAAATTTCACGTATTTTTAAAAGTCTAGATTTTTTGCAAAAATTTCATATTATTTATTCCAATATTACTCATATTATTATGCGAGTTTGGCAGGGTAAGCAGTTCTTATGTGCCTATATGGAGTTCACGCCTCTACCCACCATGAAAGTTTGATATTATCGGTACCTACCTGTATGTAACACCTTTCTTTCTTTTTATTTCAGTATTTGAAAAACCCCGCTCAAGATCAGTGGACGGAACTGATGAAGACCCCCTGTCCATCCAGCTGATCTCCTTATGTCCAGAATCCAGAAAAATGGCGGTAGCGGGCGCCGGCGGCCATGTTATATTTTTTAAATTTAGAAAAACAGAATCATCTAGCGAAACTCATGTGAGTACCTGCCTGCACAATTAAGTTTTTAGCCATATCAAAAATGATCATGAATAATTCATGCTTAACTTTTGAAGTCACGGATTTTGAAAACAGAATTAACTAGCCAACCTTATGTGAGAGTGTTGTAATTTTGAGCTCAAAATTTGCAACCAATTCCATGTTTATATTTTATTTTAATTACAGCTGCTTTTATGATGAATTCATTTTTGATTTCAGGTATTAGAAATCCCTTTGAATTGTGATGTTCCGGAAGACACTGAAACGTCTCCGGACTGTGAATTTGTTCCGTCACACAGGCATTCTGTTTCACAAGACCTGGAAAAGAAAGTAAGTTACATCAACAACCTTTTTTTCTAATTATTCTTATTTACCACAAACCCCTTTTCTATTGGTTGTATTTTAACCAGGGTGGTAGATACTCCAAGTATCGCTCTGGTGAAGGACCACTACTCAGAATCGAAACGTTGCTTGTTGCTTGACCGGTCGGTAGCTGAGCTCCCACCTGGGCATCGTGGGTTCAATTCCTCTGCTGTATAAGTCTTCCATCATTGCACAAACAACATCTACCGCTTATTATGATGGCAGTAGGAGTTTTTAAATATTGTCAGGTTATTCGTAACTCGTAAATGTTTGTCTTTCTTTAAAAAAAATATAAATATATATTTAAATGGCTCTAGCCAAGTTTGGTTATCAGACTTGAATAGCCAGGTATTTTCCAACCTTCCTCTTTTCTATTTCCTTTCCCTCCTCAATACCTTCAGCTTCACAATAAACCCAATTGGGGATGCCATGGTCCCACTGACTACAGACAGTTGAGAGCAGTTGGGACTCTTCTGTGGTATTCACTTTAAAAAATAAAAATAAACGCTTTCAAAACTTTCATATTATATTCAAAGACGTATTTATTTGATATTTTTATAAATTCCCTGTGACTTGTAGGTTATGTATCTCTATAATAGTGGCATATTATAAGCGCCCTTGAGGTGATATTTCACAAAAATGGCGCTAAATAAATTAGTCAAGTATTATTATTATTATATAAGTTGTCCGAGGGTCTACTTGTTAGACGAAACTTCACTCACTGCCCTACCTGCGTGGTAACAATAATCATTTGTCAGCGACATTGCATACACTGGGCATCAGCGCTGCGTGCGGCAATCAATTGATGGTGTCCATAGAGCCAGGTGCACTGATTCAACGATTTCGACGTCCAACTATGATTCCTACATTTTCAAAGATCGTAATTCTTTCTCGGGCAAATAAACAATTTCATTCTAAGGGTATCAGTCGAAAGATTTTATGTAAGCTGGAAACATCACTTTTCTTTCAAATCGGTATAGATCACACATTTAGGGATGATGTGTTCAGTGTCATATCCTAATAATAATGATTTGGAATTGTACTTCAAACGAAATTTCTTATTTTTCTCTTACGTTTGCAGGTGTGGTGTTCGCCCCAGTTGCGCGTGAAGGGCGGCAACGCGGTGCGCAAGGCTGCGGGGTTCCAGGCCGCGCTGGTGTGCCTGCCCCCCGCGCCCCCGCGGCCCCCCGACCCCGCCCAGCCGCAGCAGTTTAACATCACCGCGCTCACCATCAACTCTTCCTACGGCCTGTGAGCAGATTTTTTTTTTTTTTTTTCGTTAGTTATTCGGTATGTTTTTAAGGCTGTTTGACCAAGAATTTATTTGATAATTGAAGACTCCACGGCAAGGTATAAGAATATACATCTGATAGAAAATTCAAGTCAAATCCTGAACAAAGTTTTGGTAGAGTCATGATACTATGTATAACTTTCTTTAATGTGATAGCTATTTCGCTTTCCGAAGGCATTGTTAAACTGTTGTGAAGCCACTGACAGATGATATATTTATCGACCCTTGGAATAACAAGGTTCCTTCTGACACTGCACTGCTATGCAATAATAAATTCTAAAGTAGTTTTCTATAGAACCAATTATCGCATGAGATTACTGTTGGATTTCAAAGAGATAATTTGTTAGGTTCGTACCTTCTTTTTTTTCATCCAGTTCCTACCTTATCCAACCATTTCACTATATTCAATTTTCGTATTCAACAACACCTACTTTGAAAAGAAGTGAAAATCGAAAAACAGAAGAGTTATGTGAAAAAACGTGTTCGTTCGTTGGTGTCTTGCTTGATCATTCGGTTTGTTGTTGTTCTTCAAGTACTATTAAATTAAGTTTGTTTTTTGTTGTGGTGTTTGTTAATAATATAATATGTAAGAATATTCAAGAACTTCAACCTCATCGGTGAGTGAATTGGTTTCCTACTTTTTTTCATTCCATATTCTCTTCACATCCATAATTAGATCTTTCCATCAAGTAGTATGGTTTATCGTTTTACACACCATTATTTTCAAAATTCATCTGAATCTGAAAACATATTTGGTGTTTTACCGCAGCTTCGGATCTAATAATTACCGTGTCTTCTCATTTCAAGGGGTCGTTATGTCAAGTCTGAAGAAGACAATAACACAAATTGACCATTTTATCACTAATAATTTCCAGCATGGCGTTCGGCAACGACCACGGCCTCGTGATCGTAGACGTAGTTCGCCGAGTGATTGTGTGGAGCGCCAGTTCGGCCGAACTGTACGGCTCCCAAGATCCGTATTGCCGCTCCCCGCGGAGAGCCTGCCCCGACCCTCCCATGGCCGTGCACCCTGAGGCACCCACCTCCCCCAGTATCGACCAGGTATAATAATAATACCATTTCTTTCGCGTTTATCAAATGACCACTGGCTTTTTTTAATTACAATAGTTGTTTCCAAACCTTACTTACAAACAAAATAGAATGCAAAAGGCATATCGGAAAAAAGTTTATCTTACTTGTTTAGTATTTACTTGGTACTTACTCAGTACTTACTCAGTACTTACCCAGTACTTCATTAGTACTTACTCAGTATTTACTCAGTACCTACTCAGTACTTACCCAGTAATTACTCAGTACTTACTCAGTATTTACTTAGGAAAGTGCAGTTCATAAAGGCTTTAAAACTGTTTATGCCCAAAGAAAAGAGTAAGGAAAACATATTCTGGTAAATTTATTCAAAAAGTTTAGTTTTTTCCATATATTATTAACACTTATAAATTTAAGGAAATTATGACTCCTTTCTTCTTTTTTTCTTACAGAAAATTAATTAATTAATGTTCTTTCGGAAATCTTTTCAATCTTTAGCACTAATTAACTTAAAAAACTGCCTTTTGGTTTTGTTTGTGGGTAAGATTTGGATGTATTGTATTATAATGTTATAGTATTCTTGTTGTTGATGTGTCAATTTTTTTTCTCTGCCGAATGTATGTACAATCCATTATCTGTTCGATGTTTTTCATGATTATAAATTTGAATTATCTAAACATTTTTTGTTATAGACTGAAAGCTTGTGCCATACCTAATTCATTAAACGCCACTAATTACCAATACATGCACATTCATCAGTCGAGATTAGTACAACAAAGCATTTTATTATGTATAAAAAGATTTGCACTCAGAAAACTATTTTATATTAGGTGTGGCGCTAGCCTTAAAAACATTTCTAAATCATATTTTTTCATCACTAAAATTGATTAAGCATTATAGTATTGAAAATTAAGTGTTCACTTTCTAACATTTCTTAACAATATTGCTCAGCTTTGAACAGATGCCATATTTTTACTTTCGTCTGTTTTCAAATCAGTTTTTACACATTGGACACTTCACACATGAGTGACATCTGTTGAAATAAAAATTTATGTTGATTGGTATTCTGTCGTGACACCAGTACAGCATAAAAATAAAATCTCAAGAATTAATTCCTTTGAAGTTTTAATTATGTTATTAATAAATGATTTAAAAGAGGAATTTATGATTTTTTAAATATATTACTTGTAATCGGTCAACAATGAAAAATTATCGGTACTTTTTTATTTTCTTGCAATTATTTTTCCCTAGCATTTACTGTTACTCCTAATTATTTTACTTTCTTTAACTTTTTTTTAAACCTCTGCTAGATTTATTTTTGTAAATTTACACAGCATCTTTTATTTTCTTATAATATTTTAATGACCTGATTTGAAGTCAGAATATAAGAACTTTGTTTGCTTTGATTAATTGAATCTTTGCTCTTGAATACATTACTTTAAATTTCATGAATAACATTATAAAGATCTTTGTTTCAAACAAAATTAGCTCCAACATCAAATTCCATGTTTCCTCTGAAAGATCACACATAAATTTGACTCCTTTACAACTCTTTGTGGTAAGAAGCGTACAATCGCATCTTGTTTTACTATTGTAACAACCAATTACTTTGAGTAGAATTACTTATGTTTGGTAATATTGCAAGACATATTCTTTCACAGCACTAGAAGTATTTATCATTGTATTATTCTTATACCGATCTTGTTTAAGTTAATTAAATCTTCAATTAAACTCACCCTTGACTCATAAGAGCAATGGCCTGTATAGGTGTATTGGTAGATTTGAAAGCAGTTTGTTACCATACCAAACACACAGAGTTATATTTGATTTTAATGACTTATTTTTTTCATTTCTTTTTCTGCACTATCCATCATCCTACTCCAATATTCTTTATTCCTTTTAAATCCACGCATGACCCGCACTATTTAATTCTGATATCACCCGTGTCCTCTGGTATCGCATTTACCTTCCCATATCATCAACACTAGGCGCAGCCGCAAGACAAGATTGTAGAATATACGGAAACCGATCAGGCCGCCACTAGTTCAACCAGTACGGCCCAAGTGGCACCAGGAAGTGCTCAGGGCTCGGCTCTGCCCAGCAACTTAGAGGGTACCGTGGAAATAGCTGACGAAGCGTACATCCAATTGAGTCCAAACTCTAAGCGAGAAATAAGTGCCGCAATAGCCATCCAACAAACCGCCTCCCAGTTCCCTCCGAGCCACTGCGGAAGTTTACCAATAACAGAAATGACGGAAACCTACGATTCTTTAAACCTGACAGCTGAAGAAAAACACAAAATCGAAGCTGCTCAAAACCGTAGAAAATCCACAACTTGGAAAAATTTCAACTTGAAACGACAATTCTCCAAAGTCGACATGAAGTTCAAGAATACATTCTCCGTTGCACAAGAGAAAAAAGAAACCGAACCCAAAGAAGCAAATCCGAAAAAGAGTTCTGTGTTTTACTTTCCCAATAGCGAAGGATCTTCTCTGTCGCCTGTGGAAAATGAAGGAGAATCACCCGTAAGTCAAAGTGCTCTCGTGAAAGAAGAGTCAAACGAATCAGCCAAAGGGGATTCAGATATCACGCCCGATCCTGATAGTGAAGTTGCGATAGGATCAGAAGGGACGGATCCAACACACGTTGAGAAGAAAAGTTTGAACATGTATGACCGCATGCACCAGGAGCTCAGAGAGACTTGGAAAACCGAGAATCCCGTTGAGGAAACTTCCAAAGCATCTCTCCCTGACGACAAGGAAGCCGGGAACAAGTCCTCCCGCCCCGACAACCTCCCCCTGTTCGACGAAGAGGGCAGGCCAGTCCGCCCGCCGAGGCAATACAAGAAGAGCAAGTCTCTGATGGGCGACAAGCGAGACCAGAGGCTGCTCTCCGTCCCCAACATCAAGTACACCCGGCAGGAGAATGTGTTGAAAGATTTGAGGAAGAAGGACAGCAATGCTCAGTCACAGCCTTCCTTCGCTGGCAACATCATGCGGCGCTTCAGTAAGTATCTATTCCTTTCTTGGTTTCTTTCAACTAAAGCTTTATAATATACCGTCCTAGTTGGTACTTTTGAATTACTTTTGTTAATACATAATTTTACAATGGTCAATGATAGATTTTTACCCCTCAGTAGAAAATTTTTAAACTAGACTAAAACATTTTGCACAGTAGTTACTCAAAGAATAATTAACAGTGATTTAAAAATTATTATTAGAAGTTTAACCAAGTACAATAATTTAATGTTAGCATTTACTAACTAGCTCTTTTTGTAAAGAGAGTAAATCTAGATAATCTTTTGGTGGTAAGAAATAAAGTGTTAACTTTTTATTGATAATATATAGATAGCATTTTTTACATTTATTCTAGAAATAAATAAATAAAAGTTTTTAATCCCCTTTCATCCAAAATCCCTTTATAATATTGTGTTTATTGTTTTCTTTGCTTTATGGCTTTTTTGGTTTGGTTTTTGACCGCTTTTCGTTTTGTTGACTTAATTTTCTATAATATAAACATTGTAAGAAAACTAATATTGAGCACAATTAAAAAAAATCATAAATTCCTAATTATATATTGTACATATTATAAATAATTTACAAAAAACATCGATTTTTATTATCAATATAATATCATATGTCATCACCTCAGAAATTCACAAATTCATCCTTTTGAAAATTACAACATTGGTGCAGTTTTTTTTTCTCTTGCATTACACATTACTAAGCTGTTGACATATAATAACATCATCACTTTTATAAAACATGTGACTAATAATGATGTAAAATGAATAATACACAGTCCATGCCACATTATATGTTGTGTGTTATGTGTTGTCCACATTATCTGTCCAAGAATAACATTTATCACACATGTTTTCAACAATATAACATATTTCCATCTAAAAATACTAACATTAATTCCTGTGAGTTTATTAAAATAATGAAATTGGTAGGAATACAAGGTCCAAAAATATCACATTTATCATTATTATTTTGTGTACAGATAAAACATATTGAAAATGGGGTGTGTTTTACGTGTTTATTTCATATAAAAAATGTTATCACTGGTGTCTTTTTAAGAGTTCAAATTTAAAAACGAATGGTTCATTGGATATTATTGTATACTTAGGTGTTTGTTATTTTTTCAAAAATGAACACCCATTTAAAAATATTTGTGTTTAAAATATTTACTTTCAAACAATTCTATATCAATGGATAACATTCATTTTTAATCGCCTCTCACATTCATGCGTTGATTCTACCGGAATATGAATCGATTTTTTTTTTAACCCTCAATTGCTATTTTGTTCCAAAATACTTTGCCCCATTTATCAAAAGTAATTTAGTTTGCAGCTTCAAACTTAGAGCTGTACTCACAATGTTTTGTTCAATAACCACTGATTGTGTTCTAGCTGGAGTAGTTTTGGTAATAGGATTCGTGATTTCTAGGAGTAATTTAATCTGTGTGACTTAACATCTTTTTATTTCAAGGATACATCGTCGGATGATGACCAAAACTGCCTTAAATACCTTTTTGCTGATCTGTTTGGTAATTCTAAATTGATCACTAAGAGCATCATTTACATAACTCACGTGTGACCAAACCTAGTGATTGTGACACCGTTAGATGTGACTAAAGTTTCTTAGAGCTGCCGATTTGTTTTGAGCTTTTTTGATCATCGCGGTTCTTTTCACCCACCTCGTTTTGCTTTGAGAAGCGTAGACAGAGAATCTAGTTCTAGAAATGTCCGTGCCTCACTTCCCTTGTGCTGCCGATGAGAGTGTGCCAACCACGAAATCCATCATAGGATCAATACGAGATCAATGCGCTTTTAGTTTTCAACTCGAATATTAGGCCTAATCCCCCCTGACTTAGATGATCTGGTATTTTGCTTCTCACTACTAGAGCTTTCCACTGTTATTCCATTCATCCACAGGCGAAATATATGTCTTTTCTTAGTATTAACAGGTATCGGATGAATGTCCACAATGATTTAATACTACTACTTGTATTTAATACTTTCTTGTGCCGCATAAAACATTCTTACTTTTCTAATAACAAATTACAAAGAATATGTTGGTGTTTGTTAATCAAATCTTCTTTACTTTACCTCAATTGTAAATGTTTCTCGTAGGAAAATGTATGTGCCAACTCTGTAGAACTGGTCGACAAAATCAAAAGTCGAGCCATAAGAAGTCAGAGCCAACTATCAAGTTGAAACGTATAGGTAGGACACATATATGGATAATGGTGATTGGAATCTGGATACAACTTAACAATATCTTGGGAAACAAAGCTTTTTTATATGAATCCCAATTGTGTACATTCCTGCTCTAGTCAAAAATTACATAAACTTCCTTCCAACATAACATTAACATCTCTCATTCACAACTAATTACAAATAATTAGAACACATGAAATGTCGTATGAAACACCCTTTCTAAAATTACTAATAATACAACATACAAGAGATTTTAAAATAAGTTTTATTTCACGGTTTTGAATTGAATGAAAATCTCAATATTTCATTCAATTTAAAACACTATCTGCTAAAAGCATTTTTTCGGTGGTATTGCGCAAAACGGCCGCATTAAACATATTGTTTCATTTTGTTTGAATTTCAATTCCCTAGTAAAAAAAATCGCATGCATCAACGTCAAAATCTAAAAAAAATTAAAAAATTATGTGATATTATGAACCGATTTCGACAGGAAAATTCCTCCATTCTACAAGATAAATTGAAATCTAATTCTATTTATATTTTGTGATTAGTATTTATTTTTCTTATTCTACGAAAATAATACACAACATGATTGTAACAAAATAATTTAAGTATAAAATGTTTACTGAATGAAATTATTCCGCTATCATTCTCTTCAAGTCTTTTATTTTAAAAGTGAGAAATAAATTTAAATAATTTCATGAAGTAAATAATTCTTTACCTGCTTAGATATTATTATTAAAGTGTATGATATTGTGTATTCATAGAAATGTCAGAAACTAAACTTCATAGATTTGAAGTTATATGTTGGTCTAGGTCTTTTAGTGGGTTTTGTGTTACGCATTCATAAATTTCCCCATTTTTTTATTTTTTATTTAATCTTACACCAGAATTCTAGTCTAAACTCATCTAAATTACGCTGTCTTTTCATTATTAACAGATCTATAAATTTGTTGGAATTAAAATTATTTGAACTTTAAATCTAACTAGAACAAATTACTTAAACAAAGGAATACATTATTTGAGTCATATAGATTCAAATGTCATTTCATGTGGCTCATTAATTTATGTTCTTAAGGAATCTTTAAAAAAATACCCAATCAACTAACTTTTTGTGTAATTCAAAATTTGTATAAAATATATTGAAATTGCGGTGTACACCAGCCTTTGCTTTCATACCGCTAAGGTGTGTTGGTTGATTATTCATGTTTAATCCAAGAAAATTTACCCTAAATATTTTATCTTTGGTCTTAGGTCGAAATATAAGTGCATAATTGAAATTTGTCGTGTTTAAAAAAACCGTAAATGGAAAAATAATAAGTTTCACTTGTTGTTGTACCATTTGTGTAAAAAAAGAGCTATCAGTTATCATATTTATACCAAACAATCATAATTAATTATTACAAACTTCAGAGCAAAAATATATATGGAGAGAGAGTTAAATATTTTTACCTAACCTATACAAATTTACGATAAATCACTTTCTCCGGGTTTTTACATCGCCAACCGTGAGAGAGAAAGAGATAAGACAAGTTCTCATATAATATCGCACCACTTTTCGGTATGTAAGTATGTTTTCCGTCTCCGGCGACTCCGCCCACTATATTTTGTTATGCGACATAACAGGACATAACTCAACGTTTTTTTAGGTCAAATCTTTTATGTTTGTTTATAACAATACTGTGAAAAAGTGGTTATACAAATGAACAAAAACATTATGTCGACATGTGCTGTGAATGGATGTATAAATACCCTAGCCCTAGCCACGCCCGAGTCAGGAAAAAATCATCAATCGTGACTACAGAAGCGCTCCTTTCTGGTATATTGTTGCTCTGAGTTACAAACCTTACAAGGCATACGTATCACAAAATTCTCAATTTTACGCTGAAACTTTCTTATAATATTTTTCAAGAAATTGAAAAAAGTGCATCTCTGAAAACCGCATATGCGTAGTTTTCATGGGACCGAAAAACCCTAATTTCTTAAATGAAAGGGGGTTTGTCCATAGTAACCTAAGACCACTGATTGTTTTTGGCAAAAGTTTGGCATTGACAGTTTAATTAATAACAAGAGATTTAAAACCCGAATACCTACATTCATTTCATCATTGAACAGAAAATCTATAGAAGTGTGATCTTTACAGATTTTAAAATGTTTGTCAGATAAAATTGACCTTATTTCGAGCGCACAGACAAGCCTACGACGCACTTCTATCGGTGTATCTCTTCAGTACTAAAAATGGAGAATAATGAAAAATACCCAAAATTGCCGAGCCATTCAATTCACAATGAACACAACCCGCCACTATCTGACCCCGCCGTAAACCATGTGGTGCGTGGACAGATGAACGGGGTCTGCGGCGCGTCGCGCGAGGGCCGCCCCGGGGGCGCGATGGCGGCGGGCCAGCGCAGCGAGGCGGTGCGGCGCTCCCGCTCCCAAGGTACCCGCAAGCTGCAGAAGTGCCTCTCCACCGCCTCCTACAGCGAGGAGGCCAGGCCGCCCCCGCCCTCAAACTCCACACACCAATCTCTGCTCGTCACCAGACAGTATTGCAGTTTTGGTAGTACAGTCACCTGACATCATTATTATAATCGTATTATTTATTTTTATCGTTATAATTTGTTTTCGCTTATAGATTATTATAGGTTATGTCTTCAGACTTTACACTTTCGGA
Organism: Drusus annulatus; assembly: GCA_022651775.1. Taxonomy (NCBI): domain Eukaryota; kingdom Metazoa; phylum Arthropoda; class Insecta; order Trichoptera; family Limnephilidae; genus Drusus; species Drusus annulatus. The sequence continues at coordinate 2,845,173 of JAGWCC010000153.1, read as the reverse complement.
CTGGTGTCGCAAAACCATACTGCGGTGGTTATTGTCTTACAGAAAAATGGTTATGCAATATTTTTTTAAATTTATTAGCTGCATCAAAAAAATATATATACATATTATTATTGTCATCAATATTTTTAAATGTTTTATTAGCTGCATAAACAATCAAAACGTATGTCTTGATTTAATATGAAAAATAATAATATTTATTTCACTGCTGTTAACCTCTAGAGTGCCGGAGGTGCCAATAGTCACCGGGCATTCATCATTAAGTTTTCGGGAGTTTCTCTCCTTTAAAATCTATTGTTCGCATATTTAAATGAACTTTAATCGCTTGGCAAAAAAATAATCAATCTATAGAGATATCTTGCATTGCGTTAAGTTTGGTTCAAGTCGAGTAATAAATATTTCAGTTAAATGTTTAAGTCTGCTTACGTCAGTGCGGTGAAAAAAAACGATTTACAAAATGAAATTACTATTTATATTTACAGAAAAATCTTACGTTATTCAATTATTATTTGAAAGAAAATTAATACATCTACAAAAATTACAATAAAACAAAAAAAAATCTTCACATTTCTTAATCAAACTTTTTTAGTGACATGTGGGAGAAAAAATCAATTCTCCCAATATAAGTAGCTATTACAAAAAACCACACATACCATCAACATAATTTTTTTTTAAATACATAAACACACTCTCTAAGATAGCGCAATTGACAAAAACATCATATTGTAAAACACAAGTGAGTTATTACGAAATAACAGTCAACAAGGTACGACGGAAATTTTACTTTGCGGGAATCCAGCATTCTAGAAGTTAACAGAAATAAGGGAACACAAAATAAATATTCCTTACATACCTACATATATTTATATAATTTGTCATACGTTATAATTTAAATCAACACAAATTGACCCTTTTTTTCTAGTCATACGAAAAAAATTATTGTTATTTTACATACATATTTAAATTCGTGCATTTCAACATAAATTTCGATTCAAATTTCAATAAAAATTCAACATAAATTCAAGTAACACTTGATTCGGCCATCACAAAAGAATAGTGTAATCCGAAATATTTACGGTTATGCACGGGCGTGCGATCTACATAGACTATAAGCTGTAAATGCCCCAAAAATAATATTATTTATGAAAAAAGGGTGATAATAATTTATTTTTTCAGTAATTTATCGAAATTTTACATCCTTTGTTTTTGCCTGCAGCCCAAATGCTAAAAACTTGCAATAAATGTAAAATTACGTGACCCTTTCTCTCTGAATCACGTATCCAGAAGTATGGTTTTGGACATTCAGTGTGTGCTTATTTTTCTGTTTTTGTACTTTCCACTTTACTGGACACATGACAAAGTCTTTTATATTATACACAAACATAAATATATGATCTCTTATCAAATCTATACTAGAGCACTTGTAACTCCAAGAAGATGGGTTCGAATCCCAATAGAAGGAGCAGACCACAAATAAAGTATGTAAATAAGTATATTATACGAAAATAATAATAATGTAGTCATTATTCTGATTAAAAATATTTTTGTTTCATGATTAATTTTGCTCGCTTTTCAAAACTGTTTTCAGAAAAGATATTAAAATCTATTGGGTACTTATTGTGTGTGAGTTGTTGAGCAATATCCAGATTGCAAAATATTATGTTCTATGTTAGATATTTGATTCTTCTCTATTTCTGTATGGATCTAAATCATATCTTCTTTAAACAATTTGGACTAGAGTTCCTTTAAATGTCTCCATTATAAAAATTCTCCCTCTTTCCAGATTTAATTTGACCTTAAAGGTGTTTGATTCTGATAAAACTTTTCGCCTTTCCTTCAGTGCAACTTGTCCGTGTATGTACCTTATTCCCAAACAGCAAATCTCTGATTGTTAAGCTGGCATGATTAACAAAATTCAATTGTTGTAACGAAAGCCCTTTTTCCTAACAGGGTGTCCGCAAAGTCATACTGAAGGTACCCTACTTCTATTTTTCCGATTCTTTATCCAATTTCAGGAATAGTCTTGTGCAAGCATGCCCCCGACACAAACCCTTTTAACTATTGATCCAGTGTTTCTAAATGTCCTGAGAATAGATTCAACACGTTATAAAATTAGCCCCCCCCCTCCAAAGTCTGTCCACTATTTTTTTTTTTTTTTAATTTCTTTCCTTTGTTCTGATTCGCAGAATGCTTTTTTTCTCCCTCATCTCACTCAATCCCTAGAAATATTCTCAGTGTGAAGTAGCCTATGCCTGGAGGACCCCACACTGTGTGGCACATTATTTCACTTCCTCTAAAACCACATTAGCAACAAATTCAGGCATGAAATTAACTTTCTTTAACTCCATAACTATCGCCTTAAAATTTATTTTCTGTACCGTCCCCGTTTATAGATTTATTTAAGTTTTCATAAAACTGTAGTTCGCCTTATTAAGTAACAAATGATTTATAAACTTATGATTTATCAGTGTCTTGTTTTTTAGATTTATTTTACAAACAAATGTGAACTTTTTTTGCTTAAATTTTCAGATCGGAATCATATTATAGGTAAATTGATTCTTATGATTTTTCATTAGTTTTGTTTATATTTTATTAGATGATTCCATTTATTTATTGTTCTCCCGATGTTTAATTTTTTTATTATTTATTTCTGTAATGAACTCGGCTAGACAGGAATAGCAGTAAACAACAGTATGAAATTATTCTTTTAATCTATCAAATCTGAGACACTAATTTCAAATTGAAGTTGCGATAAAAATATTATGTTATAATACTGACTTAATTTTAAGGAATATGTACCTACCAAAACACCTACTTGACGTTATTCGCTGAATGATTTTCTTCAAATATTTTAGGTACTTAAAAGCTTTCTGCATATTTTTACTTCTTCTATATATTTTTTAATGCTGAATTCAAAGTTTTAAAAAATCATATAAGTACATATCTGCTTTCAATTGCATGGAATTTACGGATTTATTCCATCATGTACGGAGAAATCATTCAGTTGGTAATATAAAGATTTAAACAAAGAAAGTAAAACCTCGTATACACAACATGGAAAAGTGATATATTATTTTTGTCATTTATTTTCTTGTTTTTATTTGTATTTTTTCATAATTACTCATTTTTGTATAATTTTAGGTGAATAAAAATACTTTAAAATATTATTTAAATTTTAGACATGATGTATTGTCATTTTTTGGCATAATATGTGTGGATTTAATTAATTTGAATAATCTGTTTCAGTCAAAAGGTAAATTTATCTTACGAACATCAAACACATTTTGTAAAATGGTAGAAATATTAACACTTCTATTTGGTGTTTGACATTATGATTCAAAAAATAGTATCTCATTTCCATGTTTTGTTTCACAATAAAGCATGAAACGGGTAACATAGAATATCACTGGACTAAAAAATGACCTTTTCAACGAGTCTATCTGATTATATGCATCAGTTATATTACATTATGAAAAATTCAAAGGTTATTGATATGTCTATGTTACGTTACGCATCCATCCTGTAGATGCACTTTCATGACTATTGTTTAAAGTGATTGAATAAATAAATGATTAACAATATTTTCACTTCTTTCCGTAGAATATTTGACTCACAACTCTCGTAGCAATCTCTACACAAAGTAGTCACTTGAAGCAGCAAACACCCAACTATAAACCTATTTATAGTGTTATGGTTTTATGATTTATTCAACACAAACACCTTTCGATCTTCACACTGCACACTTCTATTATATTATTATTCTGGTTTATCATTTGTCTTCATTTGAGCATGCTGTAGTTATTCCATAAGGTGACGTACTATCCAAACTCTCAACTATTGTCATAAATGCCTTTTTCCATTCGACAGTCTTCAACTGAGAATCTTACTACGGCTGAAGTATGTGTGTGCTGTTTGAGTTTCTAATTTCTAATAAAACCGTGTATTCTTGAACCAAATCAGGCAGGAAACTTGAGCGGACAACCGTTCTAAATAAAGCAATACCATTCAGACAAATCTGATTTAGTGGGGGACCCTCGAGTTTCCTCTCTGGTTTTAGTTAGTATCACCCACATGATGTCCCCTGATCTCTGTTGTATTCTATGTCTATAAATTAATCTTCATAAATAATAACTTTGCTTAAGTGTTATACATCCAACAACTATTTTGTATAAAGCTATTTATTTAACTTTTCTTGATTCTTTTTTTATATTCCCTTTCATACTACTACTTCTTATTCTTTTCTAAATAATCTTTGCCATTTTCTTGGCTTTTCTATATAAATTAAACGTCTAACAACACAATCATAAATAATATAACTCCTTTGTACAAAATAAAAATAAATTAATAATTCTGCATTAATTATCCTTGCTCAAGAATATAACAGAGTTGTATTGTTCAGGATTATAATTTAATCATTTTTTCTATCTTCATATTTTTCAAATGATTTCTTTTAACAACTTAAATCCTTTAACCAAACTCTATTAACCTTCTATTTATATCTTTCTTCTTCAACTTCAATTTCTCTATTTGCTTTGTAGATATTTGTATGCACTGTCATAATAATCTAATAGATGCATCGTGCAATGATACTTCTTAGCCCTTCATGAATGCTTCCTTAATTGGCACTAGACTTAACTTGCCCGACTAGAAACTCTTCCAATAAATGAAAATTCAACAACAAACTCTTTTAAAACTTATGTGTACACCAGAAGTAGTACAGTATAATCTCATTAAGGCGGCACTATTTAAAACTTGATGGGAGTAGCTTCAGATAACTGAAATTCCCGGATTACTGGAAAGTATATAAAACTTAAAAGTTTAATGCGTGAAATTGTGTAAGTATATTTTGATGCTCTTATTTAAGATCATAATATGTATTATATTTCCTTCATATAATTTTTTTAAATCTGTTCAACATTTTAAAGCAAAACGTTGAGTATTTCTATTTTTTTTACCAAAAAATGAGAAATTCGTATCTAAGAAATACATATTACTCGTATCTTAAATAATAAGAACACAAATACTCACATATTTTCATATATTTTTTTTTTATTTTACGTTTTTTTCATATATTCCAAAAATTCAGCGCTATTAAGTTTTACATAGTGATTGTTTTCTCACACTCACTTTACTCAGATAAGCGCCAGATTAGTGAGATTCCGCTATATGCTTTCGGTTTAAATTCTAGTAATAAATGCTGAAACCACATTGCTCTATCGCCAACTCTTCCAATCACATTTTGTGATTTTACAATCAAATTCACATGTATTTTAAAGGAGTCTTTGTTTTTGAAAAAATTCAAATTGCACTTAAAAATTAACAACAAGCCTAACAATAAAAGTGTCATACTAACAATAATCAATAATGGTTTATTATAAAATAACTTGCTTAACTAGGTAATCGATGAATCGACAAATTAACAACTAAATGTAATCATATTGATGGTTAGTGTTTTGCAAGTTTTAGAAGAATTGTGTCTAACAATAAATATTAGCAATCAGTTTAACGGAGAATGATAAAGAATTATTAAAATTCGCATTACTTACTGCTTTTCCATGCCTGCTTATTGCATTCATTTTTTACTAATCTGTGTACTAACGTGTCGTTATTTTTTGGTAATGTGGTGAGCCTTTGTATTGGATTTTCTTATTCAAATAAATGCCAAGAATACTTTGATTTAAAACTCATTATTAAAATTAAACTAAATTTAAATTGGAGAGGACAATTCCTTTTGCGCAAAACATTACAAAAAATGATTTTTTTAAATATATTCATCACATTTCCTATGGAAATTTTATATTTTGATAAATATATTTAGTAATTCTACACCAGTTAAGTATTATTCTACATTAATTTCTTGCTTTATACTAAATGTGTTCAAACACTCTTATTTAAAAAAAAAAACACTTTGCTTATTATTAAAATAGAGTGAATTATTTTTAATTGCAGTTATTTTGTTATTAAATTTAACAATCTTTTAATGTTTATCTTTGAAATAACTACCTACAGTTCATTCTGTTTTTTTGATGATGTAGAATTACTAAAACATTTTTTACACTAATAATGGCTATTTGATTTTCTGAGACATTAAGTTTTTTTTTAACTAGCAATCAAGTCCACATAAATAGGTGTTGAGTTTTTTTTCCAAAAAAATTAACATAAAAATTTAAAACTTTTAATCCATACATTATGGAATTATGAATCAAATCGCCATTACTTTCCCATTATTTTTTGTAAAACCATTTTTGTATGCCATATTTATTTGATTAAATATTTCATCAGTTTTTTTAGCTAATTGAGTAATAAAACTCCTGTCATTCATAGGAATGTACATCGTACTTGTACATAACATTTAGTCAATGTTTTTAAACCCAATACTGTTATAAATATTAGCAAACATCCAATGCTACAGCTAAGCTGTTTTATCAGATTCATAGAATCATACCATCATGCTAACATTTACATGATATAATGTACGCAATCACAATATTATATATAATCATAATGCAAATCTTCTACATACATTTAAATGGATGTCTAGAAAGAAGGAAAGCAAAAAAATTGCATGTTTGGTCTATTGTTTATGACTTCACTGTACCAAAATCATTTAATGAATCACGCCTCTGTAGAAGAATCAACAATTAATTACACAAAGAATCAGAATCATAAAATGTGCAATTGACACTGAAATGTCAAATTTTCGCTCAGCCTTTTCCCACACAGTAAAATATATATGTTTTGCAGTATTTTTTATATTAAGAGTCACAATGCTGTATAAAGGTATAGTCTCTCTCGTGTACGTATACGTATGAGTCTGCTTAAGCTTCTACTATGATTCCCTTTTTGGATATACTCTTTCCTTCCGTATACATATAAAAGCATATCTTCCTCTCATGCCACAATGCTCCTTCTTGGTACAATATCGTCATAAATTGCAGACCAAAATATATTTGTTGTTTTTATGTTTGTCTAGTATGCTTTGATGCTCCTGTATGTATGATTCTTTCTTTGACAGCAAAATAATCTGAAAATTGTTGTGTTTCATATCCATTACTGGCCGCGTAGATAAATTGGATAGCTCGTTTTCAAGATCCCGATCCAGCAGTATGTCGAGTCTAGAAAATATATCCACGGAAGCTGTACAGTGCTTAGCGTTTGCTGATAGTTATACCAAAAAATCAGGTAACTACGTTCTTTATTTATATTCGATATTACTTAGACAAATATTTTTGTTATATTCCTATAATATCAAATCTTATTATTAAGTACGTGCAGCATAAGCTCAAAAATCCAACTGGACTTTTGTCACAAGGGTCGAAGAAAACAAGCAAAGAATACTAATACATTGCTTGCATTATGTAAATTATCCCATCCAGAAAACAATCTTCAAATGAGAAATTCCTTACAAAACCTACATGGCTGTTTTTACTTTAATTTATGCTATATCGACGCTGGAAAGGCAAAAGGGTTTAAGCGACACCTTGGTCAAAAATGAGTTAAATATACAGTTTTAATCAGTTATTTTTTTCCTGCATCGAATGTTCTAACTCTCGTTTGATTCTGAAGACCTTTGTTACCCTTCAGCCATCTAAAATACTCGTATATTCTCCATTTGGAAGAAGGCTTGACTAGAGCGACACAAGTTTGGGACTTTTTTTAGCTTTTTACCGCTTCAGGTAACTCAATGTGAATTTTATTGTAAAAAAAAAACTTTTAAGTGGTCTGATGTAAACTTTTAAAATGGGGCTTCAACCCTTTTGCCTTTCCGGCGTCGATATATATTTTGTTCTCAAAATAATTGACTGTTTTGAGCAAAAAAAAATTTCTTATATAATTTCAATATTTCTAGTTGTAATGAAAATTACGTTAGTTTTTTTAGTATTGGATTATCGAGTTTGTACTATAGTCATTATCGGCTACACACTATTGAAAAACTATGGTTTTCATGTTTAAATAAGAGCTGTTATGTATTATGTCTTGATCTCCAATATAATCTTCAACATAAGAAACATTTCCATGAACTCGGCATTGTATGATCTGTCACAAAGTCATTATAAAAAATAGAATACAGTTTTATGAAGAATTGTAATCAATGTCATCTTGATTACAGATCCTTCAGCCCTCCTCCCCACGCTGTGGGTGGGCACCAGCCTGGGGTCTGTCCTTACTGTGATGATTAATCTGCCTGAACCTGACGTGAGACATACGCAGCCCGTTGTTGTTTCAATATTAGGTTTGATTCTTCTTTCATTTCGACATTATTTTGTCTTCAAATATGATTCAAGTCTACAAAAAAAATTTTTTTTGCCTGTTTAGTTCTTGTGTGGATTCATTCAAAACCTTTCTATATAATTGCCTCAGCACTGACAGCCAAGATAGCTGCAGATCTTTCTCAAACCTCAGCTTTAAAAGAAGCCTCAAGTCATGGCATTTTTTTTCTCATACTAAGATTTCAATTTATATCTACTTATATATATATATATATATATATATATATATATATATATATATATATATACGTCACGTATATTATATTATATAAGTAGATATAAATTAAAATCTTAATATATGTATAAGTAACCTTATCTGCTTCGCTCTACTATTGTGAAATGAATTAATTTTTTTCTTACTACATGTGTGAAAAACTAATTTCCATACATCTAAATAAAAATACAAAAACAAACAAACAACCCTTTTAACGACCTCTGTAACCGAGCAGTTAAGATCCTAACCTACAAATCCAGAGTTTTTGGGTTCGAAGCTCGGGGTGTGTAAATATTTTTTGTTCTATTTTGATATGTTATTCCACATATTATTTAAATTAAATAATATATAGTATATTTACAGCACATTCCAGAGTGTTAAATACTCTAGGTATCGCCCTGGTAAAAGACCACCATTCAGAGTGGAAACATTGCTTGGAATGGTAATAACCGTGTTTAATGCCCAACCTGAGTATCCAGGTACTTCCTAACCCTCCTGTTCACCATCTCCTTTCCCTCTCCACTCCCTTTAGCCTCATAATATGTATAGTTTTATATGGGTAAAGCAGGAAGGTTTTGACATCCACAAAATTTTGTAATATTACATTTGCTGCAATAATGCCATGTTCTTATGAACTGTATAAGTTAGTAAAACTCGTGGAATTGCAAACACGATTATAATAATGTGTAATATTTAATTGGTGTTTAATTGTTGTTTTTTTATTAATTTCAGGAGGTCCCATTTTTAGGTTAAAGGGCTCAATTCTAACAATGTCATTTTTAGACTGCAACGGTGCACTAATTCCTTACGCTTATGAACCCTGGAGAGACGAAAACAAAGAGGTAGATATCATTCTTTATCCCCGATTCTTCAACTCCGCGCCTTTGTATAAAATATTTACTCAACTATTTCCTATCTTCCTTCATAGTACAATTAATACTTCTTCATCTATTACTCACAAGATACTGTTGTCACTATCTCTTCTTACTTCAACTATCCCTTGTTTGTTTCTCTTAAATTCACCATGTTGACCAAGTCTTCTAGGTTTTTATCTGACAACGTAGATGGAGGAACTACATTACAATGTTCTCTATTGGGTGCATGGAATTATTTTTGACTCACATAACTTTCATTTGATTATCAATGTAGAGAATTGCGATGAACAGTCCAAAGGTAATATACTCAAAAAAAACGTTGTTTATTCCACTTTGCGTTTGCGTTCCGCGAATTACCCTTGCAGACTTTCTATCGCCATTTCTCAAAAAATCAATTATTTCCATTCCATAAATTTTGAGTTTGTCGAAATAATTGCACTTAATTGTGCAGACACAATCAGCAAACTTACTATGATACTTACACAATCGACGACTTGATGGATTACAATAGAGATCCATTAACTTAGTTCAACTGTCACATTGGTTATTTTGCCCTACTTACAATGTAAACTGAATATGTGGCTCTAAATGGATTATAACGCTTTCCGACCTGGGACAGCGTTGGGCATTAGTCCTAAATAGGGTAAGTTGCAAGTGCTTATAGAGATGCATTTCAATGTTTCAATGAAATTGTGAATGTTTAACGGCAACTGCTACCTCATCTGATTAATAAGTCTCTCTCAAACAATTTCATCTTGCAAGTATTTGAACCGTAAATATAATATGAATGCACGCAGTGTTTGTACATAAGTGTACCTTCCATATCTACTAGAACTACTCTTCATCTCATACACAGATGCACTACACTACTAAATAAAACCCTACTTGAACAAACAAATCTATGTACTGTGCATAATATGTACAAGTCCACCCACGCCTTCAAATACAATAACATCTGAAAAAACAATCCTTCTTTCATTAAAATTACTTTTCGAGAAGAGCATGCATTTTATACTACGGTTTAAAATACAGTGAATTTTCTTATTAAATTCATTCCGCTCTAAATGTTTCCCGTTAAATAAGTAATCTATACGCTTTCTGACCAAGTTTTTTTTGTTAAAACATTGACATCGGTGTACGGCTAATTTGATGTGTTTAGCTACAAAATATCTTTTAAACACTTCTTGCTATCTGCAGGTTTACATCATAATATGTGTTAGTCATATATACTCACAGTGTTTCCCTAACTTATAACGCATACCCCTTTGGAAACTTAAATATTACCGGCTTAGGATTTTGTTTAACTATAAATAAAGTATGATAAAAGTAAATTAAAGGCTGCTTAAATATTTTCTCGTTGACAGATACAAATAATATAATACATAAGGCTAAAATAATAATTAAAACCGTTCTGAATGGGACTCCTTGAACTGATTACACTAGACTACACGACTAGAGCAAAATTTGGTTTAATATTTTTGTGAATTTAAGGCAAAGATTAAACTCCAGGGGGTATGCATACCAAGATTTGAGGAACACTGATATACTGTATATATATTTATCACCTGCTATACAATCGTCTAATATTATTTATTAACTAAATTATCTAACAAAATAAATATTTATTAGGATAAATTCATTAAAATTCAATAGAGGCAAATAATTTATTTGTTTTAAAAACGCTTTGTCATGATTTTGTTTTTATCGATTTCATTAAGAAATACACATCAGGCCAACCCAAAGATAAATATTTGTTTTATTAATAGTAGGATAATGAAAAGGGGTGAAATTAGGATTATTTTGCTTTACTTTTCAAATATAATTTAATAAGTACACAAGCGGAAACTTAGTTGGTCAATGCAACTGAGTTATTATGGAAACTGCGATATAATAATGACGATATGTATGTTTCCCAAATATAAATAAAAACCGAAGGAGTTTTAAAATTGTGTAAAATTCGTTTGCTATAGCGGAATAGATATTAAATTACTATTTTTGGGCTTTTAGTTTAGTATAATGATTGGTTTTTTACATTTTTATCTCCCAATTTAATAATTAGATTGCTTTTTATTTATTATTATCGATAAAACCTTTTTCCTAAATTAAACAAATTTATTTATATTTTGCTTTTTGTCTAGGAGCTTTCTTAGATGTGTAAAAATTATGACTAAAATATATTTTATCTATCTAGATAAAAATAGTGTAGGTGTGTTAGGAACTATGGAACTTAGGTACCTTTTTATTTATGTAAATATCAGTAAATAGACATAGATCGTTTTAACATATGAACATAGACAGCCGCAACATTGAAAGGTGTGTAAAATAATATAAAACCGCGCGAAGTAAGTGAAGCATGGAACATTTTACCCTATGTCAATACCAACACGAATAAATACATTTGTTTTCTTTTTGGAAATCATACTGGACTTATTTTCACAGCTGGCATTTTGTTTTGTGCACATTTTCCAGGCTGCATCTTGCCTTTCTCAGATGAAAGCACCGCACCCAACTGTACAAACTGTCTTCACTTTCCCAATCTTGCTTTGCTTCTTTTCTATGTCTCTTATCTTTGAGATCTTTTAACTTAACCTATGTTCATTTAAGTTGTTTTTCTTTTGGCCCCTACAAATGATCATGTGACTTTTGTCTTCTTGTTTGTCTGATATGTGATATTCCTCTGGTGTCGCTTTAGATTGGGTGTTTGGATGTGTTGGTGGGAGGTCGGTGTACTTTTGTCAATGAGCATGCCAGATCTTTTACTGGTTACTGCATTTGAGTGTTTCTTTATGTTCTTTTATTATTGTGGAGATGGTATTTTATGCATTGTTTGGTGTGAATTTTTTATTATCTAATGTGTAACCTGCCTAAAAATACTGCTCTCTTCCAAATAATTACACACAAAGTGAGGAAGTCTGCAATTTCATATGCATACATTACTTTAATAATATGTAGCATAAAAAAATACTTTTTGACTTTTATAAAAATATATATATTTTAGCTTGCTGTGGTGATTTTCTTGAACACAAAATCAGGTGTATTCAAGTACATAGTTACTTCATACAAACTTATTTATGATGTGAAGAATTTTTTCAAGACCGATGCCTTAATTTAAAGATACTTCACGCCTGTATCATTGGGCCACAACTCTTATTAAAAAGAGAATAAGTGGTTACTCGCTGTGGGATTTGAACTCGACCTACATAAATGCTGTTCAGCATTCTAAACCTTTCACAAATGTTATTAATAACTGATTATCACACCTGATTTTCACCACTTATGTTTTATTATTTTGGGTGTTAGATTTAGGTTTGAGCGTTTAACAAATTATTGACATGTTTCATGTTATGTGTCAAATATGATTTGTGCATGCAATAAGTAATGCATAAACAATCTCTAAATGTCTAACTTATAGTTTACTTCCTTTCCACTGTGCTCTTCAAACACAAACCGGTCATTCTTCAATAAAATGAGCATAATCAATTTAAACAATAATTATAACCTAATATTCGTTTATTGATTTACTGAAAAAACTGAATTTGTCGACCCCAATCAATTAATGAATATTATTCAATAATTATTGTACATTTCCGATGAGCATTAAAAATCTTGCCTTTAAAAAGGCTTGAAGTTTATCCTCTAAAAGTAAAATCATCTCTTCCTTTTCCTTATTCTTTCGCAGCTTGATTCTGATTTCTTTATCATTCTAATAAATTAACTTTTGTAACAAAGTTATTGCCTTATTCTTTAAACTCAATGTACATCTGATAGTAAATTCTATTTACTTTTCATACCTACAGAACAAGTTTTTAGAGTAGACTAATCATTCTTGAATTTGATTAGCGTGTACATGTGTATCGACGTGCCCTATCTAAAGTATTATATTTGTCACTTAACTCTAAAGGAGAAAATCTGTCTGGAAAACTTTCGAGCAGTGAGCTCTGGTGTATTGTATTTTGCACATCTTTTTCCGTCTGAAATTAATATCATAACTTTTTAAATGTCCAAAATAAGGCAAGATAACATATTGTTTACTCCCTATGTTTTAATTGTACAATAAGAAAATATATTTGTTGAAACTGGGATGAAGGCAAATTATATACAAACTGTAATGTTTATTTTCCAATTAGAGGATAATTTTTTTAAAACTGTTTAACATATTTATGTTCACTTTTATTGAATAACAGTTTTGCTTTTTTATATCTTTACATAGGGTACGCTGGGCTTGTTCACCAGGGTAAACAATAATTATTTTCTACAAATGCAGGTACAGCAATAAACAAACAAAAATAAAAAATTACAGTTTGTCTTAGACAAGCCAATAAATCTGTATTACTTAGAATATGTTCTCTCCTCCCCTCTCCCTTCCCTCACAGCAGCTTACAGATGAAATAATGCGCACATCGGGAGGGTCTGGATGGGTATTGGCACAAATATTTATCTAAATATACTTTACGGGTTGATTCATAACCAAATCTTATACTCTCTCTCACGCTTCAATCTAAATTAACATAAAGAAGTCAGTTTTGTTCTCATTTTCTCATAGGATTTCAATAAGGATATATTGATGTCAAAATCATTAATTATATCGAAAACCCATCAGTCTTTCATTTCATAATGCCATCAAATATCTGATTCACTTTAACTTTTTTTCCACAATGCAGTAATTAAATTGTTTTTGTCCTTTTTGAGTTTGAAAACGGCAATAAAGATTATTATTTTCCTTGAAAACTGCTAAAACACTAAAATCCTAAGTATCCTAAAACATCATCAAGCGTTTTAGGTGGTTGATAGCTTGGTGAGCTCGGCTAGCAGCCAGATGAGTCGAGTAGTATACTCACAGCGAATAACCGATTTACTTCCTTTTCAACACAAGCCATGCTTAGTGAAAAAAAGTCTCAAACTTGTGTCGCTTGAGTCAAACTTTTAGTGAATAGTAAATATATTTTAGATGACTGAAGGGCCACAAAAGTGTTCAAAATAATCAAACGAGAGTCGAAAAAAAAAAACTGATTAAAACTGCATTTTTAACTAATTTTTTTTATCAAAGTGTGGCTTAAGGGTCAACACTCAAAAATGACACTTAACGTTACTTTCTAATACAAGCAATCCTATAAATGACGTGCCTGAAAAACCTATATGGGTAGTTGGAAATTATCTGAGGTTTCCAGTGAATACAATTTTACAACTGTAATCCTTAAAATTCTTTGAAAAACATACTAAAATGTCAGTAAAAAGTGCAGTTTTGAAACCATAAAAGGCATTTTTTTACATTTTACCTAAAATTCTAGTATACTTTTCATAATGAATTCAAAAGATTACTGTTTAGTAATTGTATTCACTGGAAACCTCAGACATTTTTCTAACTACCCGTATAGAATTAACAAATTAATCATTTGTAGTATTCCTAGTACTAGAAAGTCAAAATTGACTATTTTTGGGTGCTGACCCTTAAGCCCTTTTGTCAATTCAGTATCGATATGGCTTTTTTTGTATATTTTGGTTAAATTTAAACAATGTACATGATATAATTATTCCATAAAGCCACAAAATCACACCAAATTAATATGACTCAACCCGTAAAATATTTAGGCACATAGTTGATGTGTCAACCTCATTAGTGCACACCCCTTATCAAGTGTTGAAATCCAGGGACGTGAAAAGCGGGACCGCACGCCGACCAAGCAGGGCGGCGGCAGTGGACCCAGCAGTCGCATGAGCCCCACCCCTGGATCCAGCGGCTCGGCTGACGCAGGGCTGTGCAGCGACAGGCAGTTTGTGGTGATCGCCTCGGAGAAGCAGGCGCGGGTGGTAGCCCTGCCCAGCCAGAACTGCGTCTATAGGCAGCAGCTTGTTGACACGGACTTTGTGGTCAAGGCAGAAATCGTCAGCATGAAAGGTATGCTTTTTTATTTTAATATTTTGCTAACATACATAGCAATCCCGATGAGTTATAAAAACTCACTCTGGGACAAGGGAAATTAAACAAAACATGAGTTACAACAAATATACAAATACAGAGTAATCAAACAAACATAAATCATTAAAAAAATGGTGTAATTAGTATTAATAGAAAATACAAACTAAATTATAAATAGAAACAAACAGAACGAAAAAAAACCTTAAAGTGCAGTGAATGAGGATGTTTTTACTCTACCTGGAAAAGAAAACTGATTTGAAATTTAGTTTTTTTTCATTTTTAAATGAATTTAAAAAGTATTCTTTTAAAGCATTACTTTGAATTTTTTTATTTACTCTTTAATTTTCCCGTCTCTGTTTGCTTAATGTATTTTATAGAATGTATATTTACATTGGTGGTTTGGTAAAATATCTTATAATAGTAATAATAGGTACATATCTATATAATAATAGGTACACTCTATTTGAAGTTATTCGTGTAGTATTTGTAAACATAGGAACCAATTGTCTTGCATCACAATTGCGAAGACATTGTGGGGGATTATTATAGAAAACCAACGTCGACAGTTAATGGGCCTCATGATGTCAGAGCACATTCGGCGTGAATAATATCGTTATGGCGGCATTTTGAGATTTTTCAAATCAAACCTAGTCTAGGCATATATATAACTAGACTTGATTGTTTTTTTTTTTGTTTTTTGATGATAATTATCAATTTTTATCCGACATGATATCTCAGTAATATTTCTGAAGAAGGAACGTTTGAAACTTTTAAAAGTCCCTGTAAATAGAAAAATAATATGTTTCCCCGAGTTCTTTGCTTTGGTGCACCATTTGTACTATCACTATGTAATTCGAAAGAGGATACAGTTCTTAATAAAATGACAAACCTGTCACAAAATTACCACTTTTGCACGTATCATAACAATATATTGACCTAAAACCACAAATATCTATGTATTATTCCACTGAAAAATTACTGTTATTTTTTAATAACTCATATTAACTATTACAATATTAGCTGTTCGCAAACAATAAATTTTCGTATCAAAATTGGAATTACCTTTAAAGCATTAATGCCTATTTATTATTAAATAATATTAATACTGTAAAACACAGATATGAAACACAAAAAAGCCAGAAACTAAAAAAACAATGTTCAAGACCGATATGATGCTAAAAGATGGCAGCCTTAAATCGGAAAAAAATAAAAATATTAATAATTTCCAATATAAGTATGAGATCTTTTAAAAATGCCGCATTCTAATGAGGTCTGGATGGCTTAATTGGCAGAGTTTTACTTCCGGATAGAGTAGAGGTTCCGAGTTCGAGTCTTGGTCATGACCATTGTTCTTTTTAGTTTCTGGCTTTTTTCGGTTTCATATTTGTGTTTTAGATTATTATTTAAATATTTTATAATAAATTTTCTTATGAAAGACATTCCCAAATAATTAGACATCAATACATAAAATGAGAAATAATATAATTATCTTTTAATACATTGTAATAACACGGTCAGAACAGATCTACCTGAAGCAAGAGCATTCTAACCTCATTTCTAACAGCTGGAATAGTAATGTTTGATCAATTTTAACACCGCTTAATGATTAAATCACCTCAAGGGCGCTTTACATAGAATTGATGTCGACTGCAGCCTTTGTTGGTATTATTGATAAGAAGGCAGAGAACTCAGGCCATAGGTTCATTATGCTATCTCCCATGTTTACTTTGGGCTATCTCCTTTGACAATATCTCAGTCCCGTTAATAAAGTTCATCAGATTTGTCATTGGCTATTTGGCTATAGGCTATTGTAGATTGTAACCTTTTCAACATTATTTTGAAGTTCTCGGTGCCAGTTACAAAGATAAAGTGCGCTACTTCTTGACGACTGTGTAATATATGTTCTTCTAATTTCAGACAGCGTATGCTTAGTGTGCTATTTCTCTTCCGGTCACCTGTTTGCCTACAGCCTGCCTTCGCTCAGGCCGCTGATTGACATCAACTTCCTGCCGCTCTCCGAACTCAGGTATTAAGTGTGTAGTTAGTCGACAGGTGACACTGGACTTGCTTGCTGTTTCCAACATACATTCTCGTACATACACCTCAATAACTACTGCATACCGAATTACCCTAGAAATGGTTTTACCCCTCGTGCCTCCCCTTTGTTAGTTTTCTGTGGTGGCATGGACATAACATAATAACCCTTCCCTACTCATTAAACTGTGGTGGAAACTTCAATAATTCGTTATTATGTACAGTTATTAATAATATTTTATATTGTCAGCCAAAATTTATCTTCATGCCTTTATTATTCCAAGTTAATTAATAGTGATGAACATATATTTATGTATTATTCCTTCGTCGTAATGCTCATCTTTGTTCAAAGTCTTGGATAGGCATGCCCTAGATCGCGCTAGATCGCTCTAGAGACACATGCTCCGCTTCCAACCATCAATCAGTCCATGAATCGATCACGTTTTATTTCTATTGAAATATGTGATAATTATTTTCAACAATAAGAAACCAATCACGCAAACCTTTCCTTGCAAAATTTACCCACTCTTTTTTTTATGTTTGAAGAGAACATTTCAATTTTGAAGCAAATCACAGTCTTGCTTGCAAATCATATTGATTCTACCACAGCAAACACAGCAAGTTCTTTGGATTTTATGAAATACATATTTGACCACGTTTCGATAATGAAGCATACTAAATAAGCAAGTAATTTGTCACTGTTGTCAATAATTTCGTAAGTTTAATGTTGTCAACAGTTGCGGAGCAAATATCTTGATTTTATTTTGTCATACGCATAATTTTTTTAATGTAAATAAATACATAACAAGTTTCCAAAAATGTTTTTATTCACTGTGTATATTTTGTGCAAGTCTCATCAACATTTTTTTTTTTTATTACATTTCACTCTTCAAATATGGCAAATAAGATTTTATTTCTTTGCTCCTCAATTACATATTAAAAAATAGAGTGTTTTGGTTAATAGTTGAATTTCCAATATGAAGTATTATTCCTTCTAATCTTTTGTTGTGAAAAAACGCATTGATTATTTAGTCCTTGCTCGAGTATGCAGCGGATGGAAGACGTAATTACTAAAATATTGAAAATTTGATATTGAAATATTTGCACCTAATAACAAATTAAATGCATTCATATGCTGCTCATAACATGAAGTCGCACTTTGGTAATAACATGGCTGTTGGTTTGTTTTCTTGGAAAATGATTAAATTCACATGTTTCAAAGGTCATCTTGAATCTTTAATCTTATTTGAAATAAGTATTTATTCATTTACAAGAATATAAACATAAATGTACATTAACCTGTGGTCCAACAAAAATGCTTTCAAATATGCAAGGATAGGATTTTTATTTTTCTAAATACATCTTTGTTTATTAAAATACGTTTTTTTGTTGGATCCTTTCTGTCTTTTCTAAAAACTGAAAACCTTTCAATCTCTTTTAGCTACTTTTCAAATTAATATTGTAAATAATAAGTCTTTAATGTTTGGTTCACAACTGAGAAAACCAGATCAATGAGATTGAAAACTTTTCACAACGTAGAAGCAAGATTTCCTTTTCTCACTAATAATTATCACCCTTTTGCTGAATTGTTTAGAAAGAGAGCACCCTATCGGCTGATTTTACTTTTGTTTTCATTATTTAGTCAAAATTTTATTTGGTTATGATTCTGTCGCAAGTTCCGAATAAGGAACTGCATCGCCAATATTGATTTGTTCATCACTTTGCGAAATGTATGATAATATTTGAACGTTTTTAGCATTCAATCAAGTGTATACAACATGCATAATCCTCATTAAAAGCCAACATAGCAGATGTATCTATTTACATTTTAATATAAACCATGCAACTATTATAATACTGCATATTACATATGAAACAATTCAATTCTACACATTAATTTCTGACATTGCGCTGTGCCTGTTGGTAGCTTTTACCTTAACCTAATCCCACCCAACCCAACCCGTGCCCAGTACCATTAAGTGTAAGCTAATAGTGTGACTTGCTAACTGCTAACTGTCTGTTGGCCCGTGTGTACGGCTGGCGCTGCGTCTGTGTGTAGCTTCCAGACTCAGTGCAACAATCAGGGAGGAATTGTAGATCCAATGCTCTCCATTTGGGGACAGCAACTCATAGTAAACGAGGATACCGACCAGTAAGTGTCCCCAACTAACATTCTAATCCTAGGCACACAATTAATATTTATATCAATCACCTTTCCCAACTATCCAGATGATTATCTATTACCTTTTACTATCTCAAATTATTTTCATGGCCCCCGGAACATTCAAAACCTTAACAATGCGTTACAACTATTTAAATATAGGAATGTCTTCATGAAAATGATTTGAAATCAGAGTTGAATACCTTTGAATCCTGGAAATGTTTGTTTTAATTCCTTAAATTTATCCATATTTTTCAAAAAGTTCCGAAGTATACATTTCTGTGTATTTTTTTGTTGATGATTATAATCTCTACTCTACATTACATGTCATACTTGAACAATTTCATAAAGTAATTAATTCAATCTTTGATCTTCATATTTTGCACGGCCATCATTTTTAATCTTTGAAAACGACTTTAAATTATTGTTAATTAAGTTATGCTTTTCTTAAATTTCTGTTATCTGATTCGCCAAATGTGAATTATTCTTCCTAATAAAATTGCACCAGATTTCTCTATTGGGCTTATCACTTGCACAAAATAAATCTCTCAATGTTTCACTGCTATACAAAGGTGAATGTGATCTCCTCCGTGAAAATACATTTACAGCAAACTCTGCATGATGAAATGACACGGGGGTTGATTAATAATTATTTATTTTGTCAGTTGGTAAGTAAATAACTTTGGCGTAGACTAGACTTGTTCGTACATATTTACAAATTCATACAAAATTACTAAATCTTTATAATTTACTATTACAATAATTTTGGACCACAACTCTCTTCTAGTTTTGACACCATACATTATATTTTCCAATATCAAAGTCAATTTTAATTAAGTAAAACTAAACAATAAATAATCTTTGAAAATCTGTTTTGTAATTTTTTTCAGAATTTAAAATTAAACTCAACTATCTTAGTTATAGATAAAGACTTTTGTTTTGATAAGAGAACAGTGTGTTTTAATATTTTGGATGACATTATTTCAGAATTGCAAGAACATTTTGCTTTAGTAACAGAGGCCATGGTTTGTACCTGTCCTCTCCCAGCGAGGTTCAGAAATTCACTATCGACATTGAATTTTGGTAAGTACAAAATGTATTATAATCATATGTCGCAATAATAAATTATGTTTTATTATACAATATTTTTGAAAGTTTCATAATATTTTCGGTTTTTTTCAATATTGTTTTGGCAAAAGTGAACTTTTACAGAATTGTGTCAATTATGTTGAAAGTTTTGTGGATTATTAGTGTTGATTTCGGTGAAATCAATAATCACACAGTAGTATTGACCTTTACTGTTGCAATTCAGATGCCAATGAGTAAAATTAAATAAACAATGATAAAATTATAAGTGTTAAAAATAGCATTAAGCGCCCCAGAGGTGAAATTTTCTAATAAACAACGCTATAAAAATTGTCCAATAATAATAAGACAATTGCTAATAATCTGTGAAATTATTTTATTTTCATATGAATTTATAATCTCATGAGTTTTAGCACTTTTTTTCTTACTGAACAATTTGAATAATATGGTGTTTTGTCTTATATTTTTACAGTTAAATTGTTATTTTATAGCTCCATAGCTTATAATGTCAATGACTTTAAGAGCTAAAATTTTTCGCCTTTGCCTTGCAGGTAGAATAACTTGTGCAAATTTCATGACTCTGGAGCTCACCGCTCTAGAGTTTTTGCTGAGATAAATAATTACCAGATGTTCTTCTTTAAAGTTAATTTAACAGATTCAATTTCAGGAGTATTAATTAGAGAAATAATTAATATTTTCGAAGAAAGCAATCACTTTGTGGTTTGACATATTTAATGAAAATGAAATAATAACTTTGTATAAGACCACAGATTTTATTTTAATTTTTATGACCAACCCGTTTTGCTTATCTATTTGCATCATCAGGATACAAAATTAAACTAAACGAAGAGGGAGAACACAATACAAAATAAAAAAAGAGAACATTTTTTTTAAAATAATTGTTATAAAAATAATAATCTAACCATTGTTTTCTGGTTAAAGACTCCCACTAAGAATATGCATAGTTTGGTTGCATCTCATTTAGATATTGTGGAAGTCTCACTCTCAGAATATATTTATTTGTTTTCTGCAACTAATTGAACTTGTATTTCTAGCCAAGCTGTGAATGAGATGATGGGGGAACTATTCCTCCCACACGACATGCCCGAGCCACCCAAGGAAAGCTTCTTCCGAGGGCTTTTTGGCGGAGGGGCCCGCCCCCTTGACAGAGAAGAGCTGTGTAAGTTTATTATTTTAAGATATTTCCTGTACTCGCATCAGTCATACGTGAACTTAGTGAAATAGTCTTTGCTCCCGTGTCTTACCTAGTGGAGACGGCTCTTCAAGCAATTGGTATAGCTTGAAATGTGGATACCATAGTAGCGCCTTACATTAATTTCCTGACTAAGTGAATTGCGTCGGTTATTAAATATTGCCATGTCTAAACTTCTTTTGGCTATTCACAGTTGGCGAAGGCAGCGGTAAACCTAGCAGGACAGTAGCCAAACACGTCCCTGGACCGACCGCCAACGTGGAAGCACTTAATACCCGCGCTTCCACCGCTACGTCAGAGATAGCCCGCGCGCACATGATGGTGGTGGAGAGGGGCGAGAAGCTTGGCCAACTGGAGGACAGAACAGAGCGGATGGCCAGCAACGCCCAGGAGTTCGGCTCCACGGCTCACCAACTCATGATGAAATACAAAGACAAGAAATGGTATCAGCTGTGAAGAGGCAACACTCCTTGGAAAGGAAATATTCTACGTACGCAATACGTATGTACTGTGAAGTAACTATGTCAAGCAGAAGATTAGTCAGTCACTTGACAATGCGTCAAGTTTTGGGTAATCCAAAAGATGACTGACGCATTTTACATGGAATACTTATACCTATATGCAGATAAATAAATAAACCATTTTGTCTTTTTAAATTATATTACTACCTGTGAATATCTTATTCGCTACAACATAATATACAATAACTCTATGTGATAAGGCAAATATCATAATCGCAATCAGTATTCCTTTGCTAGCCTATAGGATATTGCTTGATTTCATTTCAGTGTGTTGTAAATTAATAAAGTCAACACTGGGTTTATGCTGCAACAATAATTACTATTGCTACCTTGAAAAGGTCATTTTATACAAAATATAATATTGAATTGAATAGTGAGCTAATTGTAGTATTACATACATGTGCATACTTAAAGAACATACTTTACATGGTGTTATTTTATATCGGTTATATTATTATATTCACTAGTCATATGAAGCCTTTCTTTTCAATCTCGTGATTTGAGTTGTTTGTTGTAGATTTCAGTGTAGTTATTTTTATCTCCAAATATTCTAACACGGGTACTTCAAATGTTTGTAAATATCCATCAATTTTTTTGTGCCTTTACATTTTAAGATTTCATTTATCTTTGGAGTGGTTCAAATATTTATATTTGTTTTTGCGTCATTATTCCTACTGTGCTATGATTCTACCCCAACTATCTAATAGTGTTAACATTTTAACATCATACCCTTAACAAAAATAATATATCACTTTATTAAATATCATTACCAGATATATATATTATAAATTATTGTGGAAAGTATAATATTATAATAAAATTATTGTTTCACTAGATTAACTGTGTGAAGATTTATTTGAGTGTTTTATATTTCAAGAAAGAGTTTATTTTAGTAAGGCAAAATATTATATACATTTTAACAAAGAGAAAGGATGAACATCAGAGAGTTTAATAGGGATATAAAATGCAGATTAGTTGAAAAATAATATTCTCTATATTAGAAGTGTTTGCTCTTGAAGAAGCATTCGGTTTGTTAAATTTTAAATGTTAGTAAATTGTATTTATGGGAAACATCTTCTTTAGATATTTATATTATATTATATAATTAATTAATAAATTCTGTGATGTTAAGAATGTAGAGACAATAGAAAATAGTTTTAAATATGTCTCAGGGATTTCCTCAGTTGAGAAGCGTTCATCTTCGTTTTCAAAAATACTGTCTTTTCAACTATCGCTAGCGAGTTGAAATAGTCATTAATATTTACATCACTCGGACTTTCAATTCAAATATTCAGTAGCAAGTTGTAGCGAGGATATCGTAATTCTGAAAGTCGGAAACAGTATTTCTCTCCTCCAACTGTCAAGTCAAATCCTCGTTTGGTTAAAACTATGAATGTTAGTTGTTCCCGTTATCATTGAGATGTCATTAACATTGTATTTGTAAGAAAAACATTTGTGAGCAAGAATCTTAGAATGAATAAACATAAATAGACAAGCTTAGAAAAGGAAACATAGAAGTATTCATCCTTCGACACATCTTGTCTCTTTTAGACGCCATCTGGTCACTAATTTATCATTCAATAAATCTACCACTTAATGATTCCGTATGCGTTGCGTTACATTGCGTTATTTTAACATTAGGTGTTGTATTATTCTATTAACAAAGTCATTATTCTTAGTTGTGCTCTGTGATACCTGTATTTTATTTTTAAAACAACTGATCAGTAATGGCTTT
The DNA here is from genome assembly GCA_022651775.1 of Drusus annulatus. Taxonomy (NCBI): domain Eukaryota; kingdom Metazoa; phylum Arthropoda; class Insecta; order Trichoptera; family Limnephilidae; genus Drusus; species Drusus annulatus. The sequence goes on along the minus strand of JAGWCC010000153.1, from coordinate 2,821,150 downwards.
GATAGCAGGAGTGGCCATTGAATCAGTATTTTATTACATCTTCTTTGAGATTTCCTCTTTATTTATCCAATACGTATAGAACATAACTTTGTTGATTAGGGAGTCTTTCCTGAACATCTTTCACTCATTTGTAACCTTATCAATCGATTATGAAGTTTTTCTAATAAGCTTTCAGTGAATAGAGTTGCCTCTTATCTGTTTTAAGTGCCAAAAGTCTTGCTCCTCTACTAAAATATTATGTTTGAACATCTGCCATATGTTGAACTGGAAGGCTAGCTTCTAAAGCTGTTCAATATTCAAGTGGTTATTGTTAAAGCATTTTGTTTTATATATGTATCATCATTTTAGCAATATATTGCGTTTATTCCGCTGTTATAAATATATCTATTGTAGCATAAATAACAATGGTATTTTATTTCACGTTGAAGTCAAAAGCTGAAAGCACATTTCTTTGGTTAAACTCTTCATTAGAATACGATAAGGCAAATCTGCAAATCTACTATGTATACTATTGATACCGTATAGATACTAATTAACAAGTCGGCAAAATCGTTTCATTATTTCTAATCTAGATTTCAGTTGATGAATATTTCTCTAACTTGCTGTACCTAATGGTCAAAGTAGTGACATTAATTTACTACGTCTTCCTAGTTACTTGATATATTACTAATGTTGCATACTTTAAATTATTGTTACCGTTTGGCCAAATAACGTAGTTGTACATTATGGATTTTATGCAATGATATTTAAAGTTTATTCTTTTTGTAAATAAGATTGTTGCTTCAATGATAACATTTTATAATATTAGCAAAATAAATTATATACATATTAATTTCCCACTTATTACTATTGTGGGATTAATTAAGAATTTTTTATATTTAAAAAAAAAACAAGTCAATAATTAATGTATAAAGAACATGTTGAATAATAAATATTGTGAAATATGAATAAATCCGTTGGATATATTTATTTAGAAAGGTTGATTGACCGAGCTCTCCACCGTACAATTTCTGTGCAGAGCGCAATCTCTGTGCAGAGTGCAATCTCTGTGCAGAGTGCAATCTCTGTGCAGAGCGCAATCTATGTGCAGAGCGCAATCTCTGTGCAGAGCGCAATCTATGTGCAGAGCGCAATCTCTGTGCAGAGCGCAATCTCTGAGCAGAGTGTAATATCTGTACAGAACGGTGCACAATGGTTGGTGGGCATCCTATCTATAACAAGTACTTAACTCTTCTTATGATCCTTCTGGTTTTGCTGGTGAGAGCTAGTTCCAGTGAGAACTTTTGTTATGTAGACCTTCTACTATTGTTAACCCGATTATGTATTTTCTGTAGCATTTAATTTTGAGAGAAGTTAACATTTGATGAAGATTTTATGAAGAAATGGTATTTTTATAGAAAATTTAAAAAATGTGTTGTTACCAAGGCTTGATCATCTGAGTCATTTCAATTTTCTAATGCACAATAACATTATAGATATATGGTAACCTACTTTTATTTAATGTTTAAGACATTGTAAATAAGATTGAAATTATTACCAGAGTATATTACATTTATGCTCATGTTTTATGTTCATGTAGAAACAAAATAGCTGTTATTATATACATGCATATGTATTAAAAAAATATGAAAGTAAATAATATAAAACATAATCTTCCATGTTTATTTTAGAACCTTACTGACGGGTGATAGTGAGATCCCATGCTCAATCGTATCAAATGCCTTCTTCGAATCTATGAATATGTCTGCAGCATATTCACCTTGGTCTATTTACTTTTGCAGAGAATATATCAAATCAAAGGCAGCACCTTTCATATTAAACTGTTTTCTGAATCCACACTGCTGAGATGTGACTGATATGAGTAGGTTATTGGAAAAAAGATATTCTGTGATCTGTGAGCCTGAGCTTAATCACTTTTTAAAGATATAATAGAGAAAACCAGATTAAAATTTGCAGACCATATTGATTTCTGATTGCTTAGTACGAAAAGTAATAATTCGTTGCTCACCGTGTAGTGGGTAACAAAACGAAAAGCAGTTATTACTTTTGTACCTACTATTTGATCGCTTGGAACACACTTCCTTGGCAGACCATTATTAATAATACATCATTTAAGTAATTACCTTGCTATTTCTATTTGCGAAGCTATACGTTTTCGTGAAAAAATAAACTTGTAATCCTATTATAAGTATTTTGACAGTACTGCAATTTTCTAACGATAGCAAGAGCATTTTGAAGAACTGTTTCAAAGTACTTCTTTTGATCCCAACTTCATTCATTTTTCATTGAACAAATACTTCAATTGAAGTTGGTTAAAGTTGGTACTTCCGATTGAATAATCTATGGCATCTACTTCGAACTTCAATTTTTCATTCATTCGAAAGACTGAAATATTGCATCATCCACAGTTCAATTGTTCATTCCTTCTTCCTTCGATTTTTGGTTCGAAGAATGAATGAAAATAAGTATCTTTTTTAGTTATCCGTTCCCTCGCATGTACCCGTGACAGTTTCTTATGATTTCTGTGCTTGTTTGTCTATAGGACTATATAATCTCTACCTAAAATTATGGATGGCCGTTCAGCGAAAGTGAAATATGGGCTTATTTTAAGGAAGTTGGGGTTTACCAGGCCAAATGCAACTTTTGTTCTAAAGTTATATCCATAAAGGCAGATGCCTGTAATATGAATCGTCATTTGCGCAATATTCACCTATTGCTATGTCAAACTGTGTACAGTAAGAAATATTCAAATTGTACTTTAAAAACGTTCACATCGCTCTTACAGAAACTGAAAATTTCGCAATTACTACATTTGCTTTTTGCAAATTCTCTGTAAACTTATTGTATCATTCCTTTTAAGGCATGATACCGCCAACAACTAAAACATATGGGCAGCTGTCATCGATACAATAGACAATAGTTAGACAATTCATTAATACACACATAGAAGAAAAAAGTAGTTTACGGTATAATTTTTGTTATCAATAATGGAGGGTTATGTGGTTGGGCGAATAAAACTATTAAGAAAAAACGTATTATTTGGTACATTTATCGCTAGCAACCCCCCCGACGAAAACAATATGTTACTTCAATTGAAGGGTTCATCGTGAAAGGTTCATTTTGAAGAAGTATCAATTCGTGAATAATTCACAAATCTGAAAAGCTTTTCCCATCGCTATACAAGAGGTTAAAGTTTATCTACTAGATTAAAACAATGTTTGTAAATAACTTTCCGTGGAGTTAATATTTTCAATAATAATTAAGAGGTTTCAGTGTAAAAATAAAACTTACATTATATTTCGTATTTCAAAGGAAAGTGACACGTCATTCCGGTATGTTAATATGTACTTTCCGATCAGATTTGCCTATTGCCTACACATGTACACAGACAAAAGCTGAGTTCTTTTCAGAGAAGGTTATGTTTATAATATTTTTAGTAGAGGACAATCCCCAAAGATACTAAAAAAGGTCACAAATTAATCCATGACATGTTTGAAAATACGCGGCAATGGTTTACAACTTATTTATTGGTGAGTTGGTGTAGATTTGAGTGGAATAGCAAGAGACAAGGATGGAACAATTGGGATAGAGCAAGTGAAATACATTTTCGACCATTACCAACAGCCACTTTCGACGGTGCGCATTTTTATCATGTTTTTACACATTTTTACCAATAACTCATTAACCTGAATTATATTAATTTTACCTCAAATTGTGGATAAATATTTGTTAGAAAATTACACTAATTGCGTAACTATTTTTTTTGCAAAAAATGGGTCTGTCTAGACCCACCACTGGATTTAAAAAGTTTACAGTTTATAAATGATATTAGATTGCAAACTGTGTTTCGTTTTACTCAAAACGTGAATTGAAATTTTGTATAAAAAGTAACGCAATCGACTCTATGATGAAAACGTTAATATTTCTAATTGAACTCAGTGTTATGTTTGGTTGATTAGGAAATATTATTTATCCAATTAAAGAATAAAAATCAATAAAAGTATTCCATTTTTTTTTTCAAAAAACTTAGCTTAATCACGTTTTGAAAAAATTATAATTACAAATATAATACAATTATTATTTTGCCACATTTTTTTCTAAAATGGACAAACTTTCGCGAAAAACAATCGGTTGAATGTGGTTGAATAAATCTTTTCGAAAATGGAGGACGCTGCAATCGTTGAAACCTTAGAGTAACAATATAAAGAGACCGTACTAATTTGTGACAAATCGTTGACAAACTCGCAAAATATAGCTCTCTCTTTATGCTCGGTTCTATACGCATATGAGAAAAAGAGACAAACAATTGTTGAAACCAATACACGATTTGGGGCGTGCTGAATACCATGTCCGCAATATTTGATCTGTACGAGCTTCATTCTGGTTTGGAGGGGCGAACGGACTGTCAAAAAGTGCGTAAATAGTTAAAAACTTGAGTTATTTTTTGTCCGATATCTAGCAAAACATCATGGCCATATGTGCTATACTTGGTTGCTTCAATCGAAGTACAAAAGGACCAAAAACAAACAGTTTTCACACGTATGTACCATAAAAATCGTCTTTTTTAGTTAGATCTCAAATATTTAACATTCTAACCTACAAAACAACTAGTAACTTACACCAATATGTAATTAATCTTTGGACTATTCGTTCCAATATAATAAACTTCCGTTTGAAATGAGTTTTAGTGGATTCGTAATATTTTTAACTTAGAGATATTTACTAGCTGTCACATAAGAAACCATTACAGTGGGGAATACCCATATTGTACGGCTTCTGAAAGTATCCCGGTCTCTTTCTTTCTCATGATACTAACGCTAAATTGTTGGCAAACAGATAAAGACAGAATAATGTTTATCTTTACGGTTTTCTTCGCATCCGATTGGCTGGAAGCATATACGTCATACCTCCCTTGGTCAATCCTTGGTCAAAAAGTGCGGACAAAATTTCGCAATGTTAGGTCTCTACGTTACTCTAAGGTTGAAACTGTTTTAATGGCGACACCGGGATGGTGTATCTAAAAAAAAGCAGTCCAGTGATGGGAAAAACTTCAAATTTTGTGAATGCTTCATGAACACAAGTTTTTTAAAGTGAACCTTTCGCGGTGAACACTTCAATCTACGAAAACTGCAACAGGTTCTTAGCCAAAAATAAAATTTTGTGGAGAGGTGGGGGGGGGTTTGCTAGCGATATTCTATAAACGAAAAGAACTGGAACCGGTTCCTTGTTTCTCGCCCACACTACAAAACGTTCGCACAAGTGTTAACTGCCGCAAAATTAAGTACATAGTTCTTTGTAGTCGAACTACAATTAAAGTGTTAACTGTCGCAAAATGAAGTAGTTCTTTGTAGGTGAACCTCAACTGAAGTTTGCACACTGAGAAATGTGTGAAGTGTGAACTGCCACAAAATGAAGTCATTCTTTGTAGTTGTTCGCACAGAGCGGTGATAACGCTAAAAAGCACAAAAATCCTGGCGCTGGTGCGCTTATTTTTCACATTGAGATGGCGGTTTCAAAAAATTGAGGCATTTTCCAAAAGGAGATGATTTTTCTCACTTTCTAAAGTAATTTAACATGGCAATATGTTATTTTAAAACGCTTTGTAATCGAAATAACTACATGGTGAAGTGTCTTTTTTTATATTTAAGTATACCTATATTATAAAAGAGTCATCTATTTGATTGCAAGTCAAAATAAATAATATGAGGGGTATAGAAGCAAAGGCAGCAATCTTGAAAAAACTGACAAAATAACCTATGAATGCAAAAATATAGAGGTGCTCATTCTGCATGTGGTAAAAATAAATTTGGAGCGCAAACGAACATTATTTCATTAGAAATATCAATTTTAAAATTCACGTTGGAAGCAAAGACAGTAAGAAATGTTTTTCCCATACAAAAAAGTCACGTGACAAAATGGCCGCTCAATGCATTTGACCCGTTATTTGTGTTATTTTGGCTCCCGGTTAAAATCGAGAATAAAGTGTTAAAAGTGTGTGTCAAAGTTTCTGAGAAGAAGAATATCGAAGATGGAGTGTCATCCAATAGATACATCGACTTCGAAAGCCCGGAAAAGGTCCCTATGTCCCGAAAAATGGTCAAGAAATGTCGCAAAAATGAAAAGGTAATTCAAACTCAAACTTTATTTTATGCCAATATGCTAAACATTGTAACTCCTTTTGTGTTCTTTTTTTATGTTATTTTCTTTTTGGCTCAATTTATGAATAATTTAAAGAAAAATTGTTCTGTTCATTATTTTACCCTTTTAGGCTTTTTATATTTTATATAAAAAAATTCATTAATAAAAAAATAAAAATCAACTAGTGTAAATTTAAATAAAGCTGAAATTATCATGTTGATCTGTGGACTTATTCCTTCAGTTATTTAGTACACTAAACTAGTTGACGAATATTTAAAAATATTAGAAAAAATAATTGATATTATAATTATTAATGTCAGTGACGTACTGACGATATATTTTTTTATTATTTCAGATATACTCCTAAAGATATGCCAACATTTCCTACGTGCAACCATCATAAAAAAGCCTACAAATGTTCAAATTTGAGAATGATGGATTTGCAAAAATTCCATGCAGCTTTTTATGCAACAACAAAAAAAGACATTCAAGATGCCTTGATTTTTGAAAAATTGTAAATCAGTTAAAGTAAAAAGACGAACGACGGAAGCCAATGTGAAGAAAATGTTTACATCAAAATTTACGATTCAATATTCCCAGGGCAATATACCTGTCTGCCAAAAAACATTTTTAAATACCCTCTGCATTAAAAAGTACAGAGTGCAATACGTTTTTGAAAAACATTTTGAAACAGGAGAAATTCCCCTTGAAAAACGAGGAGGAGACCACACATCTCAAAAATTTAAAATGCAGTTGGTGTCGATAAAAAACTTTATCAAGACATTGAATTGTAGTGAATCACATTACTGTCGTGGTTCCTCTGAGGCACGGAGATATTTGCAATCAGAGTTAAATGTAAACAAATTGATGAGTATGTATAATAACGTAAACCTAACCATTCAAGTTAAGCCATCCTACTTCAGACATGTCTTCAACACACATTTCAACCTAGGTTTTGGCACTCCTAGGACAGGTGTGTGTTCAACTTGTTTAAGATACACGGAACCCGCATTAAACATGAAAAGGATTGCGATACTGTAATGAAACTGAAGAATGAAAAGCTGGTTCACACTTTGAAGTATAGAGCTTTCTTTGAGTTTTTGAAAGAAAGTAAAACTTTCTTAAAAACATTCTCTTTTGATTGCCAGAAGAACTTGACCATGTCAAAAATACCGGATCAGTCGACTTAAGCTGGATTCACACCAACGTCCGGATCCGCTCAGTGACGATATTGTTCCGCATGAGAGCTTATTGATATGGTATGAATATCAATCAAAGAGTATGTGCCAAGACAATGTTGTGTGGCAGTATATCCTTCTGCCCACCCTTGTGATATTTAACTACTTAGTTAGTTAAATAATTATTTTGATGTGTAAAAATATTTACATCGCAGATTTTTTTAAAACCATTTTTGTATCACTAAATAATATTTTTACTATTTATTAATTATTAAAAGTAATAAATCAGTTTTTGAGCTTTTTCTCCGAATCACCGTTTTGGTAGAAAGCTGCCTTTGCTTCTATACCCCTCATATGTGGAAGAGAAAAACTTAGGGCAATTAAATAAGAGCAGTAAAAAATTGAGTCGTTCCCTTTTCCTACTCAAATGTCAAACGTTGAGATTTGGGATTCGGGAAGACTATAATTTCAATTTGTTCCAAAATCTGGTTCACTCGGTATTGCCATAGTAGTGGGAAAAAATGTTTCACTTTATTTTAATGACACATAGAAACAAAAAATATTTATATTGTGATAGCGCAGTTTAATCAAGTAATAGAACCATATCAACATTTTGAGTTTTAAGCTGAATTAAATTAGAATCATGAGCATGGTTTGTTTATGCTTTATTCAGTTTACTTTTATGATTTGTTGATATAAAAAAATATAGATGAAGAATCAAATGACTTTATTAATTTCATTATTGCTTGTACAGATTTGCTGGGTCGATTTCCAACTTTTGTACTAGCTGTAAAAAAGTTACAGAGTGTCATTTTTAGACTAGATGGAAAATTATTTCCCATAAAACTTAAATTGAAAACACCAGTTGAACAACGCCGTGCAAAACATTTTGGACCTTATTGATTTGAGTTTACAATCTAGAGTACATCGTGTAGGGGAAATTTCACTAAAAGTGATAGGTTTTTTCATAATAACTTATTCCTGGTAATTTTTGCAATAGCTAAAAAAAAGGAGAAATTTTGAGAATATGGCGTACTAGTCATAAATTTATTTAATCGATAGCTTAAAACAACATTAGATCAGTGCTAAAATACGGTTATTGAAAATCTTACATAACACAGCATAATTTAAATTAAGTAATTATTCATCGGAAAGATTACGTATGTAACAAATAACAGTGATTTATATAATTTTCAAAGTACTTCCTCAAAAAATTTTCCGATTCTCATATTTTGTTTTCTCTAACCACGAAAGTCTTTCATTTGATAATTAAGTAGAATGTTTTATTACTTAGCGAGGGTTATTCTTTGCTGAACCCGAGTTATTGTGATGAAACAATGATGAAGAATGCAACAACCGACCCCAGTCCCACAGATCGATATTTGGTTTCTCATCGCTATTTCCGTGTAGTCGTGTATCTTTCTGTAAAATGTTTCTACTGTGGAAATGAATGACATGTTCTGCTTGCTAAGTTTACTTTTTTTCTTAAGTAACTTTACCACTTTCACAATAAACTATATTTTAAACTGATGTATATTGAACTACGGCAAAATGTTTTGGCAAGAGATTCAGATGACCTCATCCCCAATCAACACCCTGCTGGAAAATGAGGTTGGTTAAAAACGGGAATGTCATTTCGAAAACACCAGCATTCCTCTGATTGTTGAATATTCCGCAACACATTTTACCGATATTTTACATTAATATCGTAGAAGATAAGATCAATATTGCTTTAATTGGCGTATTAGATTTAAATAAATAACGTACGTGTTAATTCATTCAAAGGTTACTCTCACCAATACTCGACTAATCTGTTGTTTTAATTGCAAATTCATTTTCAAATACAAAGTGATTATTCGATTTCAACAACGGAGAAGCGCCCAGATACAAAAAATACTATCTTTGACTTGTTTACATTTAAAAAAAAATGAATTAACTGCAGAATTGATAAGTGCCAACTTTTTTTACAACAAAATTGCACAAAAACAAAAGTTGTATTGTCTTATGTCCTGGGGGTGTTTTTTCTTGGATGTAACTCAAACAATAGACTATAATTCATAATATTTATCGGATCAAGATCCTCAGAAATGTAAAATGAAGCCAGGAATGTTAATTCAGCACCACTATATTATCCTTTGTCTAATACTTTTGTGTGTTCCTAAATGAACTCCTGATGCCAAACCCTTATTTCTCCCAAAATAGTATATCACAGAATTCTTTTTGATTTTCACAGTGCTTTGCTGTTAAGTATTATGACAAAAATTATATTAATAAAACCTATTTTTCTCTTTCTGTAAATGCTTTACAAATATACAATCAAATTAAATTGAAAAAGATAATTCAAATTAAATGATACTCGAGACTGAGTTAAATTTTCTCCAGCATAATCAAATAATAAAAACCCACAATATCTCATTGCCTGTTCTCCGCCCACTCCTTTAACAAGTTAATATTTTTCCAGAACGTAACGCTAACTAAGTTGCTGGATGAAGATGACATCCTTCAGGAATGCAAGACCCTCAATAAACAGCTTGTGGAATTGTAAGTGAATTTGAAGATGAACGAAATATTAAGTTAAGAGGTTCTAGGTCCTATTGTAACCAATGAAAATCCTTATAAAATACTATAGTTTAAAACGTGAATCTCTCTGTATATGTTACATGTCAAAATCAAATGACCACCAATTAAAATATTCTCAAAACTCCATATGTTTTTAACCTTGTTCTAGATTTTAAAGTTATCAATTTGAACCATTTGAAATGCTTAACCTATGTTCCAAATATTGAGTGACAGGTTGGTTAATAATATTAAGTTTTAATTAGACAACGTCTTTAGCTATACCACAGGTGAAACAACAGGGCCTTAGTAACGGCATAAATGTATGGGGTAGCATTTTCCTATACAAAGTTAAATCTGACAGCAAATTGAAATGTCAAAACCCAATGCAACTAACCTCCCCATAAAACTATTTTGTCTTCAATCGGTAAGCTTGTATTTAACAGACTCTAACATAGTACTCACTATTGAAATTTTAAGCTATACTCGGTGTCTAAAAACTTGTGGTACAGTAGAAAAATGTGATCATCTGCAGCACATGGAGAACTCAAATAAACATAAGTTTTTTCAATTGGGGCATTTTTACTTTTTTTTAAATATATTATTTTTCTTTTTTTTTCCGGCAACATGAGGGCTAAGAAACTATTGGAGCTGGGTCTATGCTTCAAAGCATCTTAAAAGACAAAACAGCAGGAACCCTGTAGCGACTGAATATTTTGAATTCAACTCCAAATATGATATAGATTCACTGTGACACCGTGTATTGTATTCAAATTGTAATTATTTTCCAGTCTTGCACGGCCACACACAATCCATGAACTAATCCAGTTGATCGTGGAGGAGCCCCCAAACAATATGGATCTCCGCCAGCAGTATAGGAATTCTGCCATGGCCTGTGAAATTATTGCCAGCAGGGTAAGTCCAATCAATTCATATTTATTTCTGTCAACAACAGAACAGTTAATAACAGAAAATAAGAACTAGTTAGTACTTAATCAACTTGTGTCGAATCTAGTGTTACCGTTTTCAAATAAATAAAAAGCTTAGAAACAGGAAAATAATTTGGAAAACCAGTGTTCCAGATTTAAAATGTATTTTGCATGTTTATCATAGTACCTGTATTGAATTCCAGGTGCCTACTCTAAGTGAAAACATAGCCGGGGACCCCAAGATATTAGCGAAGCTGTACTCATTCCTGGACTCCAAGCCCCCTCTCAACCCTCTGCTAGCGAGCTTTTTTGCTAAAACTATTGAAGTGCTCTTTACCCACAGTGCGGCACACCAGGTAATCTATATTAAATATTATTTATTAAAAAAAAAATCTAGGCCGGTTCCATTGTGAATTGAACCTTTTTCGGAAATTTCCAGAACAATTTTTTTTTTAAATTTTACAATTCATGAAATTAACTGAATACGCTCTTGGTTTTAGGCCTAACCCTTTCTAACCATAAAAATTGATAAAAACATATTTTAAAGCAAAAATACCAACAAAATTCAATAGCACTAAACTGAACTCTGCATTCATATACATATATAATGCTCAATAATGTATTTATCTGGTTTAATTATCAGTTCAATTATATCTACTGATAGTAATTTGCCTGACAAAGTCATTGAAGGCCGTTTGATGGTGAATTATCGCAATGCAATTTATCAATGAAAATCGTCAATCCAATCTATTTTACAAGTGTCACACGTTCCAGAAATAATTTATATTATGTATATTTATAGAAACTGTGAAACTAAATGAAATGAGAAACATTTTCCTGTACAGTGAAACCCTCTGATAAGGTTTCCAAGGGACTGAAAAAAAAACTTCTTATGTGAGATAAATTGGGCCAGCTTTTTAATACAGTCTTTAAGGGACCGAAAAAACAAAACTTATTTAGCAGGAAAACTTCTTTGGTTGGAATCTTATAAATGGGTTTCACTGTATTTTCAAAATATCCTTGTCATTGTTTTCCAGGATTGGTACACCTACCAGTTAATGTGCCTTCAAGTGATAGAGTTTTTCAAGAGCTGTCCAGATTTTTTACCAAAAATTTTAGAACACATCGGCACCTCCGGTATCATGAACTCCTTGCAGTACATCACTCAGGTCCCCGTTGATGATATGAAAAATAATATACTTACCGTAAGTTTTTCAAAGAAATAATCTATGATAAAGTACAAGCTCAATGAGATAAACTTCGATAGTTTGAAATGTCCAGTAACCGGTCTTATTATTACATAAAATAAGAGTAGATGTATTTTAACCATTCAGAAAACAAACTTAAATTTTAGGGGTTAATACTAGAAGTGCCAATATCATATCTGCCATAGGCCCTTCTAGAACTAATCCTTAGAATTAATAATTTCCTAACCAATTCTACTGTCATATATTATGCTGATTATTCTTTTTTTTTATAAATGCCTGATTTTTGTCACATTTTTCCAATAATCCGACACTTCAAGTAATCGGATCGGTTTTATTAGTGTCAGATTACCAAGCTTGTGCTGTATTTGATATATGTGCATGATTACTTCTATAGATCTAAATCTTTTTACATCCAATTTAACAAATGTGATTCTTAAATCGAGTAGATTTACAAAGTGTTTTTGTATTTTAATGATCATGAATTCATTTTTCAGTGGCTAGATTCACAAAATTTAATTGAAAAGTTAATAGCTCTAATTTGCGGAACGTATACAACAACTTATGTAAAAGAAGCCGCTATTGACGTAGATATTCCCAAAGACGCAGTTGTTAACTTGGACATAGCAAACTCCAACCAACCGTCAGAAGAAACCTCTGAATCTAAGGCTGAACCGAAGGTGGATTCAAGTGATGATGTGACTGTCGAAGGATCTAAACCTGTTGTAGAATCTAAACCTATTGAAGAACCTCAAGTTATTGAAGTAACCGAGGCTGTTGAAGAATCTAAAGCTGATGAATCTAATGCTGTTGTGCCTGAAGACATAGTGTCCAATGGACCTTTAGAAACGAAAAATAATGTCAACGAGCTATTGCCGCCCATGGCCGCTGAGAAGTTAGACGAGAGATTACTGACCAGTCGGTCCGCTAATGCGTCTCAACTAATTTGCAATTTTATTTCAAAGGGACGTGAACCAAATACTGACTTGTAAGTTCCAATCTTTTTATTTTTTGTTTATTTATCAATCCATTGAGAAAAACAAACATTATATTTTCTTGATATCACATCCAACAGAACAGAGGTTGTTATAAAAACAAATAAATAAATCTTACAAACACAAATGTTTTAACATTGGTGATGATATGAGCTTATGATTGAAAAAACTTTTGTAACTTATAATATACCTGCTATAAAATACACTAACCAACCAAGACTGAAAAATCAAAGAATCAAATCAGAAATAAACAACTGTTAAAGTAAATCTGACAACTGTAATAGATATTGTATTAAAAAAAAAACACAGATTCATTTAATTCATCACTACGTAACCTGCCTCCCAGAAGGTAATAAACCCACCTGAAGATATGTATACTCAAATATAATTGTAAAGCCGTTCCTGTCAGCAATAAACCAAAACACTAGTCACAAATGTTTAATATTATATATGGCCATTAGCGTTCATCCCTGACATAGATGTCATAATATATATCACAGATTTACTTAAAATTTACTGAAGATGCCTCTTGCAAGGTGAAACCTGTCCGTTCAAAAATAAATAAGTTACAAAGGTTTTTTGATCATAAATTCATGTTAAAATGGAATTTCACCATGAATCACCAGTTTCAAAATTTGGAATAACACTGATGCACAGCGTTTTTAGCAGAAGTGCCAATTTACCAATTTTTAAAATGTTCGCGGGCAATATGGATTGCAAGTATTGCAGATAGGGGAGAGGGGTTTGTCAGCGAAATTGAAGTTTTTCATATTTTTCAGATTATTTATTGCAATGCGGCTCTTCTCCACTACCAACACAACTTGGGAATTCATTTATTGACAAAGAAAAATTATAACATTTTGTAAACATTTTGCAAACATTTTCATTTAGCTATTTGGGCCATAATGGTATGAGTTGCGGGCCTCACAAAATAGGCTGCGGGGACAACCATGAAATTGCTGATTGAATTTGATTCCCATTAACATTGTCATGCTTTTTTTTTGTTGTTCTATGGGTAAAGTTGGCTTCTCCTTTGTCGTAATAATGGATAAATAAATAATCGCTTCATGTAGAAATAAGATATGATTAATAATCTTTGATTTGTTTTAGCCTATTATCTGTACAAAGTTTTGTATCTTTTTATTACAGAGGTCACAAATTTTACAATCCCCTTCTTGCCAAGTGCCTGTCGGCAGAAATCATCAACCAGCTGCTGGAGTCCATTTTCAACTCTCCGGAGAACAATAGAAAAAACTCCATCTACAATGGAATACAAGTTTTGCTGACACTGCTTAACGATGAAACTGGGTAAGAATGTAAATGAAAAATCAACAGAAATGATATAGCACCTAATCGTAAAACATAAAAAAATATTTAAAATAGGGTTAATCTTAATTATGTGGCAGATAATCTGTGTGTCACACTAAAAACTCTCAAAATATGAGCTATGGCGTCATGAAATGTTCACAGGTCAATGCAACTATTTTCAGCTTGCAACGTTATTTTCATCGTGAGCTATGGAGCTTTGAAATATACATTCAAAATAGTGTTGAAACTTTGGCTTAGCCAGGTAGTAACTTCTTTTCGGATGAAATTGAACTTATTCTACACCATAATCTTTTCTTATTGCTTGCATTTTGATAACATTCAATGTAAATTTTCAGACAAATCCAGCCCCCCATAGTAAAACAGGAAGAGATTCACAGAATTGCTGAAATTGTCACCCCCTGGCTGCCGCACTTTGTGAATATCTTGAAAGAGCCACCAGTACTACCCAACGTAAGCACTTTACAATAAATAATAATCTTGTCCATTGTATAAATGTTCCCAGCAAACATTATCAGAAAAATCAACAGAAACATGATTTTTTCTATTCAAGCGGAGATGCAAATGAAAATAAGTGATATATTCTAAGCATCACTTGGATAATAGACCGCCACTGCTGAAGTGAAACATTGCCATGAATGATTTTAGCTATATCTGCTGAAAAAATGTTGACAACCTTTTAAAGCACTTCTAACCTTTATTAATCCCTCTCCTTCCTCTGCCTTGTTCACCCTGTCATAACATTCCTCAACATTTGAGAAGTATAGAAGCCCTGGCTCTGGGTAGACGGCCTCATGTGTGGTGTATCTACATGAACACATATTTTTACCTCACATATATATATTTCTGTTTGTATTTGGTTAAAATCCTTAAAAAAATAAGTTCATATTATCTTTACTAAAAAGCACAGAATCTTATCTTTCAAAAAACTCTGAAAAGGTGTGCTCTGACATGATATTTGCTTTTCACAACTTTTTCTGTCTGAAATTTCTAGGTCAACGCAACTGTTTTCAGCTCGCAATATAATCTCTATCATGAGCTGGGGGTTTTGAAATATTCATTAATTTACTGTCAAAAAACATGATGATATATTTTTGTTACATATTCTTCTATTGTTCAATTAGAAAATAAATGTCAATATAGAGTGTGAAAATACAAAAGACACGCATTTCGTTCATGGATCCATTGTAACCTTTCCCTCATAAATGTCACATGTAATAGAAAGTTTACCCCGAGAGCTTTCAGTAATAGGGCAATAGTGAAAAATAAATCATCTGTTCCAGGGTCTAACCAAGGATCAGGCAGTGGGGGTGGCGCGTCTGACCGTGGCCCACCTCCTCGTGGTGATGGTGGACACGGACAGCCCCGCCGTGACGGCCGCTATCATAGAACACCAGGTCTTCACGCTGCTGCTGGACATGTTCTTCCAGTTCCAGTGGAACAACTTCTTGCATGCGCATGTCGAGAGCATCATCGAGAAGGAGCTCAACGCCCCGTCACAGAAGGAGATCTACAAGAATCATGTGAGATGGATTTCATGTTTCTGGTGATACAAATGTTCTACACAATGTTACTTTATTAAAGAGACTGGATTACTGTCGGGGGAATAAGGTAAACAAGGGAGATAGCGCAATGGCCTATGGTCTGAATGTTAACAGGAGATATGCAAACAGTCTCATTAATATTTATCATTAATGAATATGTAGTACTCACTGAGTCTAAATAAATAAAGTTACTTTTGATATCTACTTCCTTTCAGGTTATTATTTTTTGCCTTGAGTTAAATTTTTAAGTAAAATTACAGCAACAATATTAAATTAGATAAAATAAAATTATTTTTAAAAATCACGGAGTTCTGCAAATTTAACACAAAAACTATAATTAAATAAATAACCTAACAAATTAAGACATTGTGCATTCTCAAATCAGCTGTTAGATAAGTATTGTCAAACGAATAATGGTGAATTATTTCTCTTTTTTACAGTTATTTACGGATTGTAAATTAATCAAAAAAATTTACACCGCCTGGGATGAAAATGTCAAGCCGTAAGTTTCAACTTCATTATGTTTGACATGTTGCACATGATGTTTTTTTTATATCTAGTAACCTCTTATATTCATATTGTATACGGGAATGTAGAGCAGTAATTCTAAACTGAATTCTGAAGAAATTAGTTTTTCTTTTCATTTTTTGAAATTGAATGACAATTCATTTTCTATATTCATGCTTATGACAACATGCACGTAATGTTCAATCTTTTGTGGCATGAATGGATAAAATTATTTTTATGTACGCAAGCACATGAATCCCATCCATTTAATGTGCCAGTAAAGATAACAAGCGAGTGATAAATATTATTGGTTTTGTACATTGTTCATCGATAATGTTTTTGACACAATTTGTTTTTTCAGTCAGGTTAGGTATTTTATCTTTAAAACCGAAATAAAATTTTCTATGAAACCGGCCCAGAGTTCGTTCCTTTTAAATACACTCCAATTCTATAATAACAAATAAATTCGTTTTGTTCAGTGACAAAGCTCGACCAGGCTATATGGGTCACATGATTCAAATAGCCAACCACATGAAGCACGCCATCTGCTCTGACATATCCTGCGATGCCACCTCCATGCCGGACCTCGATCTGTGGGAGAAACTGCTCGAGAGGCTGAACGAGATCAACATCTTGTACTCCACCTGTTTGGTAAGAATACTATAATACCTTTGTACAATCCTTTCCTACTTGGCAATTTATCTAGGCAAGGTTGTTTTATCCATGGTATAGCTAAAGCGATGGTTTACCCGTTAGTAGCTGAGTGGTACAAAGTGTTGGTTTCCGACTCAGGCATTGTGTGTTCAATCCTCTGCTAGCTATGTCCTCCATCATTGCACCAGCAAAATTTTCAGCTTATAATTATGTATGTTGGAGAAATTCAAATCTTGTCAGGTATTCCGTGACCCGAAAGTGTTTGTATTTCTCTCATAAAAAAATAGTATTTATTCAAATTTATGGTAATTTGATTGTTTGATTGAGTGTTGCTGTGGCCTTCTACTCAGAATTTGAGACATAGCTTAAACATTACAAACCGTTCAAATGGAAGATTTTAAATGTTATGCACATACTCTTTCCTGCGCGAAAGTATGATTTTGTGGGTTTTGTGCAGGTAAGATTGTGTATATAAGGGATGAAAAATTTTAGTACACACACTTTCTCGCGTTCTTTACTATGCTTTTTCTTGCACTCCTGATCACGCAGTTAAGAGTTTACGTAAACAGGGGACATTGAAATGGATTTATTTATTACCATAAATTTGAACTACCACTTAATCTATACTATGGATGAAATAACCGATCGCCTTTTCACTAGTGGTTTATTAACCTATAAAATATCATATATCTTCCAATATTATCTATTATTGTATTTTGTGTACAGTAATTATCAAAATCTTTGAAAAGTATGGTTATAAATGTTTTTCTTTCTTCTGAATTTTTTTAGGGTGGTTTCCATCCTGCTGACAATAATTTGCAGGGAATTCAGCCCTCTCAACAGGTATACTTTCATATTTTTCTCAAGTAAACGCTAAATACAAGGAAAAAATAACAATCCTTTTTAGTTGTTGATTCTTCTAACACAAAATTCATTAGTAAAACCAAAAATTGACCCAGTTTTTTTTTTTAATTTTAATGCTGTTATTATGTATTTTTATAGGAATGTTACACATCTGAATATCTACACCACGATATAAACTTCAATGATGGCGATGATATCATTACGTAAGTGTAACAATACAGCAAAACTTAGGTTTTACGTTTCCCCCTTTTCACGTTTTTTCACATTTCAGTAAAAAATGGCTTGAGGTTTTGTGGTTTTCAAATAAAATGAGTTTTACAGTAAAATATTCATATTAATGGTTTTTATTTTTGATCTAAAAGTGTGTTGGTACTTGTTAATTCAATTTTACCACACATTTTTCATTTCCTCACTTTTACATTTTCCTCACTTTTACACAGCTTTTAATTGTTCCTTTGAAAAACTTAAAAAGTGGTTTTACTGTAATGCTTGTTTTATTTTTTGTAATAAATTTATATTAAATCAAATAGCATGGGATTCTACAAACTGACCACATAAACCATTAATGAACCAATTTGAACAAATTGTTTAATTTTGGAATAAAATATCACCTATTTACACAGTGACTCAATAAAACCCCACCACTTTTGAGACTTTCGATGCTTTATTAACTTGATTGTATGTTTTAATTGGTGTGCTTAACAAATTTGTTAATATTTCAGCGACACCATGGGTGAACTGCCGGATAGCTCTGAACAGATGTTCAGCTCCATGTGTGAAAATACATCCAGTTCCTTTGGTAGGAACAATGTGGCAGATCACTGGACTCACGCCAACATTAAAAAGTACTAATACACACATTTATTAGCTGTCATTTTCATAATCTAATAATTTTTCACTAACCCTTCGGCCTACTTCGGCCTCACATTTTTTCAATATTACTTACAAGAAGCTTCACAGCTATCTATGGTAAAATCAATTTTATTTATTTATTTTTTATGTGTGTATTTCAAACAAAAATCATACATTCAAAATCCAGGCATGATCATTACATTTTTAAGGTATCTCGTTATAAACACAATATCACTATGTTTTATTTTAAATGCTTTGCACTGTCAGATTGGCGCTTTGAAGCTTTTAGCACAGTTTACGTTCACTGACAGATTGGTGTTCTGTTGTTAAGAGGGTTACCTAACCATTTCATATTATTATTTTACAATACGTCAAATAATAATTAATATGTACATAATGATCAGAGTCTTGGAAATCAATAACTGTTATTCTTGTTCCCAGCATTACCGGTGAGAATATCCTGGAAGATAGCGACAACGGGAACGCTGAAGACAAGACCACGACCACTCTGGGGGAATTGGAAGATGGCGCTTACTTCGCCCACCTGCTCAACGATTACACTGAGTACGAGACCATGAATAAGTTCCACAAGTGGCTCCGGAACAATGAATGGTAATAACAGAGACCGTAAAACATAATAATCTTTAGAAACGTTTCTTTTAAAACCATCTTCATAGCTAATTATGTACTTTTATTTGATTATAGAAATACTTTGTTCATTGTTCCCGATCTTTCCCTAGCCACGGCTAAGTCTCGCCTAAATTATGTAAAATATGACACGCCCATTTGGCTCTAACCAATGTTTTTTACCTAAGATTAACTTAGGTGACTGCCCTATAGTTGTATTATACATTATTACTCCGCCCGTGTTCTTAGACAGAAAATGAAATCAAAGTAAAACTTTTTAATGTTCAGTTAACGTAAACTAAATACTATTGCTTTCACTATGAAAAAATCCTTGTTTAACATGTTGAAATACATAAACTATCTAAAAGTATTACTACGCTTAGAGTCTAGACGCGTCTTCTGTGACATTCGAAAACATACACTGAAAAAATTACTCATAATACGTTTTAAATTTCATTCCGATGACGGTCCTCCACGATTTACTCACTCCCCCTTACTCATAAACGAGGTGTAAATGTTACGGGTGTTTAAGGTCGGAATAGCGATAAACTTGCTTTAAAACCACGGCTTATCTGTCTAATCTAATGGCCTACGTCTGGTGTAACTAAACCAACGCTAAGTCGGCGCGTAAAAATCTAATGAGTAAGACGGACTATGTTCTTTTTGACGTGTGTCGTGACTAAACCAATAACTAGCCTTCTCTGTACAAGATTCCGTTAGAAAACAAACGAAACACGGGAAAAATTGCTCACACATAGAAATGTCTATTTTAATTTGAACCTTCCTATTTCAGTCCTGATTGGATTGATGATAATGGCGGTAATCCGGTCGTCCCCCCCATCGCGACCATTACTGAAAATAATTCTTCACGTAAGTCCTCCCTCATTCATTTTTATTCATGGAATCAATGTGCGTCCAAATGTCTCCATTCGTTCAAACCAAATTTGCATGAATACCATTGTTTACCATACTCTTGTTTTGGATATTATCGCTGGGCTATTAAAACTCCCAATGTGCTACAAAATTAAAAAAACATTTTCCATAATGCATCACCTAACAAAATAACATTTCTCCTTCCTGATTTTGTCACATTTGGTTATAACAGCCCGGTATATGTGTCTTTTTTTTACGTATTATATTTGTATAATATATCACAAAACATTTTATAAAATAATATCCTTTCATTCTAATAGCTTGGGGTGACATGGGTAATTTGTCCAACGAACAAAGTGGCTGGGCTGACTTTGGGAATCTTCAAGAAACGGCCGGAATATCTAATGTCCCCAATACATTCACTTGCTAAGCTTTCGCCGCATTCGATCAAGAAAATGTTCCAACACCGATAGAAGGCGACGTTAAGGTACCCGTTGTTCCTAAACTGGAAACTCCCGTCCTGGATGACTCTAATGTGGAACTTGAAGGTGGTTCGAAGAATGAAATGGTCAACGCTCACGATACAAAAAGATTTGAACAGATTCAGTCGGAGACTGCTAACGACGCAATCATTAGTGTGTCGGGAGGAACTCCATCCTTTGCAGATATTGTTCGACAGCAACCTGGTGCTCAAAAAGTGGTTGTGAACATTTTGTCTGAGGCGGCAGCACTTGAAGAATCGACGCCATCCACTGGAGGTAGGTTTTTTAAATCAAACCTCATTTTCTACCTATTCTTAAATGCGCTTTCTGTTTTTGGACTATTAGTTATGCAATTAGTATGTATTTACACAGTCCTGATGAAGGTTCAGGGTGAACTGAAACTAGCAGACTATATTACAATTACAAAACATATTTTGTTATTTTAAAAAGATATGCCGGTAATGTATGAATGTGATAACAATCTCTCACTATTTTCTTTCAGTGGCCGATGTGCCTGATGCTAGTAAGCCACCCACAGTTGATGTAGAAACTCTCACGCAGTCTCTAGCAAATGTGTGCATTGCGGAGAAGGCCCCCGCTGTGGCGACTTCTGCGGTGAATGCCCCGGCAGCCACAGAGACGGGTTCTCCCCCAGTGCAGATTAGCAACACGGACAATGTTGACCAAGACGCCTCCGTTGATAATCAAAGATGATTACTTCAAGCCTGTTGATTGATATGGCTCATGACCGCGCAATTATTTAAGGTATTTAGATAACAATTTGTTAATTTCTCTCCGAACAAAAATGTTACGTCTCTTCGATGATCTGGCCAACATTCTATTGACCGTCACGGCTCAAGAAGAATACTGACTTAACAAAGTCTTTATATTGAAATTATAATGCGCTACGATAGACCAATCAGTTTTCACTTTTTTACATTTTTAGCAGAAACCTACTTTACCCGATAGATTTATTTTCACTATGTTAAATGTGTAAAGGCTTTGTTGAAAATATGTTATTGCAATAATCATTGTATTATACTATAGTATTAGCCCTGAACCCAGTTAAAACACGACCCTAAGAGAAGGGGGTTGGTTGCGTGCATCTGCCCAGTGAAGGTACAACGTCACAATACATCAGTTACTAACTGAAGCAGACTTCATAGACTTGTGATTTAACGCTAATGCATTTTAAAATGTTTTCAAAATGTTGTGTTCTTTTGCAAAGTGTAATATAATGCCTTCAAAGATTTACTGTAAAATTATTGAACTTCTGACTTCTTCCCAAATCCAATCAGTGCCTGCTCAAATTAATTCACATTATAATATGTAATTTTCGAATTTTAATGTTTTTTAGTAAATTAATTTGGAATGTGCAATAACATTTTATTTTGCACCATTATTTAACAATAACAGTAATAATGAATAATGTTATGTTTGCATGTGAAGAGCAACATTCCTGATAGCATATTCTAACATCTCGATGTAAAGTTCGTACATTGTTGCTTGAACAATAGTAATAAAATCTAACCTAATGATATCATGTTTTAATTTAATTTAACACAGGTATTTGCTATACACTTTTTAATTATAATTTAGAACTTTAATTATTGTATAGGTATATCATTGGCATTTGAGTGATCTCATTGAAAAGTGGCTCAATTATCCAAGCACGCAATGCCAATGTTTGCCTACATAGGGCATAGGGTTTAATCAATATGTGTCCATGTCTACACAAAGGTAACCATATCCCCGCTATCTATATCATATCATTGGACTGAAAGCCCAGGGGTGGGAGTTCCCTCACTTGCTCACCTAGTTGTCCGCCACATTACCTTTACCTTTAAGCTGATCCGTTCATTGTTCCACTCTTACCGTACAGCCAATATGCATTTTAATACATGTTTGTTTTTTTATATCCGTAGCAAATTGTGTTCTTAACCTTTATTAGTACGTAGATGGATAATTATGTTTAAATTTCCAATAATATGTAAAAAATGCTTTCTGTCGATCAAAGCATTTGAGCAGACGGAGTGTTTTCTGCTATTTCTGGTGCTTTCGATGTTATTACTTTCCATAAATATATATCAGCCAAATTTTAAATACTTAACTATGAGACATTGGCTTCGTATAGTGTTGACATTTATCTACCCTTAAGTAAATAATACAAACTCAATTAAGAACCGTGTAAAATGTAAATTGCATGATTTTAAGAAACAGCGGGGGAAAGGTAGTGCTTCCAATTGCTTTTTTGTTTTTTTTTTTCATTTGGCAAGAGTGCAGGATTAAGTTTATACAATTCTGTAATTATTTCTGATAAATGTGGGTGTTAGCAAAAAAAAGTATACTTTACATATTTGTGATAAAGTTACAAATTTTGAGTTCTTTGTAAGATGTTAATTTTATAAGAAGTATTTTGAAGTGTTAAATTTCCGCTACGATTTCCCAAAATTAAATTTCCCACATAAAAATAAATAGTTTCGGAATATCTAGAGACACTGTATTTTACTGGCTGAAAACTGAACATCGGGGTTTTAAATCATCATTCTCCACTCTCATATCTACTCGTTCAGTAAGAATGGTGACAGAGCTTAATAAATAAAAAATTAATAAAAAACAAAGAATGACCTTATCCGAACGCATCCCCCCCGTATCTAGAGTAGTTCAGTCACCCAATTCATTGCTCATCTTGAGATTAATATTCACTTAACCGTGAAATAGATTCCCATCTTGGGGGAGAATAAACCTCAACAACGATTGATTATTAAAGTTCCAGAAATTATTTTAGCAAACGAGTAATGAAACATGTTTATTGTCAGTTTTCTATGTCTAACCACCCTATAAAACTTGTAGCAACACTAAGTAGATATTTCACACTACAATGTTCCCAGTCGAATTAATTGCCCGTTTAAAGACTTAATAAATGCATGAATGTGCATTATTTTTTTACTCACTGATAATATTATATAAAGTGCATCCTTATTATTTCAATTTTATATTTAGTGGGGTCCAAATAATACATTTTCACTATGTTTTATATTGTACTTATATTTCCACGTGTATTTTTGCAAATAATGTAATAGTAATATGTGATACTTTTTATATGAAAATGATTTTGGTTAATTTGTCAAAGATTTGCTTTACCTATAAACTCGTGGTATTAGAGAACAATGCATGATTGAGACATGTTTCCAGCACACATCATGATCATGCTTACTGTTTTAAGGTTAATGTAAAAAATTGAGCGATAAGTATTTCTTTGTTTGAAAAAAAGTATATATCAAAGATCAAGTACAGGAATAAATAAGCTTTATTTCTTATTAGAATATAATGTGATCAGTTTGATTAGTTATATTATCGAAGCTGCACTTTTGGTGTGCCCTATTTTGTATTCTGAATGCTCCATGCAATTCACCTATTCTATCCACACTGCAGTTGTATTATCCTGTGTTAATAAACAATTGTTTGATTACATCTTGTCCACATGTTTTCATTTCCTCATCTTCAACACTTTCAATTCTGGCTAAAGAGTATAAGAAGAACCAAAATACAACTAAATTCAATACTTACGCTTATCATATTACATACACATATTGTATTGATCTAGGACCATACATAAGATGCTTCCTCTGGAAAAAAACCACGAAAGCAAACAAAACTATGTAGGTAAATTTTGAACTTGAGGCTCTCATGCCCTAAAAATAAAGAAAATAAAATAAACAAAAATAAAAATATATTTATTAGGGATGGTTGATATCGGAAATTGGGTGTGCCTACGGTTCCAGTTACCAGTGACTGACGAGGAACCGGTTATTTATCTAGTTATTTTTGGAACCGGTTCCTGATGCCAGAAAAGTTCCACAAAGAAGATTTTTATATTATAAAGAAAGGATTCATCGTCGCCAAAAAAAAAATCATGGGGAGGGGTTGCTAGCGATTTTCTGAAAACTAAAAAAACTGGAACTGGAGGCGGTTCCTCCACAACCCTGGGGAGGGGGTAGCGCTAGCGATGTTCGGAGAACGAAAAGCACTGCAACTGGAAGCGGTTCCTCAGAGAAATAATATCGACGGTTCCAGTGACCGGCTTGGAATCGGTTCCTTTTAACCGGAACAGGAATATCGACCATCTCTACATCTTACGCTTTCTTCATGAGCTGTCTGACGAGGAGCATGAAGAAGGAGACATTATAGATGATTCAGACATCGAAAATAAATTTGAAGATTAATCGATGGAACAACAGTCCGATGAAAGCGAAGCAGATCTATCAGCCAAATCAGAAACTGAAAATGCTACGGACATAACAGCTAGTTCTAAATTAGATGATGACTATGCGCTTTTAATTGGTAAAGATTTATAAATAATTTGGTGTAGCAAACCAATAGCCTCACAGGAGCTAAGAATATACTAGACTTCTGATACCAGCCCTTTCGAGACAAAAGTCACCACAGCTTTCAGATATCGCAATCTAAATGTTGAAACAACTTTTATTTTAAGTTTATCTGTTATTATGCATGTTAATATAACTTTAAAGTGCATATTAAATAAACTTTTAAAATATACAAATCTGATTTTACCTTCACATCCTAACATACAAATGTATCTCTAAACTTTATTAAAATTTAAATAATCTTAAAATATATGTGCTCCTGGTCCCTGGATTCAAATGTGAGAAATTTATTTTATGGTCTTTATATTTACATGTAACGACATCTATTGTTGAGTAGACCAAACTAATTCATTAATCTTCTTTGATTTATGTGCTCCTGGTCCCAGAGATTCAAATGTAAGAAATTTATTTTATTATCTTTATATTTACATGTAACGACATCTATTGTTGAGTAGACCAAACTAATTCATTAGGCTTCTTTGATTTATGTGCTCCTGGTCCCGGAGATTCAAATGTAAGAAATTATCTTTATATTTACATGTAACGACATCTATTGTTGAGTAGACCAAACTAATTCATTAGGCTTCTTTTATTTATGTGCTCCTGGTCCCTGAGATTTAAATGTGAGAGATTTATTATATAGTATTTATATACATGTAACGACATCTATTGTTGAGTAGAAAAAACTAGTTAATTAATCTTCTTTAATTTATGTGCTCCTGATCCCTATTTTAATTTCATTTTATTTTACAAGCAGTGTACTTGCTTTGGCAGTTCGTATACTAAAATTTGAACGATACAGAAAAGATTAGCATGGCCCCTCGCGCCAAGGATGACACGCAAAATTGTGAAGCGTTCCACATTTTTTGGTGTTTTTTACTAATAAAAATTAGGGATGGTTGATATCGGAAATTGGGTGTACCTGCGGTTCCAGTTACCGGTGACTGGTGAGGAACCGGTTATTTATCCAATTCTTTTTGGAACCGGTTCCTGGTGCCAGAAAAGTTCCACGAAGAAGATTTTTATATTATAAATATAAATATATTATACAAAGGATTCCTCGCTGTTTTTAATTTTTATTTCATGGGGAGGGGGGGGGGTTGCTAGCGATGTTCGAAAAACAAAAAGCCCTGCAATTGTGGAACTTGTGAAAACGACCTTTTAAGCCAAAAAGCATTTAATGGCCAGAACCGGTTTCCTCGGACAAATGATATCGATTTTTATTTGCCAAAAAAAGGACCGGTTTCTCCGAGAAATAATATCGACGGTTCCAGTGACTGGCTTGGGACCGGTTCCTTTTAACCGGGACAGGAACATCGACCATCTCTAAAATATATAAATAAGCTAAGTATGGTAAGTATGTTGCTGTATAATTATATAAACTAGGAATTAATATTAACTAGAAATTAAGATTTGTACAGCGCCCTTGAGGTGATTTTTCACAAAAACAGCGCTATACAAATTATCCAAATATTATTATTATTAACATGTAAGATATTTCCTTATTCAAATTCCTTTGATGTCATTGTAGAACATTCTGGCGAAATGTTTGCGTGATAAAATAAAACAAGAGGTGAGTTTAAATATTATTAATAACATGAAAGAAAACTTCAAATATAAAACAATATTATTTTACATATCATTATCTCTTATAATTAAGTGTACTTTTACAATAACAGATTTGTCTTATCCAATACCTATATATATATTTTTTTTTTAATCATCGAAAATTATTCATACATCGTGTTTAATATTGTTGCAAATTTAAGTAAATTATTATGAAATCAATAAATATAGATTGATGCTGCGTCATTCATAAGATGAGAGAAAATGGTTTTTATTTTGAAATATTTATGATTGTATTTTGTTATTTATTTTAACATTGTAAGCTAATTTGTCAATCTTAAACCAAATCCACTGAAAACTCGATGAAATGACTAATTTGCATGCATATTAATTTCATAAATGTAGAAGACTGAAATAGCATAACATAACATCTTCTGGTCTATGTAATATTAACACAATGCATTGAAAGGTCAATTGAACAGAGCTCGCTATTATCTCTTGCAACCTAATTGTCTATTTGCTGGAGTATTTTAGGAATTTGCAATCTTCCTTACTTAATCCTTGATATGACTAATTGAATAATAGCATTCGCTTTATCGCAACAATATTGAATCTTAAGGATTGATACCTAATGTGTACATTTCTGTTGTTGAATGATCTTAATACTATCTACAAAAAACCTGCTATTTACATGTCTTCTTGGCAAAAATTATTAGATGACATTTTTATATATATGTATATAAAAACATACAATTTTGTACATGGTGGGCCAGTAATTTTATTTTTAGTTGAAAAGAGCAAAATTACAAAAACGAATAGTCGGATAACACAGAAGGAAAAAACAAACCAGTCTTGGAATATAGAATTTAGCAATTATTTTTAGTTCAGGCAATCATTTTCAAAATATTTATGACTGCTCTATAATTAACCCATCAATATTTTTTTACATTCCCCGGTAATCATACTGGCATTAATTCATTTAAGTGTTGTTCCACCCTTTCAGAGCAGTATCTTTGAATCGACAACCACGGTTACTTGATGACAACACACTGATTGAAATTCAGTTCAACAATGCATACTAAAAAGTTACTTCTGCCATTTTGTGGCACAGAGATTTCTCAAGTAGTTATTGAATTTAAAAATAGACATTAAGTCATTTCCCACTACGCCATATGTTGAAATGACGCATAGAATGAAAATTTTACATTCTGACTAGAATAAAGTTTTTCTCTTAATGTTATAATATAATACAGTAAAACCCACTTAACAAGTTTTGTTTTTTTTCGGTCCCTTGGAAAACCTTATAAGAGAGTTTCACTGTAATTACATAAATAAAAAGATATCCATGTTCATAATTTGAAAAAATTAGGTTTAAAATGGCCGGATCTTACCAGTCACAATACCTAATATTTTCCACCAATTTGAACACACTTGAAGCATTTGTCACACAGATGTTCAGACACGAGTAGTCCATTCAATCAGATGTCAATACCATACCATATTCAATAAATTGTGTGTTAAGGGGATAAATCTAAGGGAGAAACCAATAAAAATATTATATGTTTGCTGTATATAATGCACCAAAAGCAAATTTACACTTTTTGCCTGAATTTCATAATCTTTTTGAAGAGGTCAAATGGAGATTACTTTCTTTGCTACAAATCTTTTAGGGTCTTAAAACTTTGGTTCTGAAAATCACAAAAACTGTAAAAAAAAAATGTCACGGTATTTAAAACAATATGAAGTAGTCAGAAGGTTAAAGAATATAACATAATACCTTATTAATTATGCAGTATTAATTAAATAAATATCGTCGCTGGAAAGGCAAAAGAATTTAAGCGACACTTTGGTCAAAAATGAGTTAAACATGCAGTTTTGATCAATTTTATTTTCTGCATCGAATGCTCCGACTCTCGTTTGATTATTAATACTTTTGTGACCCTTCATCCATCTAAAATATATTTACCATTCGGGAGAAGGCTTGACTCAAGCGAGAAAAGTTTGGGACTTTTTAAACTTTTTTTCGCTTCAGGTAACTCAGTGAGAGCATTGAGTCAGCTGATTTAACTTATTTTTTCAAAATCCAACAAAGTACTGAAGACTTGTGAACTTTATTGTAAAACAAAAAAAAATTTCAAGTGCTCTGGTGTAGACTTCCCAAAATGGCTCTTCAGCCCTTTTACCTTTCCAGCAACAATATCATGTATATAACAATGATTGAATGTTCAATCAATATCTGATAAAATTAAACGATTAAATAGTTTTATCACTAGAAAAGTAATTATATTAGGTAGATTAAATTTAATGTTGTTCCCAAACTATTTGTTGGTGTTTTGACGATTATATTATATATAAATTACGTACAAGAGAAAACTGTTCGTCCGACGACTGTCCAGATATTGAATATTTTACAAGACATTTAAAATTCAAAACCAAAACAAAAAAAAAAACAGCTTCCTAAAAGGGAGATTGCTAAAAACATGTCTTAATATAAATCACTGAAAAGATAATCCCTAGAAGTGTGATCTGTACAGATTTGAAAGAAAACTGATGTGGCCAATTCACATAAAACCTTTCCACTCCGTGGCCTCCAGAGAGTCAATAAAATTGATGTTCAAGAAAGAATTTCTATATTTGACAAAGTTTGATCAATCTTTACCTGAAGTAAGGTCAAATCACCCACAACACACTTCAATTGGTTTGTCTCTTCGGCGATACAAATCCAAATAGTAAATTCAAAAGGGTGGCGAGAGTTTCAAACATATTTTAAAGCAATATTTACGATATAACTCATAGATTCAATACCATTTCACCTAGATATATAATATTTATGTTGGGTACAAATACCTTTTGTAACCTCTGTCTATTTGACTATTGGATTAACTCGTCTAATTGAATGAAGACTCTCGGAGCCGATGGACGGGTCTCTCAGCAGCAATGGCTCCTCGCCGGTTCTGCCTCGACGAGATTGAAATCTAACCCGTTGGGGCGGTTGAATCCCGTCTTTATTCCATCCCACCCATCCTCCACTTTGTACTCTCCCGTTTGTATTCTATTGTAGACTTCCTCGGTAACTACGGAGAAGGCCTCTTCTACATTCACCCCGGTTTTGGCAGAAGTTTCTACGTGATGTAAACCTGAAAATACGTACCAAACAAATTTATTAGTTCTTACTTCTTTAATTCACAGATAAGTGTGGGTAACCCAATTATACATATTCATTTATATAATAACGATGATACCCAGTGTTGCAATTTTAAATGAAAACATCCAAAGAATTATTGCAAACAAGGATTTCTATTATTGTTCTGTATGTTAGTGTTGAATACTTTATTCAGAGATAATTTATGTTGATTTTAGTATGTATCAATAAGAAACAAATTAAAATGTATTAAAAATAACCTTGAAATGCGCTCTAAAATAGTATAAAATATGCATGGATAACCTTGAAACCATGAAGGATAGATAAAGATTGTCAATTTTCAGCACAATTTCTTCAAATTATTTAATAAATGAGTTTGATTTTTATAAATTACATTACTAAATATGTTAAATGTATATTATCAATATATACATTTTCATAATGTGCATTCATGCAATATCGTTCCGTAGCAATTAAAATAGTGTCCACGAAAATAATTCTAGAACAGTGTTTTTAGAAGGTTTCGTAGGAATAATTTAAAAAAATAGAAAGCCTGAAATATTTGGCTAAGAGTACAAGTTTATAAAAAAACTTTAATATAATTTTGAAAATATATAGTTTGCCTACTGAGGCAGTGGGTCAAAAATTCTGAATATAGCCTAATTAATTTATAAAATGTGGCTAGCATTTGATATCTGTTGTCATAATACATAATTTATGTCAAAATGAAATGAAGCGAGCATATTATTACCAAATTGAGTTCAAAGTAGCAGTATTATTGATAAAATTATCGTGCTAGTTTTGTATTATGCAGATAAAGACGTATTTATTCCGTCTTAAATGTTCAAATTCTATGCATGAATGTTATTATTTAACTGATGAAATTATTCAAACTATTGAGTAAGTGAGTTGTTCAATATACAACTGAATTAACTTAAGCACCCGATAAGATACTGGAGATTTCAATGAAATAAAGATTCGTCATTCCATAAGTGACTGATAACTTTTTTTCATTGTATATTTTCAATACAAGAATAGTTGCCACTTTTTAAAATATATTTTTTTAAATATATTATGAATTTAACACTCTTTTTTTATTTACAACCATGACATATTTTTTTTAGATGGCAACAATTGAAATATCAAACTACCTAATCTACAAAAAATAATGATATTCAAGGAGAACCTTGACTTTTGAACTCTCAAATCTTGCACAAAAATATCTACACACTTTATGATATTTTTCCTTTAGATTAAATTAAAAGGAAACAAATAAATCTTTAAATTTAGGTTGGGGCAAGGTAGTTAAGGAAACAGTATATTTAGCAATAACAGTCGCAATTGGCTATAATATAAACACAATACCAACACTCCTTTGTTCTGAAAACTAGTTTAGAATAGTCAAGGTCAGGTGTAGAATATATTTATAAATAATAACATTGAGAATTCTAGTGCCAGATTTTATTGCTGTTGAATGCATGTATCATATTATTTAGACATAGTAGTGGCCAAACCATTTATCTAGTCTACTGCCATTTACAAAAATAAATGGTTAATATGTATGACATGACAGCATTTGTTTTGTTTATATGAAAATTGAATCACCAAAAACGGTGTAGTCAAAACAATGTGAAATTTTATTTTCAAGTGGAGGAAAGCACAAAAAAAACTATTTGATAGATTATGAATAAATATGAAAACGTGGGATGACGCGACCATTTCTATGTAGTGTATTGTATGTAGCACTGTCATTATCTAGTATTGGAGTAAACATAAAAAAATGATTATATATTAGGAGTTATAATAAAAAATGTTAAATGGGATTCCTCATAGGGATTTAATTATGACTTTCACAACAATAATAATCTAGATTTCCGAGCGTTCTGGGATGGCAGCATATTAATATATTTCTTTTTTATTATTATTAACATGTATCAAAAGAGTTTTCACGCTTTCCCCTTACTAAAAATAAATTTTAACGTAAGACTAGTGTTATTCATGTATTTTAATTTTAAAAAGTGCTTTCGTCTTGGATAATATGTGGCAGATAGTCAAACTTACCATTTTGCTCTGCAAAAGCTCTAGCCTCTTCACAAGAAACTTCTCTTCGAGCTCCATTTTTGTTTCCTGACCCTACCAAGTCTACTTTACACCCCACCAGAGCAAACACTGGTCTGTGCGGCTCAATATGGCGCTTTGCTTCCATCATCCACAGCGGTATGTGCTCAAAACTTGGGCGATTGCACACATCATACACCAATAATGCTCCAACCGAATTTCTATAATAAGACTTTGTGATTGAACGAAATCTTTCTTGTCCAGCAGTGTCCCATAGTTGTAATTTTATTCGTGTTCCGTCTTTCACCTCCAGTAATCGTGCAAAGAAATCAACACCAACAGTGGGATCTGATAACTGCAAAAAGAACGAAACAATTTAAGAACAATGTAAACCTTGAGATCAGCAGCTAACTATTTGATGATATAATACACCCACCTCTGCGAATTTTCCATCAGTAAAATACTTTAAAAGAGAACTTTTGCCCACGGTGCTGTCACCGATTAATATTAACCTGAACTGATAGTCGAAAATCGGGTCAACCATTATTATATTTTTTGGGATAACTTTGCATCAACTTAGCTTCGCGTTTTGGATCTACGTAAATAAGATAATCAGAATGAAATTACGACGCACAAAGACAACAAAAACGCCAAATAATATTTTTTGACATATACTCCATAGAAATCTGTTATATCGATAGCAATAAATCATAGATGAAATTAATTCATTGAACATTATGCATGAAAATGCCGATCAATGTCGATCTACAGGGTAAGAACTATTACCACGCGTTTTTTCCGTATATCTGGAAAAATACATAAATTATTTTGTATCGAATCGCAATTTAATAATACAAATATATTTGGCCACAAGTTATTTCAACTCTAAATAGTATTGCTGACATAATAATTCTCTACCACCCTATTTATTTATAGTTTGTGTTTAATTTATAGAACTACACTAAATTAAAAGATTGTATTAAAAAAACCCCCTTTGTTGAAAAATAATTTATAGGCTGGCATAAATTTAATATGAGCAATACCTATTGTTATACAAGGCATATTTAAGAAAATTAGAAAATATTGTGGATATGGAAGCAATTTCAAACAAAATACATACAATTTTGTTATTACAACGGCCGACCCCTTACTATGATGAAAGAGAATTTTTTTGCATGCCAGTCTGTTGTTTTTCAAATGGTCTAATAATGCGAATTAATATGCACCCGTGATAGTCTTGCTCTTTTCTAAGTAATCAATCATGATGATCCCCTTTGAAATTCCAGAAAACAGTTGCCATGACCTTGTTTGCCGATGCATCACCTAGTGAAGTCCAGTTTTGATAGCTTTTTCGACTCTGACGTGTAGGGAAGATTCAAGTCTCACCAGTCATGAATAGTTGCAAAAAATAATTTGTATTGTGATAACATCCCTAAACACTGCTTTGAAATGTCCATTCGATTTTGATTTTGGTGCGCAGACTGCTTTTTCATACCTAAATCTTCATTCAGAACTTTGCGCACTCTTTCAGCTGACATGTTTAAGATCTCAATGATCGCACATGCACTTGGCGATCCTCGAACACTATACTACAGACAACAGGAATTACATCAATGAAAAAATCAACATACACACTTAAAACATTTATTTAAATATTGTAAAGGTACACCGATAAAAACAGCAACATATTTTTTTTAATGAACAAGCTCCTCAGTAAAAAAAAATCATTTAAACACATTCCACACTCTTCCAACATTATCATTGATAACATTTGTAGCCGATCAAATACACTCCTGATATTATTTTGACAACATTGAACATCAAAACATTTACTTAAATAACATATGTATATAGTTCATAAAATAAATTTATTGTGTAAATTCACCCAAACAAACTAATTAAGTAAATACAAAATACATTTGACATCAAACACATCTAGACATCACATAAATATTACAACATCCACCAACATAGATTGCACGCATACTATAAATGCAGGTAGAGTGGAAAGGTATTATGTATATAATTCTTAGAATATAATTTATTTTGGTAAATGTATTCTATGCGATGGTTTTTGGTAATTAATTTGCTTAGGATTATCAAATTGATAAAGATATTTCGTCGGTGTAAGTCCAATACCGCGTATGAGCCAATTGTTTCAAAATACGTTTTATTGGCGATTTCAGTTGAACGGCACAAGCCGCATATATTGGCATATTCAAATTCTGAAATTGACCAATCGAATTCGTGCACTCAGTTAAAGTAAATACAAAGAAGTTAGCAAACTGCGTGAAATGGAAACGTGTTTTGTCCCTCCTGAACATTTTGACAAATGGTTCTTCCGCGGTATTGAACTTACATCGACGATTTGTAACCTAACCAAATCACCACAGAGAAAATTCCAATATTAATCTTCCTTTGGAGAACACAATATGATCTAAGAATGATGAATAAATTTCACTGCATAGAATTTGTAAGACAAACACGTTGGTGGTTATCTTAAAAATTTTACATCACATTTGATGGCCATCAAATCGACAATCAGCGCCATTGTTAATGATGAGAATCGCAAGTTGTTGTTGAATGATGAGAATCAACATTTAATGGAGACGAATGGAGAGTTCAAATGTCAAAAATCCAAAATAGCGCTGATCGTTGATGTGATTGTCGTCAAATGTGATGGAGTTTGGAACGCTTAAACATTGGATAATAATAACTTTCTCAGTTCTTAATTTACTTCATTGTCCATTGATTATTGTTGAGCAATATGGACTAGGAAATTGGTGACTAAAAATGTTTGAAATTAACAATGTTTACTAATTTCACGGAATGTAAATTTTGTCTTTTAACTATCAGATATTTATATTATAACTATCTCAAATTCCAATGGTTCGTGTAAGGATTTCATATAACTATTTGTACAGTATTTTACTTTGGGAGGTAAATTTTTTATTTGTTGTACTTTCACAGAATTTACACATGGGTTTTCGCGGTTCACAAATAATATTATTTTTACCCTTTTTGTCAATTATTATCATAAAATTGTTGTGTATTTTTGAAAATACTTATTCTATCATAAGTAGCACACAAGACACATTCAGAAAGAATATTGTTACCAACTTTAAAAAAATAGTAATAATCAATAATCTAGTAAACATAATATGAAAATATATTTTAAAAAGACTTCATCCCTTTTTGATCATAAGATTAAAAATACATTCAATTAATTATATTAACCATAGAAACACATATATTACGTACTATCATAGAGAAGAAGGTCAAAAGTAAATAAAATATTTAAAAGCTTAGAAAATAGCAACAAATTTGGAAGAACATCTAATAAGTTACAAATAATATTTGAGAAGATTGAAATGTTTAAAAATGTTTTCGATTCCCTCGATAACTGAATAACCAATTTTTAGCTTTATGAACAAATGTTTATAAAAACCTACCCCCACAGCAACATTCAATAAAAATAAAATGTATTTAATATTTTTGCCACTCTGGTCACACCTTTATAAAAACCCCCTCATCCAGCACCAATCAATAAAAATAATATGAACATCCCGTTAAACTATGTATGAACATGTCCTTTATGTGTATAAACAAATATTGATATAAATCTGCTTCACTAGAAACTCTAGATGACAATCATGTCAATATGTATTCACAAGGAACAAGTGTATATTTCACTAATCCAATTTTCAAAATAAGGCTGAATTTTCAGACATTTTAGTCGATTTATTCCATAAGTAAGGTACTGTTTTTACTAAAATTACCAATAAAATTTCCTATAAACTGCTGCAGCGTTCCTTTTCTAAGGCCCTCAATCATTAAAATTGGACAAAAAATAAATGTATCCACAAGGCAAACAATTCCATATCACAATGGCATTCTTTAATCTCCTTAAAGTCAGTAATTAAAATACTTTCTTGCTGCGTACATAGACACACACCCCAAAAAACCCCGGAATTATCGTAATTTGGACAAACTCTTACCTAACTGAACGTAGACAAATTAACTGTAAATTCGCATAAAATTGCAAATTTTAACCTCAGCTTTTCAACAAGGGGAGATGTGGTAACATTCTCCCCAGAAATATTTTCAACAGCATAGAAGGTCATCACATATCTGATATGAGAGGCGTTATATCGATTAATATGAATGTGAAAATCGTAATTTAGACTTATTATTTGAGAGCCATTAACTTTACAGATCAACAAATTTGGGAAACAACAAAATAAGATTGGGTCAAGTGTTCTTAAAATAACAAATTTAAAAAAAAATTGAAGTTTTTATAGATATGTTACGTATCATTTAAGATATAAAATAGATTTCGACAATACAGAATATTTTACTCAATAAAT
The DNA here is from genome assembly GCA_022651775.1 of Drusus annulatus. NCBI lineage: Eukaryota > Metazoa > Arthropoda > Insecta > Trichoptera > Limnephilidae > Drusus > Drusus annulatus. The sequence continues at coordinate 2,784,899 of JAGWCC010000153.1, read as the reverse complement.
TGACAACATTGATAATGATAATGTAATAATTGCATAAGAGTAATGTTGCATTTCGTCTTTTAGTTTAGAGCCATCATAAAATAATATGATGTTGTCTCTGTTAATATATTATAATATTTTTAGAACAGAGACAATGTACATATTGTCCTGGAATCACTCTATTAAAGAAAGTGCCCGATAAAAGAACACTTTTCTTCAACTAGGCCTAATTTATTTTTATCAAGCTATGACTAAGTACACAACTCCCAACTGGCACATACTTGCAGCCTTAACTCTGTAGGCAAAGTAAAAACTTAAAATGAATACAACACCAATACATCCATAGACACAAGATAAGTCTTAATACAATTTATTGTTAGACATTTTATGAATAGGATATTCTACATTATTATAAAATTAGTAGATTAGCTGTTTCCACTAACAATCTTTAAATCTTACCACATATTTGATCACCTCCTCGTTCTTACAAAAATTGCACTACAAGTCTTGTGAAAGAATTTCTCATTCATTTTTATATTACGCACTGCAAACAACATTTTACGATGTACAAATACTCCCGGCTTCCAGAACTTTGCGCGTCTATTTAATTATTTTAATAGTTGTAACTCACTGATTCAAAAACAGTGACATGTTATGCCTTTAAATATATGAGTAACGCGTTGAAAGGGTAAAAGAGAACATAGCAATTTAGAGTTTCAAGGAAATAAATTGAAAGGTAATCACTGAAGAAATCTTTCCAAAGCAGCAAACAGTTGCCTGAAATTGCCGCCCTTGAAAGGCAGCAAACATTAAAATGTTAATTCAGATAGATTTCCTTTGTTAAAGAGTGTTGATGAAAAATATAACTATATTAGAAGAAATAAAAAAAATTGACAGTGCACTTTTCGTAATGTGCAAAATATTGGTGAGATTAAAATTATCTCTCTGATCCCAAAACACATACATCCATATAACCCATTTGCGGGCACTCCTTATACCGATACCTGTATTCATCATTAAAGAGCTCTCTCTGAGAGCTTCTTTAGGAATAAAAATATTGAAGTGTAAAATAGCGCCACATTATCAAATCACAATAATGTTACCCTTCAGTGGCTTATCATATTGTTTACAATTACACCCATTAAATATTACATTAATTCAAATCTTTAATAAACCACCATTTCCAAAAATCTGCCCTTATACTCCATTAATTATAGTATTGAAACATTCAAAATAAGTTCAATTTGAAGATTACTTAAATAATTCATCACAAGTTACAAAACAAATTGATACTTGGAAATGGATACAAGATAGTAATGTCATTTAAATAAAACAATGTAACAATAACATTTTACCATTGTTGAACAATTTATATAATATTTTTTGATTAAAAAATAATTAAAGAACCCTACACAGCCTTCCGGTACTTCGAAATTCATTAAAAATAATTAACATATTGGTAACTATTAAAATACAGCCAAATGTCCTATTATTTCTGTGACTAAAAAATTCAACAACAAAAAAGACAATCACCCCGTTTTGCCAAATCTACATTCATCACTGCACAATATGCAAGTGCCTCAACCATATCTTTCTAAACTGTTCAATCAACAACTACATACATCACTTCCTTCCGGATCTATGTAAATTTATTCCCATGCATCTTGGAACAATCCAGTCCTTCTTCAATGCCTTTAAACAATAAAATGGTCTTGTTCCAAACAATCTTCCCTATCATGACAAAAGCACTCAAGTTAGGTGGTCCACCATTAATATTGACAAAAAATCTATCCTTTAAAACGAAAATATCATGAAAATAGAGGTAACTGAAGTATAATACGAAAATACAGTTTAAAAAAGATGAACATAGATATAAAAATAAGTCATTTAACACAAAAAAATAATATTTTATAAGCGCATGTACTCAACTAAAATCACATTTTTTACAATTGACATGTTTTTAACCATGTGTAATATTGTATAAATGATTTGATATACAATCATTATGGTTTACCAATGGGTGATTATTTTTAGTATAAAAAATAATGGATGAAATCAAAATGTTTCTTTATCGAAAATACAAAAATAGTTTTACAAATGATTGAAAAGATCACTGTGTAAGATGATTGATTTTTAGGGTAATTGCCGTGATACACTTCCTTCTCCCTGCAGTATCCATCATCAGGGCAGATATCTGCACCAACAAGGTTGTCCAAAATATTGGCTAGAGGAAGAAACCCGACACAATTGAATTCCCCAAAAATCAATCATAATTGTTTCAACCGTGAGAAATTCAAATTATTAAGTATATATAAAATTAAATTAATTCAAAGTTTCAATAAATTCAGTATAGAGATCACCATGTTTAAAAAACTATAATACCCTTTAGGTTCATAATGGCATTTTGTTTTTGCATAATAAGTGCAACTCAAAACAATGTTCATATTATTTGTCCCAAGGTATGTTATTTAAATTTGTTTAATATATAAATTCATTCAAATAAAGAATCCTTTCAAAGATACACCAAATTATTTAACCCTACATACATATATGTACTATAAATATAAATACTGATTTCTTAGTAATATATACGTGAAGATATGGATATGACAATGGCTGATAAGATAACATCAATATAAATGATTAATTATTTGGACAACATATTTCAAAAATGGTAAAAATAGGTCAATCCACAAATATATGAAATTGTAGATAAATAAATCACAATACTGACTTTTCCACTAATTGTCAATTTGCTCGATTAAATGATAAAAGTAAAAAAGATTTAATTTAAAATGTAATTAAAAGTCATAATTTTCCATTTCATGTGTCCTTTTACTATTGTAGGGTCAGTTTTCCAATTTTCCAAAGGTTCACAGGCCGCAAAGGGTGCAAATTCGTTCGGAGACGTTAGTGTCATGGAGAGAACTAACCGTAATGTACAAAATATAACCTAAACATAAACCGCACTCCCACTGCATGAAGTACGAAACATTGCAGTAGAAAATCTCTCCACATGTAAAAAATATCTGCCTATTTTTTATCAATCTTGAGGTTTTTCATCGGACTGACACTTTCTGATTATTTAATTAGCAAATTGGACGCGGATTATGCATTACTGTTTTAAAAGGTACACTTCTGCATTGATCGTAAATCCTGCGAAACCCTAATTAGATCTAGAAATAGACCAACAAAGATCTTGGCAGATCCAACTGCAAAATGTGTTGCACCGGAAGGGGATGCATCACGTTGTTGCTCCAATATATTGGAATATACCCACCTGAAGTGGGCCAATGTCAGTTGCTGGTATCTGTGATGGTGTCCGTCAGCAAATGAAGACCACTCACGACAATACATAGTAAGCCAGGATTTGCCTCGTGGTACCTGTATAAATAAAAACATAAGTTTGTTGAATAAAATACATACATAGCCTGTTCAAAAGAAAAGGTGAATTTTGAATTTTCACGGGCTGTGTACATTCGATTATCGATTTTTTTTTGTTGTTATGTTGGTACACGTATGTTTATCATATGTTAGCATTATCAGCCATTTTGGATAAGTGGTTTGTTTTTGACAACTGGAAAGGTTAGTCACGTTTTTGTGGGTTCTTCGATTTTTTACTTTTGAATAAAATGGATCAAATAATAAAATCCATTTGTTTTTCCACAACTCCAGGACGCTCATCGTCATTAACATCTTCTCGGCCTTCTGTAAAGCGCTTGAACCACTTATAAACACTTTTTTGAGACAAAGTAGACTCGCCGAATGCCAGTCAACATTTTAAGCGCGTTGGAGCACTTTATTCCATTTTTAACGCAAAATTTAATACATATTCTTTGATCCATTTTTTTCAAAAGTAAAAAATCGAAGAACACACAAAAACGTGACTTTCCAGTTGTCAAAAACAAACCACTAATCCAAAATGGCTAATAATGCTAACATATGATTAACATATGTGTACTAAAAAAAAAAAAACAATAATCGAATGTACACAGCCTGCGAAAATTCAAAATTCATCTTTTCTTTTGAACAGGCCTCGTACATTCAAATGTTTATTTAATATTCACTTATTTAATAAACGGACATGACAAAGGAGTGTTGGAAGGCCTGAACTAAGGTGACTGAATGGTGCAGATGCCAGCACTGCAGCCTTAGGCAAAAGGAAACAGCAGGAAACCGACAGGAATGAAGGTGTTTCCTGGACTCAACAAGAGTTGTAGGGCCTAGTAATATGTTAATACGGGAGTAGAAACGATTTCAAGAGGAGCCCAGAACTTGGCCATTGTATGAGGTAGGGAAGAATGTTGAAGCTTAATCAGCAGATATACACAGCAACTTAAAGTCAAAATACAAAAGTAGAATGGACAGATATCAAGGAATGGATTAGGCATGGTTAACCTGTTAACCGGGCGGAAAGTATGAATACGGCAAACGTAAACAGTATCGGGTACGGGTAGAACATATGAATACGTCCTTGAAATATTGTTGTGCCCTGGAATAGGCGGGACGTATATTTCCGAGCAACAAAAGTATTAGTCATCCATACATATCTCGACGTGAATTTAAGACGCGGAGGGAATCAGTATCATTTTGCTATTGAGAGTGGTGGACGTGACACTAGAGCAGTGACAGGTACGTACTTACCTACCTATTTTCGTATTTTATATTATTTACTTATATTTTTTATATTTCCAACCTTTTTAAAATGAATGAAACCAATATCAGCGATGACGAAATCAATGTACCGGCCGCGGCAGGTAGAAAAAGGAGACGTATTATGAGTACGTCATCGGAGTCATCAGACAGTAATTCGAGCGATACTGAGGACTAATTTTGTATTTTTCTTTGTGCTTTATGTATAAATAAACGAAAAAAAAAATATTTCGTAGTCTTTTAATTTATTTTAAGCATAAATAAAAAAAAATTATAATGTGAAATTACGTCTTTCGGGCGTGACGTATTGACACGTCCTAGTGAAAGAGTTCGAGCCCGTTGTATGTTGCGTAATTCAAAACAGAAGTCCCCGGTTAACAGGTTAACCATATTGGCTCTTGCTTTCCATTTATCCTGATATTTATTTTCTAGAACCTTAGTTGTACGACATAACAAAATCAAAACACTGTTTTAATAATTAATTTGAGGTTATAGACTGTACTTTATTTGGCGAGCCTTCAGTCTGACGATAACAGCGGGTTTAATTCTGGCATGCATCTTGGGACTGTGCAGCCCCCGGCCCGTAATGAGGAAGAGCTTCAGTTCGTGGTGGGCGCCCCTCTCTCGCAGCTGCTGAATGTGCTTGTCCAGGAACATGTCCAGCACTTGGCGGGCCTCTGCCACGTACAAGCTGTGCAGGTCTAGAGTGTAATCGTTCTTCTTAGACGTGTTGGCCTGAAATTTATATATAGTAAGCGTTAATAACCAGCGAAGGCCTTCTGTTTAATAAATCTGCAGGAGGAAGAAATTTTAGGATGTCTAGGCATAGGTTGCTGAATGGTGCGGAGGTCAATACTACAGCCTAAGGCATAAGGAACTGGAGGGAAACAGCAGGAGAACGGTAAGAGGGGAGACATTCCCTGGATGATGTATGTATGTAGTATGAACATTTTGAAAGCCTAGGAATGAGCCCACAGTCAAGTTGTTGATCACGAAAATTAGTCGCAAAATATGACTCATTCTCATGCGGAGTGTCAGCAAAAGTCTGGCAAGTGTTCGACGTGTCTACCGGCTGTACACCGATGTCGAAGAGATTAGTGACGCTAGTATCCAGAGCGCCTTTCATTATAATAATCTTGATGCCTGATGTCATCATAACAAGAGTTAGTAAAAACAAATGTTTATTTAAATACCTCCATGATTTCACTGGCCGCCAGGTTGTTGATATAGTCGTGCTTCTTGGTGTGAAGGTTGGCCATCTGGGAGTAGTATGCAGCCGCCTGTGTCATTCCGCGGTTATAGTACTCCATGGCTCTGTTCAGGTATACTTTACGAATCTCGAGGTGTTCTATGGCCTGGTCTCTAAAATAAGTTTGGAAAATTGCATTACAAATAGAGTTTATATTATTTCTAGTAGTTAATACACAGTTTCAATCCTCTGAAAGCTTCCATCCTCAAGTTCTCGGTCATTGCACAAGAAACAATTTCCGCTTTTTATGATTATTAATATTGTTGCAATATTCTATGTCATGGAGCACCAAGTGTTTTCTAGTTATTAAAAAACTAATATCAAAGCTAATATAAGAACTCGATAAATAATAAGATTAACATACCTGTATTGTTTAATAGTTGATTTTTCATCAAATTCAGTACTCGTAGAAGAAGAAGGAACTTCGGATGATGTTCTTGCCTGTTTAAAACGAATGGTCAATCAATACTGTGCATTAAAGAACAAAAGAAAAATTCCCTTTTGGAGCAAAAACATTATACATTTTATAATCCGTAAGTTAATATTTTGTACTTGTTATTTTAGGACGGTTAAATGGATACTTATAAGCTCCATAGCTAATTATGGAAATGATATTGCAAGCTGAAAACAGTTGCAATGCCCATAAATTCCAGACATGAAAAACTGAGCAAATTTCATGATGTTAGAGCTCACTGTTAAAGAGTTTTTGTGGCTTCATACAATCAGCTGTCTCCTTTTAAATGTTAGATTGAAACATTAAACAAATTTATGATAAATTGGCAGACATATTTCAAATACCGCTCTGTTCCGCTGAAATAAACAATATTATTTAATAATAATATTTTTTAAATAAAACATACAACGAATTTGCATTCCCACGAGTTATCAATAAAATTCATTATGGAACTGTAAATTGGTACATATTTGGTTTTATGTAAACCAGCTTTTAAAACAAGATTATGTACAAATATAAAAAATAAAAATACATAAACAGTAGCGTTGGGAAAAACTTAAAAATTTTGTGAACCCTTCAGGAACCGCTAGTTCTTTTAAATGAACCTTTCACAGTGAACCCTTCAATTGAAGTACCACTGAAATTCTGATTTCAGGTCAGCCCAAGCTTTATATGAACCCGTTAGAAGTGATCGTATGTGTAGCGCAAACTATACTAGCGCCATCTAGGAGGGAAATGTATTAACATAACAATTATTATTAATAAATAATTTTATTATTCTTATAAAAGTTTAAAAAAATTAAAAATGGACAGTTATTATTAAAACAAGAAATAAATTAAATATTATCATATGATCAAAACAAAACTTGAAAAAACTAGTGACCCACGCCAGACAAAACAAGCAAAGAAATCAAAAGCAACTGTCACGAGTACGCCGAACAGGAAGTGCGAGGGAACGAAGAACTAAAAAATACTTCGAACTACAATTGAAGTAAAGAACTATTGAACTGTGGATGGTGCAATACTACAATCGCGCGAAAGAACGAAGAACTAAAATTGAAGTTTCGAAGTAAACTACAAGTGAACATATGAGCGGAACTACCAACTTAACAAACTTCAATTGAAGTATTTGTTCAAAGAACAATGAAGGAAGTTCGAACTGCCCCCAACGAAAAAAATACAACAATATTTTACAAGGAAGAAAAAGTATACCTTTATAAAAATCCACAAAATTTAGCAGGACGGTCATCTGAACAGGGTTGGGGTAATTATAATTAATCATTTTCCAAATAGCATTTAAAAAAATAAGATTTCAGAATATCATTAAGAGATTTGTTGGAAGCGCTCACATGTCTCAATTCTTCAGGCAGTTTGTTGTAGTTGGTGTCGGCAATGTATTTCAATTATTTCAGTCCATTTTATTATTATTATAGGCAATCTTTTATCATTAAATACAAAAGCATACCGCTTGCTGTTCCCTGTTGGCTCTGGTAAGTAGATCTCTCTCCTGTTCCATGAGAAGTGGTCGAATTGACTTGAGACCTTCCTCTGCCGCTTGTGTGATGGGAATTCTACCAGTCGACACGAGGAGGCTCTGAATACACATAAATAATTATATTAGTTTAAATAAGAAGATATTTAGTTTTGAGCCAATTTATCAAAATACATGTGTCTAGTTTTCGGTTGAGCCCAATCTTCTTCAACGAGAGTTGAAACAAACAATACATGCATAGCATTGGGTTTATTGTGTATCGGTATACGCTCCAGTGGCGATGTATTTACGATGTGTCATAAAGAAAGAGCCCTTTGTCTTGTTTACATCTACTTATTGTCACTAGTGGAAAAGGGACAGCGAGTGTTCATGTTGATATTGTAAATGCGTGTCCTATTCATTCAGTTCGACACCCTGTACGTAAGCTATGCATCTGTGTGAGTATTGGCCGGCACCAACTCTCGTGGTGAGACCTATAACTCAATGAGTTATGCTCTCACTGAATTACCTGAAGCGACAAAAAGCGACAAAAAAAAAAAGTCCCAAACTTGTGTCGCTTGAGGCTAACCTTCTCCCTAATGGTAAATATATTTTAGATGGGTAAAGGGCTGAAGTCTTGAAGATGCAGAAAAAAAAACTGATCAAAACTGCATATTAGTCTCATTTTTGACCAAAGTGTCGCTCAAGCCCTTTTGCCTTTCCAGCGACGATATGGTCTGTACATAATCTTATTTAAATTATAATGTCAACCCACAAAGTGTTTGCTTTCTTTGAAAATTTCATAATTTCACCTAAGTGTACTTAGCCCTTTCATGACAAAGGTTCCCATATGGAAGCTGTAAAATATTGGCACTCCATTAAAAATGGATTATTATCAGAGTGGTAGATACTCTAAGTATCGCCCTGGTGAAAGACCACCATTCAGAATCGAAATGTTGCTTAAAATGGCTTTAGCCGTGTTTGGTGACCAGATCTGAATAGCCAGGTACTTCCCAACCTTCCTCTTCCCAATTTCCTTCCCCTCCCCACTACCTTCAGCCTCACAACATACCCTATTTGGGGATGCCATAGTCTCACTGGCTCTAGACGGTTTGGAGCAGTTGAGACTCTAGTGCGGTATTCATATAAAAAAATATCCTCGTTTACCTCCCCTATATCTTCTTCCACACTTAATGCAATGGTATTCTAAGTGCAGTAAGCACTCATGGGACACTCCAGTTCATACAAAATTATAATAAACTTAATAAATCGGTAAATATTACACATTTTCATCAATAAGAATATTGAACTATTCCTACTTGACAAGTCTGGTCGAAATTATTGTTGTGAGCATTGAGAACTTCCAAGACCACCTCCGGATCTATGTCGGGGAACAGCTGCAGCAGCTTCTGCCGGGACAGACGGGACGCCATGTCATCCGGGGTCTCTTTTTTCCAGTCCGATATTTTGACCTTGAACTGGGCTAGGGCCACCTCCATGTCCATTATTTCACGTAAATTGGGCACTGCCTGCGGTTGTCCTCTCACCTCATCCTCCTTTTCTTTGGCCTCCAATTTCCTGAAATTTATTTATGTCATAATAATACTGGAAAACTGCACTGCACCCAACACCCAACTGCCCTGGGTTCAGGTGTTGTAGCACTTCAATGTGGGGCTACTTCTAAAATGAAACAACCAGTCTAAAATTAATTACGAAGAATTTTATAGTGAAAAAACTGAAGAAGAATAATAAAAAAAACATTTACTCTATGAAGACAAATATTCCTAATGCCTAGTTCACACGAGAACAGGACAATGCTGTCTTGTCCCAGCTCCGGACCTATTGTCTTAGTGTGAACAGAAGTTTGGAGAGCAGGATACTGTTTACGGTGATACGGATGCTGTATCCTGGAGATAGACGGGCAGGATATCTCCGTAGGAGAATGTCTTACTCCCACCTCAGCGTGGCCGCATTGCCCGCGTGTGAATGCACACAGACAGAACAGTAGAACAATAGCCACCACTCCGTGTGTACGTTTCGCTCTCGAACTCGATCGTAATGAGAGTTTTCGTGTATCCGTTTTCGCAGCGTTCCGCGTTTGAACTACGGTTGAATTATTGTATTGTCCTGACGCCCTGTCCTGCACGGTCGAGACTGTTCACAAAGCTGGGACAGGACAGTGTTGTCCTGTCTTCTGTATTGTCCTTGTGTGAACTCTGCATAATGCAGATAACCCAACATTTTCATTCTTCCAAGTATATAATTAAAAATGCTTGGGAGCTTGCAGATAACTGAACTCATTACGCCTGACAGTAAAACAGACAATATTTTTACAAAAAAAAGGTGAATAACAAAAGTGCATATTGATCAAAGTACTGTGGTAGCAGAAGACTATTTTGAATGATTTAAAGTGCAAGATGACAAGAACACATCGTTGTTTACCTTGCAAAGTCTTCATCTTCCTTGATTATAGACTTTAAATATTCCCTTTGCACGTCAATCTGGTTGTAAAGAGACTCCATCCAAAGGGCGTGAATCTGGTTCAGCAGTGAGAGGGGCATGTGGATAACTGGCTCCAGAGGTTGGTCACAGGAAGAAGCTCCATATATCTCCTGAAGCGATTGGATGAATTCGTTTCCTACTTTAACGGATACCACAGTATCCTCTTCTTCGGTGACCTCTTCGGAGCTTTCGCTGGACGATCTTTGAACAGAAGGTTCAGCTATCGGTTCCGGAGACATAGTCAGAGTGTCCTTATTTTCATTCTCTACGGAATCTTTTGTTGCAGGGGTGCCATGAATTTTTCGACGAAGTTTTAAGACGTGTTCGGAATAATAGTTATCACTAAAAGTGAAATTATCCTCAATGTGCTTTTTCAAATTTACTGACTCTTCAGAGATATGCTTTTCGTGCATGCAAGCATTTTCATAGGCAGTTCTCTCCCTACCCTCTTCATCTTTCAATGTTTCAACTGATGTACCCTGCAAAGGCGAACACAATAAATTGACACTCTGACTCTCTATCTCCTTAATCGGTTCTTCGGGAACTTGTTGTTCCTCATCTGGATATGTTAACCCATTTTCTGTTTCTCCATCGAGTAATATTTCTACGGCCCAGTTGAAATCGCCATTACATCTTTCCAAAATATCCTTCAAATAATTCTCTGGTATATGACTGAACACAGCTTTCATATTTTTCAAATGCTCGGCTTTGTTGTTACTGTTTTCAGCCATAATATTAAAATATTCCTCATCAGACGTCATGGTGCCCTTATCTAAAGAGGGTTTTAAACGGGGAGACATTATTTTAGGTGAAATGTAAGAGCTATTGATATTACGACTAACTGGTGTCAAAAGAATAAAGGAACCCCAATTCTCCGGTTTAATATCAAAGGATAGAGTGATTGTTGAAGAATCTGTATATTTTACCGCAGGGGAAACTTGGGGGATGAATCGTTCATTGGTGGATTGTGGAGCAGTTATATCGAGACAAGTCCATTCCGACGAAGGACAAAATGGTTCCCAATTCACACTCTCGTTAGTTAACAGTTTGTGTCTTCCTGATTTCCTTTTATCAGCAACACAGCGCTGTGGTTTAGGAGAATCTTTTACATCAGCATTCACATCATCAGTCTGAGAGCGTTCTATAGTGTTTACTGCACATGCACGGTCAAAAATCGGAACTTCAAAATCATTCCACCCTCTGATGACTGTGTTTTGAGGTATATCTAGGTCCCTTTGTACAGTAAAACCCCGAGATTTTAAGAGAACTTCCTGGTCGTTGCTATTTACAGACTTATTTAGGTTCTGAGGAATATCGAGGTCTCTTTGCACAGTGAAACCCCGAGATTTAGAGAGAACTTCCTGGCCATTGTTATTTACGGACTTATTTGGGTTCTGACCATTCATTTGAGACGTTACCGGGTTTACTAGTGGTTTAATGTGTGCTTTTACAAGTATTGGCAATGTTCTGAATATGGGCGGAGTTTTACCTAGAGGATAGTGGCATTTATAAAAGTTAAGAAGAGTGTCGGGTGTTATTCCTTTCTCGTATCTGTGCAGCATGTTGGAGATGTTGTCCAGGGGAACACCGTGGCTATTCTTGCTAGCCAACTTGTGAGGGTTGAAGGCCCAACTGGATTGAGACTCCACCACATGCAAGATATATCCATTCTCCGACGCATTTATCACATACGTTTGCATCTCCCAGATTTGGGTATTAGTATTGTCCACTATGACGGGACTGGTTCCTTTGAGTAACTCTCCCTTGACTCTCTTTTGATTCCACAAGTGCGCTTCATTTAAATTGTCCTTAACGAACCTATAGCCGCTGCGAGTCATGAAGTAATCATCTGTACTGAATATATGATTGATATAGTTTTCTTTAACGGTGGCATCGATTATTTGTTTGGCTACGGTGCTCTTCCCACTTCCTGGTAAACCCCTCATCATAACCATGACTAGGTATCCTTTGTTGATATCTTCGATAGCCTTCAATGCCCGTGGATTGTTGCTGATCAAACTGCCAGCTTTTACAGGGAGATTATTATTTTTAGAACTGCTATTATTATTGGTTGTGGGCATTTGGCTGTTGGCTTTGTGGCCAGCAGTTTGGGAATAGCTCAGCATGATGTGAGTGGCTGAAGCGACTTCGTTGGGAATCGGAGCAGGGACTACCGCCTTAGAATCATTGCCGCCATCGCCACACTCGTTATTAGTAAGAGAAACCGTATTTTCATTCAAACACAATTCATTTGTGTTTGTTATTCTCATCAAATATTCTATTGAACTCGACACTAAAAACAAATAAAAAAATAAAAAGAAATTAATTTTTAAAATCAAGATAATCAAAATAAAAGATAGCATAGGACAAATATATAAATAGCATAATATATAATATAAACTAATTAGATTGGACAGTGAAAAAAAGAATTTTATACCATTCAAAGTGATATGAGAATAAATTAACAGAATCCTTTTCTGTAACTTAATGTTAAAAATTTATGCAAACTTCACACTTGTAAATTTTTTGCACAAACAATATTATATTAAAATCCACTATAAAATTTTCTCAATATTCCAAAAAACAACAAACAATTGATAAAATAGTACACGTAGCGCATTGTAGATAATTAAAAACCATACGCACTAAAAAACATGCTTAATTTTAAATAGATTTATGCTCAATGCATAAAAAAAAATCTATGCTGTTTCATTTTCTACATAGAAAACAAAACAATAATTAATAGGAATTAAGTATATAAATAATAATAAAATCGGAAATGTGAAATTTTACCTCCAAACTCTCCACCGCGAGTGGAATGTGCAGACATAGAGTGAGTGGTAAAAAATAGTATGTCATCACAATAAAAATAAAAATTCATCATAATAAAGAAAAAAGAAATTAATTTAAAATTAAAAAATGGTAAATGGCAAATATGTGGCCATTACATAACTGCACAACCCTTCACATTATTTATAGCTTCCTATCTCCCCACCTTCTGATTCGTTCAACCCGTCATTTGCCCACTCCACCCTTTATCCTACCAACCACCCCTTCTGCCCCCACTACCAGTTGGTTTTACTCTCCGGCTTCCCCTTTCCCCCTATTCCACCCACTTCTCATTTCAGAGTATTACCACCCCGCCTCCCCCATAACCCCCCTCAAACCATCTGTTAAGGTGGTATTCTACCACAACAAAATATCTCCCCTCTGCTGACAGAGATCCCCTCATGAAGCAAATTTTAATTATAAAAATTAATTTGCACTGTGTGCAAACATTATATTGTATTTTCATAATATTTATCAAATTTTATATTGAAAATCGACCAAAATAACCTGTATCAATGACAAAAACATGTCAGATTAAAGTTTTGTAAGATGAATTATTTTGTATTTCTAAATTGTGATAAGCAGCAAAAGCCATAAAAAAGTATTGTGTAATAAGTCGGCAATGATAAAGTTATATCATACATTTTACGTTAAAGAATCAGAATACATACTTTTTATCTCAGAGTTGTGACGCTGACCAGGTTTCAAAGATAAGTACTTAACAGTATTTCACCCAAATAGTTGTATTTTAAATACAACAATAATAATATTTTGTAATTAAAAGACAATTAACAAATCAGAAGAGTCGTCACAAAACACAATTTAAACTGAAGGTATATTTACAAACATATGCTTATAAACACAGCATTCGGATCATAACAATGTTTACAACTACGCAAACGCAAGTATGGAGTGCCCTGTTACACATATATATATGTGCGTAGTATTTTTCAGGGACGCGTTCCACAACATGGCTTAACTCGATCGAAATAATTTAAAACAGTAGCAATAACTCACAATTTCCATTACACGAAGCTAGTACCTCTTTGATAAGAATCTCTTCGGTAACACTTCCAAAAATGTCTTTCAAAATACCGAAGGTTCTTCCGTCAATTTCAGGTTCCTGATAGTCGTTCACACTATTTGCATTTTTACATTCACCTTTAAACGACATATTAGCTAGCACTCAGTGGTTGCATTCAGGGTGATTTATAAAAACATTCTCGAAAAGGCGACACATATGAGGAAAACACTAGACTGTTACGCGGTCTCGGCAATCTCGGCATTATGTTGTCGAATGCGAGATGATTATAAAATATAAACGGCGGGACAAATACCAAAATAATCAGCGATGCACCTACACACTCATTTTGACGCATACATGCGCGCGCAGTAGAGATGTACACTACATATGCATGTTCGCATACTTTGTCCCGGTGACTTTACTGTCACTGGATGTATTTATTATAATATTGAAACATTTACAGTGTTTAACATGATTAGGATAGGTAAAAATAGTACTAGGATGTGCGTCAGTGTTGACAATCAAGTTACAAACGTTCACCACATGCATAGTAAATTTTATTATAAGGTGAAGAAGCAAAATAAATTACAAAGAAAAGAAAACCAGAAAAATTAGTGCAAGAGAAGAAAATATAAAACAAATTAATACTTTTAAATTTAATTAACCGATCGCTCGACATTATTTTTTCTAAGGAACCGGTTTAATTTGAGGCCGGTTCGTTTTGAAATATTTATAATAGAACACTTTTGAAGTATGCCTATAAAAAAAAACACCCTAAACGACAGTGATCAGTAATCAACCCAGAGATTCGTAACTCCCCCCCCCCCCCTCTTCCTTTTTTTAGGAATCGGTTATTTTCTAGAGATTTGATAACTTTTTCAAATCTGAATACCGAATAACCTCCTCGCTACTAGAGGAACCGATTCCAAAAGTAACTGTATAAAGAACTGGTCCCATATCGGTATCCGATAGCTGGAACTGCAGCGACAGCCCGTTTTAGATATCAATCATCTCTAGTGGGCAGTGCGCAACTGCGCAGGCAAAAATGACTGAACAAATAAACAACTAGAGACGGGGCAAGGACGGGGCGAACACAACACTACACTTTACCGTGTAGCTAGTAACTGCTAAATAACAATAGCTTTATCATAAACAATCATGTACAAATAAATAATTTATCATAATGATTTAAGATTCTCACAGACAAAAGTATTATCTTGTTTTACTAATGGGATATTTTACTAGAATGCCTTTTTTATGTGAATACCACACAAGAGTCTCACCTGCTCCCAACTTTCCAAAGCCTGTGGGACTATGGCATTCCCAACTGGGATATGTTGTGAAGGTTGGGGATTGCGCGGCTTTTCATATCTGGTCACCAAACACGGCTAAAGCCATTTAAATCAACGTTTAGATTGTTCATGGGGGTCTTTCACCAGGGCGATACTAAGACTATCTACCACTTTGGAATGTTGTACAAAACGTAGGTTCAAGAAAAAGTGCAACCAAAAATAAAACTAATAACATTGATTATTATCGGTAGGGTTACAAAATTAAACACATTTTAACACAGTCACGACAATGATGAATGAAAATATACTTTTCTTTATTTTCGAACAGTCAATCTGGGGTGTGTATTTATTTGTAACGCAATTCGGCAGGGTTTGACGCAAAATCTTTTTTTCGCTACCCGGTGCATGACGTAATTTTTCTCGGAAGCCCACCATCAAGGTTAAAATCCAGGCACATGCGCCTGTAAACCTGCTCGATTGATTTAATATTGCTTATGGATAGGTACACACCCTTCATGTTTAGTTTTATCATTTTGCAGAAGGGTTGAAACCCACACCACCCGTGCAAATTGCAATTGTGTCAGTAAAGATATACATAATGTAATAATACGTTCCGGTTGACAGAGATGATAAACCGTATAATTTACAATGCAGCCATTCGCGCCCTTGTGGTGATATTTTCCAAAAATGGTGCTGAATAAAATTAACCAAGTATTATTATTATTATTAGAAAAACGTCAACAAAAAACGAATTAATGATTTTTGCTAATACCTGTACAAATAAATTATTGAATCGATTCTTTTGATTTTAATGCTTAACAATGAATTAATATATAATAAGAGAAAATAAAATATGTACAGCGCCCTTGAGGTGATTTTTCACAAAAACGGCGCTATACAAATCATCCAATTATTATTATTATTATTAATGCAAGTAAGTTTAAAACGGCATTAAATATACTAGAGGTAGCCATCCTACTCAAAATTCTTTTGAGTGAATTTGTCTTTCGGATAATCGAAATATTTTTTTGAATGGTCGCACATAAAAATGGTAGATCATTATTCCGGAATAATTCCTATAATCGTTTGTCTATGAACAAAGTTCGTAAAATTCCGATTGTTTAAATAATCGATCATTCCGGAATGTTTTTCTCGATTGTATTCATTGCTAATTTACACTACCTTCGGTTGTTTCGAACTATCTTTTCGATCAAATTTTGACGTTTCTCAGTTTAAAATCGATTGTTCCAAACCTTATTTCGATCAAATTCTCAAGAATCGATTATTCCGAAATAATTTCTATAATCGGCCATAGGGCTGTGGTTCGGAATGTTACGATTGTTGAAATGATCGATCATTCCGGTAAGTTTTTTCTCGATTGTGCTCACCGCTAGTCCGTACTCAGTTATCGTTGAATTATTGAAATGTTTCAGAAATTAAAATTTATACGAACAAAAACATGTTGTCCTCACGATAAACTGATAAGGCAATAAACCGATAAAGACTACTTTTCCAATTAAAGGGGATTTTCAATAAGATGCCCAGATGATAAACAAAAAAAGTAGCAAAAACAAATCGAACAATGAGGTGATTTCTGAAATAGTGATAATATAGTGTTTAAAAATTTATGAAAGAAGTATTTCTAATCATATTGAGATAAGAAATAAATTGTGACGTATCGCTGATTGCTATAAAGAAGTATAAGCAAAGTGGTAGATACTCTAAGTATCGCCCTGGTGAAAGACCACCATTCAGAATCGAAACGTTGCTTGAAATGGCTTGAGCCGTGTTTGGTGACCAGATCTGAATAGCCAGGTACTTTCCAACCTTCTTCTTCCCAATCTACTTCCCCTCCCCACCACCTTCAGCCTCACAACATACCCTATTTGGGGATGCCATAGTCTCACTGGCTCTAGACGGTTGGGAGCAGTTGACTCTTGTGCGGTATTCATATAAAAAAAAATAGGTTATCAAAAGATTCTTTATATTATGGTTCAAAAGTAAATTCAAAGATTAAAAATCTTGTAAAGTTGTAGAATAGAAAAAATATGTCAAATAAATTGTCGTTGAGATGATTGTTAATAGTTATTTTCTAGCCCTGTTAAGCGCCCTTGAGGTGATATAAAAAATAAAAAGCTATATTAATTATCCGAGTATTATTATTATGGCACATTGACAATACTTTTAACAAATTCAAAGCTAGCTAGGGCAAAATATAATGTCGAATCAGGCGACAGAAAGAAGTGTCGGGCTTGTTCATAAAATATACTTGTGGGTCTGTTATATTAAATTAATTATGATCATGATTTTCCTCATTTGACAGTAAGTCGTTGATGAGCCAGGGATGTCAGCGCATAAAAATTATGTATTACCTACCCAGGTAACTTTTATGGAATTTCTTGACTCGTGATTCCTAATTAAATGAGCAAAAAAATAAGAGATCCAGAGGACTACGGTGGCCCCAGGTAGCATTGAAGGGAATTAAGGCGGCAGCGAGGGCAATGAGAAGGCGTTGAAAAAATCTGATTGACTGAAGTATGTTTACACTTAAAAAAAAATTGTATGGTCATGCAAATTGAAAAAATGTGCAAGAATTATACTATTTAATTAACTGTTCATATGATATTGTTTTATTTTCAAAGGAAACATACAAAATGCATATTATTACAATCCACTCATTTTCAGGGTAGCAGCTCAAGAAAACCTCCGTGGCTGACCGGATAAAATCCTCGGCTACGAATCTAAAGGTTGCATGCTCGACGTAGCACATTCCAGAGTGGTAGATACTAAGTATCGCCTCGGAAAAAGAGCACCATTTACAATTAAAACATTATTTAAAATAGCAATAGTAAATACATGAGTATGAGTATGATGACCAGATCTGAGTAGCCAGACACTTCCCAACATTCCTCTTCTCCTCCCAACTCCCTTCAATCTCACATCATACTACAATTGAGGATATCACAGTCACACTGTCTCCAGATAGTTAGGACTTTTGTGTGGTATTCGCATAAAAAATAAATGAAAAAACGTTCTACTTCAGAAATCTTTGTATAGATATTTCAATAGATAAGATAAAAAAAATCAGTTGCGGGGAGTTTTTAAACTTTTGTAATATCACTAGAGATTGGATTATAAAATGCATTTGCATACACATTTGCATATTTGAGCTTTTTTGGTTGATACTGCATATTTGAGCTTCTTCATTAATGCATATTTAAGCCATTTTATGCCACTAAGCATGATCTGTTCAAGCAAAAAATTTCAATTAAATATGCATATTTTGGACATTTTCCTGTTTTTATTGTATATTTTCGGGCATATACCTGTATGTTGACATTTTGTAAGTGTATATAATCTGATGTGCTGTGTTATTACTATTCAAAGAAACTTTAAATTAGTTTTCCTAGAGGGGTAAAATTTTGAAATAAGTTTGGGAACCTTTAACTTAAATAATACAAGGCAATCGACACATCATTTTGTATTCTCGAAACTTTTGGTACAAATAAAAATAACAGCGACCCATAAAAATATAATACTAATGCCCTGGTTATAAAATCTCAATCACTATCCATTTCTAGTGCTAGAGCGTCCTTTTTTAACAGGTCATCATCAGCGTCATTGCCCAATAATCCTTTAGAATCTAAGAACTTAGCGTACTGGTTGGGTATTTTCATGAATTTCTTTGCCTTTTGCCGAAGTTGTTTCCAGGTTTCTTGATTGTAATTTTTTCTGTCCTTCGCCATGGCTTTGTAGTCGTTTCCGTATTTATCCATGAAATATGTGATGTACTCAATATGAGACTTGGGTAGCCTGGAAATAAGAGAACAATTACATATCATATTATAATTAAACTAATTACAAGTTGTCACATTTTTTTCAGGCGTTTTTAGTCAATCCATACCAAAAACCAGGTGATTTAGTCAAATTACGCTTTGCGTAAAATAGCTATAACTTCATTAACAGTACGATTATCAACATGACATCGCAAGAATAATTCGACAAATCGTGAGGTGAAATATCACAAAACTGCACTATATAAGTTCAATGTTATTATTATTAATACTTTTGAAGTCCATAAGTATTTTACAAAACTGTGTGATATTCTAACTTAATAAATGGTGTTTATAATATAGTTATGTAATTTTAAAAAAAAAAGTTTATTCAAAATGGCTGGACGATACAAAATGAACTATCTGACTAAAATATATCCTTGCCTTTCTTCAATTCCCGCATGTGTAAGTAGATACCTACACATGGGAAATATGTTTGGGTTAGAAAGGGACATGCACTATTTAATATTAACCTGAAATCCTCAACAATTGAGTTAAAATTGTTTGCAAATCTACACCTCCATATATTGTTTCTGTAAGGCCAAAGTCTTGCCTTTTGGGAAGTGACCTTATGTATAAAG
Source organism: Drusus annulatus (assembly GCA_022651775.1). Taxonomy (NCBI): domain Eukaryota; kingdom Metazoa; phylum Arthropoda; class Insecta; order Trichoptera; family Limnephilidae; genus Drusus; species Drusus annulatus. The sequence goes on along the minus strand of JAGWCC010000153.1, from coordinate 2,765,032 downwards.
ATGTTATTTGGTTTTTACTGTGTAGTCTTTTAAACAAATACAATGACCACTTTCTTTGTTAGATACCTACAGATATTTTTTTATAAATATTTGATTGCTATTATTGTATTGGAGTCTGTTTTCATTATAACAAGAATTTTCTGTTTTATATTTATCAACTCGTTTACATAGGTCACAACATGCATATATACTGTTATATTATTGTGCTGCTATTTGTATGATTATTTTAATATATTGTTGCATTGCATAATATTGTTTACCTAAAAGCTCCTGCTGGCAATTTACTTGTAGTAGCTTAGCGGGTACAAAATCCCGTTTTATGAAAACAACATTTTACAGTAAAATATTGAAATGAAAGAAGGATAAATAGATAGAATGTCACCACACAACGGCTTCATTTCACCAACAGGTCCAAATTTTATCATTGAAAAATCAAATTGTTAATTGGAAACAGGTTGTTAATTTAAGTCATAAGGAATAACGAATTTTATAAAAATTCTGACGACATGTTAAGTTACATTTTCGGGTGTTTAAACATATGTGTGGGACTTATATAAAATAAATATATTTACGCGTAAATATATAAATTAGCGTTAACATTAACTGGGTCGTTACCTTAGTTTGGAGGTTTTTGGAGCTTTCGCTACTGCTTCAAGTTCACTGACAACTTCTGGTTTATCGACCGTGGAAGGTTTCGCATTTGATTCTTGTGTCACGTTAAAATCCCCTTTCATAATGGAGATCGCCTTTACTTTTTGTCCCTCCCTGTAGCTCTGAATTTTCAAGGTACTGTTGGAATCGTAAGTCAATCCCATCTCTTTCAGGTTTGTGCGCACAGATTTGTTGCGATTCCATGCTTGGGTTATTGGATCACTAAAAATAATAATTTTAATAATTAACTTCTCATAATAGAACATCTAAACATACTTACATGTAATTCAGTGAATTAAAGTGAGCCATATATAATATAAACATTACCATTCGATCGGCCCGAGATTTGATAAACGATTTCGTAAACGTTTTCTGTTGATGCTGGTGTTGAATACTTTTTTCTTGTGTTGTTTCCTAACTTTCGTCATTTTATATGGATATTTTTTGTCCGATATCTAGCAAAAACATCATGGCCATATGTGCTATACTTGGTTGCTTCAATCGAAGTACAAAAGGACCAAAAAAACAAACAGTTTTCACATCGTATGTACCATAAAAATCGTCTTTTTAGTTAGATCTCAAATATTTAACATTCTAACCTACAAAACAACTAGTAACTTACACCAATATGTAATTAATCTTTTTGGACTATTCGTTCCAATATAATAAACTTCCGTTTGAAATGAGTTTTAGTGGATTCGTATTATTTTTTAACTTAGAGATATTTACTAGCTGTCACATAAGAAACCATTACAGTGGGGAATACCCATATTGTAATGGCTTCTGTCATTGAACAAATACTTCAATTGAAGTTGGTTAAGTTGGTACTTCTGCTTGAACGATCTATGGCATCTACTTCGAACTTCAATTTTTCATTCGTTCGAAAGACTGAAATTTTGTATCATCCACAGTTCAATTGTTCATTCCCTTCTTCCTTCGATTTTAGTTCGAAGAATGAATGAAGCAATGAAGTATCTTTTTAGTTATCCGTTCCCTTGCACGTACCCGTGACAGTTGCTTATGATTTCTGTGCTTGTTTTGTCTATAGGACTATATAATCTCTACCTGAAGTATGGATGGCCGTTTAACGAGAAAGAAAAGTGAAATATGGGCTTATTTTAAGGAAGTTGAGGTTTACCAGGCCAAATGCAACTTTTGTTCTGAAGTTATATCCATAAAGGGGGGAAATGCCTTTAATATGAATCGTCATTTGCGCAATATTCAGCCTATTGCTAACCAAACTGTCAAACTGTGTACAGTAAGAATATTCAAATTGTATCTCAAGCCCTGAAAGAAGTTTATATCGCTCTTACAAAAACTGGAAATTTTGCTAGTACTTTATTTGCTTTTTGCAAGTTCCTTGTGCATACTCATTGTACATCATCCCTTTTAAGTCATGATACACTTAGCAATTCAAACCTTGAATACTCTTAAGATTCAAACAATTTTGACAGCTGTCATCCCGTAAACCATAGAAGAGAAACCAGTAATAGACAATTCATCATCGTTTTTCTACAAGGTATAATTTTTGCCATAGAATAATGCACATACATACATCAATTTATGTGGTTGGGAGAGCTGCCCCGAAAATATTATTATTTAACGCCCCCCCCCCCGACGAGGAATGCTGTGATTAATATGTTACTTCAATTGAAGGGTTCATTTTAAAGAACTAACACCTCGTGAAGCATTCACAAAACATTGAAGTTTTTCCCAACGCTAACCATAGATATTATAGATGGTCGATATTCCTCTCCCGGTCAAAAATAGTCGATATTATTTTTTCAAAGGAATCGGTTTCTTTTTTGGCAAATAAAAAACGATATCATTTGTCCGAGGAATCGGTTTCTTTTTTGTGAAAAAATTGAGAAAACCCCTTAAATGCTGTATAACCACTGTTGTATGTTCCACAGTTACAGTGCTTTTCGTTCTCACCAGCTCCAAGCCGGTCACTGGAGTCGTCGATATTTTTTCTCTAAGGAGCAGGTTATTTTTGGTACCGGTTCCTATTTTTGTAAAGAAAAAAGTTGCTAATATGTGGTAGTGAGCGGTGAATTTTAGTTGGAATGTCACGACGAAACGAAACTGGTTCCGATTCTTCTTCACTATAACTAATCTGACACTTACTTTTTTTTAGAATATCGTTAGCAACCTCCCTCCATGAAATAAAAATATTTAGAGGAATCGGTTCCAAAAGTAACTGTATAAATCTCCGGTTCCTCGCCGGTCTCAGAAATCAACCATGTTTAGATTTTGGCGTGTTGGTAATACAATTTGAAAACTTGAGACAATAAAAAATCCTAACTTTATTTTAGTTTTATAATTAATAACTATCGCAAGTCCGTAAGAAATATTGGTAAGATCATCTAAATTTGTATTAAATTTACATAGGTCTGATTTCTCCACTTATCCGAAAAAAATAATTTAACGATAAAACATTTGGATATCCCATCACTATTTTTTTTACGCATGCGTACCTTTACCTGCGTGAACTATTTGCCATGAAGTATACAGCGCGTAGCGAGCTCGAGAATTCGTCAGTTTTACATTAGCCATTGGCGAGTTTAGTCGGTCGCTAATCGCGTGTCGAATTCAACTTTTCAGTTGAAAGTTGATCAAATGATTATTGCAATGTCGATTAATATCCGAATTCGCCGCCGATAAAATTGCAAAATAATAATTTGAAAGCCTCCGATAAGAATGAGAGGGATTGCTTCAGCTTGCACGTTGTGGGAGCATCCATTCCATTTCGGTTACTGCTTTCTCGATTTCAGGATGCACTTCGAACTCCTCGGGGGTTGCTAGCGATAAATGTACCAAATAATAGTCACGTTTTTTTCTTAATAGTTTTATTCGGGAGCAGCTCTCCCAACCACATAAATTGATGTATGTATTTACTTAGAACAAGCTGTTTTCTTATATTGAATTTGCACTCACTCTTTCATTATTCTATAGCAAAAATTATACCGTGTAAAAAAACTACTACTTTCTTTAAACAATAAGGTCAATCCGCATTCGTTATTATTAAAGCAAACATCATGCAATCACACGTGTGTGATATCGAAACAATATTATTAACACCGTTTAAATATTTGCGTTCTTAAATATAATATCCTTGTATCTTTCTATCTATACGGGCGAAAATATGTTTGTGTTAGAAAGATACGTGCACTATTGCATCATTCTAAAATCCTAGTAAAGTCGTACCAATATCACCGAATTGATAATAAACCTACCTAGGAACCAACGGCGTGAATGTAGTAATGTACCCATTCTAAAATCCTAGTAAAGTCGAACCAATATCAGCGAATTGATAATAAACCTACCTAGGAACCAGCGGCGTGAATGTAGTAATGTACCCATAGCCATAAGAAGTATTCGCTCTGTCCTTCTTCCTCATACTACTTTCTAATAGGCCAGAGTGAAAGGTCAAGAGTATTTTATTGTAATGGGTACAATTGCTTACAATAGGGACTATAAGTACAATGAGTACAATGGGTACAAAATATTACCAGGTATTTAATACCTACATGGGGACTAAGGACTGCGGACTGGTAACTAAGACAGCAAGACTGGGGGCGAGGGGCGGGGACCCGTGGTAAATAGCTCTTAGCGGAAGGTTTAGTATATATTTTATGAATGACTTTATAGGTTACATAATATATCGCTGTGCTAGTTCAATACTATAGCATGCTTATTGTTGATTTTGATTCCTTACAACGTAAGGAATCAAGAAACACCTGTGAGTAAAATAAAAAAAAATCACTTGTTATAGTATTGAACTAGCGCAGCAAAATGTTATGCACCGTTGGAGCAATAATAATTAATTTAATTAATAATTACTTATTAGTCCAAATTAAAATACAAATAACATTAACGGAAAAAAATCACCCTTCTTATAGGTATATCATAAAGTGATTGAAACATTTAAAGTTACCGACTCTTCTTGTTCCTTATTATCTTATCTTGAGCCTTACTTTACTCACGTGGGTAGAAAAATACATTAACCTGACTTTTCCTGACGTCTGTACACATCTTGTATTACCTAAGGAAAGAGTTTTCCATCAAAAACCCGAACTGCGAGGACTCGCGAGTACATCCATTCCGCTAAAAAATACATCACGAAAAAATACTCTCTTTGTCCTGCTTACTCGTACAAATTACTATTAGAACAGAGCGAGAAATCAGTATTTCCAGTACCCAGTACTGGCTAGGATATGTACCCATCGACGCTAGGACTCATGGGTACATTCATCCTACTGACGAAATACTTGAAGAAAAGTATTCGCTTTGTCCTTCTTCCTCATATATCTTTTTAATAGGCCAGAGTGAAAGGTTAGGAGTATTTCAAATACTGAAGTATTCGCTCTGTCCTTCTTCCTCATACAACGTTTTAATAGGCAGGCGAGAGTGAAAGGTCATGAGTATATTTTGTACCCAGGTATTTTCAGGATTTGTCACAAGTACAAAATACGGCGTAAATGTACCCATTATTTTTACTGGGTACAATAAATCCGGCTCATCTCTAGTGCGTATTCGGTGTAACTGCAACCGCAGTGACAGCCCATTTCAGATAACTACCATCCAACTCTAATAGATAACACTAGCAACATTTTCAAATTTCCCGCTATTTATTTTTAATTGATCTGATTACAAAATTTAGTTTTCAATACTATGTATTCTTACCTCTAAAATAAAAAAAATACTGCTGGAAACATTTTTGCCAATTGTTTAAAGGGCTAGAAATCAATAATATGTCATCCTGTTCTGGACTTCCCAAGTTTTACAAAACTCAAATGTTAATCTAGAGACAAAAAAGTATATGTGCACAAAATTCTTCTGCGCATCGCCATCGTATCTTATCGTATCAAACTCAGCTGCTAATTACTTAAATTTATATTTTGTTTGATTGAGAAGTTTTTTTTAAGAGTTTCGTTTTAAAATGTACATTAAAAAAAAAACTCTTGAAAAATGTCTTAAAACTGTAACATATGGCCCAAAAAATACAAAAATTAAGTTTTGCGGTATGATGGGAAAACACAATTTACTAATAGAAGATATAAAATTATTCCATTGACCATTTAATTCTGACGAAAAGTAAAATTTCATAGCACTTTTGATACAAGAAATTGTTTTTGTTTTTATAAAATAAATATAATATTGTTTAATTAACTTTAAATGTTTAGTGACAACTTTTTGATTGCGATTGTGATTATGACTGTATATAAAATTAACTCATTGATAATGTGCTCGCGTATTTTTCTATTGTGACATCTGTCGTAATTTCAGAAACTTCTCGCTTACTTTTTCTAATAGTTTTATTATTTTGGGAAAACCTTGTAGTTGAAGACCATTTTCAATTTATTATAAATCTCCATCTCATCGCAAAGTTGTACGGTAGTACCAGTGAAATATTTTATAGCTGTGTCAAAGTGATTAGCCGGTTAAAATTTCGAATTTTGAGTCAGTAGGATGGAACTAGGATCTTACAGCTGCCTTTTTTCAAATCCAAAATTCAACCTTGATGTGCTGCAACACTTGGAGAATGACTTAGTGTTGGAAGAGAAGATTGCTTTGGTTTTCCTGCTCTACGACGATGTTCCCGTTGCACAACAAAAAATATTTCTGACATTAAAAGCAAACAAAGAAAACACATCTTGCCAATTACTTCAGATGAATCTACTACATGATTGGGGTCTAAAAAGTGGTCCATTCTGGCGAGAGAAACTGGTAGAAGGCCTTTTGATACTGAAGGCCTTTAGCAATCTAAAAAAGTTGGACCTTGATCTAGATTTGCTCATCAACCATTTCTTACCCTACTGCTTGCAGACTTCGCTGTTCATCCACCCTATGAAGAAAGTTCTGTACTCCGTTTGTGAATCTTTAGACAGCAAAGATACTAAAAGGTTGGTTTCTGCAGTACTGAGGGATTGCCCAAACTTGAAATTAGAAATGCTGGATTTGGAATGCCTTGAATACCTTGAATATTTCCTCCTAAAGTTATTTAGACACCGATACATCGAATTGGGTGCTTTCAATGTTCAAAACAATCTTACTACCAGATCGGATAGCAGTGTACCTTCAAATATACAGAAATTTGTCGTCATCTTGAAATCATTGAATTTCATTGAACATTGTGGTGATTTATTAGCCATGGAAGAATTCCTCAACAAGTCTTCAAATAATACAAAACCAGATGTCACCCTTTCTTATAAAAGTATTCCCAAAATCGAAAATCTATTCATCACAAATTCAACTAAACCGAAACAGAAAATAATACAAGATAATTCCCAACACGCAATGCTTTCGGCCAATTTTCGTTTACAGCATTTATCACAACAAAATAGTGTGGAAGCTTTCACTAGTAGTGTGCACCCAAGCACTTCCCCAGATGACAAATATGACTGTTATGCAATCAATAATTCAACTCCTGTCGGTCTATTTGTTATAATCAATCAAGTTGTGTTTAAAAATGACGAAAACCCTGAGCTTATAGTGGACCTAGGAGAACGCACTGGATCAGATGAAGATGTCAAACGTTTGACCAAATCATGGGAATCTCTCGGCTTTAAAGTTGTGATATTTACAAATCTAAACCATAATGATACACTTCTTAACATAAGACTTGCAGCCTCAACCATGGTATCACCAGACCACAGTGTGTTTGCGCTTTGTTTCCTGACTCACGGGACCAAGGGATGTGTGTTTGCTGCAGACGGGGTTGGAATCAAAATTGAAGATATTGAGCAAATGCTTTACGTATCGGAAGCCCCGGAACTGGCTGGGAAACCTAAGATTATCTTCATTCAAGCCTGCCAGGGAGATGAAAAACTGTCCTTGTTGAAACACGACCAGCTGCAGCATGATGGACCACGACCACCTGGAAGTTCAACATCTCCTGATAAATCTGACATGTTGGTTCACTTTTCCACGGTACCTAATTTTGCATCCTACCGGGACCCCTCTATCGGGACTTGGTTTATTCAGTGTCTCTGTGATCACCTGGACCGGCAAAATGGAGATTTCAATTTCGTGAATTTGTGCATCTGTGTCAACGGCGAAGTCGGCAGAAAAAAATTTGGAAAGTTTGGTCAGATGCCACAAATCACAACGTGCTTTACCAAGCATCTATACCTAAGGAAAAAATAATTTTATTTAACAATACATTCAAGGACAGAACCTTATCTCAGTCACTCTGATTATTTCAAAGCCGTAGATGATAGATAAAATTATTTTTTGTGTTAATCACCTAATTTATTTTATTATTATTCTGTGCTTTGTATGCTTGTAACTGTTATTATTATTACAATATATATATATATATATATATATATATATATTTATTTATTCTAACAATTGTACACTGAGTTTTTATAACTGAATTGTTCTCACGTAAGTTAGAACATCTGTTAAAACCTCAGAGATAATACACCAGGAGGGATAGCTTGTGTAGTCAGGATTGTTGATTTTTTCCTGACTCAGGCATGGCTAGGGCTAGGGTATATATACATCCATTCATAGCACATGTCAACATAATGTTTTGTTTATTATTTTTTTCTGCTGTATTAACTAAACACTATTTTATTATTTTAGTGTAAATTCCCTCACCAAACACAAGAACTTTGTTCTTTATGGGGAGGAACAGCTTTTATGATTATTTGGAAATACACTGTGTAAAAATTGTAACAATTACCTGAAATATTATTGTATAAAAACTTATATTAAAAAAAAAAATAAAAAAAAATAGTTTACAACCACTTTTTTGCAGTATTGTTATCAACAAAAATATAGGATATAACCTCAAAAACCGTTGAGTTATGTCCTGTTATGTCGCATAACAAAACGTAGTGGGCTTAGTCGCCAGAGACATGGGAGACGGAAAACATGCTTACATACCGAAAAGTGGTGCGATATTATGTAAAAACTTGTCATATCTCTTTCTCTCACGGTGTACGACATACAAACCCGAAGAAAGTGATTTATCATAAATTTGTATAGGTTCGGTAAAAATATTTAGCTCTCTCCATGTTTATTCTTGCTCTGAGGTTGAAACCCAGTATAAATAAAAATGCCGAAATATGCAGGAAAAAACTGGAAAAAGGTTGTACAACTTTTCGCATTTTTGATTTATAATGGGGGAGGCGTTGCAAAACGAAATTAAGAGTTTTGGTATTCAACTGAAATCTGGGAAGTTTTTCCGCATTTGTGGCAATTTTTTATTTTGTGGTGGGGGGTGTATACAGGCAAAAATAAAATAACAAATAGGCTTAACTATGCACTAATAATCAAAATGGCTCAAATATAAACTATGCATATGCAAATAATGCAATTATCTATAATCCGATGTCTAGTTATTATGCTTATTTTTTTTTGCAATGTTACAACATGAAGCATACTAATATTATTTTCTTACTAATAAATATATATATATATTAATTATTGTAAGGCACGTTGGAAATAGGAGATTTTCGTGGTTGAGGAACATTTCCTCACTAGACGGGCATTCAAAGGGTGGAGAAGCTTTTTCTCGAATGGGGATGACGTAAAGTTTGGCAAAATGGTCGGTCGCCAACATTTTTGAGAAAGAAAAGCTTTAGATCAATTTTATTAATGCGTAAAATTCTGGCTAAAATTATACTTCATCTCTTGACTAGATATTATAAAACTATTTGTTACCTTTGAAAAATCAACTACACGTAACTTGACTTGCCAATAAAAAAATATTAGTTGCTTTAATCCACCCATTTTTTAAATTGAAAAATATTTTACAGGTTACTTTATTAGTTATGTAGGGATTTGAAAACATTATTTTAAAATTTGGTCATTTCAATTAACATAAGTTCTAAATTTAAAAAAGGAAATTATTATATTGTGTAATAATCCATTTGTATTAAGTTCGATGAATAATGTCTACTTCAAATGTGTGGATACCGATTATTATTTAGAAGAAAAAAAAAGTTTATTTAGTTTTTAAATTGGTTTCAGATAAGTGTCTTAAGGAATATAAATACCCCCTGTAGGCAATTATATAGATATTATAATCCCCTATAGGGAATACTAAACACCAGCATGTATATTATGAGTAAGGGAGGTTATATTATTAATATTTGGATTTTTCTTTGACCCAAAGAATAAGGGGTTGGGTCGAAACTATTTGTTTTTAAAACTCGAAGTGGTGCATGGTTTGTAACTATGTTTATATATATTTTTAGCATAATTGCTAATTTTATTTATATTGAAAGGCACTACAAATTAAGTTTTATGGTGGGAAGTTTAATTATAAGACGATTTTTATGGTGATAATAAATGTTGAAGGATATGTATTGAAATAATTTACAAATTAATTTTAAAAGATTGTTCAATTTTTAATCTCTTTTAAATACCCTGCTGTTTATGTAAGCAAAAATTGCAAACATTTAAAATAAACTAAAGGTGATAAAATAATGATTTTTATAATAATATAATATTATTTGTTCTTATTTATTTCATTATTTTTTACTCAACTGTGCTTTATGACACAACATTACTTATGAAATGATTGTGAACTTATGTAATATAATAAATATTTACATAAATAAAATAAAACTATAACTTTAAAATTATTTCAGTAATAATTGTCAGAAAAGTGGAAAGCTTACTTATTACAAAATAATTATGATATCTTTGTTAATGTATTAAAAAATTAAAAAATATTTTAGTTGTACACATTATAAAGAAATTATAACTTGGTCATCAAAAAATTACTTCGGGAAATAACAAAAGTAAACTTATCAGAAGATAAAGATTTAATAATGCACACACAATGTTCTAGTCTGAAGGACATAATGAATACAAAATTAATTATTAATGGTGAAATCATTACTATGTTTATTGTTAGTTTCTTTACAAATAAAATTATTAGTTTCATGTTTATATTATAATCATTAATATTTTGTTGTTTGAACTTCATAAATTGTATTATGCAATTATAATTATTTAGAAAAAAAACTAAGTGCCTTATACACATTGACCAGATAAATTTAGGCAATGCTTGTACATTATTTCACTCCTGCCATCAATGTGTGACTGGGTACTGTCCAGTAGGTTTTGTGTTATCCACAGTCACGATTACCGCTGTTAATCATACAAAACCATCGGTTGAACTGATTACATCGGTTTCTACTTCAAAAACTGCTGTCAGCCTTACGCAGTTTTATAGTTATGACTGAATTTACATTATAGGCTTGCTTTTCAGTTCTGCTTATCAGGTGGTAACTTAGGGTGTTTAAATTTAGGTTTCAACACAAGGGGTGACAAAAGTTAAACCTGTGCAATCTTGTGATATTTTTTTACGGGTTAAGTTCATAAATGATTATGTTGACTCCGATCAGCTATATTTCTAAACTGCCCCTGCAAGAACTAAATAAATACTAAAATACTAAATATTGTTCAACTATTCAATAAATAATTGTAGAGTACTTTATATAAAAAAATGAAAAGAACTGTTATCTTACAACATTGTATTTAATATCACCTCAATTAAAAAAAATAATAAAATTGAGTTCTACAAAATAAGTCAAAAATGTCTATTTAGTTTAGGTAACTATTTTCTTAATGTATTAATAAATTTATTTAAACATGCATATAAAATATTGTTTTATGTATGAACTAATAAATAAAAGATTTTATAGTAGGTAAATTAACTTTTGTCAATATATCCATTTTTATTTTTAAACGAGTTTTGATTGTAGATATGGTTGCTCTAGTGAACACTTTCCCAAAGAATTATACAAAGTTAAAATAGGCCAGTTTGTCTCTGATTTACAAGTATATAATATTTTTATATATAAAGATAGTCCACACCCCGTTAAGAGCATTATTATTGCATTAAGAGCAATATTTTTGTGGGATTGCACCAAGGAGAAACATCTCCGTGAGTCCGAAAAAAAATTCAAAACATTTAATCTCACGACGATGTTTCGAAATAGTATATTCTAATGGTCAGAAAGTTTCGATTATGCCCATCACTGGAACATAGGGATGGTAGATATCTGAGATGGAGTCTCACTGCGATAGAAAAAAAGAATAAGAAGAGGTAACATGCTAAAAATGGATCCGATTTACCTATATATTAGCGATAGGAAAAACTTCACAGATTCGTGAATGCTTCACGAATTGCTAGTTCTTCAAAATGAACCTTTCACAGTGAACAGTTCAATCGAAGTAACAGATCAATCGCTGGGGGGGTGGTTGCTGGCGATAAATGTACCAAATAATAGTCACGTTTTTTTCTTAATAGTTTTATTCGGGGCAACTCTCCCAACCACATTAATTGATGTATGTACTTACTTAGAACAAGCTGTTTTGTTATATTGAATTTGCACTTACTCTTTCATTATTCTATAGCAAAAACTATATAGTGTAGAAAAACTTCTTCTTTCTTTCTTCAATGTGTGTGTTGATGAATTGTATACTCGTATTACTAGTTTCTCTTCAATGGTTGATAGAATGACAGCTGTCATATGGTTGAATTGCTGGATGTATTATGACTTAAAAGGAATGATGTACAATGAGTATGCATAGCCTTACAGAGAAATTGCAAAAAGCAAATGTAGAACTTCCGAAATTTCCAGTTTCTGTAAGAGCGATGCAAACGTCTTTCAGGGCTTGAGGTACAATTTGAATATTTCTTGCTGTACACAGTTTGGTTAGCAATAAGGTGAATATTGCGCAAATGACGATTTAATATTAAAGGTATTGCCCCCATTTATGGATATAACTTTAGAACAAAAGTTGCATTTGGCCTGGTAAACCCCAACTTCCTTAAAATAAGCCCATATTTCACTTTTCTTTCTCGTTGAACGGCCAGCCATAATTTTAGGTAGAGATTGAAATGTATGTATTGTGAGCTGAGATATTAAAAGAGTTCAACAGAATAATTCGTAAAAAAACACAATTCAAAATCACCACAAATCAAAAGCAACTGTCACGAGTACGTGCGAGGGAACAGGGAACTAAAAATATACTTCATTCATACTGCAAACTATAATCGAAGTAAAAGAACAATTGAACTGTGGATGAAGCGGTACTTCAATCGTTTGAATGAACGAAAAACTAACATTGAAGTTCAAGGTAGATGCCATAGATCGTGCAAGCTGAACTACCAACTTCAATTAAGTATTTGTTCAATGAAAAATGAATGAAGTTAGGACTGCCGCAAAAAGAAGCAGTTCCTCGAAGTCGTTCCTACGGAGCGGTCACAACGCTAGAAACTTGTAGCGTTGGGAAAAACTTCAAAGTTTTGTGAATGCTTTACGAACTGCTAGTTTTTTTAAATGAACTCTTTGCAGTGAACACTTCAAATTGAAGTCGAACTCGCTAGAGATTTGAAATCGAAAAGTACTAGTAAATCAACAAAAATTCGTCTCCAAAAAAAAAGACTAGTCGGTAGAGATTTGAAATTGAAAAGTACTAGAAAATCAACCAAAAAAAGCACTAGTCAGTACTGAGGAAGAACCAGTTCCTCGCCAAATCTTTGTAGTCAACCTTCAATTGAAACAAATGGTCAACCAAATCGAACAAACTTCTTTGGAAACCTCCTTGGAAATCCAAGGACTAGAAATAAAAAATGATGAGAACCCTATCATTCCGGTGGAATACATTTAAAAAAAACTAGACTGTGAAGATATAATTCGTACTAACAGCATCGTGAACTGCTATTCAACGAAAAAATCGATCACACTAAAGTTGAATTCAAAAGCAGCGAAAGATAGAATTTTAACCCAGAAAAAAAAAAACGGAAACTTCACGGCAAAAGATCTAAAGTATTCATCCTCAGAAAAAACTATTTTCATCAACGAAAAGCTAACACCGGCCAACAACCAGCTACTTTGGCTAGCTAGATCGACGAAATCGATGGGGTACAAATTTGCGTGGACAAAGAACGGTCGTGTGTTGCTGAGGAAAACTCAAGACTCTCCAATAATATACATCAAAGACGCCAACGACATCCCATTACATTAAATTGTAACTCTAAGATCGATTGTATAATCTCGCTGTGAAAATGGATACCACAAATGAAGATTCGCTCATACATACACAGGTATGTGAAGACATAATGGAATTAAATAATTACATAAGTGAAGGAAATACTGACTTCAATATGTATATAAATTTAAACATACGAAGTATCCGTAAACATTTTGACGAGTTATGTATTTTCCTCAATTCCTTAGAATTCGAACTTAATATAATCATTCTCACTGAAACGCAAATGCGTGAAACAATTCCATATTCTATTCCTGGATATAAGACATTTTCACTTCCCTCTAACCACACTTCCATTCGCACGACTTGGTCTAACTATTTTTTACAAAGAGCACAAAATATCTGATGTTTTAATAGATATACCGAAATTTAAATATTCAAACGCCATCCATCTATCCTTCACGTTAAATAATAAAACATATTCTATACTTGCCATATATCGCTCACCTTCCTTAGACTCTAAATCCTTTGTCACTGAACTTGAACATTTTTTAATTGAAGGTAATTTTAAACAATCAGATTTCTCTTTTGTTGTGGGTGATATGAATATCAACATTGAACATTCTATCTTAGACCCAATTGCCAATGAATATCTAAATGTTATGTATAGCGAAGGATATTTGTCTTGTATAAGTGGCCCTACTAGATGCGGCCTCCGTGCTGTTTCTTGCCTGGATCATATATTATTAAAAACCAACAAAGTCTTTATTCCCAGATCAGCTATTCTAAAAATTGATATAACCGACCACTACCCAACATTTTTCAGTCACAGTACCTTAAAACATCATAATAAAACTAAAGACCAACACGTGAAAAGAAGTAGAATCAACTATCAAACTCTGAATGATTATCTAAAAAAAAGAAACTTGGAACACAGTTATCTACAACGATGACCCGAATCAGTCATTGAACAATTTTTATTCAGTATTAAATAATAATATAAATAATAGTTTAGAACCAACACCTACACCCAAAAGAAAACACAAAAAAAATTAAACCATGGATTACGCGTGGACTGATAGTTTCAAGTTTACACAGGAACAAGCTTTACAAAATTTACAAAAAACATGAGAAATACTGTACGACTAACAACATACCACCTAATGCAAATTTACAACAGCAATATATAATTTATAGAAATTTTTTTTAATATACTTATAAAGAGGTGTAAATAAGAATACTACACTAAACAATTACAAATAGCCGATAATGATTCTAAAAAAACGTGGCAAGTCATAAACGAAATCGCAAATAGAAAGCATAAAGTACAAACTTTGCCTGAAAAAATTGTAACAGACGATAAAATAGTTATTACGGATATGGGAAAAATTGCAAATAAATTCAACGATTTTTTTACAAACGTTGCCTCAGATTTAATAAATAATAATCCTTCATTTAGAAACAAGTCCAGACCTACTCTAATTAACACTCACTCTGTAAATACTCCTATTTTATCTCAATTTAAACGTGTAACTGAATCGGAAATCATAAAACACATTGATAATCTCAACACAAACACAGCCAATGGACCCGATGAATTAAGCTGCCTCACAATCAAATCTATTAAACAACATATATCCTTACCTCTGCAACATATATTTAATTCTTGCTTTGAAAAAAAAACACATTCCCAAACGCATTTAAACTCTCAAATATTGTTCCAATCCATAAATCTGGATCGATTTTTACACCTGACAATTACAGACCCATATCGCTGATATCCCAACTTGCTAAGATATTAGAAAAAATTATGAAGATACAAATTCTAGAGTTTCTTGAGTCCAATGCACTTTTTGTCCCCAAATCAATATGGTTTTTAGATCAGGTCTTGGTACAGATGATGCTTTATTTAATCTAACGAAAAATATATACAGTAATCTTGACTCAAATATGAAAAGCCTAACAATTTTCTTAGACTTGAAAAAGGCATTCGATACCGTCAATCATAATATACTGATTGGAAAACTTAATAATTTAGGAATTAAAAATAACTGTCTCTCCCTTTTGAAAAATTATTTATCTTATCGCCATCAATGCACAAAAATTGGTGCTCATATTAGTAAACCAAAGTGTGTTAGACATGGGGTTCCACAAGGAACAGTTATCGGCCCGTTACTGTTCCTAATTTATATAAATGATCTCTGTAATATTAACATTTCGGGAAAACTATTCTCATATGCTGACGATACTGCAATCACAGTACATGGTAAATCCTGGAACGAAGTCACTGAAAATGCTAATAAATGCACCTCCATTGTCAAAGAATGGCTCAACCAAAACCTTTTTAACTCTGAACTGTGAAAAAAACTATTTATATTCCGTTCTATAATACCAAAAAAAGGCTGCACCTCTAACTAACCTAAATATAAGGTTCCATAACAATAACTGCAACCCTATTTTATGCTCTAATTGTGTAGAAATGAAATCGGGAAATACAGTCAAATATTTAGGAATTACAATAGATAGTCAACTCAAATGGACGAATCATGTAGAAAAGCTTGTAAATAAACTAAGATATTTAACTTACATTTTTAAACGATTAAATAACATAGTTGACATAAAAATAATGAAATTGGTGTACCATGCATTGGTTCAGTCATCAGTATCTTATGGAATAATCGGTTGGGGGTATTTATAATACTCATATTAAGCCATTAGAAATATCTCAAAATTAATAATAAAAATAATGTTGCATAAAAACATTACATACCCCTCCATACAATTATTCCAAGAAGCTGATCTCTTAGATATAAGAAAAATTTATTGTATACAGTGCCTAAAGTACATATTTTCATGAAGTAAACTATTTGCAAAAAATGAAAATCGTTACAGCAACAGAATAAATAATGTACTGGAGGTACCTCTCTGCAAAACTAGACTTGCGCAGAGACATGCATACTTCATTGCCCCAAAAATGTATAATTCACTTTCATTACATTTTAAGTGTTCAAATTCAACTTCCTTAAATACATACAAAAATGTAATAAAAAACTGGATAAAAGCAAAAGATACCAGCCTCTTCATACTATAAGTGCTAAATTCTAAAAAAATTAACTAACTTATCTGTTGTGATTTTGTATTTGAAAAAAAAAAAAAAATAAAGTTGGTTAAAAACAAAAAATACCAACCTCTTAATACCATAACTGCTATATTTTTTTTAATTCTTAACTAACTTATCTGCTGTGATTTAAAAAAAAAAAAAATTAAAATGTTTTGCTTAATTTGAAATGTAACTCTTTATTAATTGTAATTATATACTGTTTATCTATTTATATTATTGCTATAGAGAACCTACTATTGATTTATATTAGTATACCCACGCACTGGCTTTTTGCCTATGTGGGATTTTTGTTATATCTACATTGTTCTTCCTTATTTTCTTTTCTTTATTGTTTATAATATGTTTCTTTCTTTTTAATTAATGTTTTTACTTTTGTAATCTTTTTCTTTTCTAATTTAAAAAAAAATGTATGTGACAAAAAATCAAAAAAAAAAAAAAGTGTGTGCTGTCGCAAAATGGAAAAGTTCTTTGTAGTCGAACTTCAATTGAAGTACTTCTTTGTTAGCTTTGACATTCAACTTCGGAATTGAACTGCCGCAAAGTAAAGTACTTCTTTGTAGCTTTGTAGTCTTACTTCCTCCACCAGAAACCGGTTTCAAAAGTAGTTGGATAAAGAATCGGTCTCATGTTGATCTTCTGTAATTGAAACTGCAGTGACTTCCCATCATTCAGATATCCACCATCTCAAGTCCCGGCTGTCTGGAACCAGGGGGACCATTGTATCCCAGATTGGGGTATGTTGTAAGGCTGAAGAGTGGTTCAGTGGGGCACACCGAGTTATTTAATTTTGACAATATGCAAAATTTTATCATATTAAAAATGGCAAATTAAGAAGTCTGTAAATTTATTTATTAAAATCACATATATATTTATGTATATTAACTGTTTTACATTTTGATATCTTACATTACAAGCAAATACCAACATTGCGATATTTAATAATTAACATGGCACAAATAATCATAAAATATAAATGAATCTCTGTTCATTTTATAGATACTATAAAAATCGTAATTATGTAAAAAAAAAACCAAGTAAGAAGAACATCTTGACTATAAAATTACACACAATATTGATTGCAACATATAACATGCTTAATTCCATAGCGCCCTTGAGGCGACTTTTTACAAAGACGGCGGTATACAATTATTCAAATATTATTATTATTATCAATGTCCAGATTCATAATACCTAGGGTGACTTTATTCACTTTTTTTAGGATTAAATTAATTTCACTATCACATTATTTGTAATACATGCATACATACATGGCAAATTGTAAAACTGTAGTGCAAAATACTAAATTTCCTGATGCCAATGAAAAAAAAACTATATTTGACAATTGTGTATTAAAATCACAATTTCAACTTCTATAATACAGTAACACCCATTTTAGAAGTTCCTACATAAGAAGTTTGTTATCTCGGTCTCTTGGAAAACCTTATAAGAGGGTTTCACTGTAATTAAAGTTAGACAAATCCACTTTGAACCAAAAGTTCAAAGTACTGGCTTTTTGAAATGTTGGGTTATTAAAAACCATTGGAGGCGAGATTCAATAACTTTGCTAAGCTAAAATATTAAATTGACAACATAGGAGCATAATATTATTACATATTAAATAATAATATTCAGTCAGTGCAAATAAATACAATAATATTGTTGTCTCGAAATAATACTAGATAAAAATTATACAACATATGAACACAAAATTACAAAAAACACAACTCACAAAATATGCCCATTAGACAGTATAAAATTACGTAACAAAATTATCAAAATAATATTCTAATATTGATGGTATAAAAAATGTGTTCACACATGTTCACAGGATCACCAGACCTTTGACAGAATAACCAGCATTCTTTATCGGATACTCTGTTTGAAGATGCTCTTAGCCGCAGTCACTTCTTGGGGCTTCTTGCTCTTGGATGCGTCAGGGACAAAGCACTTCCATAACCTGGGAAACGACATTAACGTTGAGTTTGAATAAAAATACAAAAAAACTCTGGGAAGCAAGACATTTATGCATGTCAACACGATAACCAGTTTCATAACTTACATATCCGTAACTACACTGTTGTAATTCAAATTGCATAGGCGAATGGCAGCGATAGATTACTGCCTGTAGTAAGCAGTATAATGTTTACTATAAAGGATCGGTTACATGTTACCGTATGCAAATACAAAATATATCATAGCAAATAATCACTCCCGGAGTTATCCCTTTACAACCGGCTTCACACGAGCCAATCAAAAGAAAATCCTGACAAAAAATTAATCCGTTTTTGGGAACGAACTCGGTTTCGATGGAACGTGCGGAAACCCTTCCAACCAGGTTAAGATACTCGTACATGGTCGTTTTTGAACTAATCAGTAACACTGACCCAAGGGATTATACATAAAAGGTCTATTAGTGTGGCTCATTGCAATTCTAATATTTTCCACCGGTTGCAAAGGGTTATGCAGTGAAACATGAATTGAGATTTTCAGATGTGTATTAAAAATATGCATACTAATATTATCTAGTATTTAAAACATAAATTTAACTTATTAAAGTTTTACACTTAACCCATTGCAACACAAAGCCGGCGAGTCGCCGGCCAATGTCACTTTGTCGCCGATTTGTCTTTGAGGTATTTTTTTTACATAAAAACTGAATGAAAATAATTTTATTCTTATAAATGACGTCAATAAGTATATTTCGGTTATTAATTTCATAATAAAATATGATAATCACAGTTGATTTCAGATTATTTATTATGGGAGTACCAGGCTTGTAACAAAACTTATTGAGATTATGCAAAATGTGTTCCTTGAAGAAAAAGAAGAGCGAATCTCGATGGGAATGTGAGAAATGGTTGGTGGCTTTCCACATGCCAGAATGCTTTAAAGCCTATCACACCCTTCCAAAACTACCAGGGGATGAGCCATACTGATCCAGCTTACGAACAAAAAAATAATGCTTTTATGTTTTACCATTATTATTTTGTGTGTAATTTAATCTTAAAGTTATTGTAATAAAAAAAGGGGTCAAAGTTAGTTAGTGTATTGTATGAACAAATGATGTCTCCTTATTAGTGGTGCAATGGGTTAACTGTGATATGATTAAAAAAACATGTAATAGAAAAAGACAAAGAAAATGAGAATCGTCATAAGCGGGTATTTCCAGATGAGCTGGTTGTTGGCTTAACCGTGCCCAGAGATCAGCTCCTTGTGAGTATGGAGGGTTTAATACGTTTTGTCTACCTGAGGGTCTCATCTGCACCGGCGCTAAGGACGGTAGTTCCATCAGGAGACATGGCAAGGTGCAATACCCTGGCCGTGTGTCCTGTCAGTTCTGCCACCCTCGTCATAAGCGGGTACTTCCAGATTATGAGCTGGTTGTTAGCGTAGCCGTGCCCCGAGATCAGCTCCTTGTAGGTCTGGGACCAGAGGATAGAGCACACCTGCAAAGGTTAAAATATTTTTAGTATACAACAGATAACATTATTATTTCACCTATATGCTGGTCAACTTTCTTTTGATAGAAGAATGCTAACTGAATTGTCGAGTCTTGACACGCTATCAATGTGTTGTGTACCGATACATATTTACTGTATGCGTGAAAGCTTCCTTTACGAGATAAAGCCAAAGGTATATGAACGTATTGCGTAAGGGATTAGTAATGCAAGTTCGTATCAATGATAACGTTTATATTGTACACTGAGCGCAGTTGTTTTCTGTTGTGCTTAAGAATATGTATAATCATTTAAAATTAACTGTAAGGAAATCTATATAAAAAAGTTTTGAAGATGTTTATATCAAAGAAAAATAATTCAATAAATAAGCAATGTTAGTCGATAAAGGAGGAAAAAATAGTACAACTGATTGGGTCAGGATTTGCGGACGCAATGCCTTGATTGAAAACAGAATCGCGTATTTGAATAATAATCATTGTAGATGTCGCCTGTGTTTCCGTTAGGCTGACGGGTGTATCTTTCAATGGCCATGTACTGCTCCAGTTGAATAATATATAGACAAAATGAATAAACTGAGCAAGTGTTTGTTACCTGCGACTTGGCATCCACAGTGTTGATGTTGGTGCCATTGTTCACGTTCCAGATGCGAATGGAGCGGTCTGCCGTGCCGCCCCCAGAGGCTAGTATGCCGGCGCTCCATGGACACCACGCCAGCCCCTTTACGGCGGCCATGTGCTGACTAAAAAAAAAAGGCATTCAAAGTATAAATAGTTAATTATCGAAGAAAGCAATCATTTTGTGGCTTAAAATTATACTGAAGTGAAAATATATTTTGTTTTGAACTACTTTATTATAAGTACATACATAATATGAATTTATTTGTTTTTTTTTTAAATTGTGTGTTTTTACTAGTATTCACCTAACTGGAGACCCGTTCTAAAGCTAACAATAATTAAAACCCATTTCGCCGCAAAGCCAGCAAATGTGCTTTTGGTTTCAAAACATTCAGATAATTTATTGTTATTAAGCTGTGATACCATCTGGTGTTAGGAATTATTTAGATAAATACACAATGTTTGAAGGCTTACTTGAAGGAATATATGGGCTGCGGCTGGGCGTAGTGTTCGCCAGAAGCCGGCACCCAGATGTTCAGGAGGTTATCATTGCCACCGGAAGCCAGATACTTGCCATCGAGGGACCACTTAAGGCCGCAGACCTTGGGAGAAGAAACAAGATTAATTGAATGCAACAAAACATTATGTACATTAAGCTTCTAATAATGCAGGAAAATTAATTCACTATTATAATTTAGAAAAAAAATAATAACTTGCTAATTTTCGAGATGTCGTGAGCAAGGGCTTTTTAATGAAAGGAAGGAGTGAACTCTAGAGTTGTACACACCCATGTTATAGGAGGGAGGAAACACAAATGTCGAGCTGTTGAGTACATTTGTTGGCCCGTTCTCACGCTTTAAATGTAGAGTACTTATTAGCGATGGGAAAA
The DNA here is from genome assembly GCA_022651775.1 of Drusus annulatus. NCBI lineage: Eukaryota > Metazoa > Arthropoda > Insecta > Trichoptera > Limnephilidae > Drusus > Drusus annulatus. The sequence goes on along the minus strand of JAGWCC010000153.1, from coordinate 2,743,333 downwards.
GCTTCACAGATTTGTGAATGCTTCACGAATTGATGCTTCTTCAAAATGAACCCTTCACGATGAACCCTTCAATTGAAGTAACATATTAATCACAGCATTCCTCGTCGAGGGAGGGGGTTAAATAATAATATTTTCGGGGCAGCTCTCTCAACCACATAAATTGATGTATGTATGTGCATTATTCTATGGCAAAAATTATAGCTTGTAGAAAAACAATGATGAATTGTCTATTATTGGTTTCTCTTCTATGGTTTACGGATGACAGCTGTTAAAATCGTTTGAATCTTAAAAGTATTCAAGGTTTGAATTGTTAAGTGTAGCATGACTTAAAAGGGATGATGTACAATGAGTATGCACAAGGAACTTGCATAAAGCAAATGAAGTACTAGCAAAATTTACAGTTTCTGTAAGAGCGATATAAACTTCTTTCAGGGCTTGAGATACGATTTGAATATTCTTACTGTACAGTACTCAGTTTGACAGTTTGGTTAGCAATAGGCTGAATATTGCGCAAATGACGATTCATATTAAAGGCATTTCCCCCCCTTTATGGATATACCTTCAAAACAAAAGTTGCATTTGGCCTGGTAAACCTCAACTTCCTTAAAATAAACCCATAATTCACTTTTTCTTTCTCGTTGAACGGCCAGTCATAATTTTAGGTAGAGATTGAAAGGTATGTTTGTAAGCTGAGATATTATAAAAGTTCAACAAAATAATTCGTTCACAATTCAAAATCACCAAAAAACACTCGGAAAAACTAGTGTCGTATAGACAAAACAAGCAAAGAAATCATAAGCAAATGTCACGAGTACGTGCGAGGGAACGGATAACTAAAAAGATACTTCATTGCTTCATTCATTCTTCGAACTAAAATCGAAGGAAGAAGGGAATGAACAATTGAACTGTGGATGATGCAATATTTCAGTCTTTCGAACGAATGAAATATTGAAGTTCGAAGTAGATGCCATAGATTGTTCAATCGGAAGTACCAACTTAACCAACTTCAATTGAAGTATTTGTTCAATGAAAAATGAATGAAGTTGGGACTGCTGTCAAAAGAAGTACTTCTTTGAAACAGTTCTTTCAAAACTGTCACAACGCTAGTACTTATGATGGGCACACGTTTGGTGTCTCCCGAATGTGCACCAATGCCAGAGAGAGATCATTGACGCTAGTTCTTTGGAACATCTTCTGATCAAATACCAGTAGAACATACACAGCATTCCTACCCGACGCTTGTGTTCCAAAGATGGAAAGTCGCTTGCAATACTAGTACAGAGCATACTTTTAAGTATTAGAGGTGCATTCTGAAATCTATTGTATATTTATGTATTTCATCGTATTTAAGATGAAACAGAGCACACATTAATATAAGTTAAGTGAACCGTTCTAGTTTAATAAATTTCGTTATTAAAGCCTCTCCAAACAGAAGAACATTACCGGTAACGTTGATAGGCTTACCTCTTGAGAGTGACCATTGAGCGTGGAGATGATGTGCTCCCTCTGCCGCACGTCGTGGTGCACGATTGTGCCGGTGCGGCTGCCCGAGGAGAGGACGTACGTATTCCACGCCAGCGAGCCCACGCGCCCGGCGTGACCCTCCATTATCTGAAAACAACCAAGGCGTTGATTATTTTTAATGTTTTCAAATAAGCAGGCAGACTGTTAGTATCAGTTAGCTGTTAAATGTTACTTAGCCTCAAAATTTCATAACACCATACAAATATTTTGACAATTATGTTATTATTTCACTAATAAGCGCTTTCAGAATATTAGTGCGAGAACTGCTCCTGTTGAATGAAAATCTAAAAGCTTATATAGATATGTCTGCTGCTTCTAAGCGTCGACATATTCTCATGAAATTCATTAGAATAAAATTGTATGAAAAACTAATCTTTATTTCAGGAGTTGATGTAATCTGGTATGGGAAGAAGGGTCTTTGCATTCCTTTCCACGAGTAGCAACATATCATCGCTGGAAAGGAAAAGGGGCTTAAGCGACACTTTGGTAAAAAATGAGTTAAATATGCAGTTTTGATGAGTTTTTTTTTCTGCACCAAATGCCCTGACTCTCGTTTGATTCTGGAAACTGTGGCGTTTCAGCCATTTAAAATATATGTATTTACCATTTGAGAGAAGGTTTGACTCAAGTCACACAATTTTGGGACTTTTTTAGCTTTTTGTCACTTCAGATAACTCAGTGAGAGCGTTGAAGATTTGACATAACAAAGTGCTCTGGTATAAACTTCCTTAAATGGTGCTTCAGCCCTTTTTCCGACGATACTATGTACATAAAAACTTATATTCCAAGTAAACATCGAATGAATACACCCGTCACAGTGACATTATTTTGATCTGTTGGTGCTAATACTATGGTACTATCTGCTGCAATAGTAGACACTCATTTCCTACTAATTATTCATTGGTATGAAGAGCAAAGTTAGGGGGCAGCTAGCGATATCTGTGTGTTATAATAGAGTAGATTGGGATATCAGGATGATTATATCTAAAGGATCTTAGTGCAGCGATCCACAGCAATATGACGGCACTTCACTCAGGAAGATTCAAGTCTCAACATTTCAACAGCAGCACTCACCCTCAGGCGCTTGATGCGTTCCGTATCCCACAGCTCGGTGGTGCCGTTGGTGATGCCCACGGCGAGGTGTGAACCTCCCCCCTGGATCCAGGCCAGCGAGCACACGTGCTCCGCAGCGTCCAGGGTCATCAGCTGTTGGATCACGCCGGTGCCCGCGTTCCACAGGTACACAGAGCCGCCCAGCGCCCCGGCTAGCAAGTTCGAGGCACTCCAGTCCAGAAGATTCAAATCTAGAAACAAGTAAATGATTTAGTCAACGTTTTTATGACTTCATTTTTCATACTACATTATCGGCGCTCCACACTAACGACAAAATTCTTGTAAAAGTTTTACAAAATTTATGATTCATTGAAAGATTTAAGCTATAAAGAAAAGAAAATGCAGATCTCCTACCCTAACATAAATACATTATTCTATTGATTTCATTTCTAATTTATGATCGCTTAATACCTTACAATAAATATCTTAGCATTTGTAATGATCGCGATGTGACCGACAGAATGCTCCTTGGGTAAGGCGCGCTTTTGTTCGGGGATGTAGAATAAAATTTAATCACTTTGTCTTAAATACTTTTTAATGGAAGAATTTATATAATATTAGTAATCAAACCTTTAACTGAACATGGTTTACCACCGCACGGGAGTACGGTGTGAATATGAATGGTAATATAATAGTAAAGCGTAATGGTAAAGAGTGTTTTTATAGAAGTGCTCTGCTTTTACACCTTAATGGTCACATTTAAAGTGTCAGTCCAAACATGTGGTCTATGGAATAATTCATGTTAAAAAGAATTTTAGAAAGCAGTGTTGCGATATAATTTATGAGACAGAAAGACATTAAAGGATGCAATTAAGAAATATAATAGGACATTGATATGAATGCTTAGTGACATGGGTAAGTTGCACTGGTTGGGCCATTACACATTTCTCGAACCAGCTGAATTAAATGTTCACTACACAAAGTTCAGTGTCTTTGAGGCGATTTTTCACAAAAACTGTGCCATAGAAATAAACCAATAAGTAAAATTACTGTTTCAGCTCATGAGCGGGCAGACAACATGGCGCATGTCAAACGCAAAATTTGATTTTAAAAAGTCATAAAAATTCTTACAATAGTCATCGATGATATCAGGAGCATCTAAGATTCGGTCAGGAGCCTGGGGGATATAGCGACTGCTAGCTTTCACTGTTGAAGGTGCTTTTGACTAGAAAAAAAAGAAACAATAGTTATTAAAATATATTAGATATTGTTTCAAAAAGAATTTTGAACATAACATTAGAAATTATCATTTTACTGGGCCTCGTGGAGATCCATATACCTTTAAAATAAACTTTACCTGTGAGTAGACAATCCGCAGCGGGTTTTGGTGCCCCTCGGGGGCAGCGGGAGCCTTGCAGGTGTACTGCAGCAGGCGTTGGCCCTGTGGCAGGGGGGCACTCATGTTCTCCACCAGGGCCCTCTTCATGGCCTCCTGGGCCTCCGTTTTGCCAGGGGAGCCTGATTCCTCACCATCACCTTCCGCACAGGTGGCTTGCTTGTGTACCTAACAAATAAACATAAACTTTTAAATTTTCAAGATTAACTAACCATCAAGCCACTTCCCAGGAGAGGTAGGCAGAGAGTGGTACTCTGTCGTGGTACACGCTTTTTACTTCATTCATACATCGTCTTCTGTTATTCTGACTGTTGATATGATCTGACGCAAGTATTTGATTCACTTGGTCGTTCCATGTGTTCCTCGGGCATCTCTGACTACTTCTATCAATCACTTTTATTCGATATATTGTACTATAATAATAATAATATTTGGACGGGATTTGAAGCGGGAGTAAAGAGAAACTCACCATATAATGGCACAGGTCAAAGTTGGAGTTAGATCGGGATGGAATGAATCTGTCGGCTGCTCCTCCACTGTTGGGGGTCTTGGATCCCTTACGAGGGGTCGGTGTCGATGAACTCCGGCCTGAAAATAAGTGTAACTCGTATAAATAACACAACGGATACTGGATTAAACAGACTTGAGTATAATATTTACCTGTTAAATGTCTTAACAATATCTAACTTAAAACATAAGTTTATATTGGATGGTTGGACTAGGATTAAAACTTTAGGTGTTAGTTAGGTTTTGTAATTAATTTATGTAAGGTACTGGGGGAATAATTTTAAGAACACAAGCTTATTACTCTAAAGCGCATTTGGGGTGAAATATTACAAAAGTACACTGTAATAATGCATTATTATTAATAATGTGCAATGAAACAATGGCAAACTTCTTTTAAGGCATAAAGTTAGTTTTAAAACAAAACTATTCAATTGCAATAAGATAATCCATGTATAAATAATCGTATATTTAAAGTGTTATTGTTTAATAAGCAATTCAGCAGCTGTTATTGTCACAGTAATTTGTTAAACTACTAACCTGGTGATTTACTCTTAGACGGAGTCTTCTTTTTCTTGTCAGGGCTTCTCGACTTGACATTCGCTGCACTGGAGTTCATACTCGGATTCGAAGAAACCGAGAGTTTTTGAAACGAAATGTTTGAACTCATGTTTAAAAAACTAGAGCTCGAGTTCTTCATGTTTGATATGTTATTTTTCGATGGCGGTTTGGAATTGTCTTGCGTTTTCTTTTGCCATCTAGGCAATGGACCTTTGGTCAAAGGCCCATCCAGAGAAATAAGGCTGTTGATTTCGTTTAAATAGTTGAACTGCGCCATCAAAAATATTTGGTAAATGTCAGTTGAAATTATTATTCTCTGCTGTTTTTCGTCAGGTGGCCGCTATTTTAATCTTAATGTTGTATTTTAGGTGAGCAGCCTTTTGTCTGTTGTATTTTATTATAGTTATAGTCACAAAATTCTTGAAGTTATAAACTGTTGAGCTAGAGTTAACAAATAAATTATTATAATAATCGCGTTTGGTGCGTCAGATCAGAAGTAATTTCAAATTTTGATTTTTTCTCTTTGACCGTTGCTATTTACAAATCAGAGAGGCTAGAATCTTAACGAACATTTATGCAGCGAACATGTGATTGGTCGGGTCTCATACCGGCAGCCAATCACTGTTTGATTTTAATAAGATATTCAAAAGGGTTCTATGGACATGAAGGATAAGAGCACTGCCATCTTTATCTCTAGCAGTGATAAGAGTTGTTTCAGCATAATGGCTATTCGCATGATTTTTGCCGCCATGTACCGCATTTGGAAGGCGTGGAGCTGTTCTAGGTTCTAGTATACCGGGGAAAAAAAAACAACAATACTATTCCTACCAAAATTTCGGTACCACTCCCGATTTCAGCAAAAAATTACCAAAATTACCAGAATGCACATTGAAATCAAAAATATTATGTTTTTTGACTTATTGCGTTACAATCAATAACGGTATAATATTCGCTAGTGACATTGAGATATACAATGATATACAGATATACAGATATACAATGATATACAGATATACAGATATACAGTTCAACAATATAGGTCACTAGGAGCAGTTTGGCGATTTTTTTCCTGGTTGCCAAATGTGTCTCGGATCGCATGGTTTTGAATATTGTAGTTTTGTGGTTTGCCGCCAGAGTAAAACGACTTTTTAATATACGCGGCCTCGTATTTTGCATTTCATTACTAGCCTTTATTAGCGACTGAGTATGACGTATTTTGCATTTAATTTCTAGCCTGTAGTGGCGATCGGGTACGATGTATTGTTCATTCCATAGCAAGCCTGAAGTTGCGACAGGGTACGACGTATTCTGCATTTCATAACAAGTCTAAAGTTGCGACCGGGTATGGCGTATTCTGCATTTCATAACAAGCTTAAAGTTGCGACCGGGTATGGCGTATTCTGCATTTCATAATAAGCCAAAAGTTGTAACCGGATACGACGTATTCTGCATTTCATAACAAGCTTAATGTTGCAACTAGCAACGGCGACCAGAAACAACGTTGCCGGTTATTTTATGAATTTTAACCGTCTTATGAGAGTTGAGGGTCATGCGGGTCATTTACAACCGAGGAGGGGGGTTATTTGCGATCTTGAAGTAAGAGTTTGCGACGTTGTAGCACATGTTTTGCCGGTTTGCTCGAACGCTTTGATTTCAATTTTGTTATTTTCAATCGTATACCGAGTGTAGATGTTCGTGCGGGTTAGAGTATATTTGGCGACCGGTCACTTTAGTGCCTTAACTACAATATAACTGTATATACCTCAATGGCTAGTGATAGTGATGTCTAAGGAAATATCCCTGGATATGTGGAGGAAAAAAGGCTATAATCATAAACATCAGACTTTTTTTAAAATCTTGCTTTTTTACAGCCTGGTCGAAATTATAATTTAAGTTCATGTACTTATTATTTATTAGTAGCAATGTTCCCAACAAAAAAACTTGGCACCGCTGAACATTAATATTATGAATTTGTTTGTTAAAAAAATGGTTTTCATTTATAGCCGACAATGTTGCTAATCTATAGAATTTTTAAAATCTGGCTACTGATTTTTGTTTTTCTCACATAGCATCACTGCTGTCAAATCTCATATTTTAAATTGCACTTTGGCTCCCTTAGAGATGGTCGATATCAGAATTGGGTGTACCTGCGGTTCCAGTCACTGGTGACCGGCGAAGAACCGGTTATTTGTCCAGTTCTTTTTGGAACCGGTTCCTGATGCCAGTTTTCGAAAAGTACTAGCAAATCGACAAAAGTTCCTCGCCAAAAAAAGTACTAGTCGGTAGAGTAGCTTTAACGAAAAGAACTGGAACCGGTTCTTTTCGCGAAAATGATTTTTCAAGGGGTGGGGGGGGAAAAAAGGATAACCGGTTCCTCGGAGAAATAGTATCGACCGTTCTAATGACCGGCTAGAAACCGGTTCCTTTTAACCGGGACAGGAATATCGACCATCTCTAGGCTACTTAAACAGTTACGAACGCTTTAGGAACCAGTTGCTAAGAAACTTGACCTGTCGACTAATTTTTGACTTGAGTTTTGAGTCGCTTAGTTTTTTGTCTGATTGAATACATCAATGTTTCTTGTCACATCATTTTATAATATTATCGCATTTATATAAATATATATATTTTATTTTATGGATACATTTAATAATTATTATATCATTTCATTGTATAATATATTTTATTTTATATTCATTTCATTGTATAATATATTTTATTTTATATTCATTTCACTTTTATTCACGAAAATGAACAATCAACAAGCGAATACAAAATTTAGTGGGACGAGTATTATTTAGATATTATTATTAAGTCAAAAAGAAAATTAAATAGTTAGATCCTTTGTAAACTTTCATGTACAAGTAACTAATGTAAAAATAATAAAACTAAATTTTCTATTATGGTGGATTCACACCAACGTCCGGATCCGCTCAGTGACGATACTGTTCCGCATGAGAGGTTCAGGAAGCACAATGCCTCCTATCCTAACATGTCCGTGTTCCATCAGCACTTTACGGAAGGTCTGCACGTGTTCACTAAATGTGGTTTTAAAACTTTTTTTAATAAAAGTAAATTTAAGAGCAAGTTTTTTTTACATAAAAAAAAACAGTTCAAATAAAGTGTATTTCTGTTCATTATTTTTATGTTGAGTTTAAAGAACTTCATTTAATTTGGTGACAAAAAACAATTTTTAATAAAAAAAATGCTCCCTGAAGCTCTCGTGCGGAACAGTATCGTCACTGAGCGGATCCGGACGTTGGTGTGAATCCACCATTATTTTTCCTCGAGTTTCCCAATCTCTTCTACCATTAACTTTCCCGTCATATATTATCTTTAACTCCTTTCTTCGTTCATCTCGCCTACATGCCCAAATCACCTAAGCGTCCCTGTTATAATCCCATTTATTACGCTCACATCATTTTGTTGCATTTTTTTGTTTAACCGCTAATCGCCAAAAGTCATACTTACCAGATTACTCAAATAAAATGGCACTTGGGGAGTCTTTTTCTTCAAGGATGATCAGTGATGGAAATTAAATTTAAAAAAGTTTTCGTGTTTTCACTAAAATTACCGCAATTTTTATTTAGCTAAGTAGGCCATACGAAATCGTCCCTTGGGCCGCAGGTTGTGCATCTCTGCTATATATTTTTTCTTTGTTTTTGGGAAGCGGTTGGGGTGGAAGAATAATAAACACATTTGTTATTAAAGTACAATATTATTTTGTTTATAGAAATAGGTATTTGTTCTACAAACTTTCGATGTAATGTTTTGATGATAGCAATATATTTTTTTAATATGTGCTCTACAAATATGTAAGAGTATGAGAAAGATAAAATTATTTTACAATATTTGATAAATGCATGAATGCACCTACACAACACAGTAAACTTATAAATATTACTTACTCTATGATAATTTAACACATCTTAGTAAATAAAAATGCCTGACAATTATTTCTAATAAAGTGAAAAATGTCTCTAAACTCAACATTTTTATACTTAAATCTAAATATGTTAATTTATTAAAATGGGTTGGTTTTTTATTTTATTTTTCGGCAGTATTACGATTTTTGTTAATTTTAGGGGGTAATTTAACACGTCTGAGTAAACTGTTGATTAGTACTACTTATCGAGTAGCGCATATTATCTCTTTCACCACCGCTGAGTAACGCTACCCACCAAGTAAATGTCTGCCTTTTACTAACATGTTAATTCTATAATTAAAATTACTTGACAAGTAGTTACTCAACGGTTTAATCAAAAAGTTGTGAAATACCCCTTAAATATTAACAAGATGGCTTTTTAAAATTATGTAATTTTTGATAAGCAAGATAGTAGTAATTAAAGATTCTGTACATCTTTCCTTCTATCTTGTTTATTTAAAAAAATATTGCTTAAAAAAAAATGTTTTGAATAGTTCTATCCATTTAGACAAAAAGTAATCTATTTAAAACCTAATTTGTCTACACAATACTATAAATAATAATATTAAGAGGAGTCACTTATAGGTATCGCAATCAGAGTTGACTCGAACACACTATTCACACATATGGATTGTTTGCATACAGCATTTTAAAACTTATTATTCGACTTCATAAGATGAAATTCCAGTGAAATTGATAAAAAGGTTAATTTTTAATATAGTAAAATTAACAAACTGGAAAACTTGGAATAACCGTAAAAAATTTTTGAATATAATTTTTTCGAAAGTATTCAATTGTATCTTTCTTGCTAAAAATAATGACCAGTCATATATATATATATATAAACCAATACACACAATTCTAAGATTGTGTTGTTCGAGTCAACTCTAATTGCGCAACCTATAACCAACGTTTGATTAGTAATCCGTGTCAGAGATATTTAAAACCTCCTTTACTTAACATAGTTTTCTAATAAAATATCTCCGACATAATAATGACTGTTTACTTCAAGATGAGGATGCACATGATAATGTTGATAGGTTCATTTATGTACTTGTTACTTATAGCTAATACATACATATATTTATGTCGATATTAACTGTTACATACCTAATTAGCACAGTTATATATTCTTTTCATAATTTTATTTACAGCGACTATCAAAAATCTTAAATAAATATTGGCGAAACTTACACACATAAGTACTTATAAATATTTGCAGTCAACTTTGAAAATGTAATTGCTTTGTTGTACTTCACTGCACATAAGGATAATAGTTTGATATTGCATGATGAGATTGTCTGACACAACTTGTTGGTTAGTTGGCTTTCAACGTCTGATCATGACACAAGGTTTGCATGTTCCAGGAACTACAAAGGAAGGATGGCATTGGGGACATTGAGCATTTTCCCCATAGTATGGATGAGCCTCATTACTGTCTATTGTGTGCGGTATTTTGACTTGGAATGAGGTAAGAGCATCATCTTCTTCGTATCCTGGATGGTCTTTATCCAGAGGAAAGACGTAATCAGGTACAAAGTAGGAAGACAGTTTGAAATCTGTATTTCCCTCGCTTGTGGTTTGGTCTGATGTGGATCTTTCAGTAACTTGGTTGGCTGGTTTGATGGTTGCGGGTCTTGGCTTGGCATAATCAGGTTTTCCTTCTACTTTTGTATTCTGTTCACCTCGCTTCTGGATATTGTCTTTGTTGTTTTTGTTATCGGGTAGTGGTGGTTGTAGATCCATTACAGGGGCAGCCTCTTTCCATTCGTAATAAATGATTGGGCCCATCGTTGTAGAGGCGACATCTTGATACTCGTTTTCAAATGGTGGTAGAAGGTCTGGAGACAGTGTAGGAACATTGGTGTTGATATTACTATTGAATGTGCTCAAGCTACTTTCGAGCTTGTTAGTGTTTTCATTTTGTTGCACTTGCGGCGGAGTATTCAATATCTTGGCTTGCTGTGTAAACACGGTTTGTGCCGGGGGCTTGGGACTCTGCGTTGCTTGTGCTGCTTGTGGTGTTTGTTGTGGTGTTTTCGAGATTTTATTATTGCTGCTTTGTTGAGTGGCAAATCCAGCAGTTTCCGAAGATGTTTGTATTTCAAATCCATTATCGAAGGGACCGCCCACCCCTCCACCAGAAGTAAAGTGGAATGCTCCGCGTTGATTGTCTTGCCCCTTATTTGAAGTCACTTCGGTATTGAATCTTTTGATGAAATTTATAACAGCATCTTCATTATTTTGAAGATCGTTTCTTAGTGAACCTTCCTCAGAACTTTCTGACGATAAAGGTGGCAGGAAATCACTCAAGAAATCATTGTTGAAAGATGAGATGGATTTAACTGTTGTACTTTTGAATGTGCTAGCTTTCTTCGGGAAAGAATCGAGTGCAAAGAGCGGTGGATTTAAGAATTTGGAAGGAAGGTTTCCACCAGCATTGTTGTTGAAGGAGTTTACTTTGTTTTGATTGTTAAATGAGTTTTTGGTTTTGTTGTGTTGGTTCTTTCACTGTTGTCTTATAATTACTGGCTTGGAAGTTTGTAGTTTGTCTGTTTTGATCTCTTTCAAAGCCTGGGAAGTTGCTAATGACTCTAGAGTTTTCAGTGCTTTGGGATAGCAGGCCATTAGTATTCGTATCAATGTCTTCAATGATGATAGGCCTTCCTGTGAACCCCTTGCTGACGGCAGAGAGGGGGGATGCGGTGGTGAAGCGGTTGAAGTTGGTCAGCTCGGTGGACCAGTGGGTTGGCAGAGGGAAGCGGCGAACTCCGTCATTGATGTCATTGTGACCATTAGCGATGGAGTCGTCAAAGATGCTCTTTTCTCCTGCAGTAGGATTCTAAAAAAAAATAAAACAATAAATAACTCGCGTAATTGTTAGCAAAAAAAAACCCACCTTAAGAATAGAATCGTCAGGCGTACTAAAAACCGTTAAAGAAAAGTCTCTATTGGTATTTTAGATAAATGTCTCTAGTAAAAAAATCAAATTACCAGTTCTTGGAATCCCCCGTAATTATTAAATCCTTGGGCATAAGGGAGCTGACAAGATGTCTGGTCGAGGAGTTCTCTGATGATCTTCGGAGTCTGACACAAAGGGTTTATCCCGCTGACCTAGAAGGAGAAATAATAAATTAAAACATTAATCTTTGACTCTCAAAATATTAGCCAACGGACTTAGGTAAATATTAAGATTCATTATAAGGTATTCAACGAATAAAAATTAAAAATAGAAATCTGTAGAAAAAATAATTTATGTTAGGGTAATAGAGTTGAAGTTCTGATTGTTTTTCGTTTTACAGTTTAGATCTTTGATTGAATCTTTGAGAGAAGAGTCTTTAAATAAGGTTTATTTCAGAAAAAAGGGATTATATCGGAGCTCTCAGTGGCAGAACAAAAGTAGTAATAACATAACAAAGGCTTAGGAAATTGCTAGAAACAGATTATTACCGATAAGAAGATTGGCACTGTAGTCCTTTTCGGACACGGAGCAGTTGACCATGTACCAGTGGTCGCAGATCAGCATCCTCTGCTGGAAGAGGGTGGTGTTGGGGCAGGAATAGCTGAACTGGCGGCCCAGCCCATCGCACATGTGGTAAACCTGCAATCCATTGTCACTGATTATAAGTTTTCATTTATTTAATGTTAAAAATTCTTCATTTATTAGTTCTACTAGCTTTATGATTCCTATTCTGTTATTAGATTAAGTTAGATTAGATTGGGTTGTTTTAATATCTGTCACATTTGAACGGTCTCCGTTAAATATCGATGCTTGGCCCTTTCCATCATTTGATCAACATGTTGTTATGCTCAACGGCCAACAACAGTTCAATAGTAAAATGAAACGGGCCGAGAAAAATCAAAATAGCGTTAATTTGATCGTCAATCAATTGTGACGGGGGTACAGACATTCCAACCTAAGTAATTAAAATATATTGTATTGATGTCAATTGGTTGATTTTAAATATGCAAACAACAGGTTTCAAAGGGTAAAACAACTCCTGAGAAGATAACGAAAGAATGCCGGGGTCCCCAAAGAACCCCCTGGCACACAAGAGGTTAAGTGAATAAACTTATAACGATTCTTCTGAGTTTATATTTTGTATGGTACACATTTCCTTTATTGGTGACCCCCAGACTAGAAAATAACTGATGCCCCAGGTGGTTTAATATTACCAAGCTCCATCAATAGCATCTCCACCTGGTTTATCTGGACCAACCCCCGAACATCTTACATTATTATACATGTAAACGCGTGAGTTGAGATGGGGTCGCCCAAGAGGTGTCCATCAATACCAGGCAGGTTGACCCCGTAAAGATTGGAACGCCCAACACCATTGTTCAGTTATTTGATGGTATTAATACCGTAAGCCGTCTTCTGCCACGTTCGATGGAAAAATTGCACATACATAAAAAAGTTTTAAATTTTTTTCCGTTTACGGTCCTTTTCGATTTCCTCACTATGTTTCTTTCATTCGAGTTGTATTCCATCGTCGCCGGAAAACCACGCGGTTGAGGAAGTTTTTATCTGCTTTAATTTTTTTGGTTGATATGATCATTATTATATACCCCTGATGGGCTTTAACAAGTGTAAATCAAAAAATAAATGCTTAATTAAACTCGTCAATCTTCATTCGAGTTGTAATTCATCGTCGCCGGAAAAACAAAATGGGTGAAGCGCCATTTTGGGAAGTTTACACTGTAGCACTTTATTTTTTTGTTTGTTTTATAACAAAATTCATAAGTCTTCAGTACCTGGTTGAATTTACTAAAAAAGGTTAACTCAGGTAACTCAATGCTCTCACTGAGTTACCTAAAGCCTCAAAAAGCTAAAAAAGTCCCAAAATCGTGTTGCGTGAGTCAAGCCTTTTATCAAATGCTAAATTTATTTTTAAATGGCTGAAGCGCCACAGTCTTCAGAATCCAACGAAAGTCAAAGCATTCGATGCAGAAAAAAAAACCTGATTAAAACTGCACGTTTAACTCCTTTTTTGACCAAATTGTCGCTTAAGCCCTTTTGCCTTTCCAGCGACGATATTAAAATTTTTTTAAATTGAAACAATATCTCATGCATATTATAACGTCGACTGTAAATCTAATGATTCTAATACAAATATATTGAAAGGTGTAAAGAAAATTAAAAAAAACTATATTTTATTTATTTATACGCCCGTTATAGGCTTTTACATACACGTTAACATTATTTTTTACAGTAACCTCATTAGTGCAAAAATTGTGTAAAATAAAATAAAAAAGAGTATTGAATAGCAGATACAAAACTAACTAATAATATTTCATAAATAACCGTTTCAAAAATATTGTAAAAGAAAAGAAAAAAATAATATTAAGTAACAGGTTCAACTATAAGTTTAGCTCTACCAGATGACAACAACTGTACTAAATTAAACTTGTAGTTTGATATTGACGTGTTAAATATATCAGCGACATCGGAGTATGTGTTTCCCAGCTGTTGCATTCGTCGCATAGGCGTGTTGAATTGTGAGGTTGAAGCAGAATTGCTACAATAGTACGGTAGGTACTGATAATAAAATTGATTTAAAAAAAAATACCTGACATCCGGTTTCCAGATCAGCATAATATCCTGAAGGCCTTCCTTCACAGTTGAAACCCGTCTTGGGGAGTTTTACTGGCCCCTGAAACAAAGAAAAAATAGATTCAGTACAAATGCAGAAAAAAAACAAGGCAAGAATACCTACTTGGTTTTTTTAATCGAATAATGAGACAAAAATATAAATTAATTACCTAACTAACCACGATTCCCTCGAAGGAATATGCAGATATAATGGAACGCCACACAACTTTGTCTTGAACACACTTCTTGCTTCAACCGCATTCATACATAGTCTTCTGTTATTTCGAATTGCATCTCTTGACATGAACCGGCTCAAGATGTTTAGTTGTTTGTTTGTTGTCTTAGATGTTTATTCCAAGATTCCATTGACCGGACAAACAGAGTCAAATTGAATTACAATAATGCTAATAAAACGGGCATCCACAGTCAGAGATGCCATTCTTACCCAAATTTAGGTAAATCTTCCGATTTCAGCAAAAATCTACCGATATTCACATGGTTTGGACAAAATAAGGCTTAGCCAATGCTTTAGCTTTATCACGGATAAAACAAACAGGCTTTTTTACTTAAGACTTTTCGACGGCCTCCATGGACGAGTGATAGAGATGCTCGACTACGGATCGAAAGGCCACGGATTCAAACCCGGCGTGCGCAAATAACTTTCATTTAATTAATATGTGTCATTTTACATCAAATTCATATAAAATAATATAAAGTATATTTGTGGCACGTTCAGAATTCAGAATCGAGCGTTGCTTAAAATGACTTTAGCCGTGTTTGGTGACCAGATCTGAATAGCCAGGTACTTCACAAGCTTTGTTTACCCCATCTCCTTTTTCTCCCCTCTACCTTCAGCGCTTGGAGTAACAATGTATGGAGAGAGAGCTAATTATTTTTACCCAGCCTATTCAAAGTTGCGATAAATCACATTCTCCCCGGTTATTACGTCGTACACCATGAGAGAAAAAGAGACAGCAAATATAATACCCCGCTTCTATGTACTGTCACAATGATCTTGGGCTCCTGGGTCACCGCGAGACTCCGTCCACATTTTTTATTGTTACACTAAACTTGACACAACTAAACGGTTTTTTAGGTTATATGCTAAATTTTTGTTGAAAACAATACTGTGAAAATGTGGTTATACGAATAAACAAAAACATTATGTCGATATGTGCTATGAATGGATGTATAAATACCCTAACTTTAGTCTTAGCCACGCCCAGGTCCGCCGAGTCCGGTAAAAATCACCAAAAACTGACTACACTGCCTAGTATGGGTACCACTCTATATACTCTAAGCTTCGGCCTCCAATATACCCCAATCAGGGATGCCATAGTCTCACTGACTCTAGACGGTTGGGAGCAGTTGGGACTCTTGTGCGGGATTCCCTATTTATTTATTTTTCGAAAAAATTAACAGCTAATCAACAAAAAATAATACATATATACAAATAAAAATAACAAATCATGCTACTTACAAATTTTCCTCTGCTGATGATAAATATTGTAAATAAAGTGACAATATACAGTTTTAATTTAGTAACTTAACTAAGTTGGTAGGGAGAGAGGAAGGTGCAAGGGAACGTGGGAATGGGATAAAGGAAGAAGAACGGGAGCAGATGGGAGGTTAGTTTCAGTGATCTAGTTTGGGTGCAGTCGGGTCATGGATTTTTGTTTAATATCACGTATAGTCGACTTAGATGAATTAAATAATGTAGATACGTTACTGAGACAACGCGCCTGGTTGCACTAAACCAAGTCAACGAGACATACCTTCGAAACACGCTTCATATAGCTATCTCTTCCGCACGCACATATTCTTTGAATGGCTATCCTTTTCAGACGCGGGTGAAACATTTATTGATGCAACATTAGTGGTGCTACATTATTCGTAAGATTTGTATGAATATGACGTGTCTTGTATTTTATGTCTATGATAGTCGAGTTAAAAATGTTAACGCGGTAAAAAAATATGTCAAATGAATTTCTAGACCTGTACCATAAATGAAAGAGTTTTGTTTTTGAATTGGTGTTACAACGAGGGAGATGAAAAGTACGTTAGTATAAAAGATACTCGTAAGAAAAGAAAACAAAAAACAAACGGCGAGAAACAAAACAACATACAGATTCAAAAGATGCTTCTTGTGAGGTTATCAAGGTTCAAACGCGACCTAGAAAAGGGTCTCCCTGAGATACTTAGGGTCATTGATCATCACCTAGACCTTGTGATTTCTTGGCCAGTTCAAGGCAAGCCGGTCCTGACTTCAATACACATGAAACTAACGAGGTGGTATGGAAGTACCTGCACATTGAAATGAAGAAGCAGACAAACAAAAAGTTTGTGTTAACCGATTTATAGATTCGTTCTACATCACTTTGTTTCGCGTAATTTGGTGTCTACTCGTAGTTAGTGAGTAATTGGTCACTTATCGCTATGAAAGTTCAATTAAATTATCTAAATTTGAGTGTATCATAAAACACACTCAAGTAGGTACATACTCAAATTGTTTTTAGAGATAAAATTGATTACGCATCGTTTATGGTATATTAGCGTTGGGAAAAACTTCAGTGTTTTGTAAATGCTTCACGAATTCTTCTTTAAAATGAACACTTCAATTTAAGTCGAACTCGCAAAAAAGAGATTTGAATTTATCCGGTTATTTGTTCAGTTTTTTTGGAACCGGTTCCTCGGAAAAAAAAACACGTACTAGTCGGTAGAGATATGAAAGTGAAAAGAACTGGAACCGGTTCATTGCCAAAATAAAAAGTACTAGTTAGTAGAGATTTGAAATGGAAAAGCTGGAACTGGTTCCTCGCCAGCAAAATCACGTACTAGTCAGTAGGGCATTGAAAGTGAAAAGAACTGGAACCGGCTCCTCGCCAAAATAAAAATCACATTCCTTTAGATCGAAGTACTTTGAAGTCGGACTTCAATTGCTACTTTACAGGCTTTGAAGTTCACCTTCAGAACTGTAGTGCTGCAAATTGAAGTAGTTCTTTGTAATCTAACTTCCATTGAAGTATTTGTTCAATGAAATGAATGAACGCTAAAATGAACTACCAACTTCATTTGAAGTATTTGTTCAATGAAACGAAGTTAATGAAATAGATACGCTAAAATGAACTATTAACTTCAATTGAAGTATTTGTTCAATGAACAATTAATGAAGTAGGAACTGTTGCCAAAAGAAGTAGTTCTTTGAAGTAGTTCTTTGAAGTAGTTCTTTGAAGTAGTTATTTGAAGTAGTTATTTGAAGTAGTTATTTGAAGTAGTTCTTTGAAGTAGTTCTTTGAAGTAGTTCTTTGAAGTAGTTCTTTGAAGTTGTTCTTTGAAGTAGTTCTTTGAAGTAGTTCTTTGAAGTAGTTCTTTGAAGTTGTTCTTTGAAGTAGTTCATTTGAAGCAATTCTTTGAAGTAGTTCTTTGAAGTAGTTCTTTGAAGTAGTTATTTAAAGTAGTTCTTTGAAGTAGTTTTTTGAAGTAGTTCTTTGAAGTAGTTTTTGGAAGTAGTTTTTTGAAGTAGTTCTTTCAAAGCGGTCACAACGCTAGTTTATATGAAGTAGTTTTTTGAAGTAGTTTTTTGAAGTAGTTCTTTCAAAGCGGTCACAACGCTAGTTTATATGATGTCACGCTACTTGGTAACTCCGAACCGAAACACCTGCTGTAGTAATTTTAGTTTTGAAGTGAGTTCAGTAATTTGAACTTCAAATGTTTAGTGGGACAAATGCATATAACCTTACTTGGGAAATGTAAAATGAAAATACAAATTTTACTTCACATTTGAGTTAATTGAAGCGGGTATGTGGATAGTCCAATATTATAATGTTCTCGTAGTTAGATCAAACACGATTTATTTATTTCAAAGTGATAAGTTATTTATTAAATAGGAATTAACTTTGAAGCTTTTATGCTTATTATTTTTCATGGTTATTTTTTATTATTATTTTGATGGCCTCCATGGTCCAGGGGTAACTGGACTACGAATCCAAAGATCGCGGGTTCAAACCCGGCATGCGCCAATAACTTTTATTTAATTAATATGTGTCATAACACATTTAATTCACATGTAAAAATAATAAAAAGTATATTTGCGGCACGTTACAGAGTGGTAGATACTCAAAGTATCGCCCTGGTGAAAGACCACCATTCAGAATCGAAACGTTGCTTGAAATGGTTTTAACCGTATTTGGTGACCAGATCTGAATAGCCAGGTACTTCCCAACCTTCCTTTTCCCAATCTTCTTCCCCTCCCCACTACCTTCAGTCTCACAAGATACCCTATTTGGGATGCCATAGTCTCACTGGCTCTAGACGGTTGGGAGCAGTTGAGACTCTTGTGCGGTATTCGTATAAAAAAATAAATCTAATCGGAATAATTTTAATAAACGATATTGATAATTTTCAAATGCAGAACGAGATCGATTAAAAATGCCGGTTTCTTATAAGGTCTCGGTGGCTCAATTGGAAGAAGCGTTACTCCCGGATAGAGTAGAGGTTCCGAGTTCGTGTCTCGGTCGCTACCTTTATTTTTTCTGTTTCATATTTACGTTGAAGATTATTGATATTATTTCAATAATTAATATAAATATGTATTTTATTAAAATATTGTTAGCGATTCAAGTTGTTTGATGCAATCGCTCCCTACTCTTACGGGGATCGCAGATTATGGATCTGGTACGTGTCCAAGTACGTAAAACCTGAAGGTTGCATCAATTTGCATGTCTAAGTAGGTACTAGAGTTAAAATTATAATATTCCAAAACCTAGCATTAACATAAAACATACAACAGCACAATGTCCCCTTTAACATACGTATTGAACCATTGAAAGTCAAACCATATCATGAGGAATGTAGAGGTCAAATGAAAAATGATAGCAAGAAAACATCCGAGATGGCGGCATGTGAGATGCGACCTCCAATTATTTTGGAAACTATTTAAGGCTGTATTTGTATTCGGCACCTTTTTAATGGTGATTTTAGCATAATACGATAAAGACGACCATTAGTTCCGAATGAGTTCTAATTTTCGTCTATGTGTTAAAACATGTTTTTCGCAGACTTTAGGATCGGATGCATTTGGATATTTGAAGGGTATATAAGCAAAGGCAGCAATCTTTTTCATCCTAAATTATTTCTTGAAAAGTTGATAATGCGTTTTATACACCTTTTTTCATGAATGTGTTGATACATTTAGAGATTATTGTTTCAAATTGTTCTTAGTTTAATGTACACAAAAATTTTAATGCAGAATATTCTCTGTTTCTTGATAAAAATCATTCAAAAGTTGACAATGCGACAGAACTGTTTTTGTAATAATAATAATATTTAGATGATTTGTATAGCGCCGTTTTTGTGGAAAATCACCTCAAGGGCGCTGTACAGATCTTATTTTCTATTATTAGATATTAATTACTAGTTTAAATAAGAAAATATACGGGAACATACTTACCTGGCAGGTCCTATCAGATAGACACACTTATTAACTTAAAATTTTAATTATGTTTTTTTTTTCCGATTTAGGGCATGGGGGCGAAATTAAAAAAAAATAACTTTCTGAATTTAAAGATTGCTGGCTATGCTTCTACGAGTAAGTTCCTCATTTGTAAATAATTTGTATTTGGGCCCTTTTTTGTCATCAATGCATATTTCAGCATTTTATTCTCCAAAAATAAAAAAAGCACGCTCCGTCTTTCTTATTAGATTTTTACGCGAACGTTCAGTGTTGGTTTAGTTAAGCCGGACGTAGGCCATTAAATTAGACAAATAAGCCGTGGTTATTGGGCAAGTTTTTTCGCTATTCCGACCGTAAGACACGTATCATTCACACCTCGTTTATAATTTTACGGTCATTCTGGATGCTTCATACCACCACAAAATTAAAAAATCCCCAGAAATATAATTGTTTTATTTTTTATAGTTAATACCGAACAAGAGTCTCGACTACTCCCAACCGTCTGGAGCCAGTGAGACTATGGCATCCCCAAATAGGGTATGTTGTGAGGCTGAAGGTACTGGGAAGGGAAGGAGATTGGAAAGAGGGAGGTTGGGAAGTACCTAGCTATTTAGATCTGGTTGTCAGCCATTTCAAGCAACGTTTCGATTCTGAATGGTGGTCTTTCACCAGGGCGATACTTAGAGTATCTACCAGTCTGTAACGTGCCGAAGATATAGTATACATAATTTTTATATGAATTAAATGTGTTATGATGCATACTAATTGAATAAAAGTTAAAGGCGCACGCCGGGTTTGAACCCGCGACCTTTGAATTCGTAGTCGAGTGTCTTACCACTCGACCACGGAGGCCATCAAAAGACCAAAACTCCTAGTATTGTTAATCAAACATCCATATTTTAGAAATAATCCTGTTTTTATTATATATTTAGGCATTACGTTTGCATTTTACATTTTTGCATTGTTAGTGCATATTTTTGCACTTTTTAGTGCACATAATCCATTGTCTAGTTACTACAAACCAAAGTACATAGGCTGGTAAGTAGTTGGCGTCAGTAAATTGATTTTAAATGGCTCAAGTACAGAGAAGCATATCACCCGAGGCGTTCATTAATAAAAAACATGTTCAAATCTTTTTTCCAAACGTTTTAAAAATCATCACTCAAAAAGGAGAAAAAATCAATTCAAGTGACAGGTGCAATAGATTGAAACATGTAGCTCCGGGCAACGCATTGCTGCGGCGCCGTATTTATCAAACAATTTACCTACTAACCATTGAAGCTGAATGGGACCGGGCCTTAAGGTTTCCGAGTTTATTTGTCAAACATTTGCATTACAAAATCCTCGCTTGAAGCAATCAAGAGATCTAATGAAAAAAAATTGTGTGGGTAATCCTCAACGCTAAGCATATATTATCAACAAAGTATTATGTCAACTTTACCACATCACAGATAAACCCGATATCAGGTATACTTTAGGAAAATATTCATGAGGTTTATGTAATCTCCATATCAAGAGGGCATTCATTAAACTCCTACGCGATGTTATGTGGTTCAATCGAAAGTGCAAATGAGATATAAATTTACATTTTTTGCTCATTTGAGAGAATATTCAAATGCCAGTGACATTGTTTAGCACTAGAAAAATTCTTTAAATTTACACAAAAAAAAACCTTATAACCTTCTACGGTAGCGATTTTAACAAAGTGGTTTCATTAAAATTATCGGCTGCATAATTTAAAAGCTTTTTTTGGTAAGGATTGATTAATATTTTTGAAACACATATTTTTTTTATTTTAAGCATCATGTGTTTGTAGGCAACCAATCATGGACGGGTAAAGTCCGGGATTGTATCATTTACCTACATGCATTCGATTTTTGAAAATAATTTTTCATTGAAATCCCGGTTACTTCATGTACTTTTTTATGTTATTTATTTTGATAAAAAAATAAATTATTCTTTACATACGCTACTAGTTTCGATCCTCAGGGCACAGAGTAAAAACATTATTATAAACCTAAAATACGTTAAATGAACAAAAACTTTATAAGATAAAAACACTACAATTATTTAAATATTTTTTTTTAAAAGAAAGACAAACATTTCCGAATGTATTTGAGAAAATAACTCCTACTGCCATTATAATAAGTGAAAAATGTTGCTTGTGCAATGATGAAGGACTTAGAGAGGAATTGAACCTACTAACCTTGGGTAGGAAATCAACGCATTTGTTAACTAGGCTACTAACTTGTCTAAGTGCGTTTATATTAAAAAATATTACAAATCTACCTATTGCAAATTTTTTAAATATTATTTTTTATAATCTATTTCTTTTAAAGCTACTGTTTATAAAATGTATTTTAGGTTAATAGTTATTTTTATACTGTGTGTCAATAATGATGTTTTTAATAAAATATAGGTATATGAAAAAAATGTAGTACATAAAGTAATTTATTTTTCAATATCAGCCTTTCATCGCTAACTTAAGAATGTCAATTTAAAAAAAATAATTCCTCTACGATATTCCATAGTAACAAAACATTAAAGGCATTAAAAAAAATCGTTAATCTTGTTAAAGCAGACAAAAAACCGTCTAATATTTCAAGGAATTGACAAAATCAATAACCAGAAAGATCATTTTCTTTAAAATATTAGAATGGCAAAATCCTGTCAACAACATTGTGAGGATCGTAAATTTATTCTGAAATGAATGTTTTCAGAGATGTAGGCGATGCAAGTTTTGTGGGTGGTCGACAACGGAAGCCATAGATCAACTGCAACTTATAATAAACTCCCCAAATACCAATGAGTTGATTTAACTACCTGTAACAAGATACGTTAAAATAAACAAACACCAACTCTGTAATAGTCCGTGAAATTTTTGTTTCCTTGTTTTTTGGAATTTTATTGAGCCAATTAATGATCACAAGCAATCCCATTAATTATGCATTAACTTTATTAATACCTAAACATGATAAACGAAAGGTTATAATATTATGTAGATATATTTGTATCGTTAAATGTTCTTTGAATAATGTAGATAATCTTTAAATGATTATAAAGACAAACAAATCACTTTAATATTTCATTTAGCTCCATTTTGTGAAATATCACCACAAGGGGGGCGCATAATGTATAGTTTTATATCTACATGTATATAGATATTTGAATAGTGTGGGTAATAAACGTAATTCTTATTTAATTTGGGAACGAATTTTGTGGAATGTTTTTTTTAATAAGTTTTTACTTTGATTAATTTTAAAAATAAATACTTTTGAATCGAAAGCATTCATGATATTACACTTTTTATAAAATATTTTTTATTTAAAATAATACATTCTGTTAAATGCCTATTTGAACCAAGTTAATAAGTGTCATCAACAGTGGTGGCTTGTGACATTTCAGTGTGCTAGCGTGTTACGATTACAAAATACGACGTTATTGAGAGGAAGTATCACAAAACTGTGCTATATAAATGCAATGTTTTTATTAATATTGTACTCGAAATTGTTTTTTTATTTATTCAGTTTTCGAATGAAGTTTTTCAGGATCTTTTCAGTTTGGTAGGGCGCTGGCCCGCATTGCTGAAAATTTTTAATACTCAGCTTTTGAAAGTTTTTTTTTTGGCTAACAAACTAACCATCACGCCGTTTCCCCGCAGGAGTAGGCAGAGAGGATGGTCCGCCATACAACTCTTGGCACACACTTCTTGCTCATAAATACTCTAAACTTCTGTTATTCTGACTTTTCACATAGCCCGACTCAAGTATTTGATTCGTGCCATGTCTTCCTCAGGCATCCCCAACTTCTTCTTCCATTCGGTTTTTTTGTCATATATTCTTTTCGCACTCCTTTCTTCTTTTATTCGCTCTACGTTATTATTTTCGGCTACAACATGAATAATGCCGTTTATTTTGATCTTAGCACTATAGCCCACTAAAAAGTCACGAGCTGCCCACTGGTCATTAATATATATAATTATTTACAGATTATATTATCAGGAAAGCCTCAATGTACAACAGCCCATTCGCGACGAGCGGCCAAGCACCAAACCTCCATTTATCCCCAACAAATTCAGTGTTCCCTGTTCAAGATAAATTATAACAAAGTTGATTGTGCTCGAGTCTCGAGTCAGGCACGATTTCAGAACCCACAGGTAATACATATTTATACTACATACAACTTTAGCTATGCTGGGAGTTGTTTAAGGTCCCGCTGTTTTACATTCTAAGGGCATTGACTAATATCTCGGATAGGGGGTACCTAACTACATTACCTATGAAGCCTTATATTTTATTATGTAAACCAAACATTAATATGTAGATTTGAAGCTTCTATCTTGATTGTGACTTTTATTTATTTATGCCGATTTATTTTCAATAAATGTTTTGTTTGAAAAACTTTCCTGAGAAAGTTAATTAAATTACATTTTAAAATTTATATATTTGGGACTGTAATACAAAATACAATTATTTTAAGAAATAAATTATTTGCTGTCCACTTAGGAAAATTTTCTCGTTTTAGAACAGTTTTTTTTACAAAACAATTTTAATATTTGGATAATTTATATAGCGCCGTTTTTGTGAAAAATCACCTTAAGGGCGGTAGATAGATCATTTTATCGCCTGAATGTTAAATAATTGATATATTTATAAGTGGAATCTTTTCTGTAAGGTTTCAGTAGACACATGGCTTCCGTGGTCGAGTGGTAAGACGCTCAACTACGAATCCATAGGTCACGAGTTCAAACCTGGCGTGCCAAAATAAGTTTTATTTAATTAATATGTGTCATAACTATATATATATATATATATTGGCGACACGTACCAGAATGTGGTAGATACTGGTGAAAGACCACCATTCAGAATTAAAACGTTGTTTATAATGGCTTCCGCCGTGTTTAGTGACCAGATCTGAATAGCCAAGTACTGACCAACCTTCCTCTTCCCCATCTCTTTCTCCTCCCTACTACCTTCAGCCTCATAACATACATTAATTAAAGATACATTAGTCCCACTGGCTCTAGACGGTTGGGAGCAGTTAGGACTCTTGTGCGGTATTCACTATAAAATAAATGTGAAAGCCTTCAGAGCAAAATACTCTGAAAACTTACCTTCGAGTCAAGAAGTTGTGATCGAAATCAGAAGACGTTTTGTCAATGGGTGTTCTGCTGATTGTAAAGTTTGATGAATTTCCACGTTGAAATACTAGTAAAAAGACACATAGTTATTTTGTAAATAGGTTAATCTAGTAAATTATGAAAAAACCACTATTCAAATTATTGCTATTCTGTTTATGCGGTGTTTTAAACAGATCCCAAATAGAATGTTTTTTTATAAGTTAAAATTCAACCTTGATAATTGACAATCCTTAAATTTAGATGGAACCTGTAAGAAATGATGAAATTCTGCAAAGAATATGCCGGTAGAAAATGAAAGCATTTATGAATGGATTCAAAGCAAAATAAAGGCATAAAGATTGGTGATTCGCCTTTTGACAGCATTGATTGGATTTTTTAGTGGACATGGAAAGGTCAACATTTAATTAATTTAAATTTATTACATGAAATATTCTATATCACTGGGATATTTATGATTTTCATTATATGTCACTATTAGTGGCTGGTCTGGAATCATTAAAGCGTTAAATTAAACCTCCGAGTGAGGAAAATGCGTAGCCTGATTAGTAATCTGGCGATAAATATAGTGTTATGAAACATTTTATGAATTTACAAATAACACTTTAGTTGTTTGTTCAGGCTATCCAAAATGCTATTAAACATTTGATAAATGGCTGTAATAATGTATTAATGAACGTTCGGTCGCTTTTCTTAGTTCTTGGCTATCCCAACGGCGATATTCTTATACGTTAAGTGTAAGTATGTTCCCAACAAGCCTTTCATTGACATGCTTGGTGGAACTTTAATCGACCAGCTTAAGCACGGAAGCTTCATCGAAGCTAGAGTTCAGTTAGTTTCTCAGAAACTGGGCGTATTGTACAATAAATATCACACAGCTGATGATCCTGTGCAAAATTCAAGTGCGTCTTCTTGTTTAATTCACCATGGCAGTCACCTTTAGTCTGGAGCCCCAATGTATCTGAAAAAACCAGTAACTGCAGAAACGGCCGGTCTGTTTGATAGATTCCCCAATTTGAACAAATGGATTGTAGTTTTTGGAGCACAGAAGTCAAATAGGAATGCTGTCTTTGTTCTACTGGTATTTCAATGGAAGGTGTTTCAAGGAACTAGCGTCATTGATCCCTTCAGAATCAGTAGACAACCAGAAAACACGTCAAACGCGCGCCCAAAACTTATATACGGTTGATATTTTCCACACGAAAACAGGTCGTTTCTACGACTTGTTCTTGTGTTCAAAATCTGGACTGTGGAATGATTTGCTGGCTTCTGTGTATTCCTCCCTTCTATAACATGGGCCTGCTGTGTCAAATTTCATAAAAAAATAATTTGATTGAGTCATTAAATTCTCTCTTATCACACAACCTTCAAATCAATAACCTTTACCTTCAATAATCAAATAAACGCGATAGAACCTAGTAGAGCATAATTATTAATATCATAACAACAAATTAAACTTTTTACCAAAAACTGTATTTATCTAAAATCGAACCCCAATAAACTCATCTGCAACCAGTCCTCGAACCATACAAGGCATCAGATAAAATTCTACAATTTACGACTTTGGATTAGGTCAAAAATCGCATCACAGACAATACATCAACCTGTTTATTTGAGAACGAAGTTCAGTAGGTTACCAAACATTTCGCGGAGCCTTTTTCCCCGACCTTGACCTTTAAAACCTTTCACATCCGATACAGAACTCGTTCAGTCAATCTATCACCGGCCACGCCTTGGAACGCTCCAATATTAGCACGGTTTATTAAGACGATATTGTAGTAAATACTAAATACGCGCTGTAGGATATACCTTTTGAAATCTGGTAGTTTGGCCTTCGTTCTTTTTTCATTGGTAGTGGCAGCCTATTGATGGTTTTAGCTGAACGACTTTTTAGCATTTATGTTACATAATTTATTGATTTTGTTAAGCTACTGTTTAAAGGTAACAATGCCACCGGTTTTGAGAAGAAATATAAAAAGCTTTTCTTTGGTACTTACCTAGTTCATACTATTTAAAAAGAGAAGGTTATATTATTTAAAAAAAGTATTCTTTTCTGTTAGTCTGATTTAAAACTTTTTTTTCTTCGTTTTTTTTTAAAGAAAGACAAACATTCCCGGGTTATGAAAAACCTGACAATATTTGAAAAACTCCAACTGCCATCATAATAAACGGAAGATGTTGCTTGTGCAATGACGGAGGACTTAGCCAGCAGAGGAATTGAACTCACGACGCCCGGGGAAGGGAATTCGACGCGTTTGTCCACTCAGCTACCGACCGGTCTAAAATACTTTTATGTTTAATTTTCCGCTTCTACCTGGTTCCTAAATTACCCGAATTTAATAGATTAAGCGTTCCATATTGTTTTAGCATTAATACGAGATAATACATCGTGTGATGTGGTTATATATATAAATTACATTTATTTTATTTTTATTTATTAAAATGTTAACATACAAAATACATTTGGTATATTAATCCCAAGGAGTTAAAAAAAACTCATTCTGGGAAGGGCAACATTATAAAACAAAAATAAATAATATTTTTACAAAGCTTACAAATTCCAAATAGGAACCACAAAAGAAGAGGGAACAAGCGAAAAAATACATCAAGAAGAGACTCATAGATAAACATCACAAATACAACAAGAAAGACATTTACACACACGGAGGTCTCACAGATAGGACACATCACTGATTTATAAAATTTTCGGAGAAAATAAGTGCTTTTGCCAATATTTTTTTTTGTTCGCAACTGGGAGTTTTAAATTCATTGGGTAATGTGTTGTAATATGTATATGCTATGTATTGTCAGGAATAATTTTATAAGTTATCATCACTAGAATATAGAAGAAATATATCCGAACAAAAATTCCCATTCAAAATTTACAACAGCCCTGTTGAAAATTACTACCTTCTAGAAAACATCCATCTCCACTGTCCAGTACGAAACACACGATAGAACCAATTATTCCACATCCCACACTCAAAAACTAACTACACACAACATTCATTTTCAGAGAAAATGCACAAAATACAACACCACATTTTCAGACACTGATATTTTTCATTTATCCACAGATCAATTTAATAAATGCTAACGAGATAAAATTAAATCACAAAGTCAATCATGAACTTTCTACCCCTGCTATGCGTTATAGATCTTCAAGCTATGAGAAATTTTTTTCTATATTTAATTATGTTGTATTTTTTTCTTTTATTTTGGGTGTATTTTTCACATTTTAACTTTATTTTATTTTATTTAAAAAATATATTTTGGGAAAATTAACAGCAAATCAACATTCATTATTACATATTTATATGATAATAAAAAAATGCAAATTACAAATTTCCTCTGCTGATGAGAAATATTATTAATAAAGTGTGACAATGTATATACTGTTATAATTTAGTAACTTAACTTTGGTGGGGGGAGAGAAAGGTGGAACGGAACATGGAAATGGAATAAAGGAAGAAGGACGGGAGCAGATGGGAGGTTAGTTTTACTAATCTAGTTTGGGTGCAGTCGAGTCATGGAATTTTTTTTTATATTATGGTGTATTATTTAACTGCATCTATGTACATACTTTTTATTACATATTCCTTAAAAAGCATTTACTTTGTGGCTTGCCATATTTATAACACTTTGTTTATAACCACTTTATTATTTAATATTACGTCTACCGGTTTCGAAAGTACCCTTCCATCATCAGGACAATATTAATAATGAATTTAATCATTATTAATTTTAATATTGTCCTGATGATGGAAGGGTACTTTCGAAACCGGTAGACGTAATATTAAATAATAAAGTGGTTATAAACAAAGTTTATGTGTTTTATTTATACTTCTTTATTTGTTAAACTTAGTGTTTCCTTGAAACTAGATAAATAAATAATTTATTTCTTATTTTATTTATCAACCGTACTGTTAATATATTGTTTTAATAATTGTTTTTTCCATTGTGGTTAAAAAATATATATATTACTAGCGAAAACTTCAACAGTTAATGCAACAAAGTAATCATTTTATTTATCAAAATTTGTATGCAACTGCATGTTACCTTAAATAAAAAAATAATGACGCATTGTAACTCCTCAAAGAAGACACACGTTGAATGACAAAATTATTTCCTACATTATAAAAAAAACGTATTGTACATAACACTTCAAAAATATGAAATAATATTCGTGTTTGTGTTTTTTCGGATTTTGTTGATGACTTCGCTGTCTTTTTATGTTCGTGACCTACACTTGGATTATTTCGCTTGTAAAGCCAAACTCAAAAGAGAACTCAATGATTTCTTGTTTATTTAATATCACTTTTTAATGGGTCTAAAATAGTTTACACGTCTAGCCAATACACCTCTTAAATTACTTTTTGATTTTATGGAATGCGGAAATCGTGGAATATACAATAGAATCATCAATAATAATGACGAGCTATAACAATAATCTTATTGCAAACTACTTCTACCATCTGGACCGTCGTAAAAAGTACAAATTGGATTTTAAGCGGTTCCTTCTAAACTGTTTATCTTGTCTATTTTTTTACTTCGACAGCGCTCCACTTGTAAATTTATCACTTAAAATCTGCTGGTTTTTTGTGACTGTCAGATTCATCAATACTAAAACGATTTTTAATAAAAAAGTCAATAACAATAGCCTAGAATGCCTTGCTCATGAAAGTATTTTCAAAACACGTTTTGCATCATGCGGTTATAGAACCCGTGACCTTAAGATCGGGAAGCAAATGCCTTATTTTTTTGTATGGTGTATATATGATTGTTTTCATTTTAATTTTAAACGAAGTTACTTACGACTATCGACAGAATCTAAAACAGTGATATGAAACAGTAGAATCTGATTTGATTAATTAATTTAAATGTACGATGATAATTCGTTCACACTGAATCAAATCAAATGAAGAAAATGAAATAATAACTCTGTATAAGACCACAGATTTTATTTCAATTTTTGTAACCGACCGGTTTCGCTTAGCCTAAGCATCATCAGGGTACAAAACAAAACTAAACAAAAATACAATGTGTGCAGTTATATATATACATAGGGAAAACACAATATAAAATAAAATAAGAGAACAGTGAGAAAACAATAGAATAACATTTAAATTATAACAAAGGAGCAGAGAGAAAGAGATAGATTATATGAAATAAAAAAGGCAAAAGGTCAACTGAGAAGGTGATAAAAGAATAGTGATTTTTTTATGCGTTTACAGGAAATATATCTAATATTGGACAGTTTGTATTTTTTGTATAGTTTAATTCTGTACTCTGATGAAGCTTAAACTAAGCGAAATCGGTCGGTCAAAATACACAGTTATTATTTCATTTTCATTAAATATGTCAAACGACAAAGTGATTACTTTCGACGAAAATATTAATTGTTTTAAGTGGGAAAAAGTTTTGATGGCTCCATTCCCATAGAGGTAGTAAACATTTTTAAAAACATGTATGACTGAATTAATATTGCAATAAACTAGTTATCACTCAATTGATTTGAATCGGTGAGTTTGATTCGACTCGAGTTTTACAAAGATCTGTTCTAAAATGTAAAAAAAAACATTCAAACTCGAATAGCCATATTTTTTTGTCAAAAATATATCGCTTTAATAAAACTATAATAACAAAATTATTGCAAGAATACCATCATAATTAAATTTGGCGGATGATTGACTCATCTAATATCAGGAACTGTTTTGTCCACAATAATGTAGGTATGCGTTGATAAATGGTTCTTAATGCCAATTTTTTTGCCCTTTGTTCTAATAAATTGCAATATAAAATTATGCAAGGTTGTTAATATAATTGATTTAAAAGCGGATTGACGCTACCGATTTCATGTATTAACTGTTTTTTGTACGTTAATGCACGTGTTAATAATTTTAATGTTTTTTTTTCAGATAAATCAGTAGTCGAGCAAATGACACAATAACAAAGGAATTGATTTTGATTGATGAAATGTTATTTTTTGTTGTAAAGAAAATATATCTACACATAATTTTCTTTGTGAGTACATATGAGTGTAAACTTTTCAAATTTGGAACTGATTATCTATTTTTTTTCTAACCCTACCTTCTTTATAAAGTACTTAAATATAGTGAATTTTAGCAGACATTATTCTATATTTGAAATGGGTGGATTAAAGCTGCTAAAATTTTTTTTTTTGGCAACTCATATTACATCTCGTGATTTTTTACGAGTAACAACTAGTTAGAATATAAATATTAATGTTTTATTTTCCGTTGTTGCTTTTATACTGTTGACTTATTTAAGAATGGCTGTATAAAGAACAAAAAATACGATTAATAGATAGATAATGTCTTCTTTATTTCTAAAAAAATGATATTCAAATCGATACTGATTAAAGAAGGGAACATAAATCTTTAAATGTTTAAAAGGTAAAAAATATATGAAAATCAATAACTCATACCCCTTAAATACTATATTAATTACCTAGATTATGAAAAAAGCACGGTACAAATGATTTTTGATTAAAAAATAAATAATGGATTCCTAAAAAAAAATTTTTTGCTCAGTAAATAAATAACATAATAGTGAACCCTGGTAATTTAAATAAAACTTATGTTTATGTTCCCAAAAAATAAACATTTTAAAATATAAACACTTACATTTATTTTAAACCACTTCATTTTAATATATTGATCAAACGGGTTCAGAAGTACCCTTTCATCATTGTAGATTATGCAAGCATAGAGCTCGTGAAGATTTTCAAGAATTTCTAACTTATGTAAAAGAAGAGAAAAATGTTATTAAATTTAAGAGAGAAGTAAGGAAATATGTAAAGTGTGATTTTTAACTTTAATAAAACAATTTGTTAAAATTATTTGTTTTTACATTTAATGCTTATATTTCATGTTTCTATTTTATGTTAATATTTAAAGTTAAAAATTTAGTTTCCACTTTTATTTTGGTATAATTACGTTGAGTAATTTCATTCGACTGAATCTTCATCGGGACTTACAATATACTAATTAAATAACAGGATCCTGTTATTATCGAATCGAAAACAAGCCGACGTAATTATACCAAAATAATAGTGGATTCAAACAAAGTGTTTTTTTCATTTAATTCATCATGCCAATCCACAAAGTGTTTGCTTATTGTGATAATTTAACACTTTAGGTTTTAATGTAACCATTATACATATGTAACTACTATTTAAAGACAAAAAATCAATATTTTATAGTGAAAATATTTAGTAACGATGTTTGATTTGTGAAAATAAAATAAATATCACAGAGAGTCGACGATGTGTTAATCCGGCGGGGTGCTGACCTCCGTACATGTGGTCAACGAATGCCCGCTTCACAAATTCTCTGGTGAGAGTGACGAGGTCTACAGGGCATTGCCTAAACTGGCTCACAGACCTAGATGTTCCCCTTTGCCCCCCACCGCACGACAGAAGATGAACAGAGCTGAGTGAGAGGCCTGAGGGATTAACCGACTGCAAGATGCACTCAGAATGCAGATGATTGTAACCGCAAATCCATGGGAATAATCCATTTATCTGAATCCCTCTCAGCTAAGATGATTGCAACGTAAATGCAGTTGAAGCTGCGTGTTGCGGACAATTACGAGTCAATGCCAACTGGTGCCTTGTGCCTTGTCTTGTGCCATGTCTTCTGTCTTGTCTATATCTTCGACGTTTTAAACAGTCGTGTTGTGGCATCTACAGACGCGTAATTATGGCGTCTTCGCTGGGTTATTTTCCGTCGCTGGAGCAAATCTGAAGTGCTTTGAGACCAAAGTTGACAAAGATTAAGTGTGTGTTTCTAGTGGTACCATCTTAACAATGTACGTACATTTATCATATATCGGCAGACGCCATCTTCAAGGACAAGATTCTATTATTATTTTAATGATAATGTTTTAAAGTATATTTATGTTTTATAAAAACGAAAATACTATCATGAATTCAGTACCAATGAATCACAAAGTAATATGCCGCATTGTGTGAATCAGTTTTGTTTTTATGGCATTATGGTTTTTATACATAATAATAAGCTATTGCTTATTTCAATGAAACAGAGCGAGCGGTGGGTGCAATACTCTGACTGCCATTTAAACAAAAAAACATTAAAAAAATACAAAAAGGAAGAAATAACATTAAAAACGTAAAAAATAAAAATAAACAATATAACATAAAACAGTGTGTACATTTAGCACTTTTATTACGGTGGCTTGAGGAAAACTCTCCACGTATGATGTAGGTAAAATAACAAGAAGGGAAAATAAATCATTATTTTCAAAGAATGCAAACACGTCTGGTGTGGAATAAATGTGCGGTGTTTGTAAATAGAATTCAGTAATTTTGTTGTGACACAATTAATACATTGTTATTTTAGAATCAGCCTGGTTTCACTTCTACCCAAGCCTTTTTAGGGGCTACATAGAATTAACAGCTTACGAAGCTTGAGTACGAGTGGAACCTAGTCGGCGTCTAAGACGGTAATAAATATTGGTGTTAAAACAAAGTTGCAGCATTTCATTAAAAACAATTCGGGTAATTTCTTAATAAATTACCTGTCTTTATTTTTAAAAAATAATTAACTCATTGAAATAAGTGATGGAGGACGGTATTGTGATATTCAACCAGTTTTTAATTACAAGATAGGGACAGGGCTAGAGAGTGAAGACAAATCATCACACAAAATACAATTTTAATTACTCACTTAAAATGTTAACAGGTGACCTTTAAAGAAAGGTACACAATGAAGTTAATTTTAAATAAATTCCCCGACAGACTTAAAATACGTCAAGAACAACTTATAAATAAAATCAAAGGTTGCTTTTTTATGACATGTGTGTAATTAAATATTTAAAAAATAATTATTCAATGCAGCAACATAAGTTTAAAAAAAACGCAGTAAATTTTTATCTACATCTTTTTAGTTCCTCATTTTATCTTTATGAGATAATTTACTGAAAATTACAAAATTTTAGAACGTAATTTATCATTTAATAGTGAATCGATCATTTTGATGGCCGTTTATGATTTTTAGATTAGATTTTGGAAGGCTTTTTCAATAAACTGATTAATCATCGATGAACTATGTTTCATGCAGGTCGGCGTGTGTGGCCTTGAACTAAAGTCTCGTTTTATAAAAGGTGATAACCTTTGACAATAATTTCTCGCTGAACCGGTACTTAACAAAAAAGAGAACTTCATTCAATTAAGTCATCGAAAACATTTGTCATCTTTAAGAATAGCAGATGACACGAAATGTGAATGTTGGGGGTAAAATAAGTCGAGGATATCATTGGACAATATGTATGAGAATTGCAATATAAAAATAATAGTGAAAATGAGATTATGATCGGTTAGAAATAAATAAATATCTAATTATAGTGAATACCGCACAAGAGTCTCAACTGCTCTTAACCGTCTAGAGCCAGAGAGACTATTGCATCCAGTGGCGGCTCGTGAGTTTTAGTGTGCTGGAGGGCTAAGATAGAAAAATACGACATTGTTAGTGCTGTTGTAGCCGAAAGCGATTTATATTTTTTTTCAAGATTTTATTTTTTGCATGAAGATTTTCAGAATTTTTCAGTTTTGGTAGTGCACTGCACGGATTTCTGAAAAATATTTATACAAAAAGTTAAAATTTCGAAAAAAAAAAAAATTTTCGGCTACAACGACATCAATGATGACGTTTTTTTTCAATCTTACCACTCTATCACACTAAAAAGTCACGAGCCGCCACTGATTGCATCCCCAATTGGGGTATGTTATGAGGTTGAAAGTAGTGGGAAGGGGAAGAAGAAATGAAAGAGGAAGGTTGATAAGTATCTGGCTATTCAGATCTGGTCACCAAACACGACTAAAGCCATTTCAAGTCTTTCACCAGAGCGATGTGTTGCGACAAATAATTAAAAAATCGCACGCCGGGTTTGAACCCGCGACCTTTAGATTCGTAGTCGAGCGTCGTACCATCACTCGACCATGGAGGCCGTCAGTAGAGAAATATATCATTCGGTACATAGTTGAATTGCTGAATCAAAGTTCTAAAGTTCTCTACAAGTTCAAACCGATTTTTTAACAGCACGTTTTGTTACTGCAAGTTACTGGTTACTTGCAAGAATTTTCTAGAGCTATTAAGTTTACATTTCCCATCAAGTTAAAATCTGAAAGTGGAACAAAGGGCCCACTTGAGATGGATTACTAAGCACGAAGCGAGTGTTTTTGCTGCAGACACGACAGCTGATTGAAGCGTCAGTTTCCTTTGTTGGTCATTCCCTCCCAGGCGTCTAAAATAATACGTGAAAAATCCTTAATTTCTTCATATATTATAAAATGAATGTTTGTCTGTTCGTCTTTATGTTTACTCGAACGGGAAGGTTTAGAGAGTAGTTCCAATTAAATCAAATATATATATTTTTTGCTATAACGTTTTAAAAATAGTATGAAAAACATTGAACTCGTAATTTTCTATTTAGGTTGGTCCATAGATATACCGCTCTGGTTAGCCACAGATGGAAAACACAATTAGGTACCTACTCGCATTTACAATGACCATCAACAAAGCACAGGGACAATCGCTACAAGTGTGTGGACTATATTTGGAAAATTCGTGCTTCTTACACGGACAGCTGTATGTGGCCTGCTCACACATCGGAATACCTTTTGATTTATTCATATACGTACCAGATGCAAAAATAAATATATTAAAAAGTATATCTTTCTTTGAATCGCATTGCAAAGCATGCCGGGTACTCGCTAGTTTCTTAATATTAATTATTGAAATAATACTAATAATTTTCGATGAAATATGAAATAGAAAAAGACATAAAAATGAAAACAATTAGATCGCACCCGAGATTGAATTCGGAACCTCTACTCTATCCAGGAGTAGCGTCTCTGCCAATTGAGCTACCGTAACCTTTTAAAAAAACCGTGTTTTTTTATCAATATCGTATTTTTTCCCCAATTTATTCCGATGTATGCGGCCATCTCTATGATGGTATGCAAAGCTCTACCCGAGCATAGTTGTGTACATGTTTTAATTTTTCTGTTTCATGTTTTTATTATTAATAACCCGAGAGTGTATTTCTTTCTAAAGCAAACAAAAAAAGCATTTAGATTGGTACTGTGATGAATAATAACAAGGTATCGGTAAAAAAATGTTATTAAAAAAATGTACCTATAATTAGTGTGGAAATTTCCAAAAATAAGGTAACGTAGACATAATTGACACGAATCCAGTACTCACACAGACGCATTGCTTGCATACATCATCTTTCAAATATTTTACTCGACTTTAGAAAAGAAAGCTCCAGTAAAATTGAAAAAAATGTTATTTAAAAAAAAATAATGAGCACCCAGTAAAACTTTCTGAATGTTCAAATTCAAATAATGTTAACACTTGTTGACTTATTTTCACTAAAAACAATAAGTAGGCGAAAGTAAGACAAAAAAACTGTTTCTCAGT
Source organism: Drusus annulatus (assembly GCA_022651775.1). Classification (NCBI taxonomy): domain Eukaryota; kingdom Metazoa; phylum Arthropoda; class Insecta; order Trichoptera; family Limnephilidae; genus Drusus; species Drusus annulatus. The sequence continues at coordinate 2,706,720 of JAGWCC010000153.1, read as the reverse complement.
GACGTTTACAATACACACAATCGTAAGCGGGTGTTGTTTGGGTTAACTGTAATTGACCTTTAAGATGTAACAATTATTATTGCATATTCGGAAAAAGCGGTTCTATTGTGGCTTTCTATAATTACAATAAACGATTCAAATATGCATTCTGCTTGTTTAATCATTGTAAACCGGTTTCGGAAGCGCCCTTCTTTCGTAGGTACAAAAGTTACAGCAAATGAAGAATAATAACATAAGTGAACAAAAATGATCTTTTGTGATACTTTATGGCACTTTTAGACTAACCTATTTATATTCTCTATGAGATGTGCGAGATTGTAACAACCTCCCCACATTCCGGAATAAAGAATAAATTATTATTGTTGAGTTATTTATCGTGGTTTATATTGGGCGTGTAAAGTGTAAAGAACCTCTTCGCATTTGTTATATTGACAAACCCAGTTGACCTATCATGACAAGGTAGAATGTTGCACTCACAATAGGCTCTTATTCATTTGATAATGCGCAGAGTTGTTGGATCAATTCTCTACTAAATATTATATCACATTAATAATAGAAAGATGTCCGTATAACCTTCAGATTACATTCAAACTATGCAAGGGATTTTCCGACAGAGTTGGATTGGGATGAATTAAAACTCCCAGTTGCGAACAAAAAAAATTTGGCAAAAAAACTTAAAGGGTATTTTTTTCGAAAATTTTATAAATCAGTGATGTGTCCTATCTGTGAGACCTCTGTGTGAGTGAATGTCTTTCTTGTTGTATTTGTGATGTTTATCTAGTAAGTCTCTACTCCCATGAGTCTCTTCTTGATGTATTTTTTCGCTTGTTCCCTCTTCTTTTGTGCTTCCTATTTGGAATTTGTAAGTCTTTATGAAAATATAATTAATTTTTGTTTTACAATGTTGCCCTTCCCAGAATGAGTTTTTTTTTAACTCCTTGGGATTAATATACTAAATGTATTGTGTATGTTAATATTTTAATAAAAAAATAAAAAATGTTTGTTACAAAATTTCAACTATAACTAAAAAATCATTTAATTCATGGTAATAGATGAACTCCTTGGCAATATAATAGTATAATTTAAAAAATGACTGTTCGCTGCAAGGCGAATAGGAGGGGCATAGAGGGGGTAGATTTTGCTGTAGCAGGCCTATAAGGGTGTTCTGCCCGAGGGGTTCATTTTAATTAATAAATATATCGTCCCTGGAAAGGCAAAAGGGCTTAAGCGAGACTTTGGTCTAAAATGAGTTTAATATGCAGTTTTGATCAGTTTGTTTTTCTGCATCGAAAGATCTGACTCTCGTTTGATTTTGAAGACTTACGTGGCCCTTCAGCCATCTAAAATATATTTACCATTTGGGAGGAGGCTTGACTCAAGCGACACAAGTTTGGGACTCTTTAAAGATTTATGTCACTTTAAGTAACTCAGTTAGATCATTGGCATAACTTTTTTTTTCAAAATCCAACCAGGTACTGAAGACTTATGATTTTAATTGAAAAAAAAACTTTAAAGTACTGGTGTAAGCTTCCCAAAATGGCGTTTCAGCCCTTTTGCTTTCCCGGCGAAGATATTACTATATTTTCAAATATTTTCTGAAGAATACTTCGGGAAGTAACTAATTCATCGAACAGAAATTTAAAATTTGATCCTTACCACTTACGTTATTACTAAAAAAAAATACTTTGAAATTTCGGAAAACGTTTTACGGTAAGAATGTGAATGATGAGCATCAGCTTTTATTAATCAAAAATATAAATTGCTTACATCCCGAGTGCATCCTCTGAAAACATTTGATATTTTTGTAACAGACTCATCGGAAATAATTTAAATCTCCGGCAACCCCCACGTTTTTTGGTGCTATGTAACCTTGAATAAAAATGTTCCTGACAATTTTACGAGAGTGCGTGGGCACAGATCTTTATTAGATGCAGAAATCATCTCTCTATAATGTCTCTCATAAGAATGATCGTATTGTTGAAAAAAAACCTATCGTAACCTTGACCCTGATACCAAAATTGAAACTTGAAAAACAAAATTAAACGCTTTTACGTAATGTAGGTGTTAATTGCTTTAATTACGTTTTTTATTTAAAATTTCTGTTAACATCAGTCAATACTAACACTATCACACAGTAAAAAAAGCAGTTTCAGAATGTCAAAAAAAAACAAATAATTTATATTATATTTTGGTAGAAATCAATCACTTTGTGGTTTGACATATTTAATAATAATTAAAATTATAACTTTGTTTAAGACCACAGGTTTTATTTTATTTTTTTTATGACCGATCGGTTTCGCTTAGCATAAGCATCATCATCATCAGGCTACAGAATTAAACTAAACAAAAAATACAAACTGTCCAATGTTAGGTATATTTCCCGTGAAACTCATAAAATTTCTTATTATTCTTCTATCACGTTCTCAGTCGACGTTTTGGCTCTTTCATTTCATATTATCTGTCTTTTTATCTTTGTTCCTTTGTTATTATTTAAATATTATTCTATAATTTTCTTACTGTTCTATTATTTTATTTTATATTGTGTTCTCCTTATTCTAACTAATATTATTTATTACATCGAAATCTTGAACAAAGTTCTGCAAGGTATATTTATTTTAAATTGCTTTTATAGCTATTTCACATTTGAAGCTATTATCTAACGGTTGAAATAATAACAAAAAATAAATATATTGGGAAAACATACTTCCCGTTAAAGCACATATTCTAGATTTTAATTTAAGATGTTGTTTTGCACCATATTTTCATTACATATTTTTTAGGGAAAAAAAATAACCACATCCTGTTGAAACTTAAGTGGCACATACCTGCATTAATTAAAACAACAGAAATTCTGACGATATTTGTAGCATGTTTCGGTACGCAACCTAACAAGTTCTCCCACAAAGATATTCGAAAGAGCTACCTTTTTAGAACGCAGCTCCCTAGTTCGATTTCATCTGAGCCTTTTTTTGTTTACATTCCAAAGTCATTATTTTTAAGACTACCTGTATAACGTGTACATAAACACTACAAAAACGTTATTAAAATAATGATTTTGTAAGTGTTATTGTTCGGGATGGTGTGAAGTGACCTCGCGTGAATATTTTAACACCATTCGAAAGGATAAAAAATCTAGCTACTAACCACTATCTATTGCAGATGTTATGGTAATGCGAATCTTGTTCCATTTGTTAAAACATCTATTCTCAAGTGAATAATTACCCCTGTATGAACGTAAGAAGTATACACATATAATCTATAGTGAAACGAAATGTTTTTTTTTTAAATTTTACTCTATGCAAACATAGATCCACTTTTGAAAAATGACCTGCAAAATTAAACCATATGGACGCACATTTCAAATAAAGAAAAAAAAAAACTTCTGGTAAAATATACTATAGGTAGGTAATTCATTGCTTGTCTGGATTAAAAAAGATTAGATAGGTCGGGATATAGTGGAGGTCCTGAGTTCGAATCTCGGTCGCAACCTTAGAGAAACAATGTATGGAGAGAGAGCTAATTATTTTTACCCAACCGATACAAACTTGCGATAAATCACTTTCTCCGGGTTTTTACGTAGTACACCACGAGAGAGAAAGAGACAGCAAATATAATACTCCGCTTCTACGTACTGTCACAATGATCTTGGGCTCCTGGGTCACCGCGGGACTCCACCTACATTTTTTATTATGCCACTAAACTTGACACAACTAAACGTTTTTTTAGGCTAGATACTATATTTTCGTTGATATCGATACTGTGAAAAAGTGGTTATACGAATAAACAAAAACATTATGTCAAAATGTGATACGAATGGATGTATAAATACCCTAGCCTTGGTCTTAGCCACGCCCAGGTCTGCCGAGTCAGGTAAAAATCATCAAAAACACTGCCTTGGATTGATACCACTCTATATCCTCTAAGGTCGCAACCTTATCTTTGTATTTTCAGTGTCTTCTACTGTTACATTTTCTTTGGAAATTATTTTAATAATTAATATCAGAATGAACGTTAAGCTTTAATAAACAAATTCTAATTGAAATATTAATTATAGACTTTCTAAAAAGTCAAAGCTCCTCCGTAAATAAAAATGAATAGTTTTTTCCATTTATTATTTTTTTTTTTTATGAAAAGGAAAAAACAAAACATTCCTTAGTTACGAATAACCTGAAAAAATTTGAAAAAATTCTACTACAATCATAATAAGCGGAAAATATTGCTTACATCATATATGTGCGCAATTGTGTTCGGGTAGAGCAATATGCATAATAATAATAATTGGCTGATTTATATAGTGCCGTTTTCGTGACAGAAATATCACCCCAAAGGCGCTTAATAAATACACATATATGATTGACAATATTATAAAAATAATTTTCAAACAATATGTGATCGATAAAAATGCATACTCGCGAATAGAGTAGAGGTTCTAAGTTCGAGTCTCAGTCGCAACCTAATCATTATATTTTCAGTGTTTTCTTTCGTTTTGTATTCTTTGAATAAATATTATTGATATTGTTTATTAACTGTATACGAGTACTAAGTTTATATGTATTTAAACTTTATTATTGATAGCATGAGCAATAATAAACACATATGGGTATTTTATAATTGTAATGTTAGTTATAGATTCCTAGTTCTTAAGTCTTAGATGCAAGTCAACAGTCGTAATTCTTAGTTTTAATTCATTATTTATATGTCTTATATATGTTATTTTGTTTTTGCAATTGTACACTAACTGAGTGTTTGTCACGTAAGTGAGAACATCGGTTAAAACCTATTATAAATAAATAAATATAAATATAAATAAAATATAAATATGTATTTAAGCAAATACGAATAATGATAATGATCTACTCTAAGGCGAATACGCAGACTAGTCTATACTTCTTTTTGATCACTGTGTTTATTATATATATTATGTTTCCAATGTATCGATCTCTAGTTCAAATATATTCATCATTGTACATACACCTTTACACAACCTTATATTATGTTATTACTGTAAACTATAATTAAATAAAGATTATTATTATTATTATTAATGTACTCGTATATCTTTAATTCAAATTGAAATATATCGTCGCAAGGCAAAAGGGCTGAAGCGCTATTTTGGGAAAGCTTACACCGGAGCACTTTATAGTTTTTTGTTTTGTTTTACAATAAAATTCATAGGTCTTCTGTACCTGGTCGGATTTTGAAAAATAAAATTGTCTCAGGTAACTCAATGCTCTCACTGATTTATGTGAAGCGACTAAAATCTGGAAAAGTCCAACTTGTATCGCTTGAGTCAAGCCTTCTCTCAAATGGTAAATATATTTTAGATGACTGGAGCGCCATAAACGTCATCAGAATCAAGCGAGAGCCAAAGCATTAGATGCAGAAAAAAAAATGATCAAAACTGCATATTCAACTAATTTTTGACCAAGTGTCGCTTAAGCCCCTTTGCCCCTCCTATGTTTATGTCTTATTATAGTGGATTCGAGACCAAAAAGATGTAAAATATTGAAAAAAGTAGTGAATTATGGAGAAAGATTTATAGGAAAAAGGGTAAAATAAGCAAAGAATACGTAATATTAGTAAGAAATGGAATTTTAAGTGATAATATCAAATCAATAAACATACAATTAACATGTAAGTACTAGTTGAAAAAACATTTTTTTAACGTGGTAGTAACATTGATGGTAAACTGATATTGAAGATAATTACATTCTAAATTGATCCGGCTCTACTTTAGCAAGTTAAAGATTTTTCAATGATCTTTAATAAATTGTATTTTTTTTTAAATTTTTTTTTTTTAATTCCTACTGTATAAGAGTTCTAACTAGCCGGAGCTGGTTGACCTCTGGCGTCTCCTTTAGAGAATGTTCATGCTGAAATAAGTGGCAGGTTGTAAAGTAATATACCAAGTAAATTTAATCACTAAACATCGCTAAAGCGATTAAAAATGATGCACGCTATATTTCAATTCCGAATCAAGAGTGTATTTTCCTCTAGAACAAGGTCTAAATTCCTGTGTCGATTTGATACGATTTTATCATTGATATTATTTCATAATGAATATCACAATGAAGCGAAAAGCTTTTACAAGATAATGCAAATTGAAATATACCATTAAGACTTTATATTGAAATTATAGTAGATTTGAGACTGAAAATATATTTCAAAAATATTTTTTTGGGACAAGATAAAAGATTTTTTTGGCCCCAAAAGTATTCAAATTGAAATATACCATTAAGACTTTTCGACCAATGTATATTGAACGATTAAAACAGTAAAACCGATTTGAGGGTTTTGAAAACTGAAAATATATTTTTAAATATCTTCGCCATTTTGGGAAGTTTATTCTATTTTTAACGCAAAATTGAATAAAGATTTTTTGATCCATTTTTTCAAAAGTAAAAATCGAGAACACACAAAAACGCGACAAACCACCAATCCAAAATGGCTGATAATGCTTATGATAAAAATATGTGTACCAACACAACAAAAATCGATAATCGAATGTACAGAGCCCGCGAAAATTCAAAATCACCTTTTCAGAACAGGCCTCGTACATTACTTCCGATTTCAAAAGTGATAATTATTCTGTATTTTTCGTAGATACTGCTCAGAGAATGACCTACCGAAATTGATGCACTTCTACCAAGTATACTTGTATCATTCACTGCCTCAAACACGTGACATCAATTAATCTTCTACTAACAATAATCTAAGCATCGTTAGATAATTACACATTAACTGACACGAGATAATTTATCAAATCAAAAATGAACGAGTATTTAATTTAGGTAAGTATTCATGTTAAGATACAATATGGCTGGTTGAATTGATGGCCAATAATTTATGGATTTATACTGTGATTTGAAACGTGCAAAGTCAATAAATAGAATACCACGAGAATCGGGGACGTGCCGTTACTTTTTGCGATTTTTACGATTTGACATAAAAAACCGTTAACGTTGGCATTTTAAAAGTATCTAGTTGATTGATGACATATTATAATACATTTAAACAGTAAACACCAATGGCGAACCGAAATTTATTTTCTGCTTACATAATGTCTTATGTTCGCATGGTAAGAGATTATTATATTTTCGCTTTGGCTATTAATGTCCCCAGATAACTTTTCTGTTACAAAAAACTGATTTCGACAAATAAATGTCATGTAAAAAAAAAACGTTTTTCTCGAACTCGAATATTGAGAAACCAACTGTTTCTAGTTTGGAAGAGTTGACGGGGTCACTTCTGGAATGGTCTGATCCTTAGAGCAATAATATACAAGAGATAACGCTGTAGATCGATCTGTAGTCAGTTTTTACTAGGTTTTAAAGACTCGGTTGGACCTGGGCGTGGCTAAGACTAGGGTTACGGTATTTATACATCCATTCATAGCACATGTCGATACAATGTTTTTGTTTATTGGTATAACCACTTTTTCACAGTATTCTTATAAAAATAAATATACCTTATAACCTAAAAAACCGTTGAGTTATGTTCAGTTTAGTTGCACATCAAAGCGTGTGGGCGGAGTTCCGAGAGACGCACGAGTCAAAGAAAATTACAATACTTTGAAGCGGTGTGAAATTTTGCCAAATTTTTTTTGTCTCTTTCTCTCTCACGGTATGAGACGTAAAAACCCGGAGAAAGTATTTTATCTCAAATTTGTTTAGGTTGGGTAAAACAAATTAGCTCTCTCCCCATAGATATTCTTACTCCGAGGTCTGATCGAACTCGATTTCACATTTTCTATCAAATTTAACTGTCCACGGAAAATAATCTGGTCGCAAACCAAGTATTGTTTTCATAAACACTGCCGAGAAATTGAAACCGATCGCAGCGCGATGGTTGACTAACAAATAACAAATTTAATCCAAATAAAATAAAACAAAACTTTGTATTAGCCCACAGATTTTTAATTTTTATGATCGACCGGCTTCGCACACAGTGTGCGGTTATATATACCTATACATAAAGAGGGAGAACACAATACAAAATAAAATTAGAGAACAGTAAGAAAACAAAAGAATAACAATTAAATTATCATAAAGGAACAGAGAGAAAGAGACAGATAATATCAAATGAAAGTGGCAAAACGTCAACTGAGAACTTGATAAAAGAATAATGATAAAATTTATTATTAAAAAAAATAAAAATTACACACATCTTTCTAAATAAACAGCAAGTTACATTGAAGAAAAATAATATTAACATCACAATACAATACAAAAGTGACACCCTAACTAAGGTAACTGTGAATCGAACTTTTTTTCTCTCAATTTGAGATGGGACTTTTTTCCTTTGGGACAACGGGACAGAGTGTCAAAAACGGACAGTTCCGTTAAAAACAGGTATTATGGTCACATTAGGCATGCCCCTTTCAGACGCCACTGGTAGGTATTCTAATATATTACGTGATAATATAAGTGAAAGAGGTTGTATACTATTTTCATTGAAACGCAAAAATTCAGCATTGCAAATTTGCACTATGATGCCATTCAACAAATTTACATAGATGCTTAGACAGAGTGGTTACAACCCCAGAGCAAGAATATATATGGAGAGAGAGCTAAATATTTTTACACAATCCATACAAATTTACGAAAAATCACTTTCTCCAGGTTTTCATGTCGTAAACCGTGAGAGAGAACGGAATAAGACAAGTTGTCACATAATATTGCATCACTTTTCGGTATGTAAGCATGTTTTCCATCTCTCGTCTCCGACGACTCCGCCCACTACGTTTTGTTATGCGACATAACAGGACATAACTCAACAGTTTTTTAGGTTATATCCTATATTTTTGTCGATAACAATACTGTGAAAAAGTGGTTATACAAATAAACAAAACATTATGTCGACATGTGCTATGAATTACTGTATAAATACCCTAGCCCTAGCCCTGGCCACGCCCGAGTCACGAAAAAAAAACAATCCTGACTACTCAAGCTATCCCTCCTGGTATATTATTGCTCTGCGGTTACAACGGATCTCTCAGCGACAGGACCACACCACAGTTGTTTTTAAGCTGTCTTCAGACAAGTGCGAGAAATTTATCGGCTTGGGGTAACAAATGAAATGGACGATGGATTTCGAAAATTATTTGCATATAGCTCATCCATTGCAAAATAGATTTATAAGCTTAAGTGTGAAATCAAATAAAAAAGATTCAGACTTTTATCTTTTGCTTATAAAACAGCACAGGGTCGATAAATCAATATAAAGAATCGTTGCTGATCTGTAAAGATATTTAATCGATGCTAATCTGAAGTTTAACGCAATAAGACCGATCGTGGCGAATCCAGATGCTTGACGTCTAGATTTACAGACAAATTAAATCAATATACGTAATTAATCTATATGCTGTTTTAAATATTGAATGGCAGGGTTAGCATAACATTATATTCTCAGATGGGTGTAGTGATGTAAATCTGTGGTTTGATTCAATTCGGATTGATACAGAATTCAAGGCCAATTGGTGCGTAGTGAATAAGATTAAGGTAAAAAAAATAACATATTCATATTTTCTATGTTCTGTCTAAAACAGATAGGGCACATTAGAAATAGCAATTGATACATGATTCAACAAAGGATACTGATTAAAAGTATCATTTTTTAACTTAGATTAAACAAAGTTTAAGTTTATTTATTTATTTACCCCTGTTATAGGCTTTTACACAAATGTTAACATTTTTATTCAAATAAAAAACAATAACCTCATTAGTGCAAAAAATATTGTAAAAAATAAAATAAAAAAAAGAGTATTGAATAGCAGATGCTAAAATATTGTAGATGAAAAATAACTAATAAAATATTTAACAAATAACAGGTTCAAAAATATTGTACAAGAAAAGAAAAAAATAATATTAAATAACAGGTCCAAACTATTGGTTTAGCTCTACCAGATGATAACAACTGTACTAAATTAGACTTATAGTTTGATATTGACGTGTTAAATATATCAGCGACATCGGAGTATGTGTTTCCAAGCTGTTGCATTCGTCGCATAGGCGTGTTGAATTGTGAGGTTGAAGTAGAATTGCTTCAATAGTATGGTAGGTACTGCCTTGTAACCGATTTGCTAGGGACATGAAATGAAATTAATTTTAATAGTTCAGAGCTGTCAATCATTGAATTTATAATTTTGTATAAGCAAATCAAGTCTGTAATTATGAGTAATTATTATTTGACAAGAGTGTTCCTGGCTGAGGTGGTATATTCGTTCTGAGTCGATCTCAGAATTAGAAGAGTCAACTAAACACATAACTAACTAACTAACCATCACGTCGTTTCCGCGCAGGGGTAGGCAGAGAGGACGGACCGCCATATAACTCTGTCTTGGCACACACTCCTTGCTTCATTCACATTCATACATCGTCTCATACATACTCTTCTGTTATTCTGACTCTTCACATGATCCGATTCAAGTATTTGATTAACTTGATCGTGCCGTGTCTTTCTCGGGCGTCCTCGACTTCTTCCTCCATTCACTTTCGCATCACATTTCCTTTTCACACTCCTTTTATCGTTCATTCGCTCTAGATGCTCAAACCATCTAAGCGTCCCTTTCTTGATTCTATTAAATACGCTCACATCAGCCTTGCATTCTTTCCGGATATCCACATTTTTAATACGGTCATACATAGTTTTACCGCCCATTCGTCTCAAGGATCTCATTTCCACAGCATTCAGTCAACTTTCATCCTTCCTCTGCCAGTTCCATGCCTCACTACCATACACTAGGGTTAGTATAAGCACATAGATAGGTTTAAATAAATAATTTTAAAAAAAAGATTCTCAAGTGGATGGAAAAATAATGAGCCAGGGACGCCGCAGGAATACATGGCACATTCTGGTGTGTTAAAATACTTGAATTGTCATGAGGCGATGCATTTAATTGAATGAAGCAAGGAGTGTTTGCCCAGACAGAGTTGTGCGGCGTTCCATCATTTCTGCCCACCCCTGCAGAGAAATGCCGCGAAGGTTAGTCGGTTAGATTGATTGAAAGAGCAAAAATTTTGTGACATGACCATGATATTTCAATCTGCTAGATCAATTAGATTACTTTGAAAGTTTAAACTAATCATTGGCATTTGAATGAATTATCGAAATGGTTTTTAACGTGGGGCAATCCTCCTCGATGTGAGAAACTGATTCCAAAGCCATTAATATGTAGGTGATAACACGTCGATAGCCGATAACTCACACTTTACTTTCAAAGATGCTAATGGTAGATTTCAGATTTGTGTGAGAAAATGTATTATAACAGTGCCTCAATATCGCACGAGTCATGATTTTACAGAGTTTTGAAGGACTGAAGAATATAGATCCACATTCTTGAAGATGAGATTTATTCAACCTACATCGAAGGTTGATTAATTATTTCCAACATTTATTAAGTACTCGTACAAAATACCTATCCAACTACCGAACACTAGCTCGATTTCTTTGTTTTTACACAAATAAAAAAAAATATTTCGAAAATTAACAACTATTTGGAGGAGAATAATTTAAAACCTAAAACTAAGGGGAGATGGGGTGTTTGCGTATATATCTGCGCCAGAAAGGCAAAAGAGCTGAAGCTCCATTTTTGGAAGTTTACAACAGAGCATTTAAAAGTTTTTTTTTACAATAAACATTATGAGTCTTCAGTACCTAGTTGTATTTTGAAAAAAAGTTAACTCAGGTAATTCAATGCTTTCACTGAGTCACCTGAAGCGACAAAAAGCTAAAAAAACTCGAACTTGTGTCGCTTGAGTCAAGCCTTCTTCCAAATGGTAGGTATATTTTAGATGGCTAAAGCGCCACAAAAGTCTTTAGAATCAAACGAGAGTCAGATCTTTCGATGCAGAAAAAAAACTGATCAAACTGCATATTTAACTTATTTTTTATCAAAGTGTCGCTAAACTTTTTGGCCTTTCCAGCGACGATATGTCAATTGCATGAAGTCAAGCTTTTTCATTTGATCTGTAAAAACAATAGAAAAGTTAAAAGAACTTTTCACTACGTAGATGGAGCTTGAATTGAAATAATTGCTCAATACACGCATTTACACCAACCTAATTTAATTGAAAATGCCGTTTTTACTAAGTGTGTTTTTATTAATCTTTTATAAGTGGTGTATTCAAAGATATTCAAAGTTTTTTCCACCCATTAGCATCGCCGGGAGTCTAACATTTGTATCAATACCAATACGTTTGAAAGAACTGCTCCTCCATTTGCCACAAAAAACCTTCATCAGTAGCCATTCAATACAACCATATTAATTGTATCCATTAAAATAGATAACTTAATCAAATAGTTGATATATTATACAGTATTACGAACACCTGTGAAGTAAATTATTACCCAAGCATCAAAAGAAGATTTAATTACTACAAGGGGTAATAAAGTAATAAATAATGTATGAATAACCGTTTTTGTTTTTACGTGAATACCGCACAAGAGTCTCAATTGCTCCCAACCGTCTAGAACCAGTGAGACTATGGCATCCCCAATAGGGGTATGATGAAAGGCTGAAGGTAATGAAGAGGGGAAGGAGATGTGGAAGGGGAAGGTTGAGAAGTACCAGGCTATTCAGATCTGGTCACCAAACACGGCGGTTAAAGCCATTTCAAGCAACGTTTCGATTCTGAATGGCGGTCTTTTACCAGGGCGACACCTATTACTCTGGAACGTGCAAAACCGTAAACATACCATATTTTATTTTTATATCAATTAAATGTGTTATGACCCATATTAATTAAATAAAATGTATTTGCGCACGCCGGGTTCTAACCCGCGACCTCTGGATTCGTAGTCGAGCGTCTTACCACTCGACCAATTACGTCAGAATGGTGCATTTTGGATTTGTTAACGTTTTTAATCAGACACTATTTGCTGTAGGAGACAACTTGAATCAATCATTGAATTTCGAGAGGAATATTTAACGAACTAAGTAGGTACCTACCAACATTATGAAAAACCCACACATGCAAGCAAAATTAAAAATGACTCCTGTGTCTATTTTAAAAAGGAGTATTTATTATTCCACGCATTTCTTTTTTTTAAGTCTCGAAGTTTCAGGTTCAATTCCTCCTGCGCAATTATGGATATGAATTTGATAATGAGTGGGTGGTGCATTGAGATAGCGTATGTATCGATAGATTATAGTAGCATGATGCTGCCAGTTTGGATGGACATCTTGATTCAGTCGGCTCTCTAAAGCAGCCAACAAATGTTAAGATTTTCATTATAAAGTCGACCCGACTTAAATATATTTTTCATGCCCAAAATTAAATAGTTCATTTGCTCAACTTCATTATACTTGCCAAGGACGATCTTTTTTCAATCGACCACCCGAAGAAATAAGAAACATTAATAATAAAACCCAACTATTTAACTCTATTAAGAAATATTTTTAAAACATTCTCCACAATAAAAATGTCTCCAATTGAATTGAATGAATGTCTCTTTATATCGCATTTACTAACAATACCATACCATACCATAGCATAGCATATTATTTAATCAATAATCCTCTTCCGTACACAAGCTTATGCTTCTAATGGAAGAGTACCATATTATATTTGAAAAAAAGTGTCATTTTGTGATTGTAATTAATATGTGAAATAATAAAAAATAAAAAACAGTTTAATAATGCCCTCAGATGGCGGAACAGCTGTCACGCGTAAAAATAATTACCTAGCAGAACTTTTAACTAAAAATTGTTTTTTAAAAATTTAAAATAATAATAATTATTGTTTAAATAAAATTAAGAAGCCTAAAAATTAAAATGGAGTTCTACAAAAAAGGTATTAAGCGAATATAAATCAGTGATTGAGACATGGAGATAGATAGAAATGTTTATTAATGATAGGGTGGCAGAGTTGTTTAATCATTTTTTTGTGATTTATAGCTTAAATATTACGTAAAAGCTGAATAATTGAAAACCAAGAATAGGAAGGGTATCTCCAAAATTATTGTACTATTTGCTTATAAATAAATAAATGCATCTTAGAATATATAGCTTTATACAATATTTAAATGGTTTCTAAGAAAATAAGGGCGCTGGAAAACCAAAAAGGCTTAAGCGATACTTTGGTCTTTTGGTTTTGGAGTTGAATATGCAATTTTGATAATTTTTTGACATTCGTTTGATTCTGAAGACTTTTGTGGCCCTTCAGCAATCTAAAATATATTTACCATTTGGGAGAAGGCTCGAATCAAGCGACACAACTTTGGGACTTTTTTAAACTTATTTTATCGCATCAGGTAACTCAACAAGAGCATTGAGTTACCTGAGTAAACTTTTTTTGGTACGGAAGACTTTTGAATTTTATTGTAAAAACAAAAACAAAAGCTTTAAAGTCTCTGGTGTAAACTTACTAAAATGGCGCTTCAGCCCTTTTGCCTTTCCGGCAACGATATTACGTTAATAACAAAAGTAATTCATTTTCAAATGAATACATTTTTAAGATGTACAAATGCATCTGTGCAGTCGGCGGCGTCGCTACTAGATATTGTGGATACAGTGCAAAAAAGAAACTGTTAGATAGTCCCTGTTTTTGCTACCTATGTAAAAGAACGTGATGTGCATCACATGTTAAATCAAAACTTATTCTATTCAGAATTTGAACATTTATAAATTAGTGAGTTAGAAAATTAAAATAGGTATCTGACTAAAATTAAAAAAAACCTGAATTAGTTATTTGAATTTGTAAAAAATAAAATAGGTCCATATCTGCAACCTTGTGGACATCCGTGAGGAAGTATCTATAGCGGTGTAGTGTACGCATTAGATTTTGATCCGATAAATTGCGGAATCGAGTTTAGCCGCAGGGAAAAATATACTGACATGTGTTAATTGATTAAAAATAGAAAAAAGGCGTTGACTGTATTGCGATGTCTATTATTGAGTAGCAAAAACGCTAACAAAAATGCTTTTACATTTGTCATAAAAAACATTGATAAATTAACTGTACCTAAGATTTTTTACAAGTTCCTGGTGGTAACTTTTCATGGCAATGTTTATCGATATAATATAAAATGTCACTAGCCTACAGTGTTAAAACAATGCGTGGGTTTGTGCTATTGGCATTGACATATTTAATGTTTTTCTGTGAATGGTTTTGAACACTTTTGCTTTTAAAAACACTCCTAAGCAGAACTGGCGCTACTCCAGCAACGTGTGTACCCATATTTGTCTCATTAAAGACAAGAATCTTCACAGCATCTCTGTAATCCGTAGGTTGATACTTCGCAACTTCGATGAATAATAGAAGATTCACAATAAAGAGGAGTAAAGTCAAATAAATAAAACATATTAAACCCTTTTAGTGCACTTTTGATTTTATTCTTTCAAAGAGCATCTCTTTTTATGTGCGTAGAAAAATATATATCTCTTTTGTTTTGTAGTAAAAATAAAATACTACAGTTATTTTGAGAAAATAATTTTCTGGCGGAAATGAATACTTTTCAATTTTTAATTAAGACCAACGTTTTGACACGTTTGCTGACAGAAATTGACATACTATGTATTGATATATATATATATATATATAATATTTTTTATATGGAATAACGCACCAGAGTCCCAGCTGCTTCCAACCGTCTAGAGCCAGTGAGACTATGGCATTCACAAATTGGGGTATGTTGTGAGGCTGAAGGTAGTAGGGAGGGGAAGGAAATGGGGAAGAAATAGGTTGTGAAGTACCTGGCTATTGAGATCTAGTCACCAAACACGGCTGAGGCCATTTCAAGTAATGTTTCATTCCTGGATTGTGGTCTTTCACCAGGGTAATACATAGAGTATCTACCACTCTGCAACGTGCAGATAATATTTTAAAGAACTATTTTACATAAATTAAAATGTGTTATGACACATATTAATTGAATAAAAGTTAATTGCTCTCGTCGGGTTTGAACCCGTGACCTTTGAATTTATAGTCGTGCGTTTTACCACTTGACCATGGAAGCTGTCAAATGCTTCGTCTCTTTAAACTGAATGCCACTGATTCACGTCAGAACATGATAAATAGTATTTTAAGGCGCCCAGTCAAAAACACACCCGACATTATGTCAAAGTAGTTAATATTAAAGGTATAATCAGCTAATGACATAATCAATTAATTAATCACCTACTATTTACATTCTTTCTACGTGTATTTTTATTTTTGAAAAATAAAGACAAACATTCTCGGGTTACGAATAACCAGAGAGTATTTAAAAAAAATCCTACTACCATCATAATAAGCGGAAAATGTTGCTTGAGCAATGATGGAGGACTTAGATAGCAAAGGAATTGAACCCACGACGCCCGGGTGGGAAACCGACGCATTTATCAATTAAGCTACTAACCGGACTACGGTTTTACGTACATATTTGTCATTTGGCACCACATTGCGATGGAAAATAAATCAAACGCCCGGCAGACGAAATCTTATATTAACTAATTATGATTGCATTTGTTGATTTCAACTAATAATTTCGCAAAAATGTTCAGAACCGAAACGTTGCTAGTAACTTTTTATTAACATTAGTAACTGTGTTTAATAACTTTTTACTTAAGTAAAGTACTTAGTACATAAAAACTATCTCTATCCCTTTTTTATTCCCCTCCCGATTTTTTTAACGTTTAAACATATTCACCAACATTGTGAGTGTTGTAATTTTAGAGGCATCATTCGATTTCCATATCAACGGGTTTACAACAAAAAGGCTTCTTAAGGGTCAGCACCCAAAAATGAACACTTTTTGACTTTCTAACACAAGAAATGACGGCCTCCATGGTCGAGTGGTGAGACGCTCGACTGCGAATCCAAAGGTGGCGGGTTCAAACCCGGCGTGCGCCAATAACTTTTATTTAATTAATATGTGTCATAACACATTTATTTTAACATAAAACAGTATAAAGTATATTTGCGGCACGTTCCAGAGTGGTAGATACTCTAAGTATAGCCCTGGTGAAAGACCACCATTCAGAATCGAAACATTGCTTGTTTGAAATGGCTTTAGCCGTTTGTGACCAGATCTGAATAGCCAGGTACTTCCCAACTTTCCTCTTCCCCATCTCCTTCTCCTCCTCACTACCTTCAGACTCACAACGTACCCCAATTGGGGATGCCTTAGCACCAATGGCTCTAGACGATTGGGACAGTTCGGACTCTTGTGCGGTGTTTACTATAAAAAAGGAAATACTACAAATTATTAATTTGTTTATTTTATACGGGTAGTATGGAAAATGTCCATGGTTTCTGGTGAATACATTTTTTAAATAGTAATCTTTTAAATTCTATGTGAAATACATACTGGAGTTTTAGGTAAAACGTTAGAAAAAAATAACTTAGCTGGTTTTCAAACTGCACTAACATTTTATTATGTTTTTCATATAATTTAAAATATTACAGTTGAAAATGTTCATTCCCTGGAAACCTTAGACATTTCTAAATTATTCATGAAGAATTTACAGATAAATCATGTGTAGTATTGCTTGTATTAGAAAGCTATAAAGTGACGTTTAGAGCTAATTTTGAGTGCTGAGCCTTAATGCTGTAGTAGTTTAATGCTATGTTACCCATACATCACAAATTATACACACTGCTGACAAGTGAAAGTTTATTTATGGAAGCTAATTAAGAAAGGGTATTCGAACACATCTTTCACATCCCACTGCACATTAGGGAATCTCGTGTGTGTGAACATCGCGTCGTTAATATACTATTATTTTTTTACGTGAATAGCACATAAGAGTCTCAACTGCTCCCAACCGTCTAGAACCAGTGAGACTATGACATCCCCAATAGGGGTATGTTGCGAGGCAGAAGGTGGTGGGGAGGGGAAGGAGATGAGAAAGAGGAAGGTTGGTAACTACCTGGCTATTCAGATCTGGTCACCAAACACGGCTTAAGCCATTTTAAGCAACGTTTCAATTTTGAATGATGGTCTTTCACTAGGGCGATATTATCTACCACTCTGAAACGTGTCGAAAATATATTACATTTTATTTTATATCAATTTGATGTGTTATGACACATATTAATTTAATAAAATTTATTTGCGCCCGCTGCGTTCGAACCCGCGACCTCTGGATTCGTAGTCGAGCGTCTTACCACTCGAGCATGCAGGCTGTCATTATAATAAAAACTACGCAATGTATAATTATGTAATCCTATTTTTCCAAATGAAAAGTGCATCTTATTTTTCAAATGTAAAACGAAAAGTAAAAAATACATTCCTATAGTTCTGTACCCGACTGTGACAAGGAAGATAAGAACATCTTACACGGAGGCTCTCCACCCACAAATAGTTGTATTTGGATATTGTTTCCTTGCCTAACCTCTTCGCGGTACACACAGCCTCCAGCGCACCTTCTCGTGCCAAGGACACTTCTCACCAACTCCAACTATAAGGTAGTTACGGTGCTGGCAATCGAAATAGACTTGAAAAACAGCGTCGTTCTTCCAACCCATTTTTTCTGCGCAATGGAATGACATTATGTCATAAGCCATATAGTTTCTTGTATTTATTTTTCACGTATTATTTATGGTTGCGACAAACGGGGCGCGTGCCCGTTTTGCAATGGTCTAGTCGAATTGTTATGGTTTGGTGATTCTTTGACTTAGATTCTGTAATTATTTAGCTTTTGCGTCCGTCTGTTTATCTGGTTTTACTTGAAATAATCAAAAGGCTTTTCCAACAATCAAAAGTAAAACATAACGATGAAAAAAATATAGTCAGCAAATTTGCAAATCTTACCACCAAAGTTTTGAGTTAAAATTATAAGCATCCAAAAATACATACTTTTCAGCTTTCTAGTTTGAGCAAAGCGACACATTATTTATCTATACGGGTAGTTCTAAAAATGCCCAAGGTTTCTAGTGAGTACAAAATTCTTAAACGGTAATCTTTTAAATTCTTTACGAAATGCCTACTGGAATTTTCGTTAATACGATTAAAAATTCCTTTGGCTGGTTTTCAAACTGCATCTTTTACTGACATTTTAGTATGTCTGGCTGCTGGAATTTTACGTAATACGATCAAAAATGTCTTTGCTGGTTTTCAAAAGTGTATCTTTTACTGACATTTTAACAAGTTTTTCATAGAACCCACTTTTCCCTTCCATACAAGCAAAACTACACATTATTTATCTTTAAATTCTATACGGGTAGTTAGAAAAAAAGTCTAAGGTTTCTAGTGAATACAATTCTTAAAAAGTAATCTTTTTGAACTCTTTATAAAGTGCCTACTAGAATTTTAGGTAATACGATCAAAAAGCCTTTGCTGATTTTCAAACTGCACTTTTTACCGACATTTTAGTACGTTTTTCATAGAATTCAAAGAATTACAGTTAAAAAAATGTCTTTTTAGTAGTCATAGAAAATTTGCAGATAAATTATTTTTAGTACTGTTTGTATTAGAATGCTACAAAGTGACGTTTAGCGTCGTTCTTTAGTGTTGACCCTTAATATTGATTTTAAATAAACGTGGGAAAGAAAAACTGGCTTAAAAATGCAATTAACAAAATATTTAGATAGGACAACATTAAAAAAAACAGAGATTTAGATGAAGCTAATTATTATTGCACCGATTCTGTTAAATCTTATTCTTGTAATTACATGAAAGTTCTTAACAATAAATGCAAATTTATGCGATCAAATGGCCCCGATTTCAATTAATTAAATTTGTATATCACACTGTGTTCGATGAACCGATAGTGTCGACTTTTCACTAGCCTAGTGAACAGAATGCAGCCTCACTTACAACCTCTAGCGGGAGATCTGCACTGCTCTAAATCGTTAATAGAATAGTTCACTAGATCACCTCGAACTTGGGTAGAACAGGTATCTAAATGGTTTTGCTGTGTGGGAATGTTCTGACTTGAATATAAGTTGTAGTGACTTCATAAGATTTCTTGTCAAAACTTCCATACCGTCAAATTTGAAAACGATTTCATCTGATCGCAAGGAATTGAAATGAGTTACGAAACAAGTCCTTGATCATAATATTATATTATCTGTACGATGAATGTGCTTTTAAGGCGGATTCATTCTTAAGTATAGACTAGCTTACTTAATTTGGACACGGAAAGCGAATATATGAAGAGAGGGGTTATTATTATGAGATTATTATACGATGCATTAGTAGATGCAAATCCTACTTAACAAACTTTGCAAACTCGGTATAGAAGGTAATTTGTTAGAATGGATAAAAAGCTACCTAACCAATAGAATTCTTCAAGTAAGAAATAACTCTAAACTATCTTATAAATTTATAGCAACAAGTGGTGTACCCTAAGGTTTCTGTTCACATTTAGGCCCATTACTTTTTCTGCTCTTTGTAAATGACATAATTAATGTATTTGATAACGATGTGCATGTGCTAACTTTTCGCAGATGATCTGAAACTCTTCAAACTCACATAAAAACCACAGATGATTGTTCTCACATTCAAGTTAACTTAAATAAGTTACATGATTGGTGTAAACTTAACCAACTTTTTTTAAATATTAGTAAATGTCAGTCAATCAGATTTTTTAGAATTACTCACCCTCTCGACTATGATTATAAAATTGATAATATTTCCCTTACATCTGTCAATGAAATTAATGATCTCGGCATTACTTTCGATTTTAAATTAAATTTTCTCTCACATATCAATATAATAACAAGTAAAGGTTTAAAATTGCTAGGCTTTATTCTTCGAAATGCCAATGAATTTAAAAATATTTCTACATTGAAAATCCTGTACTCTTCACTAGTTCGAAGTCAAGTCGAATATAATTCTTCTGTCTGGTCCCCTCACTTTAAAATCCACTCTGATTCCATTGAAAAAATTGCAACATAAATTTCTAAGATACATCAACTATAAACTCGGTCTACCTATTGAAACCATAAATTATAATTATTTAATGAAAGAATTAAAATTACTAAAACTTTCAGACAGGAGGCTTGTTTCCGACTTGACTTTTACTTTTATTTTTAAAATTGTTAATGGTATTATAGACAGCCCTGATTTACTTAGCTTAATTACCTTCTATGTACCTAACAGATCCACTCGATCCAAAATTCTTTTTAAATGTAACAACAATATCAGGACTGAGTCATTTAAATACTCGCTTGTACCTAGATTGCATGCAGTGAGTAATTCTATCGCAGAAATAGTAGATATATTCAACTGCACTGAATCTAGTTACAAGAAGGCTATAATAACATACCTCTTCCTAAAATACTAGTGTTAATTTTCTTGGGCGTAATCAAATGTTTTTGGGCGCATTGTTATTTTTTATGTCATTGTTATTTTTTATGTCACTGTTATTTTATTTTATACCTATGTTATGTAAAAGCCCTTGAGGATGTTATTACAATGATTTATAGAACAAATATATTCAAATATTAAGGCGTATATAAATAAATAAATAAATAAATAAATAAATAAATAAAACAGAAGTCAGACACATTCAACAACGATAACCGTGGAAGAACGGTAAGGTTCTTTGCTCCAGACCAAAAGGTCACGGGGTCAAAACATGGGAATCTGAATGGGAAAACGGAATGAAAAAAGAAATACTTAAGTAAAAGTTACATTAACAAACATTTAGTGAATTTAAACCTCGTCTTAGGGTGGTGGATACTCACAGTATCGCCCTGGTGAAATATGATGATTCAGAGTTGAAACATTGCTTTATCCGTTCACTATGTGTTTAGTGACCAAATCTGAATAGGCAGGTACTTCCCAATCTTCCTTTCAGCCTTAATACATACCCAAATTGGAGATAATATAGTCCCACTGGCTGTGGCAGGTTAGGACTCGTACGCTATCCACATAAAAATAAAAATGTATGATTGTGGATGGAGCTAGGAGTGTGTGAGAATCCTCTCTAATTACCCTAACGGGGAAATCGCGTTATTTTTAAATTTTTTATCAACGGACCATTGTCCAATTAAAAAAATACATAACACGAAATGGGAAAAAAGAGCAACAGAGAAAGAATAGTACAAACATACTATTTGAAGCAATAAAAATATTGGACAAAAATATACATTTGAAAGAACAGTCATGTCAAAGCCCAAACAAGGTTTTGGTAGAGTTCTAAAGAATGACAAAAATCATTTAGACTGGTACCAAAAATGTCAAGACCATGGCTTGAGTCCACATGTGTCGATATTCTGGATAGTGGATAATGATATCCATACTTAATAGAGTGATGATTGAGGAACAGCAATTTATTGTTTCTGAGTCTACAGCAAGGAATGTTTAACTGGATGAGTTGCAACAAAGAATGTGAGTCAATGATGGAATTTATAATTTTGAAAATTCAAATTAAGTCAAAAGCTTTCCTTTCAAAGTTATGGCTAGTAGGTAGGTCATTTAATTTATTGGTAAATTACGCATTTTATGTGCAATGTGAACTTACTCATATTGTGTTCTGTGAGAATTTCAAGTATGATTTGTATTGTGTTTCGTCATTCTTTGAAAATGACATTGTTTGAAGAATGTTCTCATAATATTGTAATTTTACCATAGACAGATCACTAGTGACTATTTCTAAACACAGAGTAAATAACCATGTATTATTCAACCATGATATAATGGTATTGAACAATTAAGGCATAGTTTTGTGTTGCGTTAACCTAGATAATACGCACGTTGTGTAAATAATCTAACGATGAACACTTAGAACAGTAAAATAATTATTTTCAAAACTAGAATTATGGAAATACGACATGGTCACATGTGGTATTTGGAGATATTAAATAGGAATAAAATAAGTAAGTATGTACCTGTTGCTAGTTAATAGTTACCTAAATATGAGTTATGTATATTGTCAAGTCTGTAGACTTTTGTAGTAATATTTGTAATATTATTAAAAACTAACAATTATAAGGGTGCTGCAAGACTCTTTTCATTTTTCTTCCTTAGAAGATTTCTGAGCTTATTTGGGATTAAAAATGTAGGTATGATCATGTATTGGTTTCATTAATTTTAAATTAAAAAATATTTATTAATTGTAGACTGCAAAAAGTCAAATATCCTTCGTAAATCAACTAACTAGCTAACCGTCACACCGTTTCCCCTCAGAGGTAAGCAGAGAGGACGGACCGCCATATAACTCTGTCTTGGCACACACTCCTTGCTTCATTCACATTCATACATCGTCTCATACATACTCTTCACATGGCCCGATTCAAGTATTTTATTCACTTGATCGTGCCATGTCTTCTTCGGGCGTTCTCGACTTCTTCTTCCATTCACTTTCGCATCATTTATTATTTTTGCACTCCTTTCTTCGTTCATTCGCCCTATATGCCCAAACCATCTAGGCGTCCCTTTCTTGATCCTATTCATTACGCTCACATCAGCCTTGCATTCTTTCCGGATTCCTATATTTTTAATACGGTCATCCATGGTTTAATCGAACATACGTTTCAGGGATCTCATTTCCACAGCATTCAGTCTACTTTCATCCTTCCTCTACCAGTTCCATGCCTCACTACTATACATCAGGGTTGGTATAAGCACTCCATTGTGGACTGATAGCTTCACTTCTTTGAACAATTTCTCATTTGCGCCAACAGCGTTCAGTCCTCCATTAATGGAGTTTCCTGCATTCACCCTTCTTTTAATATCGTTATCAGCTTTTCCGTTTCTCGTGAAAATACTTCCTACATACACAAACTCATCCACTTGCTCCAAGTATTTATCATGAAAATATATATAATTCTATCAATGCCGCTATTTATGTTTAAAATTGTGTTCAGATAGAGCTCTGCTCACGATTTTAAAGATGGATGCCAATTTAGGAAAAATGAAAACATAATCAAATTACAGTGAATGAATTGGTTGAGATAGTTAAGTTGATAGAACGGTACTCTCGGATAGAGCAAAGGTCTTGAGTTCGAGTCTCGGTTAAAATCTTTTTGTTATTTTCTGTGTTTTTTCTATTTTGCATATTGTTCATATTATTTCAATGATAAAATAAAATATTCAGTTTCATTGAATTTATTTGATACCCAGGCCATAAAAGACATCAACGCGCGACACCATTAAACGAAACGACGTTTTCAGGAGATGTTTTTCCTAGATACCTACGTTCTAGCCGGATGTTTTTCGATTGAGAAGTTTTGTTATTATGATAAGTTTATTAGCTTGGAAAAAAATTTTAAAAAAAATCTTTTCATAAAATAAGTCAATACTTGGCGACTGCATTAAGTAAACATTCCTCAGAGGGACTTTGATAAATTCTAGTGAAAGTATTGGGAATTAAAGGTTCAATTGAAGATCTAAGTTATATATACATGATATATGATATAGACGGCCTCCATGGTCGAGTGGTAACACGCTCGACTACGAATCCAAAGGTCGCGGGTTCAAACCCGGCGTGCGCCAATAACTTTTAATTAATTAATATGTGTCATAAAACATTCAATTCATATTAAAATAATAAAAAGTATATTTGGGGCACGTTCCAGAGTGGAAGATACCCAAGTATCGCCCTGGTGAAAGACCACCATTCAGAATCAAAACGTTGCTTGAAATGGCTTTAGCCGTGTTTGGTGACCAGATCTGAATAGATAGGTTCTTTCCGACCTTCATCTTTCCAATATCCTTCCCCTCCTCACTACCTTCAGCCTCACAACGTACCCTATTTGGGGATGCCATAGTCTCACTGGCTCTAGACGGTTGGGAGCAGTTGAGACTCTTGTGTGGTATTCATATTAAAAAAAAAAAAAAAAAATATATATATATATATATTTACGAGGCCTGTTCAAAAGATCCATTTTTTTCAAAAGTGAAAAATCGAAGAACACACAAAAACGTGACTAACCTTTCCAGTTGTTAAAAACAAACCACTAATCCAAAATGGCTGATAATGCTAACATATGATAAACATATGTGTACCAACATAACAACAACAAAAAAATCGACAATCGAATGTACACATCCCGCGAAAATTCTAAATTCACCTTTTCTTTTGAACAGGCCATGTATATATATTTAGAAAAAAAAAAAAATCTGTCACCATAAAAAAAACCTCCCTCGAATGAATACCATGTTATGATTTTTTAATTTATATTCGTTAAATGCTGCTTTATGATAAAATTCTCCATTAAAATTTGATCACCAGTGTGGAGGGCCGTAATCATTTTAAGAATGTATTTTGTCATCTGTCGATTGAATTAATGTCGCCACGGAGCGAAGTACACGTTTTTATAGACTAACCGATTATGCACACACCGACACATTTTTTCCCCTCGATTGTTTCATAAATGCAGTTAGCCAGCAAGTCGGTACAAATAAATTCGAAAAAAACATATTAAGATGTTGTAAATCTTCAATCTATGGCCGTATTCTTGGAGGAAAATTTATTTCCAGTGCCTTTTTGAGATTAGCGTGAAGTTTTCTTATCTATCCAAGGCTGTATTTGTCAATTTTCGCGTTTTGTTTTCACAAATTGTTCGCGGCTTGCAGACTACTTTTTGTGTGGGGAATTTTCGGTTTGTGGGCGGTAAAAAAGGGTAAAAGTGTATGGTTTATATTGGAACGGTGTATTGTTGAGTAACATGTTACATTAGATCAGTATTTATTGTGTATGATGCTGATTTATTTTGACCCATTTATTCTTTATACACGTCGCTCATTTGTTCTTAAATGTTTACATTTATGTCAGATCTCAGGGAGGGTGGTGCAATCCTATAATTTCCGTATAATACATAAAAAAATACAAACAAAATAATATAAAAATATAGTGAATAATTAAAAAATATTTGCGTTAGTATATCGTGACAGTAAACAAGTATCACTCATGGCTAGTATTGTTCTGTAGATAGCGATCCGTTTTCTAATTAGGACTCTGAATACAGCAACTCACCCTTCTATAAACATTCCTGACGCACTGAGGCTTTGTATTAAGTGACTAGATTTTAATAGCCAGTTACTTCTCAACATCCCAACTCTCCAACTACTTCCCATTCCAACTCCCAGACTTACAGCATACCCCAGTTTAAGATACCATATACCATATGCCCATTGGCTCCAACTAGTTGGGACTCTTGTGTTGTTTTCACATAAAAAATGAATCCAGAGAAAGATTAAGTAGAAAAAAGTTATTTGTAATAAAATATTGCTACGTAGATACTCTTAGAAACTATCGATTTAACATAATATTTTACACTATTAAATTATTAAAAAATATTATATGCATTTCAATTGCGGCTTACGGTCAAATGTCTCTTTTCATAGAAAAAAAATAACAAAATGCTTCACTCCTAAAATATTTTTGTAGACAATTGTCCAAAACCGTTTAAATGGCCTTCTACCGAAAGTCTGAACTATCCCAACAGTACTAAAGTGGCTTTAAATACTTGGCAAGGATTTTTGTGAAAAAAACGCCTAATCTATTATATTGCCTGTGTTAATCTTTTTATAAGATTTTAATCGTCCATATAAAGTAAATTTGCGAAAGTTTTTTAAAAATTGGAAAACGACTGGGCCACCAAAAAATGTTCTAAGACAGTTACGAGCGCTTTTCCTTAAGGTAAAAGTTCGAGTGGTCATACAGCTAAAAATTGTGTGGGAAAATATCAAACATGTAATATAAAAAAATTAAGACACGCCACTGATAGAGTTCGTATACTGTACCGGAAGTCAAAGTGATAATGGTTTGCCCTATGATCCTGTGTTACGATATGTCACATTCTGAAACATGTTTATGTAACATAGATTTTTTACTGTAATAATGTGTTTTTTTACAGGTTGAAAGAAATTATATTTCTGTTATTATATAACAGTTAATGACTTCCTCGTTTGGTAATAATTGAACTGCGACAGTCGTGTAATATTTATCAATAATATCACATTACAATCAAAGAATAGGAGTGGTTTTGATAACAATAAAAAAAGACATCATAGAAATGAGATTGCGAAAAACAATTATGTCGGTTTAACGGAAAACATTTGAACTAAACTTAAACTATCATTAAGTGGCAAAGCGCGTGTCGTTTGTTTATTTTCTTTTGTTTTGTTGGAAAAAACGATTATTCTGACTGTGTTGATTTTGTAGAATGAACTTACATTGATTGTCTTTAATTTGTGTTTAATGATTTGGTCATGGATTTTCTAAATATGAAAGCATTTAAGCATGAAGAAAAACAGACTTTCACGAAACTAATTTGCAGTTTTGCACACGTCTTAAGCACAAGTAATTGTTTTTCAGCCATTTATCGAACAAAACTACAAAAGCGCATCGTGTATCTACATATGTTACTTTTTGTGACAAAACCTTGACCATGTATTTGTTTGATTGAGAAATAAACAGATTTTAGTTTGCATATGTTAAATTCATATACGCCTTTTTGATCATTAGTGCACATTTGAGCTTTCTTGGATCGTTAGATCAATGCATATTTTAGCTATTATAATGATTAACTATTAGCTGTTAAAATTAGAGGTGTTCGATATTGTTATCTCGGTGATTTTGCTTTCACTGGATCATCCGATATTTGAGGAACCGGTTATTTTTGGAATCTACATCACTAGAGTCCCAACTTTTATGCACTGTCAGAAACCAGTAGGACTATGGCATCTCCAATCGGAGTATGTTGTGAGACTCAATGAAGTAGAGAGGAAGGAGATGGCGAAAAAAATATTGGTGAGTGCCTGGTTATTTAGATTCAGTCACCAAACACGGCTGTTTTCCATTTCAAGCATCGTTTCGACTTTGAATAGTGCGGGCTTTTCAGTTCGATACAATGCATCTACCACTCCAGGAAAGGCTTTATTATATTTAGTGACCACATCTGAATAACCATGTGCTTTCAACCTTCCTCTACTCTTTCTCTTTCTCATTTTTACTTACTTTAATCTCACAATGTAACCATAGTTGGGGATGCTATAGTTTCACTGGATCTGGCAGTTGGTGGTCTTAAATGAACAATAATCATTTTCTGTTAATTATATTGAAATTGGAAATAACTTAAAAGCATTAATGCTTATGTTTTTTAAAATATTTAAATAAAATCAATAATCTAAAACACAAATATGAAACAGAAAAAGCCAGAAAGTATAAAGGCAATATTCACAACCGAGAAAACTCGGGTTGAGTTTTGAATCCATTACAAAGATGGCTGCCAAAAACTAGAAGAAATTTAAAAAAATGTTAGTAATTTTCAAATAAAAAGATGAGATCGATTAAAATGCCACTTTCTAATAAAGTCCAAATAGCCAAATTGATTAAGGTGTTACTCTCGGATAGAGTAGAAGATCCGAGTTTGTTTCTCCGTTGTGACCATTGTCTTTTTGTTTTCTGGTTTTTTCTTATTTGTGTTTTATATTATTGATATTATTTAAATATTTGTTAATTATATGGTTACATTTTAATGATTTTGTCGTGACGTTGAAGTGAA
This sequence comes from Drusus annulatus, assembly GCA_022651775.1. NCBI lineage: Eukaryota > Metazoa > Arthropoda > Insecta > Trichoptera > Limnephilidae > Drusus > Drusus annulatus. The sequence continues at coordinate 2,678,338 of JAGWCC010000153.1, read as the reverse complement.
AATAATAGAAGTTGTACAAAAGCACATTTCAGGTATTTTGCAAGAAAACGAGGTTAGAAAATTTATCAATAAGTGCGTGAGGAATAGTCGTTACCTTCTGGCAATAACCGATTAATTCTTACGTTAGTGTATCTTTAGCAAGTTTTCTCGTACTAGACTACTTTGCGGTTTTATTCGAGTGAGAAAAAGCTAGATAATTACGCAAACAAAGATAGTGAACCAAGACGTGCCTTTGGCAGTTGTTCTCGTGGTTTGTAGAAGGTTTTGTAGATCATTGAGGACTTCAATATTTGGGAGCAAATTCATGAGACTCTTCTAGCTTGACTGAAAATATGTTCCTGTAATTATTATAGTATTTTATAGCTCAGATTTTCTTGGTAATGGATAATTATCCATTTATTTAAATATTCGTTAACTTTTAATGTGTTTACATATTTGATTAATGCTTTTAACAACACCCCAATAATACAGTTATTTATTCCATTCAATTAGGGAGGAAAATAATAAAAAAAAGTTTGACAATAGTATTATAATGTATGGAGGGTGTTGCATTTGTTTATATTGCTTTTAATAGTAGCAACGAGATGGTTAACAGGTACAAGGGTAAAATTAGGGAGTCAAACATAACCTCACATCTGTATGTATTCAAATGTGTTTCAAAATCAGCGCATTGCTATGGTAACACCAAGTTGCCACAGTAATGAAAAAAAATAGTTTCGCTTTATGAAATTTATATATTTTGACTGTATAATTGTACGTAATAAGGTTTTATAATTTTAATTGAATAAAAATAAACATTCTATGGTTTTTTTTACTATTCCTTTTGAGTTTGAGAAAGGAATTAAATAAATTTCACGAAGTTAAATAGATTAAACAGCTCACTGCATTTTTACAACCACAAGCTATGGAGCTTTGAAATATTTATCATATAAAATTCGACAAGACGCGAGAATTTTTTTTTTAGAAAAAAGCGTCAAAAAAGGCACTAGAAGTAAAACTAGTGTTTTCACAAAAATACGTGATTACGAATTGGAGAAAAATACATGTGAAATCATTCCGCCTACGAATTTATCGCAGAATGTACGATTATGCATAACTTATTCCTGACGTCTTTATTTGCTTAGAGAATTGGCATTAACTGTTTTAATAAAGCATTAATAATAATAAAATTATAGGTCTTTGGAAACAATCTAAGAGTAACAATGTTAATACAAGTCATAAATCAGATTAAGGCGATATGGTATTTATCTTAAAGGTCCTGTTTCAAATTGATACGGAACTAGATATAAATCCGATACACTATAGTTATAACAAGGGAGTAATTTATCATCAGACAAATAGCTTTCACGAAAAGCACGCGCAAGTGGAAAAAACCTTTGCAATAATATCCGCAGGGTGAATTTTGGTGATTTATTAGAGCTTGTTTTAATAAAGTTTCTTACAAATATATATGATATCATAAACAGTTAAAAATGGGTTTAGCAAAAACAACTTATTTGGAAATTCAGAAGATATATTCAACTCTTCACATTATCTTTTTCGTTTTCTCTGTTCTATTGTTATAATTTAAATTTAATTCTTTGTCTATTTTCTCATTGTTCTGTTATTTTTTATTTTTGTATTTTATTCTTCTTCTGTATGTACCTATATATAATCGCACACTTTGTATTTTTTGTTGAGTTTAATTTCATACCCTGATGATACTTAGGCCAAGCGAAACCCGTCATAAAAAATAAAATATGTAGAACATTTGCGGTACGTTCGGCCAAGTACCGCCCTGGTGAAAGATCACCATTCGAAATCAAAAGTAGCTTGAAACAGATTCCCCCATCTTAACAGACAATTAAAAATTGATTTCCAAATTTGCGTTCATTTCTTTTTTTAATTGCATAACACTGAATTTAAAGTAACGACCTTAAACTTGATGAAAAAAAAAAGATTTTTAAAAGAACTCTGTCTTGGCACACCCTTCTTGCTTCGTTAACATTCATACATCGTCTCATACATACTCTTCTGTTATTCTGACTCTTCACATGGCCCGATTCAAGTATTTGATTTACTTGATCGTGCCATGTCTTTCTCGGGCGTCCTCGACTTCTTCTTCCATTCACTTTCGCATCACACATTCTTTTCACACTCCTTTCATCGTTCATTCGCTCTAGATGCTCAAACCATCTAAGCGTCCCTTTCTTGATTCTATTAATTACGCTCACATCAGCCTTGCATTCTTTCCGGATATCCACATTTTTAACACTTTAATACATGGTTTTCCCGCACATACGTCTCAGGGATCTCATTTCCACAACATTCAGTCTACTTTTATCCTTTCTCTGCTAGTTCCATGCTTCACTGCCATACATATTTTTTTATAGTGAATACCGCACAAGAGTGCCAACTGCTCCCAACCGTCTAGAGCCAGTGAGAATATGGCATCCCCAACTGGGGTATGTTGTGAGGCTGAAGGTAGTGGGGAGGTGAAGGAGATAGGAAAGAAGAAGGTTGGGAAGTACCTGGCTTTTCAGATCTGGTCACCAAACACGACTAAAGCCATTTCAAGCAACGTTTCGATTCTGAATGGTGGTCTTTCACCAGGTCGAATAATAATAACATTAAAATCCATAAATAACAAATAATCATTAGCTGATTAATACATAATTCGTAACATAATAAAACTCACCTGTATTGAGATTACGGCTGCAAAAAAGGCAGCTATGACCGCAACCAACAGAGTCACTTTTGATGCCACCGCCATCTTCAGGAAAAACACTTAACTGTGTCACAGTAAATAAAATAAAACCACGTTTTACTAATTTTCTTCTGTCACTTTTTTACGATGCTAAAAGTCCGAGAAAGCGTAGCACATTGGCATTTCTGTAAAGAGAGTAATACATTATTTATATGGAAACATATTAGGTAACATTAAACGATTTCTACTGATAACATATTATGGTATGAAGCAGAGATTTCTTTTCTTCTTTATTACATTATTCATAAATATTAATTTTTACTCGTGAAAAAATATGATAATTTAACGGAACGGTTAAAAATGAAAATTCAAATAAGAATATTAATGGTTTTCAAGAAGTGTGTTATTGTTGAAATGATCACAGCAATACTATACCAGGAGGGATAGCTTGTGTATTCATGATTGTTGATTTTTTCCTGACTCGGGCGTGGCTAAGCTAGAGCTAGGGTATTTATACATCCATTCGTAGCACATGTCGACATAATGTTTTGTATAACCATTTTTTCACAGTAATGTTATCAACACGGCCTCCATGGTCGAGTGGTAAGACGCTCGACTACGAATCCAAAGATCGAGGGTTCAAACCCGGCAAGCGCCAATAATTTTTATTTAATTAATATGTGTCATAACACATTTAATTCATATTTATAAAAAATAAAAGTATATTTGCGGCACGTTCCAGAGTGGTAAATACTCTCAGTATCGCCCTGGTGAAAGACCACCATTCAGAATGAAAACGTTGCTTGAAATGGCTTTAGCCGTGTTTGGTGTCCTCATCTGAATAGCCAGGTACTTTACAACCTGCCTCTTCCCAATCTCCTTCCCCTCCTTACTGCCTTCAGCCTCACAACATACCATATTTGGGGATGCCATAGTCTCACTGGCTCTAGACGGTTGGGAGCAGTTGAGACTCTTGTGCGGTATTCATATAAACAAAGCCCTTGAGAAATACCACCATTCAAAATCGAAATGTTGCTCGAAATGTCTTTAACCGTTTGAGTGACCAGATTGAAATAGCCAGGTATTTTATCACTGTGCGGTATTCATATAAAAAAAAAATTGTTATATTATGATCTCATATTTTTAAATGTAGGTTATAACCTAAAAAACCGTCGAGTTATGTCCTGTTATGCCGCATAACAAAACGTAGTGGGCGGAGTCACCGGAGACGCGGGAGACGAAAAACATGCTTACACACCTAAAAATTGGCGATATTATGAGATAACTTGTCTTGTGTCTTTCTCTCACACGGTTTACGACGTAAAAAAATCGGAAAAAGTGATTTATCATAAATTTTTGTATAGTATATATATATTCTTGCTCTGAGATGACATTTGATGAATTGCTTTGGATGGCAGAGTTGGTAGATGCAACGCTCCCGAACAAAATGGAGGATCCAAGTTCTAGTCTGGGTCACTTTAATCTTTTTTTTATTTTCTGTGTCTTTTCCATATCAAAGGCCTGGGTTACGAATAACCTGACAATGTTTGTAAAACTCTGCCAACATAACAATGTAGAGTGTGATGATGAAAGACTAAGCTAGCAGAGGAATTGTTAATATCCTTTCAATTATCTAAAAATATTGAATATTTTTTTTACTATGCGAAAGATTGTCTAATAATTATGCGACAAAATAAAATCTGGCAAAAAGTGAACCTCATGGCTGAGGATTTCCCGAGAGTGATTTGGCCGTAGCATAACGTATCGTATGCAGCAAATATTTCTTACATTAAAATTGATTAACATATATTATGAAAATTAAAATATCTAACTAAAAACATAATTGTATTTAACATAATGTTATTATTCACAAAACAATAAAGTTTTTTTTATGACGTCCAAATAAAAAAAGTTGTGATATATTATTTATTTGCACACAGTAAGCGAATGTTTTGTGTAACCGATCCTTTATGGTGAATGCTATACCGACCACTACAGGCGGCAATCTGCCGCTACTGGCTCGCTAAATGCAAAATTTGTTCGACCGAACTTAACCTAAAAATTGTTCTATTGTAAAGCTACGACCACGATTTTTTTTTTAATTACTCGTTCTGGTTGAAAAATTTCATTTGGATTTTTTTCTTTGAATATCGTTAATAATCAACTTCTGAAGTTTCGCTGCACTACCTTGAAACACTGTGTATACGTATTTCAACTGTTTTATCGTCCTTTATTTCCTCCGTCAAACATTGCTGGCATCTTGAACACTGCTTGAGGTGATATTTCACAAAAATGGCGCTACACAAATTAGCCAAGCATTATTACTTGCCATTGTGATAGAAAATGTTGCGGAAACAAATGATATTTCCTCGATAATTACCTTAATGACACGTATCTCAATTCCAGAAAGAAGTTATTTGCCGATCAATAAACAACGTGAAAGGAAAACGTACACGAAAGTGATATTGCACCACGTCACGTCAAACCTTCTATTGTTTGATCCGAAAGGGAAATGTATTCATTATACTTCATCCAACCAATTAAGTTGGATCCGAAAGGAAAATGTATGCATTATGCCTCATTCAACCAAATGACTGGCATTTATTAATTGATGCAATGTTGATAGCTATTCATTTAGATTTTATGTAATGACCATCGTTGGCGGACTTTGGAAATATCTATGTTACTTACACGTTTCTGTGCAGGCGACCAAAAGAGGAATTAGCGAACTGTTATTATAATCCATGCATTTTTGTATTAAACAATATAATTAAATTTAGAGTGGCGACGCTCTGACTGCACAGATAAGTGCGTCAACCTGTAAAATTTTTTGTAAGTTTATAGTAATAATAGTAACAGTGAACTTATAAAGCGCAGTTTTGTGATATTTCACCTCAAGTGCGCTTCATACTAAATTAATTATGCTAATAAGATTAACTAACAAGGAGAAAATAATACATAATATGTAAACAAATTAAAACTATCTAAAATCATGATCGTTATCATAAATCATGTGAGAAAAAGGTTCACATATGAGTATAACAGTGCACGTGTACATCAACAGATTAAAAAAACAATTTACCAGAAGCTAAGGGTATAGAAATTCAGATGAAACATATGTTAGTTATAAAGACAAGGTATTGTTAAAAAATAAGTAAATACCGTACAAGAGTCCCAACTGATCCCAGCCGGCTGAGGCGAGTGGGACTATGCTATCTTCAATTGGGGTATGTTGTGAAGCTAAAAGTAGTTGGAAGGGGAATAAAATGGGTAAGATGAGGATCAAAAAGTACCTGGATATTCAGATCTGGTCCTAAAACTGACTTGTAAGGAGTAGAACGACCTCTTTTATATGATGAAATTTATTTTTTCCACTACTGCAATTGGGTCAGCATCTAGGTTATTGCTTCCATATTCTGTTGGATCAGCAATCTGGCCATTGGAAGATTCTGATGTCTATTTTAATTATTGCTTTCGTGACGTGTGCAGTTATATTCCTGCAAACCTAATAATTTTGATACAAAGAAAGTGCCTTGCAAAGTGAAAGGAATACATAATTTATGTACAAATAATGAATTTAAAATAACTCGATACTAATTTCTATTTTTTTTTGTTTACTCAATTCTTTCTGGAATCAAATGTATTGCAAGACTTCTCTAATTTAATATCACTAACCGACTTAAATTAAAACTGACAGTAAATTTAAACTTGTTTTTTTTTTTATAACGTTCCCAACACTAAGAGACCCAATGAATGGCTTTAGCTTAGTCAATTGTAAATATTTTTAATATAATGTGCGATAATTTAATGTGTTTCCAAACATAAAGAAGTTGTTTACTGTTAACAGAACAATAAACTTTTAAGTGTCATTAATACTCGAGGCGTTAGTTTAAAATACTAAAGGCCGTTTTACATATCAATGCAATGAGAAAAACCAATGGTATTTTCCCATGAAATTAACTTAGCCATCGTTCAAAGCGCGTACGTTAAGGTGTGCCCATTTGTGTAAGTGTCTTTATTATGGTGTGCTACCCTGACCTCAAATCTCAACTTAATGAAACGATAATTACATGTAAACTTTCTCAGCTAAATGACATTTTAATTACAATTGCCGCTGTCTTCACTTGATTATTCTCGGGGAGTTATTGTTCTGTAGATGTCGCTATATTAGTCTATAAAAGATTTACTAAAAGAAATTGCATCTTTTTAAATGGAAAAAAAAACTTGGATAATGGGCAGATTTTGCATAAAATGCAGACCAAATTTGTTTGTTCTACTATTAGGGTTTAATTAAATGCGTCGTAGTAAATAAATAAAAAATTGTCATTTTGTGTTGTGTTTATTAAATCAGATGATTTTTGTGAGTTCATTAACGGCCCTCAACAGTACCAGATTTCAGATAAGATTCAATCAACGCATTAAGGCTCAACACCCAAATTTACGCTAAACGTCACTCTGTAGCATTCTAATACAAGCAATACTGCACATGATTTATTTGTAAATTCTACACGAGCAGTTAGAAAAATTTCCAAGGTTTCTAGTGATAAAAATTTTAAAGCTGTAATCTTTAAAATTCTATGAAAAAAATACTAAAATGTCAGTAAAAGGTGCAGTTTGAATACAGATTAACTAAAAGGAAATGCATCTTTTTAAATGCACTCCCAATATCCTCAGGTGACGGAAAAGCGTTTTATAACTTTTTAATGAGAACGAACGAAGAATGTGATTCGCTGGACAATATAAGCTTAAAACACAAAAAGTGAATTTAAGTCGAGTAATTTTCACAGCAAAAAAAGCTTTGTATATTTGTTATTTTTTGTTGTTATTATTTTATTTTAAGTTAATATCGCACAGATGTTCCAACTGCTCCCAATCGTCTGAAGTCAGTGGGACTATGGCATTCCTGATCGGGGTATGTTGTGAGGTTGGAGGTAGTGGGGAGGGGAAAGAGGTGAGTAGAGAAAGGTTGGTAAGTATCTAGCTATTCAGATCTGGACAGCAAATACGGTTAAAGCCATTCCAAGCAACGTTTTGATTTTAAATGGTGGTCTTTCATCAGGGTGTTACTCTACCACTCTGAAACATGCTCTAAATATAATCTAAATTATTTTAAAATAAATAATAATGAAATAATACATTTTAAATTAATAAAAATTATTTGCGCAAGCCAGGATTTGAACCCGTGACCTCTGGATTCGTAGTCAAGCGTCTTAACTACGGATAACCACCGAGTGTTAGCTACATTCAACAGTGCAGTAATTTTGGATCACATCTCCGTTGATGTTGTACTTGTAAATTTTAATTAATGTTGAATGACACAAGTTTTACGTTTTTTGAAAATATTAGAAATATTCTCATATCTCACAGGCCAACGTAAAAAAAATGTCTGAATAGTTTTTAAAATTTTCGTTACATTTAATATCGTCACAATTCAATGAACAGCGCCATTTTTTTTTTTTTTTTTACATTTGACTGTTCCCCGCTAAGCGCCGATTGTCGGTTCGTTTCAGTTTTTGAACAAATTATGATAACGGTTATGTTATGCACGTTAGCTGATCACAATTTGTTCGAAACCTAAAACGGACCGACAACCAGTGTTTCGAGGATCGGTCAAATGTAAAAAAAATTTAAAACAGCTCTAAACGTTAAATTGTGACGATGTCAAATGTGACAAACTTTGAAACACCTCTACCTTACTCTACAAAAAAAATGTTTTTTTCTCCGTTAGTGCTTTTAAAAAACAGCTTTTTAGCAGCACAATTATAGCCCAGCGAATTTTAATATAATAACTAATGACAGCTGATAAAAAAGCTGTCCATATTTGTAATAAACTACTGTAAATAGTGTGAAAGATCTTTAAATGCTCGAAGGTCGTAACAATACCTCTCCAATTGTCGTAAAACATATTAATATACACATTTTATAATGTTGACTATCTTCTACTTAGGCTTCATGAATAATTATTCTTGTCTCCAGTATTGAGAGAAATATTATATTTTGAGAGTTAATTTTAAAATTTAAAGCGTCACTATTGGCGGTATCCACTCTCCTTCTAAAATCTAGCCTTCATTCGGTTATTAATGAATTAAAAACCTTAAAACTTTATGTAAAGTCAACCGCAATACTCTAAGCATAACAACCATTGTTCATAACAGACAATGGATATTGTCGCAACTTAAAAACGAAAGAATTAAAAATATTTATACATGAGAACTGCGTCTTTCGCGCCACGCAGACAATGGAAAAAATACTTGGATAATGGGTGGATTTTGCATAAAATGGAGACCAAATTTGTTTGTTATACTATTTGGGTTTAATTAAATGCGTCGTAGTATACAAAGAAATAATTATCATTTTGTGTTGTGTTTATTAAATCAGATGATTATTGTTAAGTACCATTGTTGTAGTGAGTTCATTAACGGCCCTCAACAGTACCAGATTCCAGATATGATTCAATCAATGCATTAAGGCTCAACACCCAAATTGACGCTAAACGTCACTCTGTAGCATTCTAATACAAGCAATACTGCACATGATTTATTTGTAAATTTTACATGGGCAGTCAGGAAAATGTCAAAGGTTTCCAGTGAATGAAAAATTTATGCTGTAATCTTTAAAATTCTATGAAAAAATACTAAAACGTCAGTAAAAGGTGCAGTTTAAAAACTAACGCAGCCATTTTTTAACGTTTTACCTAAAATTCCTGTATGCATTTCAAAAATAATTTGAAAGGTTACTGTTTTAAAATTGTATTCACTAAAAACCTTAGACATTTCCCAACTTACCCGTATAGAATTAACAGATAAATCATTTTTAGTATTGCTTGTATTAGAAAATCCAAAAAGTGTGTATTTTTGAGTGCTAAAGGCATAATAAAACCCAAAAAATGAAAATACACCTCTGATAACCTAACACGAGGCGTTTCTCGATCAGTTTTCATGTTTCAATTGATATTCGTTAAATTGGGGCCGTTAATAATTAGTATTATTTTGTCATGGGCACGCTATGTTTATGTTTAGTGTTGCTAGTTGTCGCTTCACGTGTCAATGTGCAAAAAACTCTAATTAGCTTTGCGAATTACGTGCATGCAGTAAAATAATTGATCAATTAAACGACTGCTTGACTTTTCCGTGATTAAATTGATAAATATTAATCGATCATTGCCATTTCAATGGCATGATCGTTTCGTGAGTACTTTATTATTGATTATTTCGGTTAATTAACTTATCTATTTTATCATGAAATATTCGTACTCTTTCATTTTTAGAATGAGTGCAAAACACTGCAATTTTTTTTTCCTTCATATTTTATATTACATTAGTCACTCTGCGCCGGTGTCAGTGGGTCTATTTAATCATAATTTGGGGAAGTGAAGTGAAGATGGTAAGGAAACGGGGGAGATGTGTTAAAAGGGGATAGAGTAGAGGAATATACGATATGTTCAGGTCGAAATTATCTTTTCTTTTAATACCTATTCTGAATTATTGGAGGATTGCTTGACTAACAATAAGTTGCAACTTTTAATCAAATAATCAACGATAGTGAGTTGTAAATGAAAATTACTCTTTCAGGAGGCAGATGATTTAATTTTTTTTTTTTTTATATTACCGAAAACTAACAAGTACAAGGTCATGGAATGCCGCAGTTTTATTGATCAATTATTTGTCACCGTGTCTTTGACATTTTGAAACCGCCATAACTACCCGTTTGATCATAAACCAAAGGTTTGTTAATTTATGCGACATTATATATTTCCAGATAAGTTTACGCACCACTGACGTCGTATAATGTAAATGGATTTTGTAAAAGAAACCAATCGGAGTAATCTACATATGTATTTTTAATTATTCAGTATTTTTTCAACACCTTTTTAGCAATATCAATAACAGTAATACCAGTTATACGACCTATTTAACATAGACAATGGGAAAACATGTGTTTTAACGATACATAAATGATGCAAAAAATGATGAGGCAAGCAATGCAATATTCCAGTCAGTGGCATATCGACAAGTTGGGCAAAACCTTAAAAACCATCCCTCAAAGTAGCCAGGACATTCATTGGTCGATACGTTTTTGACGGATAGGTTTAAAAATTGACAAAAGTTACGAGGTTATTATTTATCTCTTACTATTATAATATCGGAGAAATAAAAAAGTATTGTATATAGTCGCGAGTCTGTGTGTGTATAGTTTATAATAAAATAAGCTAGAAGTGTAATATGACTCTAATCTAAAAAAACAGCAAAGCCTTCTTTGTGATGTAATGAATAAACGACAATAAATAAAAATAAATAATTTATTCGAAAAAAACAACAATGATCAGGTATTAAAAAATAAACTCGCGTTGCTAACTTTATATGAACTTTGTTTGATTAAAAATAAGTAAGTGTCACAATGAGAATTGTTCCATGAATAAAACATCTTAAATTGCCCCATGCAGTACAATAGAAATCAATCTGAAACCCAATAAAATAAGTAATAATTTATAATTTTTCATATGTCGCTGATATTTCAGAGAGTAATTAATGTCTGTAAAAGGAGAAAAAGGCCGGATTTTACGATTGTCTGATTGGCTTGTGGGTACGCCACTGTATTATTTGTATGTTTGTCTGTGCCCGGTGTCGCTCGGGAAAAGTCTCGACGAATGGAAATACATTAAATAAAATATTTCGTTCGTTGTTTTGATATTTGAAAATTGAACTTAAAATTTCGTATTTTCATGAAAATATCGGAATACGATCATTGACAAAATATGTATATACTCGTATATATATTTAAATATATTATTTTTTTAAGTGAATACAATTCAATGTCCCAACTGCTCCCAACCATCTAGAGCCAGTTAGACTATGGCATCCTCAATTTGGGTATGTTGTGAGGCTGAAGGTTGTGGGGAGTGGAAAGAGATGGGGAAGAGGAAAGTTGGGAGTACCTGGCTATTCAGATCTAGTCACCAAGCCATTTCAAACAACGCTTCAATTCTGAATGGTGGTCTTTCACCAGGCCGATACTTGCTATCACTTTATCAAATCTAAATATCTAATGACTCTAAATGCAGTGGAATATATCTAAAGAGGAGAGGAACAAGATATTATGTCACTCTTATCAAAATCCTCAAAACTACGATAAAAGCGAAAAAATTAAAAACCGATGAAAGCCATAAAATATGCTTAGTTGCAATATTTTCGTATTTCAAGTAAATGTGAGCAACATTACGAAATGGCAGAAATTAACTAGGCGTACCCTCTGCGAAATCCGCGACTTTTTATACGTTTTTTAATCTACTTCATGCACTTACGATGCTTTAAGCAGGTACTAAATTTTGTAGTGTTTGTCTCTGTCGTGTGACCAAAAGTCAACTTAAAGTTCAAGTTTAAATACACAAATAAAGCACAGTGACTCACACGTCAAACAGGCTTTCGTCCAAAAATTCGTCGTCGGGAACTGGAAAGCCGTTCTCTTAAGTTATCAAGATGCTGTAAATCATAGACACATTGCCACACATTGACACCAGAGTTATTGAAGCTGTTTTTTATTACACCTATTAAGTATTTTTTATAAAGTTATTCCAATAACTGTACAGTTTGAACAAGTGTGTCCAAACTAAAAATTGTTTTACCTTAATGTATTAAATAGATATTAATTATTGAAATAATATCAATAACTTCAACGTAAATATAAAACAGAAAAAGGCAGAAACTAAAAAGAATAACGGTCACGACCGAGACTTTACGTTGAAGATTATTGATTTTTATTTCAATCATTAATATCAAAATACAACAAGCATAAAGCTTAATTCTAATTTAATATAAAATGGATTTTTTCTTTATATCATTTATTACATTTGTTTATTTTGTGTGAATATGAGACAAGAGTCTCAATTGCTCCTAACCTCAGAGCAATAATATACAAGAGAGAGCGCTGCTTTAGTCAATTATGATGAGTATTGCCAGACTCGGCGTGGCTGGGACTAGGGCTAGGGTATTTATACATCCATTCATAGCACATGTGAACAAAAAGCTTTTGTTTATTCGTATAACCACTTATTCACCGTTAACCTATGTCCGTTTGTATCGTATATGAAAACGTGTGGGCGGAGTCAACGGAGATGCGGGACACGAAGAACATCCTTAAAGTACTTTAAGGCGGTGTAATAATTTGGGAAAATTTGCTGTCTCTTTCTTTTTCATGGTGTACGACGTAAAAACCCGGAAAAAGTGATTTATCCCAAAGTCGTATAGGCTGGGTAAAAATAATTTGCTCTCTCTCCATATATTGTTACTCCAAGGTCCTAACCGTCTAAAGCCAGTGAGACTATGATATCGCCAATCAGGACACTCTGTGAGGCTGAAGGGAGAGGGGTGGGGAAGAAGATGGGGAAGACGAAGGTTAGGAAGTACCTTGCTATTCATATATGGTCACCAAACACGGCTAAAGCCAATGAAAGTTATGTTTCGATTTTGAATAGTAATCTTTCCCCTGGGCGATTCCGTGAGTATCTACTACTCTGATTGCTCCTTTGTCTCAATTTGACATATTTTCACTTACGGCAGTATAGATAGAGATGTTTTTTTGTTGCTGTATTACGTACGGACTTATGGGTATTTACACCGACAGGAATATAATTTTTTTCTGATGAATTTTGAAGACTTCGTGTTTATGTCATTATTTTATTCTTAATTTAATGAAATGGATAAGTTTTAAGTTTTTCAAAAATATATTTAAAAAAAAACTCGAAAACCTTAAATTTATGGATTTTTACTACGGTTTTTTGTCATTTTTTTATCTGTTTCTTTTTTAACACTATCGGGTTAGGAATAACCTGACAATATTTGAAAAACTCCTACCGCCATTATAATAAGCGAAAAATGTTGCTTGTGTAACGACGCCCGGGTGTTTGTCCACTCAACTACTAACCGGTCAAAAAGTATATCCTATTATTACTAACCAGTATTCCATTTCCTTCCAAGTAATAATTTAACAATTAAGCGAGCCGTTGCGGATAAGCGGAGTTAAGTTTGTTCACTTAACCGGAAAGTCGCGGTTACCTCACACACTTATCACGAGACGATTGACCCGGAAAGAGTCTGAATGAATAATAGTGAATCAGATTGTGTTCTCAAACATTTCTATCCGAATACCACTGAACGGAAAATGCCTAGATTTTGTAATCTATATCGATTCGAAAGAGTATGACCGACAAATCACGTAATACTTTTTGACTACTAGGCCTCAGACGGCCTACGAAATTAATCTGTTCAAATGGGAGTTTAGATCTTTGAAATTTTTCAAAAAAATTCTAATTTGAAAATCGAAAGAATTTTGAACATAGATACGCCCATAAAACACTTCTCTCGGTTTGTTTCTTAAGTGAAGAATACAGAGTAAAATACATACTTTCAAAAAATTGTAGAAATCAATCACTTTGTGGTTTGACACCTTTAACGAAAATGAAATAATAACTCTGTATAAGACTACACAGATTTTTATCTATTTTTTAATGACGAGATCGGTTTCACTTAGCCTAAGAATCATCAGGGCACAAAAATAAACTAAACAAAAAATAAAATAAAGTGTGCAGTTATGTACATACAGAGGGAGAACACAATATAAAATAAAATAAGAGAACAGTAAGAAAACAAAAGAATAACGTTTACATTATGACAAAAGAACAAAGATAAAGAGACGGATAATATGAAATGCAAGATGCAAAACGTTAGCTGAGAAGGGAAGCGAAAAAAAAGTCTTTGGTCTTATACGAACTTATTATTTCATATTCATTGCATACTTATTGGTTAACGAAATGTTTCCCGTTTACGGATGTGCCGCAAGTGTTTATTCTAGTGTCAGAAAGAACCTGCGGTTTTTTCTGATGCGTAAATAAATATTGGAAAAAGTTTTGAGTCACCCTCTCTTAAAGAAACAATATATGGACGGAAGTTGCTATTAGATTAGTGACTGGGTGATGAGTTTCAGGATGTAGTTTTTTTAGCTTCTTGGAAATTGATAAAATACGCATTTACGAATAAATTTAGAGCGAAACTCAGAACATAGTCTTTTCCAGGAAAGCCATATCCATAAATACTTAATGACTATTTTAAATATAACCAATTTATTCCTATTTTATATGGGCACATTTAAACGAATCTTTTGAAATACATATAATTTTATTTCACTGTCAATATTCCACAAGATTATATACAATGTTACTGTTAGTTTACAATCGTATATTTCTTCTTTGGTCCTACTCAGTAGTGCCTTGAATATTGTATTATTTTTTCAAACTTTTAAACTTTTTCTTCTCTTGTGTACATACTCCTCACTATCTAATTAATTGTTCTTCTTTTTAATAACTTGCGTGTAAATGGCACATGTTGCACCGTATATAAATGTAAAACAAATGGTACCTACATATTTTCAATATTCTCTTGGTGAAAGATCATTACTCAAAATCGATTCGTTGTTTGAAATAGGATTAAGCGTGTTTCTTTTTACTAGATCTGAATAGTCAGGTAGTTCATAACCTTTCCCCTTTTCCCGTCTCCTTCTTCTCCTAACATAAGCTAAACTGGGGATACCACTGTATCACTGACTCCGTGCAGTTGAGGTCCTTGTTTTATTAACTTTAACTTATTTCTCTCGTGAGTACGTACGACCATATGAGGGTGAACTTTTCAAATTTGAATTGATGTTAATTAACATTAAAATAAATATATATACATATATGTTAAATCCTTACCTACTTAATAAAGTACCTACCTAAAATTATCTTTTTATTTAAAAAGGTGGATTAAAGCAACTATTTTTTTTATTGATAAGTTCAGTTATACCCCGTGATTTTTCTGGTAAAACTAGTATTCAAATAATAATTTCCATATTTTTTTATCTTTAAAAAAATTACCTTATCACTATTGTGCAAATTTTGAACTTTCATTCTACATTTATGCCTCAAATCTGAACTCTTTGTCAGCCTGTGACATCTGTAAATATGCAATAAAAATGTTTCCTATTGTTAATAACTACTTATTTAATCAAAATAAAGGAAAATGGCAGAATTCACAAAGAGCAGAATATATATAATTTAGCTACGGCATTATGTTATTTTTACGAGCATTGTGAATAGTCCTTGAGTTGATATCGCTCAAAAATTATGGTAAGAAAATTGATGAAGTGTTTCTATTTAAATAAAACATTCTTCATTTTTTCAGTTATTTTTATTGTTTAAATTCTTTTTTTTTTTTTAAGAAAGACAAATATATAAGTAAAAAAATTGAGGGTTTATCAACTGGCAACATTTTCATCACAAAGTGATTGTTTCAATTGAAATTATTTTTAAATATACCTGTTTATAAGGTAATGAAGTAAGTATTTTTATTATATTCTTGTTAATACTACGTCTGTGTCGACACAGAATTATCCTAATAAGACAGACATGGACCAAACCCATGGTTTTTAAATATTTTAACATGAATAAATAAATAAAAATTGAAAGGGAATATTGTGGATTTTTTTCCTGAATTTTCAATCAATGTTTGTCTTTTATTCCTATATTCTTGAAAAATAACATCTCTGACCTTTGTATATATTATTTGTACGCATGACACCGGTTTGGCCTTTCAAAGTCATTAGCAATCTGTCTCCAAACAATCAAATAACAAATAATCCACTCAAAAGTTTTTAAAGACAGTTTTTTTTTAAGGTAATTTACAATCTTCTCTTCTCCCGTATCTTTCCCCTCCCCACCACCTCCAGCTTCACAACATTCCCCCATTCCACAATCCCACTGGTTCCAGACGTTTAAGAGCAGTTGACTCTTGTGTGGTATTCACTTTTGAAAAAAATGCTTATAACAATATACAGGCTCAATGCTCTCACTGAGTTACCTAAAGCGACAAAAAGTGACAAACTTGTGTCGCTTGAGTTAAGCCTTCTCCCAAATAGCAAAATATATTTGAAATAAATGAAAAACTTAACTTTTGTATAAGAATACGAATTTTAATTTATTTATTATTGTTTCTTTAAATATGTCAAACCACAAAGTGATTGCTTTTTACGAAAATATAAAAATGTTTTGATGGCTAAAGCACCACAAAAGTCTTCATAATCAAACGAGAGCATTCGATGCAGAAAAACAAACTGAGCAAAACTGCATATTCAACTAATTTTCGACTTAAGTATCGCTTAAGCCCAGCGTCGATATAGAATTATTCTATCGGAAGACATTTAGTATGCTTTCATTTAAGTGCAATGCACAATGCATTCTGCAGCCAACATGCAACACGACCACAGTCCTCCCATTAATAACATATTTTGTCAGAATCAACATTCGTTACAGCAGCGTTCTATTCTTCATTCCCCCGGCTAAATGTCAAATATCATCTCATTCGCATTTAATGCAGATTCGAATTAAATCATGAGAGCTTTGTATAAAAGGCACCCGATGAAACAAATACATTTTACGAGCTTGCAAGGCTGTAGAAGGCTATTTGATGTGTTTGCTAATTTTATTGTGTATTAATTTGATGCTGTTTTAAAACTTTGAATTAAAACAATGATAAAAATCAACAGCTTTACTACTTTTGTGTTGAGTGATAGAGTACATCAAACGTATTAAAAACGAATTATGAAAACGACCTCCGTAGATTAATGCTTGCTTTTAAATCGGGAGGTTGCGGGTTCGATTTCCACATATTTTTACGGCCTCCGTGGTCGAGCGGTTAAAAACATCGACTATAGATTCAGAGGTCGCAGGTTCAAATTCCAGCGTAGGCAAATTATTTTTATTTAATCAATTTGTGTTGTTTTACAATTAATCAATCAAAAATAAAACAGTTTAAGACACTCTCAGCAGCAGTGGCGGCTCGTGAGTTTTTAGTATGATAGAGTGCTAAGATTGAAAAATACGACATTGTTAGTGTCGTTGCAGCCGAAAATGATTTTTTTTTTTTTTTCAAAAATGTTTTCAGCTACAACAACATCAATGATGACTTTTTTTGTCAATCTTACCACTCTAGCACACTAAAAAGTCACGAGCCGCCACAGCTCAGCAGTATCATCGCCCTGGTGAAAGACCACCATTCCGAATTGAAACGTTGCTTGAAATGGCTTTAGCCATGTTTATTGACCAGATCTGAATAGTCAGGTACTTAATAACTTTCATCGTCCCCATCTACTTCCCCTTCTCGCCACGTTCGCTCTCACAACATACACCATTTGGGGATACCATAGTCTCCCTGGCTCCAGACGGTTGGGAACAGTTAGGATTCTTGTGGGGCATTCACATAAAACATTTACAACAATTTTTTAAATACTTATGCATGGGTGCTGTCGGTCTGGGCGTCGTGATGTGGGTTGTGTTGTTTGATGTCGTTAAGAATATTGGTTCATAGTAAATTAACAAAAAGGCACGAGTGCCTTTCTCGCTACGAATCAAATTTGAATATTGGAGATGCATCTTTTGTCTTTACGCTGTGGAAGGTCAAAGGTTCAGGAGAGCAGAATATCGGAAAGGTACAGAGAGCAAGTCGACTATTAAATAAGAGTGCAGAGAAAGTGAGGCATTTATAGAGAAAGTGAGCTATTAGGGATATCAGTTCTTCTGCGGATTCCTCTCACAGAATTGTCGGAAAGAAGGTTAAAGTTTAGAAAGAGAAAATCAACAATCAAACCCTCCGCGAATGAATATTATTCCCGAATTTACACGAAGTGCTTTTATTAAAAAGTGAATACAGCACAAGAGTCCCGACTGCTCCCAACCGTCTGAAGTCAGTGGGACTATGAGATCCCCAAATCGAGTGTTGTGAGGCTGAAATAATGAGAAGGGAAAAGAGGAAGGTATGTGAGTACTAGGCTATTCAGATCTGGCCACCAAACACGACCCTTTTTGTTTGTTTTTTCTTCTTAATATTATTGATTTTAAAAGTTACAATATAATTAATTGTTTTATTGACTCACCTTCTCTGTTGCAACTTATCCAGTTCAACATTCCTTGCCGTAGAGTCAAAAACAATGAATTGCTGTTCCTCAATCATCACAATACTAATTATGGGTATAATTCTCCAATGTCCAGAATGTTAAGACTTGTTAACTCAAGCCATGGTCTTGAAATTTTTGGTAGCAGTCTAAATGATTTTGGTCATTCTTTACGACTCTACCAAATTTTTGATTAGACCATGGCTTGAATGTTCTCTCTTATGTTTATTTTGCCTTATTTTTGTCATCGCTTCATTTATTATTATGTACGAGTATATGCTATTCCTTCTCTGTTGCTCTTTTTTCCATTTCGTGTTTTATATGTATTACAATAAAGTCACGTTAAACTGCTACAATAGCAGTTTGTTAACAGGTTCTAAAATTAACAATCTATATGAACATATTTAATAAAGGTACATATTTTTATTACATTTTTTAAGCTAAGTTTCGATTCTAAATGTTGGTTTTTCATCAGGGCGATACTTAGAGTATCTACCACTTTGGCTGCATTATAAACATATTATTGAGATGTATCTCTTCCTCTTCTGATACCCATTACTCCCTTTTGAAACTTATTAATCTCTAAAATATCTCTAACCTTTAGGTTTTCCCTTCAATAATCTAACTCTCTTAATGTGAGAGGAAGTCTTTATACCAACCCTAGTCTCACCTCAAGATGAATCGATTCTTGTGTAATCTGCGTAGTATTATGTAATGTGATGGGAAAGATACAAATTTGCACCTTGCGTCTACATTTAGGTATGCGGATAAAAGCACTCACATGCAAATTTCACTGCATGGAGTACTTCGCTAGGTTCGTCGCTTCAAATGAACTCTCAATATGATTCCTTTAGTGTTTTGCAATATTATGTCAGATGAGTAATCGTCTATTGTTATCGCCTGCCTCCCACATACCTGACCCTAATTTAACTGACAAATTTATTGAATATAATAGTTATTCAATTTGCTTATAATACTAAATTTTTTATTTTCCCTTCTTGAAGTAGTAATATATTCATTTAATTTCTCTAAAGTCAACTTTGGTAACACTGCGTCTGAAATGACTTAATCTACCTCTTTTAGTATTTTTAGCAGTTCGGTTATACATACTCTTGCTGTTGAATCGAATCGCTTCGGATATCGATATTTTTTGCATCAGCGAAACTGTCTTTAAACAGCAAGTTTTATTGCTGCTTGCTTAACTTGTATTTACTATTTACTATTCATCTATTCTGTTTAGTTATAAAATCTTGTCTTATATTGTATATTATATGCAGTGTACTCTGTTTTTTGTTTACTCCATATATATTTTCTACATATCTTTAATAACGCCTTAAAATTTTGTTTTGTAATGTTATTAAAATGAATAAAGAAATTGAATTGAAAAAAAAATGAAGTTTGACTTATTTTTTTTACAAATTTGCTACTCTCGTTGAAATATGTTATTACCTTTAAAATTTTAAAGCTTTGCGTATCAAAAATACGCGAATAAAAAACATTAATTAAGTCTCTCTAATATAAAGATATTGCAGTTAAAACAGATCACATTGCAGCAGTTCAGTTACAGCATGCATTTTTTGAATGACTCAATTAAGTAATAAAAACCTGTCTATCAACAGCGTGTTTGCTATTGTTACATGAAAGAAGAAAAATCAACCAATCATAAAAGCTTTTAATTATACTTTTATGAACTCATTAAAGTTTTTGGATTTATGCAATTGTTTAAAAGTACATAAGTAAGACAGTAAGACACAAGCCATAAAAAACGTAGCGATTTTTTATTTCATCGGATTAGAGTATGTATCTTTATGGTAATTATTTAAAACTAAAATAAAAACATGACAGATGTAATACAATGGGCGATTCGCTAATCAGTTGTACATCACGTGTCAAAACAACTACTCACTGTAAACAAACAAGAATTATGCTCATGGGCGGCTAGAACATTTATATAATAAAATAAACGTAACAGCAGTTGAAGGTTAGAAGTTAAGTGCATATTTAAGATCAGGTCATGAAAAGTAGTTTCCACCTCTAACATGAGCAATTAGATTCCTTAAATAACTAAACACTAACTAAAATATTTTAAATAAATATGTAGGTATGTTTATTATGCACTTATATATAGCAATAAAGATACCAAGCCTTTTGCACTTTAGGATAACAATAAAGTATGAAGAATAACAAAGCTTATTTCAAACATGTGACTTTTTAAAAAATCTATCAAGCATTGTTATTTTTGATAAGATTCTAAGAATGTCATAAATAATTTTAAGCTGTGTCATTATTTTATTGAAACGTGGGACTATTATCCAAATAAAAAGAAAACAATTTAAATTCAGTCGTAATTTTTGATTCGTTATTTTACCGGTTGAACTTTAACCCTTCATAAAATCAATTTACTACTCCAGATTTTAGTAATGAGCGCAATTGAATGATTTCGTAATCTATTTGGTTAAATTTTCTCGAATTCTTAAAATATCTCAGCGGTTAATAGATTATGAATCACGATCATTTGAATGAATTAGCATCGCTCGCAATGAAACTCAGCGCGATGTTTAAAAAACAGTTAATGGTCAACCGTTTCGTAGTCGTTGTTTTTTTTAGGAAACAGTCTGGTGTCGTTCGTTGACAACTGTTTTGAATGAACCGTGTATTTTTAATATATAGATTATTCATCTGCTTTTCAGAAGATTGTGTGGTTCGAAAAATGAAATTTTCCAATTTTTTATCACATGATTCTGCCATATTGAATGAAGTTTTTAAATTTATTTATAATGCGACTCGACATAACATGATTTAAAAAAATATTAATTATATGATTTAATAAAACAAATTTATAACTTTATTCCACTTTTTTATTTTTTTACTGGACCGGTTTCAGCCTATAACGAATTCAGACTAGTACAGGTTGTTCATACTAATACAGGCAGCCATAGAATAAGAACAACCTGTACTAGTCTGAAGATGGCCGTTATAGGCTGAAACCGGTCCAGTCAAAAATTAAAAAAATTGAATAAAGTAATGTATAGTAATAAATTTGTGTTATTAAATCATTAAAATGGAATTCCACCATGAATTAACAGTTACAAAATTAGAAATAATAAATTATATGATTCAACTATATTGGATAAAGTTTATTTTTAAATACTTATTACGTTTTTCATCTGTATTGATTTTTTTTCCTAATACTCTTAATGTGGATCAACTGAATATTGAATGTTTTTTTAAATATTTATCATGCGGTTTGACTATATAGAATGAAATTTTCATTAAATTTATAACGTTGTAGAGGAATTAAACCTACAACGCCCGGATGGGATGTCCACGCATTTGTCCCCTCAGCTACTAACCGGTCGAATGAATTGAATAAAGTTTGTTCTTATATACATAATTCTAAACGTGTATGAATAAAATGGCAATTTAAGTACACGGTGGTTCAACATTTTTGAATTAAGTTTTCGTAATAAATGTATTAATATATATAAATGCGTAAGCATCTATGATACCGGAAAAATATTAAAAATCGTTAATAAAAGCGCACGGTTTGTTAAATAAATCATTTAATTAAGATGCTGTAATCATTTCAAACGGAAGTAATTGAGTTCAGGTTTAAATTAACGAGGCGTGTTACGAGACCTGACTTTGTGTGGCATTGTCTCGTGGTTAAGTGGGAAAGATGCTGTGATCTGTGCTAACCGAATATCTCCGCAACATTATTTCCTACTTGTGTGAAATAGGCTATATATAAACAAGATTACTTCATATTTTACGATAGCTTGCACAAATGTGGCGAATTAATGAACTCGTGCAATAAAGGTACCATCCTAAAAATGTGAGAGGCTGACCTGACAGTGGGGATAGCGATATTACAACAACACTTGCGAAGCGAATAGAAGTCAGCACTTGGATATGTGAATAATCATATCGTCGCTGGAAAGGCAAAAGGGCTTAAGCGACACTTTGGTAAAAAAATTAGGTAAATATGCAGTTTTGATCAGTTTTTTTTTCTGCATCGAATGTTCTGACTCTCGTTTGATTCTGAATACTTTTGTGCCCCTTCAGCTATCTAAAATATATTTACCATTTGAGAGAAGGCTTGACTCAAGCGACAATTTGGGACTTTTTTTAGCCTTTGTCGCTTCAGGTAACTTAGTGAGATCATTGAGTTTCCTGATTTTTTTTTAATCCCACCAGGTACTAAAGACTTAAGAAGTGTTCTGGTGTAAACTTTCCAAAATGGCACTTCAGCCCTTTTGTCTTTGGCGACGATATATGCCTGAATTGTTCAAGGATTTGTAATTCCGGGACTTTTAATCAATGCTCAACTATTGCTTAATACTTGTTGGCAATTGTCCAGCTCATGCATTTAACGTAGTGCCACAATGGACAAAACTTTAAGATGACAGTTGGAAATAAGAAAATAAATTGTAAGAAATTAAATCGTATGAAATCTAGAGACGGTCGATATTCCTACCCTGATTAAAATGAACCGGTTCCAAGCCGATCACTGGAACCGTCCATATTATTTCTCCGGTTATTTTTGGAACCGGTACTTATCTTTCGCAAATAAAAATGGCGAATTCCCATTCCAATATCTAAAATTCGGCGAAAAGCGTTGAACCGGTTCTGAAAATTCAGAGTTTTTGTTGTAAATAACCGGTTCCTCGGCAGTCACAGGTAACTGGAACAGAAAATTTACGATATAACCATCCCTACTAAAATTCCTATTCTCATTTAAAAAAAATGTTAGATCCACCTCTGTCTGTACCGAAATTAAATGAAACCACAGTAATTGTACTACATGGAAGTCGGGCATCTTTTTGATCTTTGTTGTATCCAATAATTATCCGGTCTATTGTTGTCTATACATGAGAGTGCACGAATTGACACATTTACGAAGAGCTTCAGTGTTTAAATATGCATTTCCATCCACAAGTAGTTCTGGCAGCGCGTGCACGACTTAAAAACTAATACATACAAATTAAATGGAAGATGATATTTTTACCAATTTTTACGTCTGATTACGGTCATTATTGTGGTGAAGCAACTGCCAGGGCTCACAGTCGGATATTCATTTAAATTCACCAATTTTATTTTGAGTGTAGGTAGATATATAGCGGTAAAAATGCTTTGTATTACATTTCTAGACATAAAATTTCCACCTGCGCTGCTATTTTATTATTAAAACGAAGATGGATGCATGAATGACATATTATATAAACTTTCCGGTACGGAAAGGTTATCGACAAAATGAGACTCACATATGTAATCACTACCAAAAAGGCTAAAATACGCATTTGAATTTGCAAATTATTTATATAATTTAATAGAACAAAATTCAACATTATTATTATTAAGTTCTGCTAGTTTTGGCTTTTTTATTTTTTAGTGATAGCTGTTTTAAAGGCTATTATCAAACTGTTTAATAAAAACAATATTAGATTAAATTATAAAAAAATAAACGTTGTTTAAAAAAAATAACACAAAAACTGTATATTTTTTAATTCAATTGTACTACATTCAATATTGTTATTATTATTTACTTATGATACCTTTAACTATTTCTAATTTTGAGACTGTTAATTCATGGTGGAACTCCATTTTAATGATTTTTTCATTAACAGAGCTTAACTGTTAAAAACTAAAACTGACCACTGTAGATATTATATGATTTAAAAAAAAAAACACAAACGCATCTATGGTAACGCACCCCGTGTAAACAGTCTCCCAGAAGGTAATAAAACTACCCGAATGTATTTTTGAAGGTATGGTAAGGCCAACTCTGTCAGCCATAAAACTAAAATCTTTAAGGCACAGATGATTCACTATGAATATCAATACCCATCCCTTCCAGACCTAATAGTATATATTCCATAGACTTACTTAAAATTGTACCAGTCTGAATATGTCCGTCATAAGGTGAAACCGGTCTTAAATAAAAAAGTCTTAAATAAAAAGTAGTGGAATAAAGTTAAAAAATTTATGTATTGTTAAAATCTCATTCTTTTAGTGGCAACTGTCACAGTTTGATGATTGCCTTAAAATATAAAATGGAGTTCTACAAATTAAACACAAAAGATATAAATATTACGCAAATACATGCAATCTGATAACTATTCAACAATATTAAATTATTGCAAATACATAAATCAAAAACAGTTATAATTAAAACGAGTGAGTTACGTTACTTTCCCGGATAACAAGGTGACCACAGGGCCCGGAAGCTTGTCACTACGCCATTTATATAATTATTATTTATCGTTAGAAATCACAAGTTTTCACAAAAATAAATCATTATTAATTGTAATGACTACCTATCTGTTATTTTATTATTCGGAAATATCTTTGTTGTCATTACGTTCCTGCTACTTTGATTAAATTATCCGTGAAATAAAAAACCTGAATCGTTTTAGAAATAAATTCATTTTAATTAGCTGGCCTATTTTCCACACATAAAATTTACTAGTAGGTATTTTCATAATTTTCTTATTCATAAGAGACTCCGTCATGGTTCCTTAGCACCGATTCATTTCAGAAGTAAGTGAACTTACTGTGCGGAACGAATTTACACATTTATCAATGAGATCAAAGATAACCCTCATAGATACGAGTATATTAAGCAGGTTATAATTTAAAAAAAGGCCCGGATTTGTTGTTTTTGTATTAATATTAAAAAAAGCAAGATTCTCAAGATTTAAATTTCAGTGTTAAAATAAACTCATTATATCAAAAGCAAATCGATTTATATTATGTATTATACGGTTTGTGGTAGGTTGCACGAGATTTGATGCGAACAACGCACGCTTAGGATTGTGTGTATTGGTGCATATATACACTTTTAATACAGAAAAGTCATTGAGGGAATCTGTGAGAAACAGAATTTTTTTTGTTTCGTTTGTGCATTACAGACTGTGTCCATTTACAATACACATGAACAGTAACATTAAAAGAAAATTAAGAGATATTGTTAACATGTTTCTTGAAATATTTAAGGTTTATTTTGAAGATATCAAGAATTTCAATATTTATAATCAATATTTTGTCTTGCTTAAGCCTATTTATTGTTACAAGCAATAAATTGACAACAATTGAATGTATTTGTATTTATGTTTTGAATATTCGGAAAGGCTACACAAGCTTTTTGAAAGTTTTTACAGAGTGTTATTTTTATTAATTAGTTCGAAAAAAACTGAAAGAGCCGAAAGTTTTTTCTTTAATAAATTGATCATTTTTTTTTCTTGCATTTATTTTCTCAAGTAGAAAAACAAGTTTAAAACATGCTGTTTGCACTCAATGCATCTGTGTGAGTACTGTATTCGACTCAACATTCGATGTGATTTCTATAAGCACAGATATATGAGGAAATTAGGTAAAGAATTATTTGAAATTCGAAATTCTAATGAAGTTGCAACTTGTGAAAAACAATAAAAAGTACCCTGCCATAAGACTTTGAAACTCAATTACTGTTGTAAATGTTCAGATGCTACATTTTGTATAAAAATGATTGAAGTGAAGCCTAGACTTGGATAAATGCAATACAGAAGGAATCGTACACCGTTCACAGATAAAATAAATTATAAGCATATACATAGTTAGGTACCAAAATAGAAGTAATCCAAAATATATCGAAATACCTTGAAATCGTTAATACCTACCTACTCAGAAGTACTAATACATATAGGAGGTCGATAGCGGAGTGAATAGAACACTTGGCTAGCCGTTGGACAGATTGAGTTCGATGCTTAGAGTACCGACTTACTCCTATTTCAGAAATAATAATTCTCAGTGAAAAGAACTCAGAAACACAAAAGAAAATACAAGAGAACAAATGTTGGCTTACATATTCTGGAATGCAGTTGTCAAAAGTTTAGATGTTTTATGTTTTTTAATATAATAGTCAATACCGCAAAAGAGTCTAAACTGCTCCCAACCGTCTGGAGCCAGTGATACTATAGCATCCTCAATTGGGGTATGTTATGAGGCTGAAAGTAGTGGGGAAGGGAAAGAGATGGAGAAGAGTAAGGTTGAGGAAGCAAGTAACTATTCATATCTGGTCACCAACTACGGCTGAAGCCATTAAGGCTTTGATTCTGAATGGTGGTCTTTCACTAGGGTGATACCTAGAATATCTACAACTCTGGAACGTGCCAAAAATATATTATA
The DNA here is from genome assembly GCA_022651775.1 of Drusus annulatus. Classification (NCBI taxonomy): domain Eukaryota; kingdom Metazoa; phylum Arthropoda; class Insecta; order Trichoptera; family Limnephilidae; genus Drusus; species Drusus annulatus. Next base: position 2,651,511 of record JAGWCC010000153.1, on the reverse strand, counting down.
CATTATTTTAAAATGAATTAAATATGTATTTTAATCATACAAAATTTAATTGCGTATGCCGGGTTTGAACCCTCCAACTCTAGATTCGTAGCCGAGCGTCTTACCACGCGACCACGGAGGCTGTCAAAGTGTATCGTCCAGCCTCCGATAAGATTAAACACAAAGAAGAAGAAAGTAATCTGAACATCTAGCTTCCGTAAGATCAGCTCCTCATTCTGTTTTAATTAGAACAAGCTAAACAATGCGCAAGAAAATCGCCGCTTTGTGTCGGATCTCCGATGGATCTAAATTAAATGCATTATTACCTGCACCTGTGTGCAAAGCATCTGCTATCAACATCTTTCCATTGTTTCCCACTGTTAGCGTTACACACTCCACATTACACGGCTCAGATTTCATCAAGTAATCGTGTTTACTGTTCGCTTAAATAATTACCGGCAGGTCTTCGTAACCGTGGAATAATATTTCCCAAACACTGGTAAAAGGTACAATGTCCACACATCAGAGCAAGAATATATATGGAGAGAGCAAAATATTTTTACCCAACCTACACAAATTTACGAAGAATCACTTTCTCCGGGTTTTTACGTCGTAAACCGTGAGAGAGAAAGAGATAAGACAAGTTCTCACATAATATAGCACCAATTTTTGGTATGTAAGCATGTTTTCCGTCTCCCGCGTCTCCGGCGACTCTGCCCATTACGTTTTGTTATGCGACATAACGGGACAAAACACAACGGTTGTTTAGATTATATCCCATATTTTTGTTTATAACAGTACGATGAAAAAGTGGTTTTACAAATAAACAAAAACATCATGTCGACATGTGCTATGAATGGATATATAAACACCCTAGCCACGGTCAAGTCAGGAGAAAATAAAAAATCCTGACTACACAAGCGCTCCCTCCTAATATATTTTTGCTTTGAGATCCACACAGAAGTTAAATTAATTTCGAATTCCATAGTTATCCAATTACCAATAAAATTCATATTTTCTTTAAGTTTAGGCTGGTAGAAATTACGAAAAATTATCTGAACCGTATAAAAATTTATCCCGCTTTTATTGATGGGTTGCGAACGTATTCAATACGTCCTCATTTTTTGAATATACAGAGGCCTTGAAGCCAGCTTCCTATTTGTGAATGAAATTATTATTATTTTTAAATGTATGTGCTACCACATTCGAGCTTAAAGCTAGTGGCAGTTTTAACATGTTTTCGTTGCTCTGGTAAAGGCATGGTTGACTCTGAAACTATTTGATTTTTTTTTAATTTTAATCGTGTTTTTTTCATGTAAATATGTATTTTTTTAAAATTTTCAGTATACATGTACTAACTCTGTTATATGAATGTAAAAGCTCATCAAAGCGTTGTTAATTAAATACATAATGATACAATAGAACGTTATGTAAACAAAGACACTTCCCTTTAAAAAAAAATTACCACGTAGTTTTAAAATATTATTTATGTTGACAGATTATAAAATAAAGTCGTTAGAAGACAATTTTTTTACGTGGTTTTGTTAGAGATTTTTTTTTTATGAATACCACACAGAGTCCCAATTGCTCCCAACCGTCTAGATACAGTGAGACTATGGAATCCCCGATTGGGGTATGTTGTGAGGTTTAAGGTAGTGGGAAGGAGATGGGAAGATTGGGAAGTGCCTGTCTATTCAGATCTGGTCACCAAACACGGATAAAGCTATGTGATCTTTTACTAGAGCGATCTTAGAGCGATCTTAGATCTTATCTATTACCTTAGAACGTGCGTTAAAAATACCAAATATTATTTCATATTAATTAAATGTGTTATGACACAAATAATTTTTTAAAAAAACATGCGTAAGCTGGGTTTAAACTCGTGACTTCTGGATTCATAGTCGATCGTCTTACCACTTGACCACGGAGGCCGTCAAATGTGATGTAAATTTAGAATTTCGGAAGGAAAACGAGAAAAACTTTCATGAATAAATTTGTTTTTTTCCCGATTAGTTCTCTCGTGAGGTTAAGTACCTATTCAGGCACTTAATATCGTAGATTCTTGAACAAACATGCATATATCTTCCAAACACCTTGACAATAATTGATACGAGATGACCGTGTGTCGTAACGCTTCAGCGTATGCAATTTACTGATAAGTTCCACTTTCTGTTCGTCAAAAGCGGCTAGACAAGAACTATTGCGAATCTGTGATGACTCTGGCACGATATTTACAATATAAATGGAATAGATACATAGCAAATTATACGGATATTATATTTATTATAACTACGTATTATAACACGCTTAGTCAAATGTTTGTATGCTTTGAAACATAATATCGTTATCGGCTTTGAAAGTTTTAGGTGTTAGAAAATTATGTAATTTCAGGGTCATATTCGTTGCATGGTGATCTTTAAAAATAATCCTATTATCACTTAAGTGGGCAATTTATTTAAATGGTTTAATGCGTATTAGTAAAGGTGAAAGCTTTTGACAAATATGAATAATAATACAAAAAGAAAGTGAGCATCATGATTTCTTTGTTTGTTGATAATGTTATTTTGTTATGCAACGATTAAAGATCAATGTTTTTGGATTTTAACACTGTTTGTTGGAGTAAAGGTAACATCATCGTAGTTTTATTTAAATATTATTATGTAATTCTTATGCTACAGTTTTTATTTATTTTCAAGTATGACAAATGTAGCTTACGAATTATACAATGTTACCACACCGACAATCTGACATCTGGCGCTTTCAGAACATATTTTCGAAAATATGATAAAATGTCATCCTGAAGGTTATCAATAAATACGTTGATTAAGGGTCAGCACTAGCGTTGGGAAAAACTTCAATGTTTTGTGAATGCTTCACAAATTGTTAGTTCTTTAAAATGAACGCTTCAATTGAAGTCGAACTCGCGGAAAAAGAGATTTGGATTTATACGCTTGTTGGTTCAGTTCTTTTTGGAACCGGTTTCTCGCCGAAAAAGCACGTACTCGTCGGTAGAGTTTAGAAAAAAATTTAAAAAGTACCAGTCGGTAGTGAAAAGCGCTGGAACCGGTTCCTCGCCACAAAAAACACGTACTAGTCGGTAGACATTTCAAAACAAAAGGAATTGGAACTGGTTCCTTCATTTTGAAATGTCTATGCCTTAACAACGGTACTGCTTCGAATTGAAGTAATTCTTTCAATGGAATGAAGTTAATGAAATGAATGAAGGCTAAAATGAACTACCACCTTCAATTGAAATATTTGTTAAATGAAATGAAGTTATTAAAATGAATGAACGCTATAATGAACTGCCGACTTCAATTGAAGAGTATTTGTTCAATGAACAATGAATGAAGTACGAACTGTTGCCAAAAGAACTAGTTCTTTGAAGCAGTTCTTTCAAAGCGGTCACAACGCTAGTCAGCACCCAAAAATACACACTTTTTGGCTTTGTAATACAAGCAATACTACGAAAAAAATATGTTATTCTATGCGGGTAGTTAGAAAAATGTCTAAGATTTCCAGTGAATCTTAAACAGTAATCTTTTGAATTCCAAATGAAATGCATAGTGCAATTTTAAGTAAGACGCTCAAAAATGCATTCGTCGGTTTTCAAACTGCACCGACATTTAAAAAGTATTTTTTCATTAAATTTGAAAGATTGAAGTTTAAAAAAATATTCATTGAAAACCTTAGACATTTTTCTAACTACCCGTTTAAAATTAACAGATACATAGTTTGTAGCATTGCTTGTGTCAGATAGCCAAAACGTGACGTTTAGCGCCATTTTCGAGTGCTTAGACTTAATTATAAAGTGCTTGTAATTGAAACAAGAAGTTACGTTTAATTTGTTGAAAATAAATATTAAATTGGTGCCTGTTTTCAAACAATCTCTCCATCAAACTTTCATTGAAATCAAAATGTTCAGTGAAATAAATTATGACTTTAAAAATATATATTTTCATAGAACAATAAACGTCGATTCTGAATTATTTAAGTTTTATTGAATTAGATTATACATGGATTCGATTTCTGTAAACAGATTTTAACGTTTCATTTTGGTCCTGACGTCATCTTATGCCGACCATTTCTGACAGATTGACAACTTGGTGACGTCATCTGACGCGGAATCCGCTGGCGCCACCAAAATGAAATCGTCCTTAGGAAAGTTTAAAAAGGGCAATCTTTTAATTAAAATTTACTTGCTAATGCTTTATTTTGATATTAATAATTGAAAAAATATCAACCAATACCAATACCAATACAAAGATGGCTGGGTAAATAATAATAATTTTCACTAAAATATGATATTGATAAAAAACGACAGTTTCTAAAATGGTTTCTGTAGCTCAATTGATAGATACGTTACTCCCGGATAAAACCTCTGTTCCTAGTGTAAGTCTCGGTCGCAATCTTATTCTTTTTATTTACTGAAATTAAAATAATCTGATATTTCAGTAGGAATGTATATATTTTGTAAAAATATAAAGGTAGAAGATAAATGCAATTTTAAATATTAAAAGAGTTTATCATTTATTTATAAATTAACAAACTAAAGTCCAATTACAAAAAAGACATACAAAACACGAAATGAAAAAAAGAGCAACAGAGAAAGAACAGCACATACATAATAATAAATGAAGCGATGACAAAAAATAGGGCAAAATAAACATAAAAGAGAACATTCAAGCCATGGTCTAGTCAAAGTTTTGGTAGAGTCGTAAAGAATGACAAAAATCATTTAGACTGCTACCAAAAATTTCAATACAAAAGCTCATTTAATATTGGAACAAAAACATTTTTTACAAGTTTGGAAATGGTACCTATTTGAACTTAGTAAAATTTTCTATGAACACATGTTTCAGTATTTGAAACCATTCAAATTCTTGGTAAGGAATACCCCACTTAAACGGATTTAAAAAATAAATAAAGATGCGAGTACAACCTTTTAAGGAATTTATTCCAATTATCACGAGTTATACAATGTGCAATACAGATTGTCTTCGGAGGAATAATCAGCAATCGTTTATTACAATATTCATTTATGCTGCCCATAAACAGTGCGTTGTAACTAATAATTAAAACTTCATTATACAACAGATTTATCTCTGTAAAATCAACCGTATACCAGTGAATAATCACGAGAAAACTTTAAATTAAAGTTAAAATTCGATTTCTTTTGAAGTTATTAGGTACAATCTATTTTTTTCCTAAATTAGATTGAAAATGGCATGATATAAGATTCTCACGGCCGAAAACATTATCTTGATGGATTTTTGGGTCTTTATGCCGTGTTGGGCTTTATTTACATTTAGCCAACGTTTCGGATAGCCTTGCAGTGTTCACCAACGGGGCAGATGATTGAAGAAGTAGAATTAGACGTTGTATTGAAGAAATTAGCTTTTACCCGTAAAAAATCACGGGATGTATCTTAACTTGCCAAGTACAATTATACATAGTTTTCAAAACGCAAACAAGTAAAATACGTACAAATGTTGATCCGACAATGTTTTTTTTTCGTCGGGGGAGAAGGGATAATGGCCAGCAAAGTTTAGCAACCATCTATTAGTTTGTTAAGGAAAAAGTGTATAATTCGCAATGGGCTTGCGTGAATCTTGTTTAGAATTAAAAAAAATGGTCTGCTTTTAGCAGATCTTAAAGCAATCTAGGGCCCTTTCACGAAACATCGAAATAGATTTTATCGACAATGTCGGTAATTTTGAATCGTTCCCAAGCCCGATTACAGATCGCCAACGAACAAACGACAGTTTACATCGATTAATTAAGCATGTTTGAGGTTTGAACCTGATTGATTCAAAGTCAAATGCGTTGATAACTATACAATAGAAACCGTTAATGTTCATGACACTTGCTTTTTATAAAATAAAGTTTTCAGTTGCGCAATTAGAGTTGATGCAAACAAAATATATTTTGGATTGTGTGAATTGGTGTGTATGTATAAACTTCCGATGGCGATGTCTCTGAGAAAAGTCACTGAGAAACAGCGTGTCTCGCTTACGCCTGTTTTTTGTTATTGGCGAAAACGAAACAACAATGTTTGTATCTTGAATTTTTGCAGCGCATTATTTTTATTCATTAGCTAAAAAAATTAAAAGAGCCGAAAGTGTATTATGTTATATTTTTTAATTTAAATTTTAAATAAAAGTAACTTTGTTTTTGACTTAGGTAGAGCCGAAACCGGTTGGTATATGTATCTAATAAAGTGGTGTCAAAACAAAGTTACTTTTATTTAAAATTTAATTATGTCTTACCACAAAGTGAGTGCTTCATGTCAAAGTTTAATTTTTATTTCTTAAATTTTGCTCGAATTTTCTATTTTTGAATTTTTAAGTGAATTCGATTTTCGAAATTTATCTAAAAAGATTCGAACTTTTTTGAAAAATATTCAGGTAGGTACCTACGTACTTAGCACTTTTATTTTTGATTGAAAAACAATCTTCGTATATTCTCTTTACAATTATGCTTTTAAGACGGTTTGTGTTTAAACATTTTACAGACACGTTACTTTATATGCATAAAAGGACACAAATTCGTAATCGTGGCATTGAACTATAAGAGTAAGTACTTGTGTACAGATCAACTGTCAGTTCAAAGTGATGAATAACTGCCAGCTGACATTATGGCCTATGTATGTCAGTGGATTCAAAATGGGAAGTCATCGTTGGCCACTAATTAGAGCCAAATGCTATGTTTACTTTGTTCATTCAACGATTGATGCATTGCATTCTTTGATGTTGCTTTTGATATAGACATCAATTGATAATTGAGGCGTGATTCTCTGTTTCGAATTGGATAATGTTTTCATTAACACCCGCCATTTTTGGCCGTACACAAAAAAAACACATTGATTGATTTGGTTGGATACGGCAATTGGGTTAATGATTGAGTTATTCGGTGTAATAAATAATGGAGATTCTATGAGAAGGAGCTTAATAATGTTGTTACTACTTTAATAAACAAAAATCTCTCTGAAAATTGTTTTTTCACAATCAAATCTTACACGTACGTGCCAACTTCTTCTGTAAACGACTAATATAATTTTATGACAGATCAAATTTCAGAATTAATTCCGAACGATTGAAATTAAAGCGTCACTCAATGATTTATTTATGAACGGTCGGTAGCTGAGTGGACAAACGTGTCGGATTCACATCCGGGCATCGTGGATTCAATTCTTCTGCTGGCTAAGTCCACCATCATTGCACAAGCAACATCTTCCGCTTATTATGATGGTAGTAGGAGTTTTTAAAATATTGTTAGGTTATTCGTAACCCGGGAATGTTTGTCTTTCTTTTTAAAAAATAACAAATAACAATAAAATTGTATTCAATTAATATGTCTTACTTTACATTTTATTTAACATGAAATAATATGTATCACATATTCGTAGAAAGCAATCTCTTTGTGGTTTGACATATTCAATGAAAATGAAATAATAAACCCAAAAATTTCTCATTATTCTTTTATCACGTTCTCAGTTGAAGTTTTGCCTCTTTCATTTCATATTGTCTGTCTCTTTCTCTCTGTTCCTTTGTTGTAATTTAAATGTTGTTCTTTTGTTTTCTTACTGTTCTCTGTTTTATTTAATATTGTGTTCTCCCTCTGTATGTACGAACCTCTGTATGTGTTCTCCCTCTGTATAACCACGCACTTTGTATTTTTTGTGTAGTTTAATTTTGCACCCTGATGATGCTTAGGCCAAACGAAACCAGTCGGTCATAAAAATTAAAATGAAATCTGTAATCTTATACAAAGTTATTATTTCATTTTCATTGAACATGTATTTAATTGACACTCTTAGCATTTTGAATTTAAAGTTACTAAAACCAAATTATATCTGATTACGACTAAAAGGGATCGAAATGACAATTTAGTCTACTTCAACGGAAGTAATCTTCTCAACAAGCTTTCCACTGACATGCCTGGTGTAACCTTAAGTGACCAGCTGAGGCACGGGGGCTCCACCGAAGCCAGAGTAAAGTTAGCCTCTCAGAAGTTGGGCGTACTGTACAGGGCCCGCAGATACTTCAATAGTACACAACTACTAACCGTGTACAAATTGCAAGTGCGCCCCACTGAGGAATTTGGCAGTCACCCGGGCCTGGAGCCCCTAACTACCTTAAAAAACACTAGACTCTGTGCAGAAAAGGATGACCGTTTTATAGATTCCCATATCTTAACAAACGGATTGCAAATCTTTGGGACATGAAGTCAGGTAGGAATGCTATCCATGCCGTCCTACCGGTATTTAAATTAAAGATGCTCCAAGATACTCGATCACTTCCCCAATTTTCCTTTTTCTCATTTACTTTCCTTTTTCCCTCTCATTCAGCTTCACAACACACCCCAATTGGAGATGCCAAAGTCCCTCTGGCTCCGGGTATTTGTAACTCTAGTGCGGTATTCATATGAAAAAAAAACTATTTCGTTTCTCTGGACATTATAAAATAACGTTATGAAATTTAATCTTAAATATAAACTACACGGTGTTCGGAAAAGTAAGTAAAATATAATTTTACTTTTATTTAAGTTTCAGACACCCACTTACATGGCCTGTTCAAAAGAAAAGGTGAATTTAGAATTTTCGCGGGCTGTGTACATTCGATTATCGATTTATATTTTGTTATGTTAGTACACATATGTTTATTATATGTTAGCATTATCAGCCATTTTGGATTAGTGGTTTGTTTTTGACAACTGGAAAGGTTAGTCACGTTTTTGTGTGTTCTTCGATTTTTTACTTTTGAAAAAAATGGATCAAAGAATAAAATTCATGATTTGTTTTTCCACAATTCCAGAACGCTCATCGTCATTAACATCTTCTCGGCCTTCTGTAAAGCGCTTGTACCACTTATAAACACTTTTTTGAGACAAAGTAGACTCGCCGAATGCCACAGTCAACATTTTAAGTGCGTTGGAGCACTTTATTCCATTTTTAACGCAAAATTCAATACATATTCTTTGATCCATTTTTTTCAAAAGGAAAAAAAACGAAGAACACACAAAAACGTGTCTAACCTTTCCAGTTGTCAAAAACAAACCACTAATCCAAAATGGCTGATAATGCTAACATATGATAAACATATGTGTACCAACATAACAAAAAAAAAAACGATAATCGAACGTACACCGCCGGCGAAAATTCAAAATTTACCTTTTCTTTTGAACAGGCCTCGTATAATTGTATAATACACATTTACGAGGTCTCCTCAAATATCTCTCTATAAGTGATCTTGAATGATTCTAAATCCGAAGTTTATATCATTCTTAAAAGGTTAATCATTTTTTGCTTGAAGACCAACGCATTTATAAATAGCACCGACTCAAAATTTTTACGTCAGCCAATCAATCATTTGGTATTTATAAATCTCGCATATCTACTGAATTATAGTCATGTTAATAATATTATAAAAATTATTACAGGTGTTTGAACAAAAAAACATACTTTTATATTTCAGATGAAATGATAAGGTGAAATGAAGGTTATTTTTTTAATGACAATGAAATGATGAATTTGTATAAGACCATAGATATTATTTAAATTTTCATGACCGACCGGTTTCGCTTAGCCTAAACATAATCAGGGTACAAAATTAAAACTGTTTTTTTTTTGTACCATGATGATGCTTAAGCTAAGCGAAACCGGTCTGTCATAAAAATCAAAAATGAAATCTCTGGTCTTATATTAAGTTTTTATTTCATTTTCATTAAATTTGTCAAACTACAAAGTGATTGCTTTCTGCGAAAATACTTTTTTAATTAAAAAAAAGAATGGGTGTTCGAACTAGCCCTTTAAAAAGCTGCGTAAGTAGGTACTTACCTTATTTATTTTTTCCAATTTTAATAACACTGTTTTATAGTAACAATAATTATATGCTTGTATTTTCGAGTCTAGGAAAAATAATGAAATCACGAAAAGTTATATTCAAAACAATACCTCATTTGTGTCATTAATTGTCGTTTCCTTCCGGGACAAAAAATGAATACAACTGCACAATTCTTACACTTTCACTGTTTACTGCCAATAAACCGATTCTCAAGCCGTGCGAAACTATTTTATTACATACTAGTTTCCCGATAATAAATAAAATTTCAATTTATTCCTCCATAAACTTACTTGAATAATGCATCAAAAAGAAAAAAAAAACTCTTTCATGTCTACCATCAAAACATCTCATTCTATTTTCCTCCGAAAATGAAATGTCACTGGCCGCTTAAAATTTAAAATGGCAAGGCCACCCCAAAAAATAACATATATTAAATGTGTAGAACTGATATCTCAATTAAAACTCGAACAGATGTGTAATGAAGTGATTTAAAAATGAAATGTTTTTATACTTTTCTGTTGGTTTGATGGGAAAACTGTTAATCGTACAAGTTGGTTTGTGAGTTTTGCTTTCGAAGCTGTTTTTGAGCGTTGGAGCGACGCGACCGGAGCGAGGTACTTCCCGCTAAGAACTGACATTTGCCGCAGCCTTTGCCGCCAAATGAAGTTTAATTCTCTGAAAGGTGCGGGGAGAGGTTATGTTACCTACTACCTACAACCTGCTTCCTACTTATTACATATTTTTATTGTTATAACATGGAAACTACAATATTATAGTATGGGTGAATGTGTTTGCTTCACGGTTTGACTATTTGCTAACGTACTACGTAGTTGTTAACCGTAAAAAATCTCGGGATAGAAGTCTAGACATGGCAAGAAAAAAAAACCTCTTTCAAAAATAGAATAATGTCTGCTAAAATACACTAAAGGTAGGTTCTTTATTAGGTAGGTAGGGATTCTACAATGTTATTTTTACATTTCGTTAATTTTCTGAACACATCTTACTCATGTACATTACATTCATTACAAAATACATTATTTATGGTTAGTCAAAAAATATATGATAACGTAAAAAATGGTCTACGTGATAAAATCAGGTCAAAATAATCAAGTTGTTGCAGTCTCCGTAGATTTTAAAGCTCTTTTTTTATATTTTCGCAGAAAATTGTGGAACTTTGTGGTTTGACATATTTAAAGAAATGAAAAAATATCTTTGTATCAAACGACGAATATTGTTTTATTTTTTATGACCGACCGGTTTCGCTTAACCTAGGGTAAAATTTAATTTAATTTAATCAGGGTTTAATTTTATACCCCGATGATGTTTAAGCTAAGCGAAACCAGTCGGTCATAAAATTATAATTCTAGTAAAAAAATAAATTTGTATAACAAAGTCATTGTTTAATTTCTCTTATTTTATAATTAAGCTATCGAAACATATGGAAAAATACGAAAGATACAACAATATGGGGTCTCGGTTGTTTTTACATTTCAATAGCTCATGATGAAAATAACTTATCAGTTCAAAATGTTGCGTAAGACGTCGTATTTATAATCTTAAGATATGTGTTCGATATTCGATTACCATTGTTATTGAACTATTTAAAATATATACCAAACAAAATAGCGTCTTTTGTGATTTTCGACAGAAACATGAATATTCCAAAGCTAACGATATAATTAAAGTTTTGATTAAAAATTCCAAACAGCTGCACAAATTTCACGACGCCAGTTCTCACCGTTCAAGAGTTTTCACGCTTCAGAACACAACACAAACGAATGTACTGCTTTTAAGTAGATATTGACGGCCTCCATGGTCGAGTGGTAAGACGCTCGACTACGAATCCAAAGGTCGCGGGCTCAAAACCGGCGTGCGGCAATAACTTTTATTTAATTAATATGTGTCATAACAGATTTATTTTATATAAAAATAATAAAAAGTATATTTGCAGCACGTTCCAGAGTGGTAGATACTCTAAGTATCGCCCTGGTGAAAGACCACCATTCAGAATCGAAACGTTGCTTGAAATGGCTTTAGCCGTGTTTGGTGACCAGATCTGAATAGCCAGGTGCTTCCCAACCTGCCTCTTCCCAACCTCCTTCCCCTCTCCACTACCTTCAGCCTCACAACATACCCTATTTGGGGATGCCATAGTCTCACTGGCTCTAGACGGTTGGGAGCAGTTGAGACTCTCGTGCGGTATTTTCATAAAAAAATAAATTGTAATATTATGATCTCATATTTGATACCGAATCTCGTTTGTACTTCAAATTGTAATATGATCTCACATTTGATATCGAATTCCGGGTCATTTACAGACGTTCTCGCCGGGGTCACATCTCTGCGTAAAGTGGTTTGCGTATTGCTTGCACAGAGTGCAATATTATCACTGTTTACCGATAGGTTATGTGACACCTCGGGGAATGGTACCGAGTTTACATTGCATAATTATTATTCTCGCCATTGCATTAGCATAATTCTCTTAACAATAATTTAAACTAGGAAAAATGAAAACATGATCAAACCGAAAACAATAAGTTTATTAAAAAAAGAAAGTCAAATATTACTTCCTAACCTTCCTCTTCACCGTTTCTTTCCTTCCCCAACATTTTAGCCTTAAAATTGTTATGTCTATCTGATGTGACCTTCCAGGTAAGTATGTTCCTGTATATTTTCTCTGTACTCAATTTAAATAAATATTAATATTCACTAGAAATTAAAATTTGTAGAGCGCTTTTGGGGTGATTTTTCACAAAAATGGCGCTATACAAAATTATTCAAATAGTATTATTATTGTTATTACAATGTACCCCTTTTGTGGATGTCCTAGTACCAGTGGCACCGGATATTTGGGAACAGTTGGGACTCTTTTGCAGTTTTCACTTTAAAAAAAAAAAACTATTTTTTTATAAATTACGACAGTATTTCAATTCTACTGACTCCCATAATTAAAGCTTTAATTGTTACTTGTGCAGTGGTAGTGGACTGTTTGAGGTACGATCCTTCTTAATAATATGATCACTGTCTGACATGCATATAATATGATTGCAACTTGCTCCATATTAAGTATTTAATATGCCATTTATACATAGTTTAAAAAAGTGAAAAATACTCTGGCGTCCTGAAAATAGCGCAGCTGTTTCTGAATGTTTAATTCAATGCATCTATTTCTAGTTTGCAACCTAATTTATTTCATGAACCATACAACTTTGACATACCTTTTTTAAATTAACGGTTACTCTATTATTTCATTTTTAAGTTGACAGAAATAACTGAAAAAGTACTTTGAAAAAATAAGGGATTGAAACTCAAGAGAAACAAGTAATTCAGTTCATGAATTAAACAGGTTTGCGTATCAGAAATATTAGCAACAAACTTGCAGATCGTGCGATGTCGTCACTGTAAATTGTGAATAGTCTAAATTTTGTGGAAAAGATTTTTTTTTATCAATTAAAAAAAAAGGTTCGTTTGCTAGTTCATCTGACCGCCTGAAAAATTAAATGTATCAAATATAGGTGTAATACAAGCAATACTACAAATGTTTTATCTTTTCAAATTCTACTGGATAGTTAGAAAAATGACTGAGGTTTCCAGTGAATACAACTTTTCAACTGTCATCCTTTAAATTCTATGAAGAACATACTAAAATTTCAGTTGAAGGCATTTTTGAACGTTTTATTTAAAATTCCACTATGCATTTCATAAAGAATTCAAAAGATTACTGTTTAACAATTGTATCCACTGGAAACCTAAGATATTTTTCTAATTACTTGTAAAGAATTGACAGACAAATAATTTGTAGTTTTGCTTGTACTAGAAAACCAAAAAGTGTTTATTTTGAGTGCTGACCCTTAAGATAGGTAGCTAACTATTTTTAAAAAATGTTTAAAAAACTTTCACTTCTTTAAGCCATATTAAAATAATAATCTTCCGTTAAGTACTTGCATACTCGTGTATTTATAGTGACATAACATTTCTCTTCGCAACCATAAAAAACATACCCAAGAGGAAGTCAATATAAGATGAAAATCTTAAAATAATTGAAATGTTTAATGCCGTATTGGATCGCTGCATCTTTAAGCGACAAATGATGGAATTTATATAAAATCATCTCAGTCTCTGCCGTAAATGCATACACCTTGTTATGCAACAAAATTATAACTGAAGGAGTCGATGTTTCTGGATTATGATAAAAGATCATAGTAGTGGAGAGTATGATTTTGCACCAAGATTAAAAAAATGTTTTTGTTTTTTGTCAGTCTTCTGGCATCCTAATTTTAACACAGGTCATCCTAAAATGATCCAAATTATAACCGTTTTGTGGCTTTCATTCATCTTATGCTAGCAGTACTTTTTCGATCGTCAGTTTATTAATTTATGAACTACGTTTTTTCTTCCTTGACTAAGGATGTCAGTGGATTTATATATCTTCTTTTATTTATGCTATTTGCTCAGAATAATTACCTTTGAGAAGTTGCAGCAATATTAGTTTCATTTTGTCTTGTTCTTGAAAAACAAAACAGTTTTTCTGTTATGAAAAAAGATACCGGGACGGTTTTTTACCCTTTCATCGTAGAGTTATTAGTGAATAGAACCAATCTATATGCACGATATATTCAGAATAAAATCTTTAAGTTAATACAAAACAAAAAAAGATAAAATATTTCAGCTTAAACAACACATTATTCAAGATAGTAGATTTACACTTCTATATGTACCTAGCAAAATTTTCGTAAATTTAGGTACATTTACTATTATCTAATTGTGTTTGATATTTTGTAATGTGTACAATATTTAATTTGTCACTAAACCAAACCGTAAAAAAATATATACATTCGTTATGAAAAATATATTTTTTTATTCAATAAAATCACAAAAAGCAAAGCTTATGTACTTTCATACAATGCACAACATGTGCAATATAATTTGTTAAGAATTATGTAATTGTTATTTCCATGTTTTGATAGTTTAATTAGTATTATTTTGCCTTTCAAAGGCATTATAAGGAAAAACAAAAAAATGCTTTCAAATTACAATAAAACATTGTGAAAAGGTACAATTGAAACACAAAACCGAACAGTCACATATAAAACATAATATTCGTGTGAATATCAAAACTTTATGTAGTACAAAACTGACACAATATTTTCCAAGATATAAAGTGATACACATCCTCTACACTGTTTTATCATTTTAGGTAAAATCCAGCAAGCCGATCATTTATGCTCAAAGGAAAGTACGGATTGAATGCAGGCCTCTCTGATATGATCGTAAAATACAAATTACCTGCATTTACTATGGCTGGAAGTACCAATGTCGAATAAATAATACTATAATGCATCGGTGAGTGCACATACAATATTTATTTATCGTTGTATCATGCAATCGGTAAAGGGTCTCCTTTCACATATTATCACCGACGTTATTACTTACTACGTACCTAGTACCTACCGTATGCTTCCATACTGTCGTTGGAAAGGCAAAAGGGCTTGAACGCCACTTTGGTCAAAAAATGAGTTAATTTTATTTTTATTTTTTATATGAATACCGCACAAGAGTCTCAACTGCTCCCAACCGTCTAGAGCCAGTGAGACTATGACATCCCCAAATAGGGCATGTTGTGAGGCTGGAGGTAGTGGAGAGGGGAAGGAGATTGGGAAGAGGCAGGTTGGGCAGTACCTGGCTATTCAGATCTGGTCACCAAACACGGCTAAAGCCATTCCAAGCAACGTTTCGATTCTGAATGGTGGTCTTTCACCAGGGCGATACTTAGGGTATCTACCACTCTGAAACGTGCCGAAAATAATTTTTTTTATTATTTTTATATGAATTAAATATTTTATGACACATATTAATTAAATAAAAGTAACTGGCGCCGGGTTTGAACCCGCGATCTTTGGATTCGTAGTCGAGCGTTTTACCACTCGACCATGGAGGCCGTCAAATATGCAGCTTTTTCAGTTTTTTTTCTGCGTCAAAAGCTATGACTCTCGTTTGATTGTGAAGACTTTTGTGGCCCTTCAGCCACCTAAAATATATTTACTATTTGAGAGAAGGCTTGACTCAAGCGACACAGGTTTAGGACTTTTTTTAGCTTTGTGTCGCTTTAGATAACGCAGTGAGACAATTTAACTTTTTGTTTTTCAAAATCCAACCAGATACAGAAGACTTATGAATTTTATTGTAAAAAAAACTTTAAAGTGCTCTGGCTTAAACTTCCTCAAAATTCATCCCTTTTGCCTTTACGGCGACGATATGGTTTTCCGTGGTTACTATTTGGTTGATAATGCATTTTAAGAGCAAAACGGCTGTCACTATAACAAACGAAACTAATCAATCAATCTCCCTGAGATAAGTCGTTATTCCCAAGAAAAATGGCGACACTTAATAATACTTTTTACGCAAATTCGTCGGATATAGGAAGAAAATAAAACAGTAGGTATTTCACGAGATGATTATTCTACCCACTTGCTGCTATTAATGCAACCGACAAGATTTGCATTGTATAATTTACAAGATTTGTAGAAGATAGAAGATTTGCATTGTAATAATTACGATGCAAATCTATCGATTGCGCAAAGCAGTATTACAAAATATTTGTAATGCAACAGATATCAATTTCTAAGTCACGAACGTTAGTGCAGGGTCAACATGCGAAAGCTTATATCAATATATTTTCATCATGGTAAACTCTATGGTACCTATGTATAAGGATAAAGCACTGTTATCTAGTCCGAGTGGTAGGTTTTTGTCATGTTGAATATATTATACTTATAATTTTAACCAACTTACATTAAAAAAAAAAATTATGTAAGAAAATCTAAATTAGTTTATCTGTGGCAATTTGTGACTTTTTCGGAATTAAAGTTGTACATTATAATACTCCTTTTGCAATCCAAAATAAGTTTGTTTCAATAATGATTGAGCGAATTCATAGATTTTTACTCCTAATAATTTACCAGTACGTTTGTTAAAATGTACGTACATTTCTTAACTAATTTATGAACGTATTTTTTAAAGTGTGAAGAGTCCCAACTGCTCCCAACCGTCTGGAGCCAGTGAGACTTAGGCATTCCCAATTGGGGTATTTTGTGAGGCTAAAGTTAGAGGGCAAGGGAAGGAAATAGAGAAGAGGAAGGTTGGGAAGTACCTGGCTATTCAGATCTGATCACCAAACACGGCAAAAGCCATTTCAAGCAACGTTCCGATTTTGAATGGTGGTGTTTCACCAGGGCGATACTTACTCTGGAACGTACCGCAGATATACTATATAAATTATATATTGTCATACAAATTAAATTTGTTGGAAACATTTTAATTAAATAAAATGTATTTGCGCACGCCGGGCTTAAGCCCGCGACCTCTGGATTCGTAGTCGAGCGTCTTACCACTCAACCACGGAGGCCGTCAAATTTATATATATAGATATATTTACCAAATGTTAAAATGTTTTGTTGTAAAAAATCTATTTTAGTTAATTTTCATTGTACTGTAATTGGATTGATTTGATATCTGTTGGACAATAATAAAATATTTAAAAAATCTACAGCATTGAGTCTAGAAAAAGAATCTGAAAAAGGAGAAGTTTTTTTGAAGTAGTCACTGCACTCAGACGCGGTGCAAGAATGCTTAATGTTCTTTGTTTAAGATCTTAAGTACAAAACAGTACTGGCAACCAGCTGTCGCAAAGAACATTATCACGCCATTAGCAATATTCCGATTAGCACTAGAGATCTGTACACGACGTACAAGTACATTCAACCTCACCATAACTTTCCTTATCCGAACAAACATTACTATAGGTTTGGTTTCTAGTTCACGTTATAACAGTTGGCTGCACCTAAAGTTCAAGGTTAAATACCAGGTAAAAGCTTTAGATGGAATACCAAAGTTTTTATTTTATTTTGTGAATCATTTTGGGTTTACCTGTACAATTTACTTGTATCGGTGAATCAATTTATTTACCGGGAGGGGATTCATAGATCCCGTTTAGTTTTTGTGAAAGTTACTACTGTGCGTCGGTGAATTTCCTACTGACCGTTTGATTGCTTGATTACGTTTTAATTTTGCCGTGGTAAGGCAGTGATGTGGGGTGAGATTCATATATCGGGAATCCCAACTGCTGGTTTGAAATGCTGGTATGTTGGAAAAAATCAGTCTTTTTTTAAAAAAAATTTTGGAAATAAGACACCAAAGAGTATATTTTTAATCATTATCATTGTTTTTTTAAAAGAAAGATGAACATTCCCGGGTTACAGAATAACCTTAGACAGTATTCGAAAAACTCAAACTACCATCATAATAAGCGGAAGCTGTTGCTTGTGCAATGATAAAGAACTTATAAACAAATATTTACAAAAAAAAAACTTAAAATGAAAAAAACGAAAACCATAAATTTACGGATTTTATCGGCGGTTTTTGTATTTGTTTTATTATTTAATTTTTTATTAAAGAAAGACAAACATTCTCGGGTTACGAATAACCTGAAAATATTGGAAAAACTCCTACTACCATCATAATATTATTTTATTTTCTCCTTTATATTATTTTGCTATCTTGTTTAGTTGTAAAATCTTAGAAATTGTATTTCCTTTTCATTACTTATTAACTTTTTTTCTTGTCTTAAAATATATGCTGTGTACTCTATTTTTTAAACACCCCATATACATTTTTCTATATATCTTTAAAAACGCCTTGAAATTATATTTTGTAATGATTTTTAAATTAATAAAAAAATGAATTGAATTTAATAATAAGCGGAAGATGTTGCTTGTGAAATTATGGAGGACTTAACCAGTAGAGGAATTGAATCAACGACGCTCGGGTGGGAATCCGACGCGTTTGTTCACTCAGCTACTAACCTGTCCTTATATCTTTAGACACGTTTTGTTTGTTTATTCTAGTTTTCAGCGATCCGTATCTGAACCCGCAAGTATAAATTGAATTTTAACTCTTTCCTTACTGTATTTTGAAAATCTGAAAAAAAAGTTATATTTTAGTAGAAAGCAATCATTTTGTGGTTTAATATATTTAATGAAATGAAAAAATAATAACTTTCTATTAGACCACAGATTTTATGTTAATTTTTAAATATTTATTTTTTTAGTAGTCCATAGTCCGGGATGGTCCGATGCTCTGTGGGGAACCCGCTTGCACAGCGCAGATTTAAACTGTGCGCCTAAAGTTTAAGTTTAGACTTACGGAATTCAATACTTCGTTTGTGTGAAAGCACTATGAAACAATTTTTGGGTATATTTCTTGTTCTCATTATTCTTTCATAACCTTCTCAGTTAACGTTTTGCTTCTTTCAATTCATAATACCTGTCTCTTTCTATTTGTTCCTTTGTTATAATTTAGATGTTATTCTATTGTTTTCTCACAGTTCTCTCATTTTTTTTGTTGTTTTTTGATTTTGTTCTAAATTATGTTCTCCCTTTGTATGCTTGTATATATAACCGAAAACTTTGTATTTTTTGTTTAGTTTAGTTTTGTACAAACCGGTCGGTCATAAAAATTAACATAATATCTGTTGTTTTTTACAAACTTATTATTTTTTTATTGCATTAATAAATTGATAGTACTGTTTGTCTGGAGAGAGTAACAAAAATGTCGTATCATGAGAAAAGATGGTTCATTTTTACCGATTAATAAAAATCCAAACCAAAATGTAAATGTTGTAAATTTTTTATTCGAAAAGGTTTTCTTTATTATCACTTCCAACTTTTGTACAAAAAAAAAACAGAAATATATAGATCTTCCTTCATGAAAGAAAAATGATACATCCTTTCCCATTAGACATTTTGGAGTTTGAAAAAGCGTGTTTACGTACTAATTGAAAACTTTTACCAAGAGAAATTGCGAATAATAAAAGATTCACTTCACCACTTTTTGCCAAAAGTGAAATAATTTGTAATGATTTTTTACAGTATTTTATAATCATGCTTTCTGCAAATTGCATTATAACCGAGAAAAAAAGATACAATGACAGCATGGAAATGTTAAATCTTTGAGCGATTTAAAATAATACTCGAAGAGATTAAACAACCATATTTTTTTTTACTGGGGTAACCGATTATAAAATTATTGTCTCTTACAAAAGGGTTTTTTTTCAAGATCAAAGATCGTGTATGCGTTTCGGTCTGGTTGTCGATACAATGTGTAATGGTCTCGGTTTTATTTGGGAATCACGCTATTAATGGTTGCTCCAGACTAATTATCTTCGACTAAAATACGAGGCCTGTTCAAAAGAAAGGGTGAATTTTGAATTTTCGCGGACTGTGTCCACTCGATTATCGTTTTTTTTTATTATGTTGGTACACGTATGTTTATCATATGTTGGCATTATCAGCCATTTTGGATTAGTGGTTTGTTTTTGATAACTGGAAAGGTTAGTCACGTTTTTGTGTGTTCTTCGATCTTGCGACCTCTGGATTCGTGGTCGAGCGTCCTAACCACTCGTCCACGGAGGCCGTCATACTTGCAAAGATGACGAAATATTATGGAAGGAAGCTTAAAGATATAAAGTATAGTAAATTTTTGATAAAATTTTAAGGTTTGGAATAAAATTACAATATTTGTATTAAACAAATCTCTTCATCCACATAGTAATTTCATGTTGTATAGTGGCCTAGCTATAGGGAGAAAAACACCGCTTATGATGATGGAAGTAGGAGAAAATCAACTGTCGCTTCTGTGGTTATTCGTAATCTAAAATTATGTTTCTCAAAAAATAATATTTTTCTAGGATACTTATGTACCTACATGTTAATTTTATCTGAAATAAAGTGGTTTGAAGTTTAATAATCCAAAAAATCAATTTATTTTAACGAATGACACCGCTCTTCGTGAATCGATCATTTTTGTCTTTTAACAGTTCACTACAGTACTTTTTTTTGTCTCCCCCTACGACGTAAAACGAAAAAAAATCGTTTTAATAAGCAGTAAAACAAAACGAATCGTTTTAATCGGTGAGAAATAAGTTTTGTAACTGAACTATTTTACAAATAAATTTCGGAGAAAAATGTACAAAATTTATGAAATATACGGATACGGGACGAGATACTGTGTGTATTGGTCACTGAGAAACGTCACTGAAAAACAGCATTTTGTCTTGATTACGTGTATTTACTGTTATTAGCGAAAACGGCATAAAAAATTTATGTATTTTGAATAAAAGAAAAGTATTTCAAACCATTCATGAAGTTACAGCTTCTTTTATTCATTGTTTAAAAAAAACGACATCCAAAAGTTTGTTTATTGATAAAACTGTTTTTTCTTTTCTTTTCTGAAGTTGACAAACAAGTTGTAAACAGAATGTATGCTAGCAATCCATCTGTGTGAAGAATGTGTTCGACTCAACATTGGCTGCAACACCTATACCTGCAAAATTTTGCACATTTTTATACTGATAAATTTTCCAGTAGAAATTAGCAAAATAACTACATTCAGGTGTACAAAGTGTGATAAGACCGATCTTTAGAAAAATGATGTATAAAAATAGAGATTCGTTTAAAAATCGTTTAAACTCGAATATCACCTGTTTGCTTGAGGTACCTACCAGAGTGCTTTTGCATTCTCCTTTGACATGTGGGAAGTATGAGTGTTGAAGATGTTTTCTTCTACGAGACATTTCCATATAAGTCTAAGTCTAGTATTAGTCCCGAGTCCCTAAGCATTTGGAGCGTCACGTGATTCAGAAACAAGTTTTTTTACCTCAATAGTTTCTCAACAGGCGATGTGTCCTTTTTAGTCCTTGTGACTTAGCCTTTTAATGTGCATGCCTGATTATTAAAACCCACGTGATTTTTGTCATGTGAGCTGAACTTGTCAACAAAATGGTGAATATCCTATATGAATAATGACATAGATGGTAATATTTTTTTTTACATAATTCATTCGTCAAAATACTCCACTGAAAGTTAAAAACCGAATGTACGATCCGAAGGAGGATGACGTAATTACCCCACTTGTTGCGTAGTAAAGCGATGTTGTGACATGATTTTAGGGAATTTGTTTTTGATAAGATTGAAGATTGGAAAGAACCTGGCTATTCAGATCTAGTTTAAAAACATTTCTAGTGACCTTTCAATTCTGAATCGTTGTCTTTCACCAGGGTGATACTGAGAGATACCATTCTATTTTATGGATTTGCTTTTCTTTAATCAGTAATTAGGTACTTGAATAATTTTTAATTGAGTCCCAACTGCTTGGAGTCAGTGATAATATGACATTTTGATTGCGGTATGCTGCGAGGCTGGAAGGAGTGGGAAAAGGGAAAGAGATGGTGAAGAAGAAGGTCGGGAAGTACTTGGCAATTTGGATCTGGTTACCAAACCCGGCTAAAGCCATTTAAAGCGAAGTTAAGATTATGAATGCTGGTCTTTCACTAGAGCGTTACTAAGAGTCTCTACTACTCTGGAGTACCTACTTTATTTGTAGATTTTTTTAAATATTTAAACGTAGCTATGTTGGTACTGAAGGATGTTTCTCTGGTTAAGCCAAGAATTTTGGTTTTAAACACTTGGATAGAAGCGAAAAAACATAGTTCAGGGAGAAGATTATTAGAGTAACTGTAGTGATTTAATAAAACAAATTTATAACTAATTACACCATTAAAATGGAATTCCACCATGAATTAACAGTTACAAAATTAGAAATAGTAACTGTAGTGTTATAAAAGGACTCACATTTTTTGAAAGTTAGATAATGTATTATATTATTCTAATAATATGTAATTTTATGATTTTTTTTATATAATATTTTATACATGTTACAAATAAAATGACGGGGAAAATTTCATTTATTTTTTTTATTCAAAATAAACGTTCACTGAAAACTTTTGATATAATTTGTTCCATGCGTAATTTTACACCATGGAACGGTTTCCACATAACGATAAGTCATTTAATAGTTACGCATTCAAGGCAAGACAACAACGCATAAAAGCACGCAACCCATGACTCGACTGTTTGATTCTCACAATGTTAAGGTACAAAGCATTACTAGGCGCTTTAATATTCTTATATTTGTCATTATCTTACCGTCATCTGCAATAAACTATTGAACTTAAACGGTATCGCCAAATGTGTTAGCGGATACATAGGTTAAAATACGTCATAGATAGAGGTTCATAGTACCAACATACTTATTTTATGCTATTATTATTATGATAATGTAACTACACATAAAACCTACTACTCATTATGCTCTAACTACATAATTATATTGTATTAAAATGAAATAATAACTTTGTACACGACCACAGATTTAATTTAAAAAATATGACTTATATTGTAACTTATTTTAAACTTTTGTTATTAGGTTATGTACTATACGTTTGTTATTCTTTTTTGTACAACTTATTATAAAAATATATCTACAAGTAAAAACCTTCAAAGGCGTCAGTAAATAAATAAATTGTTATGAAAATATCGGCCGGTCGGTAGTGTAGTGGAGTGGACAAACGCGTTGGATTCCCACCCGGGCGTGGTGCGTTCAATTTCTCTGCTGTCCCCCATCATTGCACAAGCAACATCTTCCGCTTCTTATGATGACAGTAGGAGTTTTTCAAATATTGTCAGGTTATTCGTAACCCGGGAATATTTGTCTTTCTTTTTAAAAATTAAAAAATATATATCTACACGTAAAAAAAGGCTTCAAGACAGTGACGTTACATATATATAGACACGTTGTAGCGCTCTCAAAGTGGCAAGCAATAATCACGCTAGTTGGTGTGATCGGTGTTTGAGCCGATTTAGTACTAAACGGCCACGCGTCGCTTGATGTCGTTTCAAGCAAGTATGGAACGTGGTTCGGACCGCGTTCCATACTTGCTTGAAACGATCGAAGTTCGGACTTCGGATCTGTTTCGTTAATACACATACGAATATATTCTACGAATGTCTATCTTTGTCATACATGACCGATATTTGAATGCTGAATTTACTGGTAACGTGTGTTTTGCTTGCCACATTTTGTATCAATATTCTAAGGCTATAACGTGTCTTTATATGTAACGTCATTGCTTCAAGGTGTCAATAAATAAATAAATAGTGAATCGCCTTTCGGTAGAATTTGATAAAATCTGGCCCAGGAAATGAAAACATTCCACTGGAAACACAACGCGTGGGTAAGGTGTAGGCGGTGAAGGAATAAAAAAAACTTTGTTACCGAGAAGGTATTAGAAATGTTGATAAAAGTTTTACTACAAATCTTTCTGTATTAATATTATAATTACACGATGTATCAGGGAAAATATTTATCTTAATGTGATTGAGGCACAGAAGTCTTAACTGCCCAGAGCCAGTGGGACTTTGCCAATGTTTTGAAGATAAAGAAAATAGGGACAGGAAAAAAATAAGAAAGGTTGGCTATTTAGATCTGATCACTAAACAGAGCTAGACCCATTTTAAGTACCGATTTAGACTCTCAAATTGCGTTTTTCACCAGGGCTATATTAAGAGTATTTATCATTTTGGAACAAGGTGCAAATGTTTTATATTTATATCAACTTATTAACTGATGGCCTTTGTAGTCAAGTGGTGAGACGCTCGACTACGAATCCGGAGGTCGCGGATTCAAGCCCGGCGTGCGAAAATTATTTTTATTCGAATAATATGTGTCATAACACATTTGATTAATATAAATTTATATATAATATATTTGCGGCACGTTCCAGAGTGGTAGATATTTTAAGCATCACCCTGGTGAAAGACCACCATTCAAAATCGAAACGTTTCTTGAAATGGCTTTAGACGTGTTTGGTGACCAGATCTTAATAGCCAGGTACTTGCCGACCTTCCTCTTTCCCATCGTATTTCCTTTCCCACTACCTTCAGCCTCACAACATACCCTGATTGAGGATGCCATAGTCTCACTGGCCCTAGACGGTTGGGAGCAGTTGGGACTCTTGTGGGGTATTAACTATGAAAATACAATAAAAACTATCTAATCATCATGCCGTTTCTCCGCAGGGGTGGGCAGCGAGGATGGGAAGCCACACAACTCTGTCTTGGCACACACCCTTCGCTTCAATAACATTCATCCATCGTCTCATACGTATTCTTCTGTTATTATGACTCTTAACATGACCCGAATCAAGTATTTTATTAACTTGATCATGACATGTCTTCCACGGGTGTCTCCGACTTCTTCCACCATTCACTTAGGCGTAAATTATTCCCCTTACACTCCTTTCTACGTTCATCTGCTCCACATGTCCAAATCATCGAATCGTCTCTTGATCAATCTTCTTTATTACAATTAAAATGAAATTCCAGCGCAATTATCAGAATCAAAATTAGGGAGCATTAACGTTACATTTGATTTACATCAGCATTGCATTCTCTCCAGATCTTCACATTTGCAACTCGGTCATACAAGGTTTTACCAAACATATGCCTCGAGGATCTCATTTCAACAGTATTCAGTCTATATTCATTCTTTCTCTGCTAGTTCCATGACTCACTGCCATATATCACCGTAGGTAACAGCACCCCATTGAGCGCAGCTATGAATAATACACCGCTTAAATTAAAGGCGACTAATGAGGCTTCATTAAAATAACTTGCGGGATGAAGCAGTGTTGCGATTGAGATAACTACGCTTAGTTTGGTGGATGTGAAGGCAAATACCGCATCTTCGGTGAAGGGAATCAGACGACCACCAAGATGGGGAGGCGTTTCTGGAGGCGACAGAGAACTCTTCAATGATTATAACACCGATGATAATGACTTAATCTTTTAAGATGCTAATTAAATATTCTCGAACAGGTTCTACTCTTGATAAAGCATTCCAAATCGTTTGGTAACCCACATCAGAACTCAGAGAAAATTAAGCACACTAAAGTCTACATTCTTGCGCAGTAAGCTGCTTGAGCTGTATAAAATTTGTGCTAAGTTTGTAAGAGGTTTAGTTTTGCTTGCAATATGTTTCCATTGACACATTTATGATGATTATTAGTTATTTGCATCAATCATTACTTTACAAGGACAATTACTCTTGTGTCTGCAACCGGTACAGTAGTGCTATCAGAGTTACTTAATGTTATTTAATGACACAGAGATGGATTTGCGACGTTGAACCGAGAGCTGGGAAGATGTTGTCATTTTCTACTTTCTTTTGATAGTGTTGAATTCGAAGCTGCGACAAAACACCGAATGGGTTGACTGTAAACGATAAATTATAATACTTAATGGAAGTATTTAAATGTAGCTTGTGGAAAGATTATGGAATGAAAAGAAAATGGGAGACAATTCACTCACCGATGTAGTTGAAGTTGAAATTCTTGATTCTTTTTACACAGTTGTATTATTAACGAAATGAATCACAAAAAAAAAACACCACACTTATTTTATTTTATTTGGAGATCAAAACAACGAACCGACGAACAAGCTGAAAACGAACGAGCAACACGCCCTTTTCACACCAAAACTCTTCTGTTTGATTGACAATTGTTTCAAACGTGGTGTTGTTGAATAGGGAATTCGTAATGGCGAAATGTTTGGATAGGTAGATACTTGGATAAAAAACATGAAGGTAAGACCTGACAAATTATCGTTTTGAAATCCAACAAATAATTTCGTCGTTTTACAAACCAACCTAACAAGTAGTTCTACCAATATTTCCAATTTTGTTCTAGCGTTTTTATCTAAAGAAGATCATTACGTCCATTTTCAAACGCGCAGAACAACTTAGATATGTAGGGCAGCTTCTTCTTTTACCTAGTATTTTATCAATAATCTCTTATATAATTAATTACGTGTCTTCGTATTAAAAAAAAGGATATTTATGGTTTTAAAGTTTATTTTGTGAAACTCCATTTTAATTTTTAATTTTTACTTTTAAAAAAGAAAAAATACGAAACTAAAATACAATGACGGTCGCGACCGAGAGTCGAACTCGGAACCTCTACTCTCTAGAAACGTCTCTACCAATTGAGGTACCGAGACTCTATTAGAAACCGGCATTTGAATCGATCTCATACTTCCTTGAAATCGATAAATATTCATGCTCGAGGCTTTTGCGACCGTTATTCTTTTTTAATTTTGTATTTTTCTGTTTCATATCTTTGAAGATTTTTAAATTTTTATCAATAATTATGATCAAAATAGAAAGCATAAACCTTTGAAGTTAATTCGAATTGGAATACATATTTTCATTTTAATTTTTTAAAACTAGAACTAAAATAAAGGGTAAAGAAATTTAATAAAAATAACTTTGTAAAAGTACTTAAGACCGATCGGTTTCGCTTGGCCTAAGCATCATCAGAGTACAAAATTAAACAAAACAAAAAATACAAAGTGTGCGGTTATATACATGTATACATACAGAGGAAGAATAAAATAGGAAAAAAATGAGAAAACAATAGAATAACATTGAAAATATTGTAAAGGAACAGAGAAGAAGTGACAGATAAAATGAATTGAAAGAGATAAAACGTCTAAAATAACGTGGTCTTATACAAAGCTATTTTATTTATTTATTTAAATATATCATACTACAAAGTGATTGCTTTTTACAAAAATATAAAATGAGGTTGTTTTAAAAAAAAAGTTGAAGTAAATTAAGAGTTTTTCCATAAAATAAAAATAAAAAACATTGTAAATTAGAATGTATTAATGAATGTAAACAGCACTAGAGAAAAATCACCAGACAACTCAACTTCATATGAGCCGTTATTTAAAAAGAAGAAGAAAAAAACTCCTAATCTTCAGTCTATTGACGTAAATTATGCGACTCTGTCAGCAATTAATTATTGGCCATACTCGTTTTATTTGACACTACATCGCCCTCCCCCCCCCCAGCATGTGCGACATTGTTCGTCACAAGTTAGCCCCGCCACCGGTGACAATCGCCGTCAAGCAGTGACGTTAATCATCAAATGACAGAGTTATTGTCCGGCAGTTGGGCGGCCAAAAGAGGCAATTAGCGAAATGTGAAACTGGAATAAATTTGCAATTTTGAGACTGCCTTGCATCTTCTGGTTTTCTAACGGTCGGGTCACATTGATACATTGTAGATTGACACGCTTCACACTGAATTCAACGAGTGGATGTTGGTTTTTTAAACTTCGTTCGCACCTAATTATGCAGCTAAATCGTTTGTAGGATTGAATATGTTGGTTGATGTATTGGTTGGCAGCGTTCATTACAATATCCGTAACTAACTAACTAACTATCACGCCGTTTCCCCGCTGGGATAGGCAGAGAGAACGGACTGCCATATAACTCTGTCTCACATTCATACATCGTCTCATACATACTCTTCTGTTATTCTGACTCTTCACATGACCCGATTCAAGTATTTGATTTACTAGATCGTGCCATGTCTTTCTCGGGCGTCCTCGACTTCTTCTTCCATTCACTTTCGCATCATATATTTTTTTCTCACCCCTTTCTTCGTTCATGACGTTCTACATGCCCAAACCATCTAAGCGTCCCTTTCTTGATCCTATTAATTACACTCACATCAGCCTTGCATTCTTTCCGGATATCCACATTTTTAATACGGTCATACATGGTTTTACGCACATGCGTCTCAGGAATCTCATTTTCACAGCATTCAGTCTACTTTCATCCTTCCTCTCCCAGTTCCATGCCTCACTGTCATACATCAGGGTTGGTATTGGTAGTTGGTGTGAACTGCTAGCTTCGTTTCTTCAATATCCGTAATATTTAAAAACAAAATATATACTTTGAAAGTTAGTAACTTTGTGATGGAACACTGTTGTAGATAAGAGTGATAACTCTACATTATCTATGTTACTATATTATTCCATACGGTCTATGTTATATTTATCGCTTTCTGTCACTTGTACACCTGCTGTCTACCCAACCGGTCTAATAATAATTATTTTTTTATAGTGAATACGGAATGTCGAACTAGAGTCCCAACCGTCTGGAGTCAGTGAGACTATTATATTACTTATTCAATAATAAACCCATATATCATTGAGGATTAATGGAGCTTACCAAGGAGGCTGATGTGTAAACTCTTGATCCAAAAGTAGGTTCTAGAAGTTCCGTGGCAGCAAACATCTCAGAGACTTGACGATGCCGAGGACTCCCTCAAACATTGAAGAAAACACCAGGGCGTGTCTTCTTCCAAACTTATCTGAGAAGGCGCCGATAATTGGAAGGGCAAACAGTGTAACGAGGCTGTGCATGGTACCGATTAGGGTTCGTTTCCAGATTTCACAAGGAATGTTGACCTGGAAAAAATGAGGATATTTTTAAGAATTTGTCTAACTGGTATTTTAAAAATTATTTTTAGACTATGGCATCCCCAAACGGGGTATGTTGTGAGGATGAAGGTAGCGGGAGGGGAAAAAGATGGGAATGAATAAGGTTGGGAAGTACCAGGCTATTCAGATCTGGTCACCAAAAACAGTTAAAGCTTTTTTAAGTAACGTTTCGATTCTGAATGGTAGTCTTTCATCAGGGTGATACTTATGATCTACGACTCTGGAAAGTGTCGCAAATATACTTAATACTATTTTGTAGTCTGCTTTTCTATTTCTTCAGCATTCAATGCATTAAAAATATTGAAGCCTGTCAAATAATAAAACCAAAATTGGCTTTAACATAACACAAGGACACCCCTAACATCAACAATCTTCTTTACATTCATTACAAACACAATTATATAAATATAATTTTTTTTACAAAATGTAAAAAAGACAAACATTCCCGGGTTACGAATAATCTGAAAATACAAAAAAACTCCTACTGCCATCATAATAAGCGGAAGATGTTGCTTGCGCAATGATGGATGACTTGGCTACCAGAGGAATTGAATCCAGGACGCCCGGGTGAGAATCCAACGCGTTTGTCCACTATTCCAACTTACTAGTATTTATATATACAATAATAAATTTACATCAGCAAGAAAACAGCAATCATAGACTAAATATTGAAGGTACACAAGCAATCTGCAAAAATTACTGCCTCAACGTAGGCTTGCCTCGTGAAACAGATTATGGTAAGCCTAAAGTAACAACCAATTTAATTTATATTAAACAAAATTAGGTTTATAAATATATTAAGTGATTACATAATAGCCTTTACATGTTTTTAATTACTGTGTATACAATATATTTACTGTTTCTAATGTTCGAATATAGGTATTAATCATTGCAACCTTATATGTTTTTTTTAGTTATTATAGTAAACTGTATTCAAAAAAAGATTTTTTATATTATTAGTTACTAAACGGTTTTTACCTAGCACTGTTGCCAAGGAAACCAAAAATGCGACAAAATGATGCGTCAATCCATTAGTCTTACAGATTTATCAATGCAGGCAGTCAGAAGAGAGTCTTTTTTATGTTTATAGTGAATACCGCACAAGAGTCCCAACTGCTCCCAACCGTCTAGAGCCTGTGAGACTTTGGCATCCCCAATTGAGGTATGTTGTGAGGTTGAAGGTAGTGGGGAGGGGAAGGAGATGAGGGAGAGGAAGGTTGGAAAGTACCTGGCTATTCAGATCTGATAACCAAACACGGCTAAATCCATTTCAAGCAACGTTTTAATTCTAAATGGTGGTCTTTCACCAGGGCGGTACTTGGAGTATCTACCACTCTGGAACGTGTCGCAAATAAAATTAACAGGCGCGCGCCGGGTTTAAGCCCGCGACCTTTGGATTCGTAGTCGAGCGTCTTACCACTCGACTATGGAGGCCTGGTGAACGAACGTAGGTAGGTACTATTTTATCCACAGGTATCCACAGAGTGGCGAGGCTCCCGATTGCACAGACAAATTGTACAGCTGTAAATGAATCTTATCCAATATTGATTTTTTGTTGGTATGAAAATAAAATATCCAACTAGCTATTGTTACTAGACAATACAAAATGCAATTCACTATTTAACGGTGGGACACAGTTCATTTGGAGATTTGTCACACCAAAGAAAATAATATCTGGCAAGCGCCATGTTTTTATTTCACTGCTAAATCTTAATTACGAAGCAGATAATCTCTTTGTGAGTTTGTTCCGAAGTTATAGCTCTTGAATAGTGAGCTCTGTTGTGATTACATTTCCAAAACTTTTTTGTAAGGAATTTATAGACCAGTGCAATATTTTTAGCTTACAACGCTGTTGGCGCAAATAAAAAAATGTCCAAAGTAGCGAAGCTAGCAATCAACAATGGAGTACTTGTACCGACCCTGATGAACAGCAGTGAGGCGTGGAACTGGCAGAAGAAAGATGAAAGTAGACTGAATGCTGTGGAAATAAGTTCCTTGAGGCGTATGTGCGGTAAAACCACGTATGACCGTGTTAAAAATGTGGATATACGAAAAGAATGCAAGGCTGATGTAAGCGTTATAAATACGATTAAAAAAAGGACGTTTAAATGGTTAGGGCATGTAAAGCGAATGAACGAAGAGAATAGTGTGAAAAGAACATATGATGCGAAAGTTAATGAAATAAGAAATCGGGGACGCCCGAGGAAGACACGGCACGATCAAGTGAATCAAATACTTGAGTCTTGCCATGTGAAGAGTCAGAATAACAGAAGAGTATGTATGAGACGATGTATGAATGTGAATGAAGCAAGGATTGTGTGGAAAGACAGAGTTATATACCAACCTCCTCTCTCTGCCTCCGGGAAACGGCGTGATGGTTAGCTAGTTAGTTACAAAGTAATTTATGTCTTGAACAAGGAAGTTTAAAAAATTCCTTTTCATCTGTGGAAAAATTGGACAATACGCTGTATTGGTTGGCTTGATTTTTTAGCTAGTCAATAAAAAGAGGAGTTTCTATAAATAGGACTAATAGTCTGGCAAAGCAGGGTAGTAAACAAATGATAGAGTCTGAGAAACGAAAGAATGCGGCTGATGGCTGATGCGCAGAAACGCATTTTGGTCGGAGGCGGGGTCAACCAGGAAAAAACGCCAACCACCATCGTACGGATTGTCTACTTCTCGACAGCTTCGGAAAAGCTGCACAGTAAACGAAAGATCATCCACATTCTTTGATTTGTTGAGCTCTACATGTTACAGTAAACAATAGATACATTGTATGAGAAGTAAAAAGTCACAGCAAAAGCATATTGGATAATGAAAAATACTTGTAGACTAAAGTTGGTACAGAATTGTGACTAAGTAAGGTTAGGTTTAACCTAAGTAAGGATTATTGGTATAAATGGGTAAATAATAATAATTCCTGCTTTGCGTTGGCTGTCATGAGATAAGTATGCCCTTTCTAAACTATAACAAGTTACTTTTGCAAGATAATGCAGGCAAACTGCAGCTCGACGGATAGGTCATTCACCCTGAGAGTGAAATATCTTAGATTTGAATACCACTCACATAAACCTTCCAACTGAAGGTAATTCTTTGAACAAAGACGGTTTGATTTTTTACTTTATTTTGGAATTGTTAATTTTACAAAATAAAATTAAAAATATTTACGGCACGTTCCAGAGTAGAAGATATTCTAAGTATCGCCCTTTTTTTTTACAATAACTCCACACAGGAAACCTTGAGGGTAATAATTTCCCTCAGGGCCTATGTCATCTTTGGGGATGCTGTGTGGAGGGTTTTTTGAGGAAAAGAAGGAGTGAACTTGGGTCTTGAAGAGATCCATGTTGAAGGAGAGAGAAAAAACAGAGGCCGGCAAATCGTTCCATAACCGAGATGTTGGACATATGAATAAGTCGTAAAAGTGACCCGTTCTCATGTATTGAAATTTAACCGTGTACAAATGTTGGGTGCGCGTTTGGCGAGTTTCCCGACTATGCACCGGTGCCGAAGGGATCAATGACGCAAGTTCTTCGGAGCATCTTCCATTGAAATACCTGTAGAACAAGGACAGCATTCCCACCCGACGTCTGTGCTCCAAAGTTTGCGATCCGTTTGTTAAGATAGGAGAATCTGTCAAGCGGACCGCCCGTTTCTGCAGAGTCAAGGGTTTTTTTTTTTTCAGGTATTTAGGGGCTCCAGCCCAGAGGTGGCTGCCAAATTCAACAGTGGGGCGTACTTGCGTTTTGTACAAGGTCAGCAGTTGTGTACTATTGAAGTATCTGCGGGCCCTGTACAACACGCCCAACTTCTGAGAGGCTAACTTTACTCTGGCTTCGATGGAGCCCCCGTGCCTCAGCTGGTCACTTAAGGTTACACCAGGCATGTCAGTGGAAGGCTTGTTGAGAAGATTACTTCCGTTGAAGTAGACTAAATTGTCATTTCGATCCCTTTTAGTCGTAATCAGATATAATTTGGTTTTAGTAACTTTAAATTCAAAATGCTAAGAGTGTCAATGAAATACATGTTCAATGAAAATGAAATAATTACTTTGTATAAGATCACAGATTTCATTTTATTTTTTTATGACCGGCCGGTTTCGTTTAGCCTAAGCATCATCAGGGTACAAAATTAAACTACACAAAAAATACAAAGTGCGTGGTTATACAGAGGGAGAACACAGACTAAATTGTCATTTGGATCCCTTTTGGTCGTAATCAGACATGATTACGACTAAAAGGCCACGCCCTGGCGAAAGACCGACGTTTATAATCGAAAGGTTGCTTAAAATGACTTTAGGTGTGTTTGGTTTCTACTTCCTAACCTTCCTCTTCCTCTTCCTCATCTCCTTCTCCTGTCCAATAACTCCAACCTCACAACGTACTCTGCTTAAAGATGCCAAGTCCCACTGGTTCTAGACGGTTGGGAGCAGTGGGATTCTCGTGTGGCATTCATAAAAAAAATAAATTATTTTGAGTCATCTCAGTGATTCAGCAGACGTAAAACCCAACAAAATCAATACAAATTGACCTAGATTTTTGTTTTCAACATATCGTCGCCGGAAAGCCATTTTTTTGGGAAGTTTAGACCAGACCATTTAAAACTTTTTTTTGTTTTACAGTTAAATTCATAAGTCTTCAGTACCTGGTTGAATTTTGAAAAAAAAAGTTGATTCAGGTAACTCAATGCTCTCGCTGAGTAACTTAGAGCGACAAAAAACTAACAAACTCGCGAACTTGTGTCGCTTGAGTCAATCCTTCTCCCAAATGGTCAATATATTTTAGATGGCTGAAGGGTCACAAAAGTCTTCAGAATCAAACGAGAGTCAAAGCAGTGGATGCCTGACGGCCTCCATGGTCGAGTGGTAAGACGCTCAACTACGAATCCAAAAGGTCGCGGGTTCAAACCCGGCGTGCGCCAATAACTTTTATTTAATTAATATGTGTCATAACACATTTAATTCATATAAAAATAATAACAAGTATATTTGCGGCACGTTCCAGAGTGGTAGATACTCTAAGTATCGCCCTGGTGAAAGACCACCATTCAGAATCGAAACGTTGCTTGAAATGACTTAAGCCGTGTTTGGTGACCAGATCTGAATAGCCAGGTACTTCCCAACCTTCCTCTTCCCGATTTCCTTCCCCTCCCCACTACCTTCAGCCTCACAACATACCCAATTTGGGGATGCCATACTCTCACTGGCTCTAGACGGTTGGGAGCAGTTGAGACTCTTGTGCGGTATTCATGTAAAAAAAAAAAGTGCAGAAAAAAGAACTGATCAAAACTGCATACTTAACTCATTTTTGACCAAAGTGTCGCTTAAGCTCTTTTGCCTTTATAAGTATGGTGCCTAAATCCTCATAAAATTGAACAATGAATCACTATTTTGACCAGTCATGGTGTGAGCAGCGTTTGCCTAGTTGGTAAAACTAACCAGTTGGTATTACCAGACGACATGGTCTGTTCTAATTGAGACATCAATATAAAGGTGTATAAATGTAAATCAAGATGGGTATAGCTTTAACACGTCAATTCAAACGTTCACCTTGGCGGTCTCGATTCAAGAAAAGAAATGTGTTCTTAGGGTGACCACAGTTTGACAGGCAGACAAAATAGTGGACAAAACATCGAGCTAATTTTAAAATCTCATAATCTATTCAACTGACCTTACTAATAATAATAATAGTATTTGGATAATTTTTATAGCGCCGTTTTTGCGAAAAATCACCTCAAGGGCGCTGTACAAATCTTAATTTCTACTTAATATTAATTCTTAGTTTATATAAATATACAGCATCATACTTACCTGGCAGGTCACTTCTGGCAGGACACAATCACCATATCATAATAACTTAAAATTTAGAATAACTTAAATTTTTATTTATTTATATATTTTTTTCTTTTTTTTAATTTCTTTATTATTATTTTTAATTTTTAGGGCATGAGGGTAAATTTAAAATAAAGTATATCGGAGGTATTTTTAATTTTTCGTAGTGAAGAACAGATAATGGTGATAATCTTCTAATGAATTTAAGGAATGAGAGTCTGAAAAGTTTTCTTGGTTCTATTGGGCTTGTTACATCTTGATTATGGATATGATTTTCTGAAAAAATGAGTTTTGAGTTTGGCTCTAAACTCTGTTGAGTCTTTTATTACTCTCAGATCATGTGGTAGTCCATTCCAGGCTTTAGGACCTGACACTCCGAAGGCGCGTTCTCCGAACTTAGTGTCTGGTGTGCGCTTTGGTTCTTTCAACCTTCCGATAGCCGATGACATTGCCGATCTAAGAGTTGACTGTCGCGAATTGGAATCTTCAGGAATACACAATTCCGATAAATAAGCCGGAGCCATTCCGTTAATTGATTTGAAAACCATCCAGCAAAGCTTAAACTGGATTCTTTTGGGACATTTAAGTCAGTGAAGATTTTTGAGGTGCTCTGAGATATGGGAATATTTTGATGCGCCGGTGATAAGTCTTGCCGCGGCGTTGAAGACTAGTTGTATTTTGTTAATTTGATATTTAGGAAGACTAGCGTATATTCCGTTGCAGTAATCTAAACGCGAAACGACGTACGAGTTTACAAGTAGTTTGGTTGCCTCTGTTGGCAGGTTTCTTCGCACTGATTTTATTTGTCTTAATTGAAAGAACCCTATGCTCACAGTCCTGTTAATTTGGGATTTAAGGGAGAAATCAGCATCCAGATTAACACCCAGAAGTTTGATGGATGTCTTTGGAATAATGTCACTTCCTGAGACAGCTATTGGGGAGTTATCGATGTTATGCTGACGTCTGCTTGTGGCGGTCCAGAGAAACTCTGTCTTTGAAGGGTTCAATTTCAGTCTATTTGAGGTCATCCAGAGAGTGATCGCTTCTAGACACTCAGTCATGCGGATTTTCAGACTGTCTATTTCTGTCGGTGAGCAGTAAAAGTAAACTTGCTGGTCGTCGGCGTAGCAATGTGATATAAGACCAAATGATTTGATTATTTGAGCGACATCATTTATGAAGAGGATGAAGAGCAGTGGGCCCAAAACGGACCCCTGGGGTACTCCAGACTGGGGTCTCCACCTTACCAATAACCAGATTAAATAAAATTCACTTACATTCTGACCAAAAAATTTTTTTTTTAGTTCTGAGATTTTTGTTGTTTTTTATTTATTTTATTGTATATGCCCGAGAGGGCTTTTTCATTTAAAGGATTGCAATTGACAGTGAAAAAATGAGAATTATATGCACAAAAAAAACAAGGAATGGTTGTAGAGTAGTAAAAAATAGTGTTTGAATACATAAAAAGATTATTGATTAAATAAATATGAATAAATAGAACACATACACTTTGTTTTTAACCACTTTTTTATTTAATATTAAAAAAAAAGTGGTTAAAAACAAAGTGTATGTGTTCTATTTATAAATATGGCAAGCCACAAAGTTAATGCTTTTTACAAATATGAAATAAATATGATGTTATAGCTTTCTTGTATCTATTTATACATACAAATATCGCCCTGGTGGAAAACCACCACTCAGAATCGAAATATTTCTTGGAATGGCTCTAGTCGTGTTTGGTGATCAGATCTGAATAGCCAGGCACTTCTTAACCTTCCTCTTCCCTATCTCCTTCCCCTCCCCACTACCTTCAGCCTTACAACATACCCTATTTGGGAATGCCATAGTCTCACTGGCTCTAGACGGTTGGGAGCAGTTGAGACTCTTGTGCGGTATTCATATAAAAAATGGGTTATAACATATGTTAATTGAATAAAATGTATTTGCGCACGCCGAGTTTGAACCCGCCACTTCTGGATTTGTAGTCCAGCGTCTTACCACTCGACTACGGAGGCTGTCACAACAGGGTCTTAGTCGTTGCAACGGACCATTTGACCTCCTCATATTTTAAGATATCTGCGAGTATGTTATCAACTTCAAATTTATTTAACTTTTACACCTGTAGTTAAAAACAATTATCAAATAATCGTGTTGCCTTCCAAAAAATCGTGATTTTTTACAACAGTGGCCTATAAATAATAATGCATTAGATCAATCGATGTCGGTCTGGAACAAAATGTAAAATAGAGTATTGCTGAAAAAAGGTGCCGTCAACTATTACCACACTGCAATGAAATGGAAACATATTTGACATTCAAGGTTGATCAATATTAAGGATTCAAAGAGTACGAATCTTTTTGGGGTGACCTACAATTCATTCTGACCTTATACATTAACAGGTTTTTTTAAATCACGAAATGAAGGTGGTTTTTTTGTATCTGCCTAATGGAAAACAGAACGTCGATATTATTTAGAGTAAATAGTTTATTTTCATTAGAGAGGCAAACTTTTGTTTTAAACACAGAGGTAAAACACACAAACCGCGGTAAAATAAAATGAAATTGTGTTTCATTTTTTGTATTTACCACTCTGGAACGTGCCGCAAATATACTTTTTTATTATTTTTGTATGAATTAAATGTGTTATGACACAGATTAATTAAACATAAGTTATTGGCGCAGGCCGGGCTTGAACCCGCGACCTTTGGATTCGTAGTCGAGCGTCTTACCACTTGACCGTGGAGGCCGTCAATCACCGTAGTGAAAAACCACAATTCTGAATCAAAACGGTGCATGAAAAGGCTTTACTTGTGTTTGGTGATCAGATATAAATAGCCAGGTACTACCCGACCTTCGTCTTCCCCATCTCATTCCCCTCCCCAATATCTTCAGCCTCACAATGTACCTATACGGTTGGGAGCAGTTGGGAGTCTTGTTCGGTATTAACTATAAAAAAAGTCTTCGAGCGGGTGAACCATCCTCGTCGGCAATATTCAAGTGCGCGTTGGCAAACCACGAAACAGGGTATATACCCATATGCCAGTCACAAGTGTGCCGCTTTGTCGACAAGATATCCATCGGATCTCATAATTTACTTTCGTTTAAATAATAAAGTTTTGTCTTTGCATTACACTTCGCGTTCATTCTCCATATTCTCCCAGTAGGTGAAGCTCTCCCTTCAAAGATGTATCCAAAACAATAATGTAATAAATTGAAAATAGAATCGAAGATATGTTCATTTTTTAAATTATTGTCTATTATCTGAAACGGCGAAACGCGATTTAACTGTCAATTTAACGTTTTTATCAGCTTTGAAACTTCTTTAATACGGAGCAAGCGATTTTTCTAGCAAAAGTTTTCATTTTCGATGTGAATTCCAAAATAACTAATCTTCTTAGTTCCATCGTATATTGATATAATACATCAACCATCAACAGTTAAGATTAGTAAATTTCACAGGTGGAAGATAAAATAAGGGGCTTAGAAGCAAAGGCAGCAATCTCCTCCATTTTAAATTATTTATTGGAAAGTTGATTTAACGTTTAATGCACTTTTCTTTTGCGAATATGTTGATAAATTTAGAGATAATTGTTTCAAATTGTTCCTAGTTCAATGTGCACTAACATTTTTGAACACTTCGTTCTCCATTTCTTTATAATAATCATTCAAAAGTTGACAATGCTACAGAACCGTTTTTGGAGATTGCTGCCTTTACTTCTAAGCCCCTCAAATGATCTAATTTTTTTTTGGTCTTTGATGTTTGCAAACAGTTTGGATGAACGATTTTTTTTAAAGAAATGATAAAATAATAAAATAACTTTGAATGAGACCACAAATATTATTTTAATTTATAAGATGGCTGAAGCGCCACAAAAGTCTTCAGAATCAAACGAAAGTCACAACTTTCGATGCAGAAAAAAAAACTGATAATAACTGTACATTCAACTCATTTTTGACTAAAGTGTCGCTTAAGCCCTTTTGCATTTCCAGCGACGATATAATATAAACTCACCTAAGTGCAGATCATTAAACCAAATATATATAAAGCCTTCTTTCAAATGGTAATAATATTTTAGATGGCTGAAGCGTCACAAAAGTATTCAGAATCAAACGAGAGTCACAGCTTTCGATGCAGAAAAAAAAACTGATCAAAACTGCATATTTAACTCATTTTTTACTAAAGTGTCGCTTAAGCCCTTTTGCCTTTTCAGCGACGATATAATATAAACACTCCTAAGTGCAGATCATTATATATATAAAGCCTTTTTTTCAAATGGTAATAATATTTAAAATGGCTGAAGCGCCACAAAAGTCTTCAGAATCAAACGAGAGTCAGACCATTCGACGCGGAAAAAAAACTGATCAAAACTGCTTATTGAACTCATTTCGACCAAAGTGTCGCTTAAGCCCTCTTGCCTCTTCAGCGACGATATGAACAATAGGTACCTACTCAATGTGCAATTTGAATAAAATTAAAATAGCTTCTCATGACTTGCCTTGTAAACCAGAAGCTGAACTGTTACAACATACCTTGTGTGTACCTCGTTGCTTCGTTGGTATGTCTCCCGGAGATTCAACCAATTGATTATGCAAATGAACAACAAAATAATTAAGATTAAACATTCTACAGATCGTAAAGTTCATGTTTCGAAAGCCTACCTTAAACCTAGTTACAAGATTCTCGATTACCTTAATTGACAAGATACAAAATAGTCACGTTGATTTCCGTTTAAAATCGTAAATGCGTTTTTTTTTGTAAATACTAAGCAAAAATTAATCAGTTTGGAACATGTGGAAATATGACAGCCCTCTCTCTATAAGGGATGTTGTGTACTGGAAATAAATACGAACGGAAAAACGTAAATCGGTAAAAGTGAGTCCTAACTGCTCCCAAGCGTCTGGAGCCAGTGAGACTATGGCATCCCCAATTCGGAAATGTTCTGAGGTTGAAGGCAAAGTGGAGGGGAAGGAGATGGGGAAGAGAAAAATTTGAAAAGTACCTGACTATTTAGATCTGTACGCCAAACATGGCTAAAGCCATTTCAAGCAACGTTTTCAATTCCGAATGGTGGTCTTTCACCAGAGCGATACTTGTATTTACCACTCTGGAACGTGCCGCAAATATACTTTATTTTATTTTTTAAACGAATGCGATGTGTTATGACACATACTAATTAAATAAAATTTATTTGCGCACGCAGGGTTTGAACTCGCGACCTCTAAATTCGTAGTCGAGCGTCTAACCACTCGATCTCGGAGGCTCATCGGAATTGGATAAAGATACATCGCAACTTTTAATAAAGTACAATAAAACGTTTTAACTTTCTAAAAGTTCTACAGGGGCATGGTGAAGAGTAACATTCAATACAAACATTTAATTTAATTATTATGTAAATCCTCATACGTTCATACAATTATGTGCTTCTTTTTGTTGCTATTCGATCAGTATAAATTCCCACTAGAAATTGGGAAAACACAGATCTTCCACGAGATGGCCTAAATCGGTAATACAAAATATTGAAGTAAACTCCAATAAAGACTTCAGTTAAAATTTTGTATGGCAGTGAATGGGTTTGGCCGATCATAATGAAATTGACTGATATATTTATTTATGGTTTTAAAGTTTATTTTGTAGAACTCCATTTTAATTTTTTAGGTTTTTACTTTTATTTAAACAATAATTATTATTATTTTAATTTTTAAAAACAGTTTTTAGTTAAAAGCTCTGCGATGTAATTATTTTTACCTTTGACAGTTTGTTTCGCCTTCAGAAGGCGAAACAGCTGTCAGTTTGAAAAATACCACATCGCAGAGCTTTTAACTAAAAACTGTTTTTTAAAAATTAAAATAATAATAATTATTGACTGATATATTTCTGCGCGAGGTAGTCCCACCTGGAAGTAGCCAACAATCAAGGCTGATGGGTCCAACCTTAGAGTATATAAAGTGGTATGAATCCAAGGCAGTGTAGTCAGTTTTTGATGATTTTTACCTGACTCGGCGGACCTGGGTGTGGCTAAGACCAAGGCTAGAGTATTTATACATCCATTCATAGCACATATCGACATAATGTTTATTCGTATAACCACTTTTTCACAGTATTGATTTCAACAAAAATACAGCATCTAACCTAAAAAACCGTTTAGCTGTGTCAAGTTTAGTGGCATAATAAAAAATGTGGGCGGAGTCATCCTGTCAATCATTGTGACAGTACGTAGAAGCGGAGTATTATATTTGTAGTCTCTTTCTCTCTCATGGTGTACGACATAAAAACCCGGAGAAAGTGATTTATCGCAAGTTTGTATCTACGTATTAATGTTTCAAAATATGTTGACAAAGAAATTCATGCACATATAACGGCAGGCAAGTTCTGTGCAGGCGCAATTGGAGCATTCCGCTCTAGGCGGAGGATTTTAAGGCGCTGATGGTATCTGTGCCTTGCGTCTATATATAATATCAAATGAAGAAAATAAAAATATTATCCACGGACGTCAATCAAACTCGCAACTTCTCTACCCAACGGCACGCAATGAAATCCGCATATCTCGTTTTTACATTTGATTCGATTTGTTACCTTTATTTTGTTAGAACGAAAAATTCACATGGGGTGTGAACAAGACAAAATTGTGCAGAAAGCAGCAGAGCGAAGTGAGACAGCAATAGGCGTTTTAATGATATAATTAGACAGCGCTGTAACGAATTTAATTTGAATTCATACTGTTGTCGCATTTTTCCAGCGATGTCCGTCATTTTGCCTTAAGGCTTAAACAACGTTTTTCAGTATTGTGCACACGAATTTGAAACGTATTATTTTTGGATACTGATATAAATGTTAAGTCATGGTGTAGAAAATTTTGGTGTTTAAATGTAGGTTTTGACAATATAAAAGGCTCACATATTCATAATAAACTGACTTGTAATCTAAGATTTGCGACAGGCATAAACGTTTTAAAAATATACCAAAACGCATTAATAGAAAAATACCTCAAATGAACAAATATATAAATATATATAACAAACAACCATAAAAAGCGCCTTTTTTACTTACAGTTTCTTCTTTATCTGTCGATGTTGATAATTGAAAAAAGCGTCAGGAGAATAAATAAAGCAAAAGAGAATGGTAGAAAAAGTCAAATATTTGAGTAGGGTCATATAAAGGGTATGTATGGGACGATGTGAATGAAATCTTATGTGTTAAACTACTACTGCAGTATTCTTCTTCTTTATTGTATAGCGGGGGTGGGGGGGGGGAGGCAAAGACTAGGGTAGTTTGTGATTTTATTGTGAAACGGCGCTTAGGTATAGAATTCTAAATGAAAAAATTAAATAACCATCAACCTATTTCAGAATGTTAAATGCCACACAACACTGTCCTTGTACATACCCTTTGCGCTATCCACATTCATACATAGTGCAACGCAGACTCTAATATGTGATCAGATTCAAGTATTTAAGTACCTCGATCGTGCTGTGACCTTTACGGATGTCCCCGACTTGTTGTGCCATTCACCTGCTCGTCAAGTATTCTCCTGACACTCATTTCGCACCTTTCTCCATCTATCAACTCGACTTGTCCAAAGTTTAAGCCATCCAAGCGTCTATTAAACCATCCAGTAATTACATTCAGTACAAATTCTCACTAGGGCATCATATTAAGACGTAACAGATTTGCTATGTTAATTTCCGAAGTAAGTAGCATAAATAATTTGTTGTGAAAAGGGTTTCTTGGTTTTAATTTACCTCATTATCAAAATTAGTAAAAAATAATCCTGGTGTTGCCATGGCTTGGTCGATTATTGAGTCTTTTAATCGAAGTTTTCGATTATTTATCGTAATTTTTTTACACACCATAGTGACCCTTCAGAGATGCGTTATATAAAAAAAAATAAAACCAACAATCTTAATGGTCAGCACTCAAAAAATACACTAAACGTTACTTTGTAGCATTCTAATGTAAGCAATACTACAAATGATTTATCTGCAAATTTTCTATAGGTAGTTAGAAAAATAGCTGAGGTTTTTCAGTGAATACAATCCATCAACTGTAATCCTTTAAATTGTATGAAA
Source organism: Drusus annulatus (assembly GCA_022651775.1). Lineage (NCBI taxonomy): Eukaryota > Metazoa > Arthropoda > Insecta > Trichoptera > Limnephilidae > Drusus > Drusus annulatus. The sequence goes on along the minus strand of JAGWCC010000153.1, from coordinate 2,608,551 downwards.
ACCAGACCAAAATGTCAGTAAAAAGGTGTAGTGTTGAAACCAGAAAAGGAATTTTTGAATGTTTTACCTAAAATTCCAGTAAACTTTTCAAAAAAAGAATTTAAAAAGATTACTGTTTGATATCTGTATTCACTAAAAACCACAGAAATTTTTCTAACAACCCGTATAAAATAAACAGATAAATCATTTATAGTTGCTTGTACTAGATAGCCAAAAAGTGTGAATTTTTGGGTACTGACCCTTAAGCCGTAAGACGAATAATTTACTGTCAATAAAATCAAAGACTTTTATGTAAACATTTTTGAAAATATTTATTCAATTAGTAATTTCCTTATCATTTACACATAATTTACAAATAGATTATAAAAATACAACCATATCGTTTATTTCAACAATAAATAAATAATATTTTTATTTGTTAATATAGTTTTATAAGCAATGATACCTGCGAAAAAAAAAACTTCTTAGAAAATGTTTCAAACTACAGTGCATAATAATTCCATACAAGTATTTATTACAAAAGAAATATATGACAACAGAAATCAGCTTTCACTTGCTTCGTAAATAACGAATTATTGGTATTTATTATGTGCATCCATTAAAAAACTGAAAAAAATGTTACGTAATATCATTCACTTCATATTTTTGGAAAGTATTATTTGGAAACTGTTGTTTTTTTAACCAACGTATAAAACCTACTCATAATTCTAATCTTAACTTGCATAATGACATACGGAGAAAGTGTTTCCTCTTTCAAACTTTTTTATTGTATTTGAGGATTTATTTTAAACCGTATTGAATTATACTTTTAAAAAATCACGAGATATCACAAGACCCTCTGTGGGTATAGGATGATTCATATATACCTCAAAACATATTACGATGTTTCAATATAATTTTCATTTTCTTACAAATGGATGGTGAAAATGAGGCCTTTTGGTGAAGTAGCCAAAATGCTTTTTTTCGCATCCCAATGTCGCAAGTAACTAATTGTAATAATTATCCAGGTATAATATTTTCAATCCACCATTATGATCTACATCTTTTAAAAGATATATCACATATACTAACACAAATTAATTATGTTTATGTACATGTTCACAGTATTAAAATGAAATAATTTTTTTATAAAAATATATATTCTTTTTCCACGACAAAAAACTCTATATGCAGTACTTACAAGTATTTGTGAAAAACCTAACCTAACCTTACAAGTTAGAATATGAAATACATTCAGGTATGTAGGCAACTAGTCATTCTCCTAAAAATATATATATTTTTACCAATGTTTTAAATTATTTAACATACCTATGAATTTTGTTCATGATTTTTCACCATACATTTGGTTATCAAATTGAGATTTTAACTTATTATAAAAGTTAAACGGTTGAAAATAACCGCCCTATAAAAATATCCCTTTATACACACACAATAGACTAATTTGTTGTTTTAGATTGACTAACTTTACGCGTTCTACTAACAGAATTTTTATACCAAAAAAAGTTGTTACCCGTGAAAAATCACGGGATGTAACTTGACTTGACAATAAAAAAACTTAGTTCCATTTCAAATATAGAATAATGTTTTGCTGAAATACAATTAAGGTAGGTACTTTATTAGGCCGGAAGAGATTTGAAAATTTTATTTTTAAAAAGGATAATTTCAATTAACATAAGTGTATAATTTGAAAAGTTCGACACTCGTGGATACGTACTCACAAATGAATTTTTAAAACAGTTTTATAACTAAAATGGATTTTGGATTAGCATTAATGTTTAATTTATAGAAACTAATATTAAATTATTATTACGAAAAACCATTTCTAAATAGATATAATAATTTAATATGTAGATTGAAAATGTATAATATCAAAAAAATCTCTTAGCTGAGTAACCTTGAACAATTCTTTTCGAGAAATATAATTGTTTCATGGAATCCAGGACCACAAATGCGTTCCAGGAACTTTCACTACACTAATAATAATATTTGGATAATTTGCAAGCGCCGTTTTTGTGAAAAATCACCTTAAGGGCGCTGTACAAACCTTAATTCCTAGTCTCTATGTTAATCATCAAAACTTAATATCTAGCTAATACGAGAAGCAGTGGAACAAATACAGAGTTTGGCTTATATGGAGATTTTTCAATCCTAATAATAGTTATAACTAATTTCGCAATGCGATGTTCTTAGGTAGGTATACGTTATATTTCCGACCGCTTTTTTTCAGGCGTTGATTTTTTTATATGGCAAAAATACGTTTTTATAATCACACAGTAGTTGGGGAACCAGCAGGCTGAACACCTTCCAATCATCTGCTCCGTTGGGATGCTGGCTTTCTCCTAGGCTTCAGTCATCTTCTTATTAATCCAGCTTCATGACACCCTTCTGAGATTTATCCAAAAAACTCGTAATTTTACCTCTTTCTAGGAATCTGAAGCAGGCAATCAAATGTCTCTCGCTGGATGCCAACAACTCTTTCGAGAATGTTTCCATTTTAATCTAAGCATTGACCACGGTTGAAATTTTGAAAGCTTGGTGTTGGTTTGACTGCTTCCCCTTTAATACCCCGATATAGCATATATTATCTATCACTGGAAAACTTACGCTTTATAAAGATTCATAAAACTTAAAAGCTTCATAAAATCTTTTAAAACAAATAACACACCTTTTTCTCGTAGTACTGTCAACCAAAACTCTTGGCCATTTATTACTTGGGAGTCTTAGTTGTGATGTTTTCAGCTTCCTCGACAGTTTCAGGCAGCTTTCTGTTGAGAGTTTCAGGGGACGTCAGCATCAGAGCTGCTGAGATGAGACAGCTTCCAGCAAATAGGAAGGATGGAAGGGGTGCGTAGTATTCAGCCTGAAAACATAAAAAAGGTTTTTTTAGGAGAAATAAAGTCGCTACCACTCGATTAATATATATAAACAACACAAGAAAAAGTACAAATGGGTCAATTTAAAATGTCTTTAAAGGGAATGAGAAATCGACGAAATAAAATTTTGAGTACCCTTTTATTCAGGCCTACTTTCGAAACATTCGACCTATTTTTTTTTTTAAATTGTAGAATACCGCACAAGAGTTCGAACTGCTTCCAACCGTCTAGAGCAAGTGAGACTATCGTATCTCTTCATAAGGTATGTTGTGAGGCTGAAGGTGGTGGGAAGGGGAACTAGATTGGAAGAGGGAAGGTTGGTAAGTATCTGGCTATTCAAATCTGATCACCAAACACGTCTTAAGCCATATTAGATTTAACCCGTCTATTGAATAGTAAATTTAACTTTACAATCGTTTATTTACGAGTCTTGAAAGGCCGTCATTTTATTTCTAACTGTGCCGTTAACAAAACTCAGCAAACACGCTTCAGAAGAGTGCACTCACACGGCGTCTAATGCGGGATTAACACAAAAATTAATATGTCTACTGATGGAGGTATTACATCCATAATTTTCTTCGAACAAAGACATGTTAGTAAGTCAAGTAAACGTACCGGTGTCCGACACATGTAAAAGGCTAATGGTTTTTTTGTCTTTGCCTATCTTTGCATAAGGCTTTTGTGTGAATATACGTACCCATGTGGTCTTGTGAAAGATTACTCAAACATTGACGGAAGGTTGAAAAGAATAATGTAAAGTTTAAACTAAATAAGTCAGTGTGTCAACGTAACATTGTGTTATGTTCAATAAATCTTTGAAACTTTAAATGTTAAACAATCATAAATATAATAAAAGAATCGCCGAATGCTAATTTTGCGACACTAAGAAGATCATTTGGAATGTGGAATGGTTGGGTAAAAATAATTAAATATCAAAGATATCGTCGTAATCAGGGCCGGACTTACAAACTTTTTGCCCCTTTGTGTAAATGGAAAACCTTATAGTAATAGAGGGGTATCTATCCAAGGCACTGTAGTCAGTTTTTGATGATTTTTACCGGACTCGGCGGACCTGGGCGTGGCTAAGACTAAGGCTAGGGTATGTATACATCCATTCATATCACATATCGCCCTCTTGAGGTGATTTTTCCCAAAAACGGCGCTGTACAAATTATCTAAACAAAATTATTACATCGACATAATGTTTTTGTTTATTCGTATAACCACTTTTTTACAGTATTGTCATCAACAAAAATATAGCATAAAGTCTAAAAAACCGTTTAGTTGTGTCAAGTTTAATGGCATAATAAAAAATGTGGGCGGAGTCCCGCGGTGACCCCGGAGCCCAAGATCATCGCGACAGTACATAGAAGCGGTGTATTATATTTGTTGTCTCTTTCTCTCTCATTGTGTACGACGTAAAAACCTGAAGAAAGTGATTTATCGCAAGTTTGTATAGGTTGGGTAAAAAGAATTAGCTCTCTCTCCATACATTGTTACTACAAGTGTAAAACTATAATTTGTGCCCCCCCCCAATGAGAAGTCATTTTATAGCTTTAAAACATTTATCATTAATTATATGTAATCCACAGTTGTCGTTAAATCTATGTTTAAAAAATGACCAATTCAATAATATATTAATTTTATTGTTACCTATCCATACACTTATACTTAAATACAATTCTTAATTTTACCCCAGTTGTTGATACCAACAGTAAATCATATTTTTAAGTGCCATAGTTTTATGTTTTCACTTTTGTTTATTAAAATCATAACATTTTTATCATTCATCCATTTTTAAATATTAGTGCATTATTTTTACGTTTGATTTTAAACCCTAAAAACGTGTAGTAAAATCTTAATAATACCCATCCACAGGCTAACGTTGTTTATATACTTATTAATATATATCAAATGTATATATTTTTTAATACTTCTCCAACTTTGACGGCCTGTATTGTCAAGTGGTATGACGCTCGACTATGAATCACAGGTCGCGGGTTCGAACACGATGTGCGCAAATAAATTTTATCAATTAATATGTGTTATAACACATTTAATCGATATAAAATAAAATATAGTTTATTTGCGGCACGTTCCATAGTGGTGGATACCAAGCATCGCCCTGATGAAAGATCGCCATTCAGAATTGAAACGTCGCTTAAAATGGCTTTAGCAGTGTTTGTTGACCAGATTTGAATAGCCAAGTAGTTCCCAACCTTCCCCTTCCTCATCTCCTTCCCCTCCCCACTAACTTCAGCATCACAACATACCCTTATTGGGGATGCCATAGTCTCACTGGCTCTAGACAGTTTGGAAGTAGTTGAGACTCTTTTGCGGTATTCACGTAAAAAAAACCACCCTATTTTTGGTTATAAAGTGATTGAAATACTATCTTAACAAAAATGGGTATTAAAGTTCAGACAGATAAAAGTTTATAATATGACGTATTTCTGTTGTCCAAACGAATCCCACATATGCTATTTGATTGGATGGCATTGCTAAATTATACAAATATTTTTAAAATCTGATTTCTGTTGACAGATAGCGAAATAAACACAGAGGAAACAGAGTTCAAACACTTCCGTGCATATTTTGGCAATTTGACCACCAATGCTTAGCGCCTTTTACGAACTTGCGCCCTGGTTATTCACCTACAACTCTGGTAAATCCGGCCCTGCTAGTAGTCCACTATATATACATTTTCAAGTCCTTTAAGTCTTGCTCTTATTCTTTTGTTGTTAATAAATTACTCTACATTAAACTTACAAACAAAACAAGAATCTATTACAAACATCTAAGCTCTAAACCAGTGATTCCCAAAGTGGTCTATATCGACCCCCAGGGGTCGATTCCGACCTGCAAGGGGTCCACGTCAGTGAAAAAAAAATTGGGGGGTGCATGAGACGTAAATGGGGGTCCACGGGAGTGGATTCCATTTAGGCAGGCCGTCACCAAAATGTTGGCTTCCCGCAAATGTAATAATCCACCTCACAGATAGTACCTATGTAGGTACTTACGTAATACTATCTTATAATGGACGTTGATTCCCTAATTATATTAATAATAATAATTTTTGTGGAAGACATTTTGCCGATTTGCTAGTACTTTTCGATTTCAAATCTCTACCGACTAGTGCTTTTTTTTCGGAGGGTAAATTTTGTTGATTTGCTAGCACTTTTCAATTTGGGATCTCTGCCGACTAGTACTATTTTTTGACGAGTTCGACTACAATTGAAGTGTTCACCGCCAAGGGTTCATTTCAAAGAACTAGCAGTTCCTGAAGCGTTCACAAATCTTTGAAGTTTTTACCAACGCTAAAAAAAATCAATACTAGGAAAGCAGGGGGTCTATACAAAACAGAAAAAATCGACAAGTGGTCTACGGGACAAAAAAGTTTGGGAACCTCTGCTCTAAACGTTTAAAAAAAATGCGCCACAATTACCTAATAGTTTATCGGAATTTATTTCACAGGATTTCAGATTTCACGGTGTAAATATAATATCAGATGGAGAATTTTATTCAATCTTCACTCAAATTTACCAACAATTCCAGCCATGTCAAAATTAATTCGCCACACTCACACCTTATACTAATACAAAAGGTACAAATAAATTATTTTGCACAACATATCACGGCCGAATCGTGAACCAAAGCGCTCTATATTTCAGATCGTGATTACAATTATTGGATCATCTGTAAATGATGCTCTTAAAACCTTTCCGATTGTTAAAAAAACGTGCTTTACGAATAATGAATAAGTAAATCCTGATAATGCAATCCCCAATCTATTGAAGATCGGACAAATAATAGGATTTTGTAACCCCATATTTTTAATGCATGGAAGATTATTTATAAAGTGTGAGTGTCCAGTTTTCTTATGGTACGGTTTAAATGCCTACTTGTGAAGGTATTTTTCTTGCACAACACACAGTAAAACAAAGAAACATCTACCAGAAGAGATTACAGCTCATTTTGGATGTTTTAATTGTAAGACCACGAGGCAGTAAGCTCGTGGGTGTTGACAGAATAAACCACGTGTATTTCTCACGTAGAGTTTGAAAGCTTTTTGACAGGTTGAGTGACAAGGCTTCTTCTGTGTAAGAGTTTGCAATGCTATATGCATAGAAAAGAGGCTCGGTGGGCCCTTCTAGGATATTTCAACATCAACAATATATCTTGCAAAACTCGAGCAAACTCATGATTTGACAGCTCTGAAGAGTTCTGCGTGTTCTGATTACGAAAACCAATCATTAAATGTTCAATAAAATAAGGTTTTCTCAATGGTCGTGTAGATAGATGTTAAAAAATTCTGTTCTTTATTTCGATATTGACAAAGTTTTAATAGTATCGATTCATAAAACTTTTGTTCAATAAAAAAGGTTCTCTGGGAAATTCCATGGTACCTATTAACCCTTTCAGACGTAATTCAAATTTTTTGATTTTCAAAAAAAAAAAAGTATCTGAATAAGAATAATAAGAGAAAAATTACGTTAATTTCAAAAAAGTTTATGTTTCCACCGCTAGATATCAGCGTAACTAACACGAGTAGAGGTGTATAAGTCGTGCAAGCACATTACAGAACCCACAATAAATTAATACATAGATGTTTGCAGTATGCAAACACATCGTCAGAAAGGGTTAATGTGATTCACACAACCTGCGTTAGCCGTTTTACATGCATAAACGATGTGGCATGTAGTTCAAAAAGGTCTGTCACATTTCTGAGAGAAACGGCTTTCAATGCATGTGATTCTCTTGTGATTTCAAGTGTGCCTAGCATAATGTATTGTGATAACTTACCAGCAGAGGAGTCTGTGGAGCCAAGATAGATCCAATTCTGCCGATCATAGAACACATGGCTAGTAAAGAGTGTCTCAATGGGGTTGGAAACAATTCTGATGTGTACAAATACACTGCTCCGAATGCCATCGCCACACAACCCTTCCCAAGGAGGTAGGCGATTAGGGCAAGCCAAGATAAATCTGAAATAAATAAACCAGCTTATAATCTTGACCGTCTTTATGCTTAACTAAATGATAGAAAAATACAAAAGGTAAGACACTTACTGTCAGGAATAAACGGGAATGACAGGAGGCACAGACCTCCTATCAAAAATGCTGTGAATATTGTCTTCTTTCTCCCAAAGTATGTGAGTCCGAAATAAGAAATAATGTGACCTGGGATTTCTATTCCCGCAGACATGATGAAATTCATATACATATTGCCTTTTAATACGGTGGAGTTGATAGATAGTCCGTAGAAGCAGAATGTGCACGTGATCCACCAGATGGACGCTTTTAACATTCTCAAAATCAAAAACTTAGATCTCAAGACGAGTTTTACTTGTGACACTGGCTTTTGTTCCTTCCCCTCTTCGTCGACTGCACTTAGTAAAAACTTCTCTTTGTTTTCTAGATTAAATCTTAATCCTTCCAAGGCCTTTTCTGGTAATGCCTTCTTATTTTCTTTTGCGATTTTGGTAAAGGCATCTATGGCTTCTTGGTATTTGTGTTTGGTGATCAGCCACCTTATGCTTTCATCTGATATCCAGTAAAATGTGAATAGAAGAAGGGATGGTGCATAAATAGCCTGAAGGTAGGTCCTCCAGTAGGGAATACCCCAGGCAATCAAACCCATGAAAATTTGACCGATCGCGAAGTAAATGCTAATCAAGGCGCTTGCTGCCACCCTCGTTGTGGGGGTGAGAATCTCCAAAGCTGGAAATAAGAATAAAGACTGGTAAATACACAACAAATTACTTATTTAATAAACCCATGTATCATTGAGGGTTGATGCAGCTTACCAAGGATATAGGCTGATGTGTAAACTCCTGATCCAAAAGTAGGTTCTAGAAGTTCCATGGCAGCAAACATGCCGTAGTTGACGGATAGAGACTTGACGATGCCGAGGACTCCCTCAAACATTGAAGAAATCACCAGGGCGTGTCTTCTTCCAAACTTATCTGAGAAGGCGCCGATAATTGGAAGGGCAAACAGTGTACCGAGGCTGTGCATGGTACCGATTAGGGTTCGTTTCCAGCTTTCACAAGGAATGTTGACCTGGAAAAAATGAGGATATTTTTAAGAATTTGTCTAACTGGTATTTTTAAATTCATTTGTATTTTTATAATGAACACCGCACAAGAATCTCAACTACTTCCAACCATCTAGAGCCAGTGAGACTACAGAATCCCCAAACGGGGTATGTTGTGAGGGGGGGAAGGAAATAGGAAAGAGGAAGGTTGGGAAGTACTAGGCTATTCAGATCTGGTCACCAAACACCGCTAAAACCATTTCAAGAAACGTTTCGATTCTGAATGATGGTCTTTCACCAGGGCGATACTTAGAGTATTTACCACTCTGAAACGTGCCGCAAATATAGTATATATTATTTTATATGAATTAATTGTGTTATGACACATATTATTTAAATAAAGTTTATTGGCGCCCGGGTTTGAGTCCGCGACCTCTGGAGTCGTAGTCGAGCGTCTTTCCGCTAAACCACGGAGGTCATCGATGATTTTGGTGAGGTGTGAGGTTGTCTATGCTCTATATAAAATTTATATGTTTATTTCAATACGTTATCTCCATTTCGTTAATTGAAAACAATTAGTCGGACAAACAAGTCTAATATATTTTGTGGCTGGTTGTTATAATAACGTAAAAAATAACCTAATATTTGAGAAAATTTTCGAAAACTATCAGGAAACTGCATTAAAAGGAGGTGAAAATGATTTATTGCTCAATATTTATTAGTAAAGAAAATAATTTTGAAGCAGTCCGTTTTTTAAGGGAGCAAAATTAGTTATTTTTTCTTAAAATTAGATTGATGCGGAATGGGTAAAATATATTTATTGAAAAATTACTAAAAGCAATCAGCAAGGTCTAGTCGTTGAACAAATTGGGTTAGAAATAAATTTCAAGCATTTTTGCAGTTCGATCATTATTCGCTTATTCTACGATAGCATGGTAAAAGTGATAAATTTTAGTTTAATAGTGGACCGGAACTTTACTGGTTTTTATGTGGTAGAAAAAATAGTAAATAATCCATCACTCAATAAGTTCGTAGGAAGACATATAGTTCGATCATTATTCGCTTACTCTACTACTCTACTATAGCATGGTATAAGTGATAAATTTTAGTTTAATAGTGGACCGGAACTTTACTGGTTTTTATTTGGTAGAAAAAATAGTAAATAATCCATCATTCAGTTGGCGCCACTATTGACAAATCCATATGTTTTTTAGGAAGTACCTTCAAATAATACGTGTCTAAATTGTTTAAGAAAACATTAAAAAGTTCAGAAAATGGTTTTGGCCGGTTGCAAATTGAAGCTGACACCTTAATGATATCAGAAGGAAATTTATTCACCATTTTGCATCAACGTTTGTCTATTAGAAAGCTCTGTTCGAAGTGGGTACCGCATTTGATCACCGTCGATCAAAAACAATGGCAAAATTGCACAAATTGCACTTTGAATTGCTTCCCCACCCATAGTATTCTCCAGATCTGGCTCTCAGTGACTACTGCCTGTTTGCAGACCTAAAAAGAATCGTCCAGAGAGAAAGAGCTGGCTCCAATGAAAAAGTGACAGCCAAAACTAAAGCCTACCGTGAGGCCAAAATTAAATTGTTAAACACAAACAACGCATCTAAATGTTAGAGAAGCGTTGGAGTGACCGTCTCACTCTTGAGGAGACGTTGATGAATTGATGTTGATGAATAAAATCTATTTTGCCTAAAAGTTGTTGTTTTATCAGTCGCCCTACGAACTTATTGAGTGTTACGTGCGTTGAAATCAGATCCCGAGTATTTTTATAAGTAACCTAATAAAGTACTAGCATATTGCTTCAGATCATCATTTTTCATAATTATATTTTTAACGAAGTGTATTGGCAACGTGCATTATGTTTAAATAAACTAACACAATCTGATAGTATAAATACCGTAAGCCGTCTTCTGCCACGTTCGATGTAAAAACTGCTCATTCATACAAAAGTTTGAAATTTTCTTCCGATTACGGATCTTCACGATTTACTCACTATGTTCTTTTCGATGTGTGTGTCGTGACTAAGCCAGGCGCCAGCGGGTTTTTATCTGCTAGTAATAAATAATTGTCTTAACTGAAAATAAAAATCTTCTTCTACACAATATTATTTGTGTTTAAAGCTAACAGCTCAAAGCCGACAGTGTTATTTATTCTAAGAATATGAAGGTTTATTTTGTGGTTGTGGGTTTTTTAATAAAATTATTTGTTTTTCCTGTTTAATGGCAATACGTTGTTGGGAAGAAATGTATGTAAAGTGTTGTCTAACCGATTAATCTTATGCAAAAAATCCCCTTAATCTTTTATTGCATTCTCATAATATACAAAATAAACAAATAAACAAAAATGTGTAAGAGTGTATATTCCGTGAACGATATTGTGCGTAATTTGGAATATTTTTTTGATTGTAAACCTCCTTACTAGATGTCTTTGTGATTTTTTCTATCCGAATTGGCTGATACGTAGCACCCAGAGTCAAGCAAATCTACCAGTGGCAAGTAAAATATAGCTGTTAACCCTAAAAGGCACCAACGATCGTGTTTCAACTCTTCTAACAGAGGGTTATTATTACTATTAAAATAATAATCGTCGCGTCAACATCGGCGTTATTTCCAACGGTTATATTCAACTTTTCATAATTGCCGACGGTAGCGGCGGTGGCGTTTTTTAGAATTATCGTCAACGCCTTGAAGTAACAATATATGGAGAGAGTCAATATTTTACGTCGAACACCACAAGAAAGAAAGAGACAACAAATTTTCCCGAATTATTACACCGCTTTTAAGTATTGTTAGAATGTTCTTTGTGTCCCGCGTCTACGTTGACTCCGCAAACACGTTATGATACACGAAATAAATTGACATAACTTAACGGCTTATTAGGTTACATGTTATTTTATTTTTTGAAGAATACTGCGAAAAAGTGGTTATACGAATAAACAAAAACATTACGTCGACATGTGCTATTAATTTATGTATAAATACCCTAGCCCTTGTCATAGTCACGCCCAGGTCTAGCCGAGTCCGGCAAACCTCGTATAAACTGACTACAGTTTCTCTTGTATATTATTGCTCTGAGGTCAACGCTAAAACGCCAACGCGAACCCTGGGTTGTCGACCACTGATCAAGATTCTAGTAATACACAGATTATACCGACATTTTATCATCCATTTATATCGGGAATCGCGAACTCGTTGAGGAATATTAACCAATTTCTTTCACGTTTTTGAAGTGCAACATAAATAATGGAAAGCAAGATAGCAATATTGCTTTTGATAATATATATTTAATTTACCTTCTCTGTTGTAAAGCATGGTAATGTTATTACATGAAACAAACGTAAGTTCGTGTACAACACTTTGGTTTTTGAACAAGATACAAACCGGTTTCGGTAAAACCGTGCCTTCGTCAAGGGAAATAGAAAATGCAATTCCGTTCGAATTTTTTTGTTTTGAAAAATGTACACTAAATTGACAAAGTGACTAATTGATAAAGTTAAGTAATATGCACAAAAGAAGATTGATTATTCAATTGAAAATTGTTTCATCAAAAAGGCGATAATATTGTAAACGGTATTATTATTCATCTGTAAGATTCATTTTCTAACTTGATTCCTAAAGATTTAATATTCATTGTATCAGCAATATTTTAAATTATTTTTGTGTGAATTCCACACCAGAATCCCAACCATCTAGAACCAGTGGGACTACGAGACGTACGAGAGTATCTATCTTTTTAATTTTATGCAAAATGGAACATATAAAGTTTACATATTCGTAAAAAGCATTTACTTTGTGGCTTGCCATATTTATAAATAGAACACATAAACTTTGTTTATAACCACTTTATTATTCAATATTATGTCTACTGGTTTCGGAAGTACCCTTCCATCATCAGGACAATATTAAATTAACCTGAAATACAAAATGCTGAGTTATATATACATATTTAAGAGTTGGAGTGAGAAGGAGAAGGGTTAATTGAGGGGATTATGGGAATAACAGAGCGGTTTATTGGAAAAATATCTAGGAAAGGACTATAAGATAAATTAATTTGATTGTTTAAAATATTGTATTAACTGTTTAATGATTTTCTAATTTCTAGTGCTTCTAAGTTATCTAATTTTATCCCTTTATTGCAACGGTGAAGAATTTTAACCCCTGTATCCCTATTATTATCAACTCTTAAATATGTATATTTAACTCAGCATTTTGTATTTCAGGTTAATTTAATATTGTCCTGATGATGGAAGGGTACTTCCGAAACCGGTAGACATAATATTGAATAATAAAGTGGTTATAAACAAAGTGTATGTGTTCTATTTATAAATATAAACTTTAATTTAATTTATTTGCACACACTGGGTTTTCAACCCGGACTTCTGGATCCGTAGTATCTTAACCGCCCAACCACGGAGGTCGTCGAATACGAAGCCGTTTTTTTGAAAATCGCTCCAAGGGCTTCGCAATAAGTTTGTCAAATGACGAAAACAAATTAACAAAGTAAAATTAAATTCATTCATTCTAATAGCCTTTAAGTTAAAACTTACAACATTACTGTTATTAAATTCTTAGAGAATGTCAACTGATCAAAGTAATGCTATTTATGTCATAATTTGTTTTTAAACTCACTTCTTCTAAAAACGTGTTTTCTTCCCGAAAAACGTATTCATCGCAGCTCGACTGTTTATTTTTGTCAAACAAGTCAGCTGGACACTCTGTACCATTCCAGGATGTGTCTTTGCTGACATATCTGGAACACTTGTCGTCTTTGGGAATAGCGTTGGACAGCCAGGGTGTATCGTAGTCGTGGGTGGTTTCTCCGGCATCGCATTCTGGAATTTTACACCTGAAAGAAGGAAGAGAATTAATTCATTATTGGAATACGGATATTATAATTTCAGAAGGCATACAAGAAGAGATATTTATTGGCTGTAGGATCTTGAAATCAGTACAGTTATAATAAAAATAATTGTTTCAGGCTGCAGCCTATAGCGTGAAGATTGCCTGGATGATAGCCATCTTACGATGGAAAAGAGTAACATAAGAAGAAGATTATACAAGTATATTTTGACAAACAAAAGTTTTTTTACAGTGAATACCGCACTATTATAGTCCCAACTGCTCCCCACCGTCTAGAGCCAGTGAGACTATGGCATCCCCAATTGGGGTGTGTTGTGAGGTTGAAGGTAGTGGGGAGGGGACGGAGATGAGGAAGAGGAAGGAACCATCACATAAAACCATAGAAACTGATAAAAGTCCCGCGAAAGAAATAAAACGTGCTTCGTACTAGGGGTTCAAGTCTTAAAAATTGGTAGCGCGTTAACATAACATCATTTATTAACTTAATTAGGTCATTGTTCACGATAACGCACGTTACGAGTTTAAAAAAACTAGATTAAAAAATGGAATTTATACCTGCAAAGCAAGTTAAATAATATTATTTACTATTTTTCCTAATTTTGAAACTGTTAATTTGTGGGGGAACTTCATTTTCAATGATTTAATAATACCAATTTATAGTGAACATCGGAGAAGATGAGCAAATATTCACTATGAGATAGACTTAAAAAGCGTCCATTCCGGACCTAATAGTATATTTGATTTACTTAAAATTATACCACTCTGAAGATGCCCGTCATAAGATAAAACCGGTCAAAACTTAAATAAAAAAAATGTGGAATAAAGTTGAAAATTTGGTATAATTAAATCATTAATATTATAAATCTACAGAACAACAGAAATTAAAAACTATGCATGTTAATAATAATACATGAACAAGAAAACATACAAAAATATCTAAGTTATCCTCAGTTTTTAAAAGAACATTAAACTTAAAAAAAAAACAATAACCGACATCGCAGTTAACACAATGATTCAGGAACTCAAATAAGTAAGGCAACCAATTGATCATTGTTTTGTTTCCATCACTGAAATGTTTATTCGTATGTTATTTAACAGGCACGACCAAGAATGATATCCACTAATACGGACCACAAAAGACAATTTAGCGACGGATGTAGCAAATCAAATTACTTCCAAGCAGCGTTCAAGGAATCGTTTAAAACTGAGCAATTTTTAACACCGATATTACCAAACCATTTGTGTAAAGATTGAAATAATGGGTATTTTTGACCCGTACTAACGTAAAATAAATTGCAAATATATTGTTAATTTATTTGTCGGTATGAGATAAAAAATGTTTTACAAATTAATTTACTTCAAAATATAATATTTGATTTCGATCAAATGCTTGAAAAGATTTTTTGAGAAAAAAAAATTACACTTACTAAAATCAATGACACATAAGATTATATAAAGTAAGAAAATATAAATATTTATGTTTTCACGTACGTCTTGGTGACGTAGTTCTGATGGCAAATTTAATCATCGTAATCCATAATCAGGTACAATTAATCAAACGTCTGTCATATTCGATTGATAAAAAAACCTATTAAATTATTTGAATGTTTTTTGTTGATCACCATCTTAAGCGTGGATTAAATAAATTGACCATCATTTCTGTATGATTATCACAGAAATATTTATTTGACATTTTGGCGAAAACTTAAAACCCTATTTATATTGTCAGGAAACTTAGATTTAATTTTCATTTACAAATTATTCATTGTTTTATTGACTCACCTTCTCTGTTGCAACAAATCCAGTTCAACATTCCTTGCCGTAGACTCAGAAACAATAAATTGCTGTTCCTCAATCATCACAATACTAATTATGAGTATAATTCTCCAATGTCCTATTACTTGACTTGTTATCTCAAGTCATGGTCTTGAAATTTTTGGTAGCAGTCTAAATGATTTTTGTCATTCTTTACGACTCTACCAAAACTTTGACTAGACCATGGCTTGAATATTCTCTCTTATGTTTATTTTGTTCTATTTTTGTCATCGCTTCATTTATTATTATGTATTTGCTATTTCTTCTCTGTTGCTCTTTTTTCCATTTCGTGTTTTATATGTCGTTTTTGTAATTGAACTTTAGTCCGTTGATTTTAAATCCATTTTTTTATAAATATACTGAATACCGCACAAGATTCCCAACTGCTCCCAACCGTCTAGAACCAGTGAGACTATGGCATCCCCAATTGGGGTATAACGAGATGGGAAAGAGAAAGGTTGGAAATTACCTGACTATTCAGATCTCGTCAGCAAACACGGCTAAAGCCATTTCAAGCAACGTTTTGATTCTGAATGGTAGTCTTTCACCAGGGCGATAGTAAGAGTATCTATTATTTCAGAACGTGCCGCAAATATACCATATATTATTTTTAATTATATGACTGTAATTTTATTGAAGCAATGTTTTTTTAAACAAGCAAATTTAATTTTAAAATCCACGCAAATTTAAAAATGCCTTTATTCACAGTTTTTAAGCATTGTTATTATAGAAATTTTATAAAGTGGGGTATTTTATATATTTCAATTATTATATGTGGGTTTTGTCGATCATTTAAGAGTTAATGACAACAAATCATCTTGGCCAGTTCATTTTTTTACGTGTAGTCATATAAGTGCCTCCGGTAGCCATTGTCACTCAACATAACACCTGCGTCAGATAAATTTTTAAGTGCCCAATAATCTGATTCAGCAAATGTTGTTGCCTATGAGTAGGCATACGTATATTAGTTGAATTCGTTCTTGTCGCACATTGTTGTTCTGCGTATCAATGGTCAACATACGACCTCGTCATTGAAATATTTCGTTCTTGGGATTATAATACAATACTGGGGCCAATATCCTCTCTGGTGTATGAGGTCGAGAATTGTTAACGGTGTCTGAATGCTGAGCGATTAATATAATACTAATTTGCATATGTCTGGCGTTACCCAAGGTCTTGTTGTAGGTCCAGTTCTAATAATACAATTAAATAAGTCATACGGAGCGTAATAACAACGATGTAGGTGCTATAACTTCTAGCTAAATTATGTTGATGTTCGGTTCTTCTCGGAAACTGTAGACTCACTTTTGCAAGGTTCATTAACCTCAACTATCGATATCCTAATAGTTAAACTTACAGCATTCATACCAACGTATCTATATATTTTTTAATAATTTTCATTACATTTTTAAGGCTTGGTGGGAATCAGTTTTTATCTTTATTAATAAGTATTCTTTAAATCAGATAGAAAGACGAGCGAATGGATAAGGAGAAAGTTTTAGGTGGTCCACATTATTATTATAATCTCTAACCTCAAATGGAAAGTATTTTGCATGTGAGACGCCTAAATGGCATACTTGTTTGGGAAAGAAGAACAGAGGTCGTCCACATATGAAATGGGCTGACGATCTGAAGCGGAAAAGAGCCGCCCAAGATCGGCAAACCTTGAAAAAATATTTAAAACTGGGCACCGAAAGGGCTTTTCAAGAAGAAGAAGCATATTTAAACTGCTTTAAAAGGATTTACATATATCATTTACAGAAATACAGTATAGAAGTTTTAACAAAATCCTAGATAAGCTCACAAATAAACATGTCTTTTAAACCACTATTACGTAGTCCAACCTTGAAGTCCAATTAACATAAGGAGCATTCTAGTCTGATGCAATTTTCACAATTCTGATTTATGTAATTTTGTGGTGTGTGAGTCGTAACCCAGTTGTTATGCGGTTAGCCCAAAATTCAACGATTATTACAATTCAAACTTCCTCATTGATTGAAGCATGATATTTTAAAACTGTTTACATTCGATATGATGGGTTTTTATCATCTCGGCACTCGAACTCTTCATCTGTCAGAAAGTCCACTGTAAAAAACAATAACTTTGTGTTTACTCAAAGCTCAACTGACAACTGACAGCGCACACGTAAGTGCGAAAAAAATTGCAGAGCGTCAGCTCCCACGTCAGAAAATCTCACCGCCAAACATTTACTTTCTCGTGAATAAGGCTTCAAGTACGTGCAACGGAATTGAAAATGTAGGTCTAAGATACATAAGTATCTCTCTTATAGATACAATAATATTATTAAGGAAGATAGAAGCTTTTGAAATGAGGATATAGATCCTCAAAGCACATCCTAATACCTTTTAGAGATAGGTTAAACAATGTAGAGATTCTTTATCGATGCCAACATTTTTTAAAAATGAGGTTAATATAAAAAAAGAAAACTTTTGAATCTTGTCCACATCATTGGATCCGAAAAACTCTATCCAAAAATGGTACTGCAAATTTACATAGCTGATAATCCAGAGAAGGATTGATAAAAAGCCGTGATAAAGGAAGACGCCGTACATAATGACTTCGAAACGTCGGTACCTATGTAAATATCCATCTGCAATAAATTAATCAAATTAAACGAACAAAGTCAACATTGAAACACACAGACTTGGAGCTGCTCAAAATATTAAATGAAAAAAATGCTTACATATATTTTGGAATTGTGTAAGAATCGAATTTGCAACACACCAGAGTAAAAGGTAATTACGTAGACTTGGTGGAGTTCATGGCTTTATTTTGCAAAACCAAGTATATATTTTAATTCCATGTACCTTAATCAAAATTTGTCCCATTAAGAATTTCTAGATTTTTCTGTAATCTAAAACAAACTTTTAAGAACCAGATTACGAGTGATAAGACTGAAGATTGTTAAATAAATGTGATTGATTTACAAAATTTATTTTTGTAACCATACCGGTATTTAGAAATACCCTCTACTTTGTTATCTACAGAAGGTTGCAATTTATATTGGCATGTGTATCAAACAATAGATTTGATTCAATATATCAGTTAATATCTAGAACAGAATCTCAAATCTTCCCGGAATCGGATTGCACTGCAAACATTTTAATTGAAATTCGATTAAAGATAGCGGGTAAAAAATTAAACAGTGAGCGCATTTTAGCGAGATTTGTGACGTATTCAGATACGTCACAAATAGATTACATCTCTCAAATTGTTTGGTGAACTACTGTATTTTGTAAGATATTTTTAAATACATCAATTGTAATATAGATAGTGAATTAATTTAGAGATATCGCGCCATTGTCGCTGGAAAGGCAAATGGGCTTAATCACGTTTTGGTTAAAAATGAGTCAAATACACAGTTTTGATCAGTTTTTTTTTCTGCGTCGAATGCTCTCGTTTGATTCTGAAGACTTTTGTGGCGCTTCAGATATCCAAAATATATTTCCCATTTGGAATAGGCTTGACTCAAGCCACACAAGTTTGGGACTATTTTTAAGCCTTTTGTCGCTTTAGGTAACTCAGCGAGAGCATTGAGTTACATGAATCAACTTTTTTAAAAAAAAATTAAACCAGGTACAAGAGACTTATGAATTTAAGTGTAAAAAAAAACTTTTAAGTGCTCTGGTGTAAACAGCCCTTTGGATGTATAGCAAGCTTCTCGTTCTTATTAGTTTCGTGTAAACCAAACAGGAGGAAGTAAAAAAAAACTTCAAAGTCAAATATCAAAAAACTATTTAAAAAACAATCGATATTTTATTTAATGATGTTTACGCCAAAGAAAAAAAATCTAGTAGGTACAAAATACTTCAACTAACTAACTAACCATCACGCCGTTTCTCCGCAGGGGTAAGCAGAGAGAACGGACTGCCATATAACCCTGTCTTGGGTTATCTACTCCTTACTTCATTCACACATACATTGTCTTATACATATTCTTCTGTTATTCTGACTCTTCACATGACCCGATTCAAGTATTTGATTTATTTGATTGTGCCATGTCTTCCTCGGGCGTCCTTGACTTCTTCTTTCCATTCACTTTCGCATCATATATTCTTTTCACACTCTTTTCTTCGTTCATTCGCTCTACATGCCCAAACCATCTAAGCGTCCCTTTATTGATCCTATTCATTACGCTCACATCAGAATACTTTCATGTTACTTTTTCATGAAGTATGCTAATCTTTTTCTTTTTTCGTAAGAGTACAGTAATATAACAAAATTGACGTTTTCAGATTGTTTCAAGATATCTTTCTTTCATTCATAAACATTCTTATCAAAATGAAATTAAAGTAAAATGCAAAACAAAAAATAGTAAAAATGAGTGTTACGTATTTGGTTAGTCTTTTTGAGATAAAAAAAAATCATGAAAAAACTGCCAGTGCAGTTTAATATTTAATAAGAGATTGTTTCATTTTTTTAAAGCGAATTTACGTAATATTTCGAACTGTTGAATTCATATTAGAATCGTTATTTTTTGCAGATTTAAAAAAAATACTAAGTATGATTTTTATGTAGGCATGAATTACCCATGTTTTTTTATTATTTTAAAAAATGTGAACCTTTTATTTTTATTTTGTATTATTTTTAATATCTTACTAACAAATATAGCAAAACCCGATGAGATATAAAAACTCACTCTGGGACAGTGAAAATTAAAGAAATACATGAGTTACAACATAATACAGAGATATAACTAACATAAATCAAACAATATCATACAATATAACATAATAAAAATACAGTGTAAAAAAATAGGTACTTAGTATTAATATAAGATAAAAAATAATGAATAGAAACAAAGGAGAAAAAATAAAACTCTGAAGTGCAGTAGATGAGGATGTTTTTTACGCTACCGGGAAAAGAAAAGTGATTTAGAAATCAGGTATTTTCATCTTTAAACAAATTTAAAAAATATTCTTTTAAAGCATTATTTTGGAAATTTTTATTAAGTTGACTATTTTTATATTTATCTGGAAGCGAGTTATATAATGTATGGGCAATGTATTAACTTAATGTGTCAACAACGTTTTAAGGTTATCTCTGACGTGTAAGTGCAAAATCCACCCAAAATAAACACATATCTAAATTTTAATTAATGAAAAACTAAAAAAAATAAGTGATATCTATTTATGTTTCCTTATATTAATTTGCAGGTGGGCAGATACTAGTTCCATGCTATAAATTGTCGTGTTTAAATAGTTTTTGAAGGGTTTTATCATTTACTAATTAGTTGATACCATCTGTTATGAATGTTCTAATCTATCGATGTGTTTTTATTTATAAATTTGTCAAGTTGTTTGTGTTTTTATCTGCCAATCACGGTATTTTAAGGAGTTAATTAAAATTATAAAGAATTTAAATTTGCTATTCGATTGATCTTATTTAAACGTTTTCAAGTACTTACAAATCAAATCTAAATCAATCAAGGAAGTATATAAATTGAACCATTGATACAGTTTGTAACCTTCTTGAATAAATGATTTAAAATATCGCTTCCTTTGGATAGTTTAACCCTAAAATAATAACAAAGGTTTTTAATTTATTTACAACAAAACACTTAAAGTTTTTACATTTTTTATCACCCCTTAAGGGTCAGTATTCAAGATGACGCTAAACATTACTTTTTAGCAGTATAAACAATGCTACAAATGATTTTTCTGCAAATTTTGTAAATACAATTTTTAACTGTATTCTTTAAATTCTATGAAAAACAAACTGAAATGACAGTTGTTAAAGGTGCAGTTTGAAAACCAGCCAAGGCATTTTTGAACGTTTTACTTGAAATTCCAATAAGTGTTTCATAAATAATTTAAAAGATTACTGTTTAAGAATTGTACATGGCCTGTTCAAAAGAAAAGGTGAATTTAGAATTTTCGCGGGCTATGTACATTCGATTATCAATTATCGATTTTTTTTTCTTTACAGAAGGCCGAGAAGATGTTAATGACGATGAGCGTCCTGTAGTTGTGGAATAACAAATCGTGGATTTTATTCTTTGATCCATTTTTTTCAAAAGTAAAAAATAGAAGAACACACAAAAACATGACTAACCTTTCCAGTTGTCAAAAACAAACCACTAATTCAAAATGGCTGATAATGCTAACATATGATAAATATATGTGTACCAACATAACAAAAAAAACGATAATCGAATGTACACAGCCCGCGAAAATTCTAAATTCACCTTTTCTTTTGAACAGGCCTCGTATTCACTGGAAACCTTTGACATTTTTCTAACTACCCATATATAATTAACAGATTAATAATTTATACTTTTGCTTGTACTGGAAATCCAAAAATTGAATATTTTTGGGGGCTGACCCTTAACTAGTCCTTTTCTATGGCGGTTTGCAGTCTCATTCTCGAGATAAATACTTTTCTGTATAGATTTGACTTCTTCTATTTTTTCAGTGTTACATCGTTTCACACAGCAATATTTATACTGCGGTTTTATTCATGCTTATTCAGACTTATTAACTATTAAAAAAAATATTTTGCTTGCGTGCGTACGAGTGTTCACTTTTCAAATTTGGAACTGTGTTAATTGAAATTATCAAATTTAAAAAAAAAATCTTTTCAAATCCCTACCTACTTTTAAAGTTCCCACCCAGAATATATTTCAGCAGACATTATTTTATATTTGAAATCGGTGAATTAAAAGAACTAATATTTTTTCACGGGTAACAACAAGTATATCTTTAATTTGTTAATTTCTTCAATATTTGTCGTGTCAAACAGGTGTAACTATATAAAACACACTGATTTAATATAAATTAAAAGAAGCAAGCAATGAAAATGCGAGAAACAATGAAATATTCATGAACTTCCATTAAAAAAAGATGACTTATTTTATTCCAGCTTCTCGAACAATACATTCAACAAAACAACTCAGTCGTATCAAAATAATCAACTCAGAACACCAAACAAAACAAAAATTCTATATTTAAAATGGGTGGATTTAAGCAACAAATAATTTTTTTTCTTGGCAAGTCTAGTTCCATTCCGTGATTTTTCACGGGTAACAGCTGTTCTGCAATATTTAGTAAGTGATTCATGATTATTGTGGGAATAAAAATGTTTTAATTGTGTGTTCAGTTGTGAGGATATACGGTTAATCACACAGGTATTGTTATTAAAGTAAACCTTTTTTTTTTAAATAAATATTTTGTAAAATCGATTTTTCACAAGAAATAATCTTTATTTTTAAGTGAAGAGTCCCAACCGTCTAAAGCCAGTGAAACTATGACATCCCCAATCGGGGTATGTTGTGAGGCTGAAGGTTGGAAGGCATCTATTTTGATCTGGTCACCAAACACGGCTAAAGCCATTTCAAGAAAAGGTTCGATTCTGAATGGTGGTCTTTCACCAGGACGATACTTACCGAGCGATATCTACCACTCTGGAACGTGCCACAAATATACTTATTTTATATGTGTTAAATGTGTCAGGACACATATTTAAATAAAAATTATCTGCGCACGCCGGGCTTGAACCCGCGACCCCTATATCATTTAACTAGTTTTTTTTTGAAGATTTGAATTTTATTATTTTGCATAACAGTCGCTTATCCATTCGATGGAAATAGAAATTCTTAAATATAATTACGCAATTAAAAACGTAATTCTGAAAAAAAAACCAAAAACCTGGAGGTATATTCTACAACCTATGCTATTAAACAATTTTACAAAAAAGTCTATTGAGGTCTTGGGACCTTAAATAAAATAATTTACAGTTCAACATCTAAACGTATCGATTTGTTCAACTCAGACTGCCTCAGGAAAAGCGTATTTAAACAGATGCTCTAATTCAGTATTTAAACAGATGCTCTATTACAATGATCTAGTATGACAACATAACACAATTGTTATTTAAAAACTTAGCATGCAATTTGGAAAAGAAAACATTAATGATAAAATAATTTCATTTATATATTTTAAATATTTCACTTGATATAATGGAAAACTAAAGGCAGAGGTAATTAATTGAACATGATTAAGAAACATGTTAATCTGGTATTTGCTAAAGCATTGTTGACTTGTAAGATATGCTTTGGTAAAAATAAAATAAAATTAATACATTTTGGTTTTACAAAATTAATTTTATCGAACGGATGAAATGATGATGATGCTAATCTCTTTATAAAACAATGAATGTTTTTCTGTCTGTTTTCGATTTTCTCGATAATTACTAAACCGATTTCGCTTAAAATAACACATTTTCTTTTTATTAGAGATGAGAAGGTTTACAGAGTTTGAATTAAATCCAAAATGTAAAACTCTTGCCATAAAATTTTAAAATTAGTATGAAAAACATTGAGCCCGCCATGTTGTATTGAAGTTAGTCATATATACACCGTTCTTTGACATATTACATATTCCACAGAGGAAAGTTTGTTTGGGTAGAATATTTTCAAAACGGAAATACAATAAGGTACCACTTAAAAAAATATATATATATGTATATTTTCAATCGATGAATGAAAATTTGTTTGGGTAGAATATTTTCCAAATAAAAAACACAATTGGCTACCTACTTGAGAATTTTTTCATTTTAAGATTGAAATTTTTTTTTTAAATTAATGTTTCTTTGTTTAGAGATAAATTATATCGCGTTTTAATCACAATGAATTTTCACTGGAGGATGCAGAAATAATGGGTGCTGGGTGGTTGATAATTTCACCTACATATTATTTAATATTATACTGTCCATCAGTTGGTTTTTCTTACATCACCATTAGTTGATTTATTTGTGATCTTTTTAAGAATAAATGTCTCGTAGTTGTGAACTTAATTTCTAAATAACACTATGCATACAGTGTATTTTGTCAATTGAGAACTTGTATTCAAATTGTTAGATAGGGTTTAGCTTGATGCGTTTTTTATGAAATTAAAATCCACTTTAATCTGTCTTAATTTTAAAAATACAATAATTTTGTGTACATCACCTTTTTAGATTTTTTGTTTGATTATGAAAAATAATTATGAAACTAAATTATGCTTAAAAAAAACACCTTAATAAAAAAAGAATAAAATGTTACGTGTAAAAAAAGAAAAACTTATTTGGTTTTCAATATAATTCTTTCATCATAAAGTTGATAATTTAAAACATATTTATAATAAGGTTGGTAGTTTAAAAAGTTATTGTTTTGGGAATTTGAATATAATTGTATTGTTTTATTATTATTAAGTTTGTTCACCTTATAACGTATCTATAGTGACCTAGTTAGGTGAAATTCGAAGTAAAGTAAAACAATTAAGCAATTATAAATAAACTTATAAAATATATAAATAGCAAATACGATTTTTTCTTGGATGTTCTGCTTTGAGTTCTCGTTTTAAGGATAGGTGTTTCGCATTCAATAACAGTTTGAGAATGTTGAAAAAGTTGTCACGCGTAAAAACTACTTGGAGTTTAGAGAATTGGCCTCGATTTGAATTATGTTAAATAATATGCATAGGGAAAAATGAAATAAACAAAAAGTAAATCGGATATTTTTTTTGTAAAATTTTAACGTGTAAGTAAAAGGATGGGTTGCAAAGGGTAGATTTTTGTAGATATATCGTAGGTCTTGCCATATCACTGAAGGATTAAGACTTGGCATTTAAAAATGGCGCTAAACGTCACCATGTAGAGTTCTAATACAAGCAATGCTACAAATGATTTACCTGTTATCAAATCACCAAATAAAAAAATAAAAAGTTGAATTCTATTAAAAATATATAAAAATGTCTGTAACAGGTGCATTTTGAAAACCAACGAAGGCTTTTTTAACGTTTTACTTAAAATTACACTAAGTATTTCAAAAAGAATTTAAGATAAGATTTTAATTTTATTCACTGGAAACCTTAGACATTTTTCTAACCACCTGTATAGAATTGACAGAGAAATGATTTGTGGCATTGCATGTATTAGAATTCAATAAAGTGTGTATGTTATTCTTAATTATCCTAAATCTGCAATGGATGCAGGCGCATTGTCTATACTTTATGTTCAATATTGTTTATTTAGTTGTGTCTGTATCTGTGTTTTCTCCTCAGTAAAAAAACAAAGAAGTAGGTCGCCACAAACCCTTTCCTAACACAAAATTTCCCTATCTTCCAAATCATAATTATTTTATGTACATACGTGTAAGAATAACTTGTTAATAAATATTTGAAAAATAAATACCTGTAAACAACATCGGGCGTGGTGAAGATGTAATTACTCGCATGTAAAGCACATAACATAACTGGTATGAACGTCCATAAGAAATGTTTGATCTGATATTTTCCTAAATGTCCAATTTCCAGTATGATGCTATCAACGTCAATTTGAAGTGGTTTCATTTTAAACGATAATTCGCACTTGGTTACTTTAAAAAACACACCTCAAAATGTTGGACTAGTTTAAAAAAACACTGATATAATAACGTTATGTTAGCAAAACACGATTATCATTCTGTTTTTATAACATGTAGACTTCAATGATTTATTTAATTTCATATGTCGATCACAAATTGAACCGTTTTAGGTATGTTTTTATTTCACTGTTTTTGTTTTTAATTTCGTTCGGTTATCTCAGTTTTTTTTGCGATATCGTTTTCATTAAATAAATAACATATTAATTATTATTGTTAGCACAGTTGATGGATCGGTGGTGATGTTAGCGCGGATTGCGGACTACTGTTGGAGATTTGTAGAACACTGTGGGGAGCAAGGCTGGAGTACTTGTACAACTGCTTCCATTTGGCTAAATATATACTGCAAGGGTCGAATTGATACAAGACGTTAAACGCACACCTTATCGCAGTGAGCGGAGGTCAATTCTCTGATTTCTCGAACGCCAAATTGTCCGAGTCGAGTGTCGATAGTAATTGTGATCAGCTACGTGTGGTCAGCTAGCCTATTAATCGGAGATTACATCTTTTATTGCCATAACAATGGAAGATTGCCATAACGGTGTTGAATTGTGTGGATTAAATTACTATCTAAATGCGCACATTGTTAAGTGGAATCTCGTCGCTTAAACTGTGCGCAAAACAATGGAAAACTGTCAATATGTAATTTTTTTTCTAAATATTTTTGAAACTGATTATTCACAGGTCAAAAATAAATCGCAGGCCATGACGAAATCAAATAACTGCTAAACAGAGGTTTTTTTAATCGTTAGTTCATATGTCATAAGGTCAGTAATTGCAAAACAATTTCTTATTTTTCAGATTGGTGTTAACTGGATAGTGATTTTTGTAATTTAGTTTAATAACAAATTTTTATATTTATATTATTGTTCTGCAAGTTTTAGTTTTTTTTTGTGACAGCTGTTTTAGCGCTCAAAGCCACTATCAAACTGCGGCTGGGCCACATGGAAGCGACTTATTTATATGGTCTTAGTTCACTGTTTATATATTATTTTGTCGTTGTTATATTAGCTTTGGTGATTTAGTGCCAAGTACACTTGAGGTTAACTATAACAAAATTCACTGTTTATTATTTTGTATTACTGTTTATTTTTTTATTGAGTCCCAACTGCTCCTTATAGTCTGAAACCAGTGGGACTATGGCATCCCGTATCGGGGCATGCTGTGAGGCTGAAGGTAGTGGGAAGAGGAAGGAGATGGGGAAGAGGAAGGTTGTAAAGTGCCTGGCTATTCAGATCTGGTCAGCAAACACACCTAAAGCCATTTCAAACAACGTTTCGATTCTGAATGGTGGTCTTTCACCAGGGCGATGCGAGTATCTACCACTTTAATATAATTCAATTTAATTACTAATTTCTATAAAAACCGAATTACCTTAGAAAGCAATATATATATATATATATATATTATACAGATATGAAATTTAAAACACATTTACATAGGTGCACTCTGCCAGAAATTGACTGATAATGTCAAATCATCCTTTTTAATGTTAAAAAAGAGATAAAAGAAAACTAAAAATTGTTGACAAAAAATGCGTGTTTGCTATTTTTACAAATTGTTCATGGCATCAACAGCGATGAGTATTTAAGTGTCGTTTACCTGTCAGTTATATTGTATATTTAACTCTTAAAATCGAAATAGATAAGATTATTTGAACATTTGAGTCATTCTTAATGTAGATTTTTATAGATAGCAACAGTAACTATGTTCATAATCATTCCTGAAAGATACCGTAGCGTATTTTGTTATAGGGATATTTTTTTCGTGATAATTGAACAGATGAACGCCACGCATTGAAAGTAAAAAGGATTTCTCTTTTAGTTATAGATATCACAATCACAGTTGACACGAACACAGATGCATTGCTTACATACAACACATTTACAACTCGTTTGGTTAACTTAATTTTTTTTTTTAAATATACTGGTTAACGGTGTACTGGATGCACCTGATTTAAATAAGCTGATAACGTTCCGTGTACCTAATCGTGACACAAGACTTTCTGAGTTGTTTCATGTTGATTCATCAAGAACCAACTTTACAATGAACTCCCCAGTCCAAAGGTTACATAGGCTTGGAAACCAATTTAGTTATGTTGATATTTTTCTGTATTCAATCATGAGATTCAGATCGGAGTTGTATAGCTACTCTTCACAAATACTTCACTGAAATATACGAGTCTACCAGACAATTGTGAATATGTATTTTTCTTTTCTATGTTTTTATATGTATTATTGTAATTTTTATATTGCATTTTGTATTTACCACTGGTTATATATTTATTTTGATTTTTTCAAGAAGCATGTACTTTTTGTTTTATTTTTTAATGTATCTTGTACTATCATATAATACTTTACCTGTCAACATCAATACATTGTACAAATTTGTTGTAAAAGCTCACTAGGGCGTTGATAAATAAATAAATAAATACTTATTAAAATAAATAATGTGGAAAACTTTTAGAATAAATGTTAATACGTAGTTTAAACTTTTTCAATATAATATTTTCAGAAGTACGCAATTGTTGTCCCTCTCTCGTTTAAAATAATAAGCAGGCGTAAACAAGAAAAAAGATTGTTTCTCAGTGACGTTTGACAAGGAAATCGCTGTTGTAAGTGAACACATTTACACCAAAACGAAAAATCCTCAGTTTGTGTTGTATACAGTTTGAGTTCGAATAGTTCGTGAATTGGGATTTATTTGAACAAATTTTATCAATGGCAATTGATGTAACAAAAAACCTTATTCACCTTGTGCCATCTGGGCAGTGGTCTGCGGTAGTGCAAAAAAAATCGAAAATTTCTTATTTGACTTATTTTTCAACCTCGATTGATTTTCCGTGGTCAGTAAATTGCATTTTTTATTTCCGCAAGTACGACTGTTTTTTTCTTTGATACCTATAAAGCCCTCGCTGAGAAGGTCATCCAAGTCAATCGACCAATATGGTTAAATTATAGGTATACTCGTAGTTGACAAGTTCGTCGCTGGAAAGAGTTATGATCGCGTATTTGACGGCCTGCGTGGTGGAGTGGTAAGACGCTCGACTATGAATCCAAAGGTCGCGGGCTCGAACCCGGCGCGCCCAAATAAATTAAATTTTAAAACGTGTCATAACACATTTAATTTATTTAACCTTTATGTGATTGAAAGGGTACCCGAGTACCCTCTTCGGTTTGTAACATAGTTTTTTTTAATGTTTCAGTAAATCTAACCGGCTGAAACTTAGTGAAACTTAGCACAATAGTGAAAATGAACAATTAAACATATTCGTTGGATATGTGGAGGGTGGTATGTTAGCGGAAAACGAATAAGTATAAGTTAACACTTCCGATAACTGAAAGAGTACCCGGGTACCTTCATGTGTTTTATATGATTTTTGAAGCTTGTCCGTATTTATGAATCATTTTATTTTACTTAAATGATAAATTTGACGAACTTTTGAGTTTAAAGTACATCACCAGTATTCTTAATACAATTTTTAATCACCTATTTAATTAAAAAAACCCAAAAAGATGGTGCTGTGTGAAATTCCTATCCACTTTCCCAAGTATTGAACTGAGTCGAAACATATTACGTCATAAAAGTGTTCCAGAAAACTTCAGGAAATGATACACCGTAAAAAAAACCTCCATGTCAATTTTAAAAAGGTGTAATTTTCTTCAGTCACATAAGGGTTAAAATAATATAGTATGTTTGCGGCAGGTTCCAGAGTGGTAGATACTTTAAGTAACATCCTGGTGAAAGACCACCATTCAGAATGGAAACGTTGCTTGAAATGGCTTTAGCCGTGTTTGGTGACCAGATATGAATAGCTACGAACTTTTCAACCTTCTTCTTCCCTATTTTCTTCCTCTCCTTACTATTTTCAACCTCACAATATTCGCCAAATGGGGATGCCTAAGTCTCATTGGCTTTAGACGGTTGGGAACAGTTAGGACTCTTGTGCGGTGTTAAAAATATATGTATATTACTACCTATTAAAAGTAAAAAGTACATTTAGCTTAGATTAGGTTGAAAACATAATACCTGTAAAGAATTACGATCAGATAAAGACGGCTTTTGACAGCCTCCGTGGTCGAGTGGTAAGACGCTCGACTACGAATCCAAAGGTAGCGGGTTCAAACCCGGCGTGCGCCAATAAGTTTTATTGAATTAATATGTGTCATAACACATTTAATTCATATAAAAATAATAAAAAAGTATATTTGGCGCACGTTCCAGAGTGGTAGATACTATAAGTATCGCCCTGGTGAAAAACCACTATTCAGAATCGAAACGTTGCTGGAAATGGCTTTAGCCGTGTTTGGTGACCAGATCTGAATAGCCAGGTATTTCCCAACCTTCCTCTTCCCAATCTCTTTCCCCTCCCAACTACCTTCAGCCTCACAACATACCCTATTTGGGGATGCCATACGGTTAAGAGCAGTTAAGACTCTTGTGCGGTTTTCATATAAAATTTAAAAAAAAAGCAAAAAGCGAACGTTGCTTGAAATGGCTTTAGCCGTGTTTGGTGACCAGATATGAATAGCCAGGTACTTCCTAACCTTCCTCTTCCCAATCTCTTTTCCCTCCCAACTACCTTCAGCCTCACAACACACCCTATTTGGGGATGCCATAGTCTCACTGGCTCTAGACGGTTGGGAGCAGTTGAGACTCTTGTGCGGTATTCATATAAAAAAAAAAAAAAAGTAAAAAGCGAACTGCACGTGTAAAAAAATAACATCGTGCGCACAGATTCATAAAATAATTTGATAGAGGTAATCTCTTTCATGAAAGATACAGATATTTCTTAATGAATTATTGTCATTTTTATCAGGAATAAAAATTAAGTAACTTAAACTTTTTCCTATGAAAATAGCGAAAACCGGAAACGATAGTTAAGGCACGTCCGCTACCTATACGCGTGCGCAATGTCATTTCCTGTTACGTATCATGGACGAGCGTTGTCTTTGCAAAGTAGTAGCGATCAATGACTCATTCAAAGGTAGCACGTGGATAGAATTATAAATAATCTTTATAATTATTGCTGTTAATAATATTTTAAAAGAAGAGAGCTCACACAAACATTAATTTGAGATGTTTCTAGAGATCAAAAAATTTTTTTTTTAGATACCGTTAAACTAATTGTGAAAACCTCCGAGACCAAGCGGTTGGAATTCTCGATTTAGAATCCAGAGGTCACGGGTTCACAACCCAGGGTGCGCAATTAGAAAACTAAGTTTACATATCATCGCCGGAAAGGCAAAATGTTTGAAAAGCGTAAATGTTTGAAAAGCGTAAATGTTTTGAAATCTAAAATAAAATTAAAAGTAAGTCTTCAGTACCTGGTTGGATTTTGAATAAAAGGTTAACTCAGGTAAATCAATGCTCTCAATGAGTTACCTGAAGCGACGAAAGACTAAAAAAAATTCCAAACTTGTGTCGCTTGAGTCAAGCCTTCTCCCAAATGGTAAATATATTTTAGATGACTGAAGAGTCACAAAAGTCTTCAGAATCAAACGAGAATCAGAGCGTTCGATACGGAAAAAACTGATCAAAACTGCATATTTATCTCATTTTTAAAGAAAGTGTCATTTAAGCCCTTTTGCCTTTCGTTCCCGTTATTATGCTTCACATGTGATTAATATAAAATCATATTAGGTATATTTGCAACAGGTTCCAGAGTGCTAGATACTCCCAGTATCACCCTGGTAAAAGACCACCATTCAGAATCGAAATGTTGCTTGTTATGACTTCAGACGTGTTTGGTGACCAAATATGAATAGCCAAGTACTACTCCCAACCTTTTTCTTTCCCATCTTTTTTCTATTAGCCACTATTCAGCTTACAACATACCCCGATTGGAAATTCCAAAGTCTCACTCGATACGGGCAGTAAAGGTTTCCGCTAGGTATTCACATAAAAAGGTAAATATTAATTTATTTTTTCCATAAATTGATCATCTATCAGTAGCTTCACCACAATTTGATAAAGCTGTTGGCGAAGTAATTATCACGTATGAAAATAATTACCCTTCATTTACACGTTTTTTTATGAACTAGTTATTTAACTAACTAATTTATTATTATGTGAAGTAATTAGAGTTGACAAACTTAGGATTGTGTGTATTGGTGAATCCAGCCCTACCTTCCCGACCTTCCTTTTCCCCATCTACCTCCACTCCCTTCTACCTTCAGCCTCACAAAATACTCAATTTTTGGGGATGCAATAGTTCCACTGCCTCTAGACGGTTGGGAGCAGTCGGGACTCTAGTGAAGTATTCACTATAAAACAAAAACAATAAAAATGTTTTCTTTTACGACAGTGATGTCCTTACCAAACGTGCAACTTTAAAATTGCATTGCTTGGATTGTCATATAGTATGGAGCAGAGCAAACATCGCCAAACGGTGAAAATAATAAATAGTACCGAAAAAATGACGAATTCCGTGCGCTGCACGGATTACAAACGATATGCGAACAATCCGAGCTATTCTTAACGAAGGGCTCGAGAGTAGTATTTTCTACTAAGTGATGGAACAAGATGGTAATATTGTTATTGAAAAATGCGACCATGAGTCAACGGGTCAACTAATTCCTCGTACGCCATATTACCTTGTGTCCATCATTATGATTTAGTCGACTCTTTCTTCGACGCCATTTTTTAACAGATCACACAAGATAATAAAATTAATTTTATTATGTTGGTTTTGATTCAAGAATGTTACTGTTATTGTTGAAATATATTGATGATGTTTAATCTTTAATTAATTAGTGACCCAACAAAATATATTGATTAGTATAATTTGTTTATAACAATAATTAAAAACATGTATTTCTATTTAGCACTTTGCAATGACCATTTGTAGGTGGGGTCATCAAGAACGAATATTTCGGTTTATTTTATCACTTTCCAGATGATAAATATTTCTATGCTCTATAGCGGAAAATGCACTGTGTTAATCTGAACTACTTTGCTCGTACATATCTCCTCTAATATGCCCTTCAAAATTTCACATCAATTACCAATCCCCTGCGTAATACAAGGTGTTCGGAAACTCGTGGTCGAGAGGCAAACTAGTCAGGCAACAAGTCTACAGGTACATCACATTTCAGTGGATGTTTCATTGGATACTTTTGATGAGGTTGTCTGTATTCGACGCAAATTCCTTGGTCTTATTAATTTTAATTTATCTATTTATAGAACAGTATTAATCCAGCCAGTTAAATAAGAATCTTTCTGACATTTAGTTCAGCATCGAAAATCTTTTTTTCCCTGAAAATTGAATGCTATGTCCCGCTATCGATATTGTTAATGGTTTTAGAACCATGTTTAAGTCTTAATGAATACCGCACAAGAGTATCAACTGCTCCAAACCGTCTAGAGCCAGTGAGACTATGGCATCCCCATATGGGGTATGTTGTGAGGCTGAAGGTATTGGGGAGGGGAAGGAGATTGGGAAGAGGAAGGTTGATAAGTACCTGGCTATTCAGATCTGGTCACCAAACACGACTAAAGCCATTTCAAGCAACGTTTCGATTCTGAATGGTGGTCTTTCACCAAGGCGATAATTAGAGTATCTACCACTCTCTTAGTATTCTAATACAAGCAATCCTACAAATGATGTACCTGAAATTTTTCTATGGGTAGTTAGAAATTGTCTGAGGTTGCCAGTGAATACAGTTTTACAACTGTAATCCTTTAAATTTTTTGAAAAACATATTAAAACTTCAGTAAAAGGTGCAGTTTTGAAACCACAAAGGGCATTTTTGAACGTTTTACTTAAAATTCTAGTATGCTTTTCAATTCAAGTAAGAATTTACAATATTACTGTTTAATAAGTATATTCACTGGAAACCTCCGACACTTTTATAACTACCCGTACAGAATTAATAGATAAATCATTTGTAGTATTGCTTGTACTAGAAAGCCAAAAAGTGTCTATTCTTGGGTGCTGACCCTTAAGTGTCAATTTAATAAAATTTTAAAAATATTGTTTAAGAACTTTGCTTAATCCACGTTTTTATAATGTTTTTTTTATTTAACAGAATGTTTGAGTTATAATAAATATTAATATTTACAAATAAAATTTCCCAAGCAATTTAAATCCTTGAAAGGAAGTTAGTACTCTTCCCCCCAACATCCTTCCGCCTCACAACAAACAAACGCAAACGCAACCGGAAAATGTTGTTTTATTCAGAGCAGAATTGGACGTAGTTATGCAGAAAGCGTTCAACCCACAAAATGCCATAATCGAGTTAAATATCTACAGATAAATACAAGATTGACGATCTGCTGAAAAGATCCAAGCTCCAAATGCATTAGATTTTTGGCAATTCATTTTTTTTATTAACGCTCATTGTAGATATTTGACTTAAATTGAAGTTTAAAAACATTGAAACAAAGGGTAACTTAGGAAACACATTTTTTTGTTTGTTAATAATAACATAAATTGGTTTTAAATTACCTATTTATACAAATGCCGATTACGCATATTAATACTTTTGTATCGTCATATTTTCAAACGCCTTTCTCGGTTTCATCTTTTTGGGATTGAATCCTTTCTGCATAACTACGTCCAATTTAGGATACGTAGGTATTTACCTTTTTCACAAAACTAACTGGCTATATAAAAGTGCTATCTGGCAATGTGTGTTCCAGGAAGAAGATTCCTCCGTATTTGATATATATATATTAAATATTTTCACAAATATATGTATAAATAATAACAAGTATTATTTATACATATATAAGCCGTGTTTGGTGACCAGATCTGAATAGCCAGGTACTTCCCAACCTTCCTCTTCCCGATCTCCTTCCCCTCCCCACTACCTTCAGCCTCACAACAAACCCAATTTGGGGATGCCATAGTCTCACTGGCTCTAGACGGTTGGGAGCAGTTGAGACTCTTGTGCGGTATTCATGTAAAAAAAAAATATATTCGGTTCACAGTATTTTTCAAACATACGAGTTTCGATATTCAGACAATATTTTCAGCTTCTTCAATAGTATCAGGAAGTCTTTTGTTGAGAGTTTCAGGGGAGCTGAGAATCAGGGCTGCCGAAAAGAGGCAGGATCCAGCGAAGATGTAAGTTGGGAGGTCTTTATTGTATTCACTCTGCAAACCAAAAGAAAGTAACAATTACTTTAAGGCTTTGAAAGAAGTAAGTAACTTACAAATTACGTTTAAAACATCGATGAATAGCTCACCAGCAGAGGAGTCTGCGTAGCCAAAATAGATCCGAACATGATGATCATACAATATGTGCAAATGATTGTGTGCCTCAGAGAAGTTGGAAATAGTTCTGCTGTGTAAAGGTTCACCGACCCGAATGCGCAACACACGCAACCTTTTCCCAGAAGGTAAGCCACCAAAACCAGCCACGGTAAATCTGTTGATAAGATTACAATTATAAAAGTGCTGCCTTTAAAAACGGTAATTTCGGCGAACGTGTCAAACGCAGAGTTACCTTCAGGAATGAACACAAATGAAGCGAGGGCCAGTCCGCCAATCAAAAATGATGTACATATTGTTTTCTTCCTACCAAAGTAGCTGAGACCAAAATAGGAAACAACTTGCCCCGGTATGTCTGCAGCAGCTGCCAAAATGTAATTCTCGTAGCGGCTGTACATCAACACAGTGGAGGAGTTGATAGACAATCCAAATAGGCAGAATGCGGTAGCGATCCCCACGACTGATATCTTCAAAAATCTTACAATTAAAATCTTTGACTTCAGGACGAGGCGCAATGCGGACATATGTTTTTGTTCCTTGTCATTTTCGTCCATCACATCAACGTCCAACTTTTTGTTATTTTGTTCATTGAACCTTAGATTCTTCAACGCTTTATCAGAAAGGGTTTTATTGTTTTCTGCGGCAATTTTAGTCAGGAGGTCAATGGCTTTCTGGTATCTTCTCTTGGTTATAAGCCACTTTACGCTATCACTGATTATCCAGTAGTATGAAAATATTAGAAGTGTCGGAGCGTACATGACCTGCAGGTAGGTTCTCCAGTAGGGTAAAAGCCAGCCGGTTAATCCCATACACATATTACCAATCACAAAGTAAATACTGATCAGAACACTTACTGCTTCCCTCATCGAAGGAATAACACTCTCTACAGCTGGAAATATCAACACACTTGGGAATTAATTTTCGAGGGTTGTTTGTAAAAGGTGAAACTAGACGTGAGTTATTGGGTTTCTTCTTTCAATAAAAACATTGAGATTGTAATCAGGAATTTGAAGAACATAAATTGATCCACACAGAATAAATTATGGATCTGAGTGATTTATAACGGTAAAACCTTAGAGCAATAATATACAAGAGGTATAGCTGTAGATCAATCCGTAGTCAGTTTTTACTAGCTTTTACCTTGAAGTAACTGACTCGTTTGGAAAAGGGCGTGGCTAAGACTGGGGCTACGGTATTTGTATATCCATTCACAGCACATGTCGACATAATGTTTTTGTTTATTCGAATAGCCACTTTTTCACAGTATTTTAATCAATAAAAATATAGCATATAAGCAAATAAACCGTTTAGTTGTGTCAAGTTTAGTGCCATAATAAAAAATGTGGGCGGAGTCCTGCAGTGGCCCAGTAGCTTAAGATCATTGCGTCATTACGTAAAAGCGGGGAATTAAATTTGTTGTCTCTTTATCTCTTATGGTGTACGATGTAAAAACCCGGAGAAAGTGTTTTTTCGCAAGTTTGTGTAGGTTGGGTAAAAATAATTAGCTATCCCTCCACATATTGTTACTTCAAGGGTAAAACTATTCACAGGTGTGTCTAAATATCTTACCGAGAATGAAAGTAGAAATACTCGACCCTGTTCCAAGGGCGGGCTCCAGAAATTCCAAAGCAATAAACATGCCATAGTTTACTGATAAAGATTTAATAATTCCAAGTATTCCGGTCACAACGGAAGAAATGATCAGGGTATGTCTCCCGCCATATCTATCAGCGAGAGCTCCAACCAATGGCAAGACAACCATTCGACCTACATTGTGCATGCTACCCACGAGGGTTATTTTCCAGCTCTCGCATGGGATATTGAACTGTGGACATATTTATACTTAGATATAAGTGGAGACCACGTTGATATGCCATTTGAATAATACAATTAATCTGGATAGTAGACTTTTATTTGGATACCTGAGAAACTCTGGACAGAATCAACTAAAGTTTATTTCTGTCACGTTGTATAAAAGTCATGTTGAATATTGGAAAAGCTAATGAAAAACATAATGCAGGTATTTATGTTTATGTATATTCGGAAAGTGAATACTTAGAAGATATTCCGAAAGTAAAAGCATACAAAATCAGAATTATATATTTTATAATGTTTGTCGTAAGTTTCTAGTTGATTGATTAAGAATAAGAGACAGGAATATTGAAACATCTTACCTCCTCTACTTGATTGATTAAGAATAAGAGACAATTTACCTCCTCTACGAACGTATTTTTTTCCCGGTAAACATATTCATCACAGCTCGTTTCCTCGTTTTTGTCGAACGAATCTGCGGAACACTCAGCTTTCTCTCGTGCGTTACTAGAAGAAGCGTTGAGTGCATATCGGGAACACTTTTCTCCTTCAGGAATAGCGTTGGACAGCCAGGAAGCATTGAACTCTGAATTTATTTCATCGCACTCTGGGATTTTGCATCTGAAAGTCAAAGAAGTGTTTAAATGCTTCTCAAAACTACAAAAGCGGAAAAAATAGCAATAACTGCACAATTGAAGTCCTCGGAAAAAACAATGCATTTAAACAAAATTTATTACGAAGATACATAAAAAAATCATCCCTTTTAAAATAACATACGTTATCCGTCTTGTTCATTAACGCCGAAGAGATAAATCTAGAAGTAAATTGTGGTCGTGTCCGTGGGCCTAAAGTAATCACAATATATCCCCTACATTTGGTGAAATTGATCAAACCTTTTCAAATATGGAATTTCTTCCTTTTTTTATATGAATACCACACAAGAGTCTCAACTGCTCCCAACCGTCTAAAGCCAGTGAAACTATGGCATCCCCAAATAGGGTATTTTGTGAGGCTGAAGGTAGTGGGGGGGGGAAGGAGATTGGGAAGAGGAAGGTTGGTAAGTACCTGGCTATTCAGATCTGAACACGGCGAAAGCCATTTCAAGCAACGTTTCGATTCTGAATGGTAGTCTTTCACCAGGGCGATACTAAGAGTATCTACCACTCTGAATGGATTATCATTTTCGCTGGCCTGTCTGAGACCTAGGAGTTGAAAGGTCTCGTATAAACCTGGACACCAGTTTATTTTCAAACCAGTGCTTATTAAGTACCAGGATTTATAAAATTGAGATTTTACACTTGTCTCAATATGATTATTTAGTGTTAGGATGGGTGAGATGATAATGGGTGAATGATGGCTAAGGCCTTTTCTGAATTTCTCTGCATTAATCTGAAGATGAAGGGAAGCATGGGGACCTTATCAAAAGAAAACGGCCTTCAATGTGTACCCATTTCGTTACCGATTTAAATCTACCAAACAGAGCTTTTCTCAGCCCTGAACTTTCACAACTCTTCTGTTAGAACCACCTTTCACCACGAAATTCAAAGTGATCACCTTTTATTTACCTGTATACAACGTCAACGGCAGTGAAAATATAGTTAAGATCGTGCATTGAACACAACACAGCAGGGAAAATCATCCATAAAAATAATTTGATTTGATATTTTCCCAAATGGCCGATTTCTTGCATAATTTCATCCACGTTCACTTCCACTGGTTTCATGATTTGACCGTCAGTAAAATCCTCCGTTTTACATAAGGTTGAGTTAAATTTTCCTTGCTGGTACTGTAAAGTAATTTTATTCTTTAAAGAAGACATTAATTTACTATGAATAATAATTAAGTACTTACCGTATTCACCTTTCACAGCTATTTTTTGTACAAATTAAAAATATATATTTATGAAAGTGCTTTTTATCAACTTTTTATTTTAATTTTACGTGGCCCTTGTAATCATAAAGACATTTCTTTGCAGTCGTAGACAGAGTAAAAATATAGCTTCATTCCACACTTTCCTTGTATTTCCACGTATTGCTTTTTCCTTTTTCATACGTCTTCTTTCTTATATGTCTCTAATCGCCTTTCTTGGTAGTGTCCTGATTTTCTGAAATATTCTCGATTTCTTATTTGATCTACTTTTGCTTCGTTTACACTCCCGAAACTCCTCTGATCACCTACCACTCATATGGGGCAACTAAGTAATCACTACACCATTTATCTCACTATATTTTCTATTTTGAAACAATGAAAAATCCCAGCAAAGTACGGATTAAAACCAAACATTAGTAATAATTGATTGGCTGATATGCAGTTAAGCCCCAGCAAGGTCTGCATTTAACTGACTATCAGATAGTTTGTGCAATTCTCTAAGCGAAAAACACAATGGTCATAATATTGTTTATGCGTTGATGTCACGTTTTATAAAAATTATTCATCCAAGTCATAGATATGTCATTTTAAAGACAATATCTCCAGTATGTGCCAGTTTTTATTTCCAACGCGAGTGAATTAAGAGCGAA
Source organism: Drusus annulatus (assembly GCA_022651775.1). Taxonomy (NCBI): domain Eukaryota; kingdom Metazoa; phylum Arthropoda; class Insecta; order Trichoptera; family Limnephilidae; genus Drusus; species Drusus annulatus. The sequence continues at coordinate 2,568,985 of JAGWCC010000153.1, read as the reverse complement.
AGTTTGGCAGGTTTCGAATACAATTCCCTATTGACAATCAGTGGCGGCTCGTGACTTTTTAGTGTGCTGGAGTGGTAAGATTGAAAAACAACGTCATCATTGATGTCGTTGTAGCCGAAAACATTTTTTTTTTTTCGAAATTTCAACTTCTTGTATAGAGATTTTTCAGAAATCCGTGCAGTGCACCACCAAAACTGAAAAATCCTAAAAATCTTCATACAAAAAATTAAATTTTGTAAAAAATAATAATCATTTTCGGCTACAATAACACTAACAATGTTGTATTTTTCAATCTTAGCACTCTAGCACACTGAAAACTCACGAGCCGCCACTGTACAGTCAATAAGACATTCTTTGAGAATGCGAAGGTCTCCTGAAGTACCAGAGTACTGCTTAAAGATTTCTACGAGGAAATATCAAAGACACGCACCCCTGTAGTAGATGCTAGATCAGTTTTTACCTAGATGGGGACCATCACATTGGGGACACCTAGAAGTATTGGGGTGGTAGAAGCGGTGCGGAATTTTACCAGCTCATTGAATATGTGCTTTTCGTCTTCAAAAAGATGAAAAGGTCTTAAACCACACTTTGGTCAAAATGAGTTAAATATGCAGTTTTGATCAGGATTTTCTTCAGCATCGAATGCTCTGACTCTCTGTTTAATTCGGAAGATTTTTGTAGCCCTTCAGCCATTTAAAATATATTTACCATTTTGTAAAAGGCTTGACTCAAGCGACACAAGTTTGAGACTTTTTTAAAGGTTTTTATCGCTTCGGGTAACTCAGTAAAAGCATTGAGTTAACTTTTATTTTCAAAATCCAACCAGGTACTGAAGACATATGATTTTTTTCGTCAAACAAAAAAAGATTTAAAGTGCTCTGGTGTAAACTTCCCAAAGTGGCGCTTCAGCCCTTTTACCTTTCCGGCGACGACAGTGCTTCTCTTGCTGGGTAAGAGCAACAATTACTTTCGTGAAACGAAGATATAGCGTGAATACTTTTAAATCAAGTCTGATTTTGAGGGATCCATTACCTGTAGAATCCTATACCAATTCAAGATAGCGAACTTATAGGTAATAAATAGAGCTTGGACAGTGTAGACTGGTAATGGAGAATTTTTTGGACTCCAAATGTGGCAGTAACAAGTAAAAATAGTGAAAAGTGAACAGAATACAGTGCGGCCTTAACTTGCTGACGAAAGAAAGGGTATCCGAGAATTAACTAACTAACCTTAGAGTAACAATGTATAGAGAGAGAACTCATTCATCAGTTTTTACGTCACACACTTTAAGAGAGAAAGAGACAACAAATATAATACACCGCTTCTATGTATTGTCGCGATGATTTTGGGCTCCTGGGTCACCGCGGGACTCCGCCCACATTTTTTATTATGCCACTAAACTTGGCACAACTAAACGGTTTTTTGGATTATATGCTATATTTTTGTTGGTGACAATACTGTAAAAAAATTGGTTTTACGAATAAACGAAAACATTAAGTCGATATGTGATACGAATGGATGTATAAATACCCTGGCCTTAGTCTTAGCCACGCCCAGGTCCGCCGAGTCAGGTAAAAATCATCAAAAACTGACTACACTGCCTTGGATAGATACCACTCTATATACTCTAAGTAACATACCGTCATACCGTTTCCCCGCAGGGGTAGGCAGATATGACGGACTGCCATACAACTCTGTCTTGGCACACACTCCTTGCTTCGTTCACATTCATACATCGTCTCATACATACTCTGTTATTCTGACTCTTTACATGGCCCGACTCGAGTATTTGATTCACTTGATCGTGCCATGTCTTCCTCGGGCGTCCCCGACTTCCACCATTTACTTTCGCTTCATATGTTATTTTAACACTCCTTTCTTTGTTCATTCGCTCGACATGCCCAAACCATCTAAGCGTCCATTTTTTATCCAGCCTTGCATTATTTTCGGATATCCACATTTTTAACACGGTCATACATGGTTTTACTGCAGTTACGCCTCAGGAATCTCATTTCTACACCATTTAGTCTAATTTCACCCAACTTCTGTCAGTTCCATATCTCACTGCCATACATCAGGGTAAGGTTAGATTAGGTTCATTATTTTCGGATATTTACATTTTTAACACGGTCATACATGGTTTAACGCACATACGCCTGAGGGATCTCATTTCTACAGCATTGAATCTTATTTCATCCTTCCTTTCCCAGCTCGATGCCTCACTGCCATACATCAGGGTTAGTATAAGCACTCCACTATGGACTGTTAGCTCCACTTCTTTGGACATTTTTTTTTTATTTGCAAATTTTTGAAACAGATGAAGTCAAAGAAAATAATGATAAAGCGCACAGAGTATGCATTTATCACTAATCCAATCGGAGAGCATTCACAATTCACTGTGACGGATATGGCGCTACTAAAACTGTCGTACACCAAAAAGTCAGTAGTCATTATCCGTATTATTCACCGGCAGCGAATTTAATTTCCAATAAACGAATGAAAAATCATTTGAAAAATAATGCCACCGTGAAATTGTAAGCTGTGAAATATTTTTTTTACCCCGTATAACAAGACCTGATATTTTCTCGCATTATTTGACAAAACAACGTTTTAGAGTTCCGGTTAATGCTGTATCTAGCGAGATTTCTAGACACGAGAATGGGCGATTTTGAAAACTCATTGAGAAATGAAATAGTGACTTTTTATATGAACAATTACCATTTAATTCCCAAATAATTCACCATGAAATGAAATTTATTTATCTGTCATATGAAAAAGCTACAAGTGAAATTGACCATGACTTTTATATGATTTTTATTTTTTACACTGAAATCCCACAAGAGTCTTAACTGCCCCAAGCCGTAGGGAGCCAGTAGATCTATGGCTTCCCCAATCAGGGTATGTTGCGAGCTTGGAGAAACAATGTATGGAGAGAGAGCTAATTATTTTTACCCAACCGATACAAACTTGCGATAAATAACTTTGTCCGGGTTTTTACGTCGTCCACCATGAAAGAGAAAGAGACAACAAATATAATACTCCGCTTCTACGTACTGTCACAATGATCTTGGGCTCCTGGGTCACCGCGGGACTCCGCCCACATTTTTTATTATGCCACTTAACTTGACACAACTAAACGGATTTTCAGGTTAGATGCTATATTTTTGTTGATATCAATACTGTGAAAAAGTGGTTATACGAATAAACAAAAACATTATGTCGATATGTGATATGAATGGATGTATAAATACTTAGCCACGCCCAGGTCCGCCAAGTCAGGTAAAAATCATCAAAAACTGACTACACTGCCTTGGATAGATACCATTCCATATACTCAAAGGTTGCGAGGATAAATGTAATGCGGAAGGGAAGGATATGGGGAAGAGGAAGGTTGGTAAGTACCCGGCTATTCATATCTGGTCACCAAACATGGCTAAAGCCATTTCGAGCGGCGTTTCGATTCTGAACAGAATACGCTGTCAACAGAATTTTAATCTTGATAACACCAGTTATGTAAAAGTGAAGTAATTGGATGTCGCAATAAAGTAAAATGTCTCATAGTTGACATGCACCAACTTGCTATCAATGTGTGATAAGGCTATTTTTGGCCGGGGTATATTACATTTAAACATTCGTACAATTTATAATCCTATTAATATAATTATGTATCTGGAACAAACACCACATTTAATTTTAAGCAAAGGTCAGAAGAAGTTTATTTCCATTTATAGGACTGTTAAGTGCTTTACAGCATGGGAACATATTGAGATAATGCGGAATTAATCACACTGATCGTGTAGTATTGTTAAGTTTCGTTCCACAAAGTAGGCAATTGTTAGTTCGATAGTTTAAATTGAACATCTTTTGGTCAATTTTCTTATTATTTATTGATATCTTAGCTCTATTTCTTCACAAAATTGAATGCGACAGTGATGTGCTGTGCCCTCTATTCTGATTTACCTACTACGTAATCTGCCTTTTTGTTTTTATATTTCAGTAGAAAACAATCACTTGTGGTTTGACATATTTAAAGAAAATGAAACAATAACTTTAAATAAGTCCACATATTATTTTTTAATTTTTATGACCGACTGAAATAAAGAAAGCCATTAAAATTAATAATCATATTCTTAATAATCACTTAAATTTGTCCTGTAGTCCATTATTAGGTATATTTCCCGTAAAGTCATAAAATGTCTCATTATTCTTTAATCACCATCTCAGTTTACATTTTGACTCTTTCGTTTCATATTATCTGTCTCTTTCTCTTTGTTCATTTGTTATAATTTAAATGTTATAATTTTATTTTCTCATTGTTTTCTTATTTTATTTAATATTGTGTTCTCCCTCTGTATGTATATATAACCGCACACATTGAATTTTTTGTTTAGTTTAATTTTTTATCCTGATGATGCGGCTAAGCGAAACCGGTCGGTCATAAAAATTATAATAAAATCTGTGGTCTTATACAAAGTTATTTCTACATTTCATTAAATATGTCTAACCACAAAGTAATTGCTTTTTACGAAAATATTTTTAAAAAGATACATATATATTAACTACTGGTTTTTGAGCTTTGAATTTTAGAATTTTTAAGACTCATTAGGAAGAAACAACGAAAAAGAATTTAATTAAATATTAGGTCTGAAACAGTATGCAAAACACAAAATTATTTTTGTACGCAGCATCGTGGATTTAGTGGACTGCAATACATAATTCATTAGAATAACGTATGACATATTCGACTGAAAGTAGAATAAAATAAGGAATGGAAAGGAAGAAAAGATAACCAAACAATAACCACGAAAAATCTCAATTTTAGTACGAGAACATCATTTCTCAGTATTTCGTCACATTGACACTGCCACAATACATTTATATTAGTTCAATGATTTAAAGCATGACAGTAATCAAGAACGATACTTTGAGGTTATCCAAACGATCAATTAATACGATTCCAAAAAGCAATATTTTCCATCATATTAAAAAAACTATACACTGTCCAAAAGAATAATTTTATTCCTTCTTATAAGAAAGCTTATATATAAGCAAAAGCGTAGATTTATATAAGTGTTTTGTACGTATTTTATTTATAAAAGGTTTTAAAGTGGTGTTTTACAAAGTTTTTTGTTTTATTTAATATACACTGTCACACCTCCAATTTTTTGCTTCCTTAAAAAAAATTATATCGGCTAGTACTGCCAATAAAGCAATACTTTATAAAAACTATTCTATTAAATACAGACTCATGCGTATAGATATACGAGTATATATTTACAAAGAGTGCTTACAGTTTAAAGCGTTTCCAAACTATATTAATGCAAATTTTAATCGTATTAAAAATATTAATGTTTTTGAATCTTCGATCTACCAAGCAAAAATAGCCTGGTTGAAAAAAGACCTAAAATAAAGTGGTGTTTTACAAAGTTTATCGTTTTACTTAACATGAAAGGGTAAGTTTTGAAAGTAGTTAGCCAATGTTTTTATCAATCTATCAAATAAAATAACAAGAAAATGGACACAAAGTGAATGGGTTTTTCAAAATTATTTTTTTGACAAATTAATTTTAATGTTACTGTCAATCAATTCCAAAAACATATTTTTACCGTCAGGACAGTATAAAAAAACGCATTAAGAGTATTTTAGTTTATTGTGTTTCGAAAACATGTTAGATATTTCGCAAAAAATTATCTTTTTCAATATTCAGAAAATATTTTCAGCTTCCTCAACAGAATCAGGAAGTCTTTTGTTGAGAGTTTCAGGGGAGCTGAGAATCAGGGCTACCGACAAGAGGCAGGATCCAGCGAAGATGTAGGTTGGGAGGTCTTCATTGTACTCAGTCTGCAAACCAAAAAAAAGTCTTTGATGGAAAGAGGTGATTTCTACCACTAGCAAAAAACGTTGACGGCATTGACGAAGAACTCACCAGCAGTGGTGTCTGGGTAGCCAAAATGGATCCAAGCGTACCGATCATATAATATGTGGAAAGGATTGTCTGCCTCAGAGTAGTTGGAAATAGTTCTGCTGTGTAAAGATCCACTGATCCGGATGCGCAAGCCACGCAACCTTTTCCAAGGAGGTAAGCCACCACAACCAGCCAAGGTAAATCTGTTGATAATATTTGAATACAATTAAAGTGTTATCTATTCAAAAGTAATTTACACAAACGTGTTATTTGCAGATTTACCTTCAGGAATGAACACAAATGAAGCGAGAGACAGTCCGCCAATCAAAAGTGATGTTAATATTGTTTTCTTTCTACCAAAGTACCTGAGGCAAAAATAAGAGGTAAGATTCCCCGGTATCTCTACAATAGCTGCCAAAATGTAATTCTCGTAGCGGCTGTACATCAACACAGTGGAGGAGTTGATAGACAATCCAAACAGGCAGAATGTGGTAGCGATCCCCACGACTGATATCTTCAAAAATCTTACAATCAAAATCTTCGACTTCAGGACGAGGCGCAATGCGGACATATGTTTCAGTTCCTTGCCATTTTCGTCCATCACATTAACGTCAAACTTTTTTTTATTTTGTTCATTGAACCTTAAATTTTTCAACGCTTTATCAGAAAGGATTTTATCGTTTTCTGCGGCAATCTTGGTCAGGATGTCAATGGCCTTCTGGTATCTTCTCTTGGTTATAAGCCACTTTATGCTATCACTGATTATCCAGTAGTATGTAAATATCAGAAGTGTCGGAGCGTACATGACCTGAAGGTAGGTTCTCCAGTAAGGCAAAGCCCATCCGGTAAATCCCATAAATAAATGACCAATTACATAGTAAATATTGATCAGAACACTTATTGCTTCCCTCATCGAGGGAATTACAATCTCTACAGCTAGAAATAGTAACACACTTGGGATTTAACTTTCGAGAATTATTTATGAGTAAATTATTTGGTTTCATTTCTTAAATAAAACATGGTTTTAATCAAAAAATTGGAAAGATTATAAAATTAACTATTTAAACACACAGGGATTTAAGAATACAAAATATCTCAAAATACCTTACCAAGAATCAAAGTTGAAATATACACTCCTGATCCAAGGACAGCCTCCAGGAATTCAAAAGCAATGAACATGCTGTAGTTTACTGATAAAGATTTGATAATCCCGATTATTCCAACCGCAACGGAAGAAATGATCAGGGCATGTCTCCTGCCACATCTATCGGCGAGAGCTCCAACAAATGGCAACACAACCAGTGGACCAACATTTTGCATGGTACCCACGAGGGTCACCTTCCAATTTTCGCATGGAATATTGAACTGTGAATATATTTATACTTATATGTGAGTGAAGACCCCATTGACATGCTACTCAAGTCTCTTTCTGACACATTTTATAATGTTCAAGGTTGAATATTGGGAAAAAAATGAATAGCAAATAAGAAACATGATGCAAATGTTAAATATGTACCACTGCAAAGTAGGTAGTTACAAGATATTCCGAAAGTAAAAGCATTCGAAATCAGAAATGCATATTTTATAATGTTCGTCATAGGTTTCCAGTTGATTGAAAATACAGGAATGTCAAAACAACTTACCTCCTCTACAAACGTATTTTTTTCCTGGTAAATATATTCATCACAGCTCATTTTCTCATTTTTGTCGAACAAATCTGCGGAACACTCTGCTTCCTCTCGTGAGTTACTAGAGGAGGCGTTGAGTGCATATCGGGAACACCTTTCTCCTTCAGAAATAGCGTTGGACAGCCAAGAAGCATTGAACTCTGAATTTGTTCCATCGCATTCTGGGATTTTACATCTGTAATCCAAAGATCATAGGCGTTTAAAGAGTACTGCGATAAAGTCACAGTAAAAAACAAAACACCAAAAAGAAAATAATGGATGATCGAAAAGGTACACATGGTTACTACCAGATGAAATGACTGAAAATGGTTGCGTTGACCCGGCTTCAGTCATAAAATCCGTACAAAATCTTTAGAGCCTAACTTTCGTTAGTTACGGTTTTACCTATTGATTTTCTGTTTTATAGTTAAGATAAACGATACGATAGGTGGATTACAAAAATTTTGAGCAGCCAATGTATTCTAGATAATAATTAAGCTACAGTTAAGTAATATTCAGTACGTGCGCTAACCGCCGCACAGAGTGGACGTGTGTGCCGTATTCAACGCAATCTAAGTAGTATTATCGTGGTATTTAAGTGAACTTGCTTCAGCAAAGACCAAAAATCGAAGAGACAAAGATGGAAAAAGTCATATCGTCGCCGGGAAGTTAAAAGGGGGAAGCGCTAATTTGGGAAGTTTACCCCAGAGCACTTTAAAGATTTTTTTGTTTTACAATAAAATTCACAAGTCTTCAGTATGTGGTTGGATTTTTGGCCACAAAAGTCTTCAGAATCAAACGAGAGTCAGAGCTTTCGACGCAGTTAATAATACTGATCAAACTGCATATTTAACTCATTTTGTACCAAAGTGTCGCTGAAGCCCTTTTGCTTTTCCAGCGACAATATTTGGATCACATTTTGATCTCCACCCCCTCTCCTTCGCCATACGAAGAAGAAGAAGACTGCGTGTAGCGTAATACGTCATGTCTCCTCAGAACTACAAGCGTGGATTTGATCATCAATCATTAGTAAGCACTGCACTTGACACTTTTGTGATTATCATCATATATGACATTGGTCGACATTGATTGACAATAATTGTCATTTCACGAATTATTAATTTTACCAGTCATCTTCGGGGATAAATGATCAATCCATATCTTGTGGTTTTATGGTATTAATTAATTTTACACGTGGAACTTTCAAACAATGAATATGTCATCTCATGTAATCATCTTAATACGTGGTTTAATCCATTTTCTGTAACAATAATATGATAAGTGCCTAATTTTTATAGAGCCGTTTTCGTAAAAGGTGATAATCACCTCAAACGCGCTTAAAAACCCGTACCAACGAGCTTCCAGCAACAAATATACTTTTAAAACGTAGGTACCGTAGTAACGTATAAATAGGTAAGCAATAAGTTATTATAGTACAGTTGTTTTTTTCATCGTAACTCACCAATTCATACAGGATGTTTAAGGATGTATCCTTCAACTTAAACCAGCGATTCCTAAAGTTATTTAGAGATAAACGTGTGGATAAAAAAAAAATCACATGTCACACGCCACTGGTCATTCAGTGGAGACCCGCCCGGACACTACCGTCCAGTGGTGTGTGTACCACGTGGTACCTTCGTGGTACAGAAAGCGTTGCACAGCTTTGGACAGTATGGGTCGGGGCGGGAAGCGGGCGTTTTTTCGGTGAGTGACCAGTGGCGGCATGTGGTAGATATATATATAAAATTAAAATATACAATGCAATAATTTTCTTTGTGATTGTGAGTGTGAATTTTTAAGCTTTGGAACTGATGTTAATTGGAATAATGTGCCTACTTAAAATGTATTTCAGCAGACATTATTCTATATTTCGAAATGGGTGAAAAAAAGCCACTTATAATTTTTGAAAGCTAAGTTTTATCCCATGATTTTTTATGGGTAACAACCTACAATAAAATTGATAACTTTTACGAGATTATATTTTGCAACATGACGATTTCATACTTTGATACAGTCATCAAGAAAGTAGCCTTTTTAAAAATACCGTAGAAAATCTGTCTCACTTATTAACACCAAAGAGAAGTAATCACCTAGACGTGTATTGAAGACGTATCCATGTCCCTAAAGAAAGATAAATTTGACCTTGTTTCTGGTGAAATTGACCACACATTTACACAGATTATCCGTTTCTTTTGGACTGTCAGTGATCTAGGAGTCAAAAGGGCTTTTTTATATGAATACCGCACAAGAGTCTCAACTGCTCCCAACCGTCTAGAGCCAGTGAGACTATGGCATCCCCACATACTGTGAGGCTGAAGGTAGTGGGAAGGGGAAGGAGATTGAGAAGATGAAGGTTGGGAAGTACCTGACTATTCAGATCTGGTCATTGAACACGGCTAAAGGCATTTCAAATAACGTTTCGATTCTGAATTGTGGTCTTTCACCAGGGCGATACTTAGAGTATCTACCACTCTGTAAACTGGTGACATCATCAGGATTTGTATAAATCGGCATAGATTCCACTTTTAGGGATTATCTGTTCAGTGCTTATTTAAGTTGAAATTTTGTAAAAAAATACATCATTAATTGTGAGCAAGTAAGGGATGATTACATTTTTTTAATGATTAAAGGAACCATAAAAACCCCTTTCACCCCTTAACCATGAAAATATATCCTTCACCACGAAATTCAAAGCGATTTTATTTACCTGTACACAACGTCTATGGCAGTGAATATATAGTTAGAATCGTGCATTGAACACAACACAATGGGGAAAATCATCCATAAAAATAATTTGATTTGATATTTTCCCAAATGGCCGATTTCTAGCATGATTTCATCCACGTTCACTTCCACTGGCTTCATGATTTAGTCGTTAAAAAATCTCTGTTTTATATTACTTTGAGTTAAATTTTCCTAGCTGGCACTGTAAAGAAGGTATTGGTCATTGAAAAATAATTATATACTATTCACTTTTGACAGCTTTTTCTTACACAATTTTTTGAATATACAATTTTTATTTTATTTTACTTGACCTTTGACACGAAATCATAAAGAGTTACTACGCTAATAATCATAAGGCCATTTTTTATAGCAGTAGACGAAGAAGATGTTACGCTGCAGAGGATTGTAGAATTTGGCACTATCCCTGCATACACATACTGCTTTATCCACTTTTAAAGGTCTTTATTCTTATATGATTCGAATGGCTCTTGTTGATAGTGTCATGCCTTTCTGGAATATTCTTAATGTCCTATTCAATCCACAAATGCTTTGTATGACCTCCTGACACACTTTTAATAATCTATCACTCATATGGACCAACTTGACTTAACACTGAATCATTTGTCTCACATATTTTCTACTTTAAAAAGGTTAAAAATTAATCGCAGATCACCTGCATTAGTAATAATTGATTGTCTGAGATGCAGTTTCCCCCCAGCAAGGTTTGCGTTAAACTAAATCATCGGAAAATCTGTGCAGTTTTATGAATGAAAACATTTACTGTCATAATAATATTTATATATTAATACATTACGTTTAGTAAATAATTTATCTAAAGCATATATCACTTGTTTTAAAGAGAATCTCTGTAGGATGTATTTATTTGCAACGCAACTGATCTGAGGACCGCCGTGGAATAGAGGAAAAAGCTTGGCCCGTCTGGAATTTGATTCTCGATTAAGTAAAAAAATAAATAAATGACAATAATTAGTTGGGCAACCATCAATTGCAAAAAAAACATGCATACATTGTATCAATAAGATGTGACAAGCACAGAACCAGTGTCCAACCAATATCTCTTGTAATTACCTACCACAGGTTTTTAAAATCTTTATAATATGTTTTCGTCATTATTTTAAAGTTTTTCAAAACATTGGTGAATTCATTTTTTTCTTCTTTTTAGTGAATATCGCACAAGATCTCAACTGATCCCAACCATCTAGAGCTAGTGAGACTATGGCATCCCCTTGGGGTATGTTGTGAGACTGAAGGTAGTGGGGAGGGGAAGGAGATGAGTAAGAGGAAGGTTGGTAAGTACCTGGCTATTCATATCTGGTCACTGAAAAAGGCTAAAGCCATTTCAAGCAACGTTTCGATTTTGAATAGTGGTATTTTACCAGAGCGATACTTAGAGTATCTACCACTCTGGATATATATTATGACATTATATATTCGAGCCTTTCCATTAATGTTCAATTACTGCTTGAGGTTCACACTTGTCTAGCTCATTCGACAAAATGCCTCGTACCGTCTTGAAGTTAACGTATTAGAAAATCTACATCGGTTTTTTCGCGAATACACGTGATTGACATTCGCGTCAATAACATTTATGACATAAAAAGATTTGCTTCGATAACAATGACCAAATAAATTATGTGATTAATGGAATTGATTTTTCCAGATGGTAATGTCAAAAGACAATACGTAATCATCATAATTTCACTTTTATGAGGATAGTTAGATTAAATTAATATATAAAATCAATCTTTGGATAAGACTGATTTTTTGTAATGCATTATCATTGTGCCAAGTCAACGTCATTTTTTCTACGTTATTTATTTAGCTGAAAATTCGGTCTCCGTGCCAGAACTGAAAAGTGCACAATCTTTTTTGGCTGGAATTTCAAGATTAACGCAACTATTTCAGGCTACAAACGTCATCACGAGCTTGTGGAATTTTGAAATATACACGTAACCGTCAAAAATAAGACGAGACGTCACATTGTTGGAGTAAAAAAAAAACAATTAGATTAAAATTTAAAAAAAAAATTGTGTTGAAACTATGGGTATACTTGAGCACGAAAATTATGTGCCGTTATTTTCTTCTCAGGCTCCACGAAACCTTATAAAACAAACCTTTGAAATGAACTTAAGAATGAACTAAACTAAAATAACAATTAAAAAAAAAAAAATCCTCCAACAATATATATATATTTTAATGTACCCCTTTGCGGGCAAAATGCGAGCCTTAGGGTCGAAAATTAGATGCCATTTACACAAGCTCTATTGGACCGAATAAAAAAAACCTTTGGAATTCTGTTAAGAATAATGACATAAAGACAAACTAAAATCTCCAAGAGTAATATTTGCTACAAAAAATACCATTTTACGGGCAAAATGTGAGCTTTGGGGTCAAAAATTAGATGCCGTTTTCTCAGGTTCTATGGAACCAAATGAAATAAACCCTTGAAATTCTGTCGAGAAAAATGGAATAAGGACGAATCATCTATAATCGTAATGAAAAAATACTCCAAAAACAAAACATTTGTTAAAAAAATTCTCTTTTTTTTTCCAAATCGCTGTTATTGCTGAAAGAATGCAACAACACTATACATAATTATTTGCTGCACTGTCCCATTCTTTCAATTAACTACATTTTCGCAAAATTCTATTATTTATCTGTTTTTCTGCATAATTTTGACTCTTTTTAACACCCAGTGTGAATTTTTCGGTCGAACAGTAGGTAGGTACCAACTCGTATCAAGTATTTAACGAGAGTTGCGAATCAAAAATCCGCGGCATCGGTCCAGGAATTAGCGAGTTCGATTACCGTCTATGATGAACAGTATGATTTTTTCATTTAATATTTTGTAGCGCTGGGCGCGTTAAAAAGCTCTGTAATTAGGAACTATCAGCGCCTTAGCAATTTGCCGCCTGGAGCAAACTGCTCCAGTTGCGCCAGCACAGGACCGGCCCTGCCTGCATACCTCAAATATCTCCTTTCGATGAGTATCTCTCACGCATTAAAAGCCGAAAATAATTTTCAAGTTACTAGTTACATAGCAAGTGCAGTGAAATATGATAAGATTATCGGAAAGATAAATCAATAACCGATTTTAATATTTTTCCATAGCCACTACTAAGATATTCATTACTTAAAACATATATGTTCTAGAGCAAGAGTTATAGGGAAAACATCTTCTGAGCGAGTCATACATATAAATAATATTTGAGTGACCGTTGATAACTCCCCACGATAAATGTAGTGTTTTAAAGCTTTTGTATTATATCTTCTTTGCAGCATTCCAAATTCCAAGGTGTGTCATAAATGACGACTTCCGTGGTCGAGTGGTTAAAATGCTCGACTGAGAATCAGAGGTCGCGGGCTGAAATCCCGGCGTACGCAATAATTTTTATTGAATTCATGTGTGTTATTACACATTTTTATTTTATTTATTTTTTATATGAATACCGCACAAGAGTCTCAACTGCTCCCAAGCGTCTAGAGCCAGTGAGAATATGGCATCCCCAAGTAGGGTATGTTGTGAGGCTGAAGGTAGTGGGGAGGGAAAGGAGATTGGGAAGATGAAGGTTGGGAAGTACCTGGGTATTCAGATCTGGTCTCCAAACATGGCTAAAGGCATTTCAAGCAACGTTTCTATTCTGAATGGTGGTGTTTCACCAGGGCGATACTTAGAGTATCTACCACTCTAGAACGTGCCGCAAATATACTTTTTATTATTTTTATATGAAATAAATGTGTTATTTGCGGCACGTTACAAAGTGGTAGATACTTTAAGAATCGCACTGGTGAAAGACCACCAATCAGATTTGAAACGTTGCTTGAAATGGCTTTGGCCGTGTTTTGTGACCAGATTTAACTAGCCAAGTACTCCCCAACATACCTCTTCTCCATATCCTTCTCCTTTCCACTACTTTTAGCCTTACAACATACCCCAATCGGGGATACCATAGTCCCACTGGCCCAAGACGGTTGGGAGCAGTTGAGACTCTTGTGCGGTATTCACTATTTAAATATATTTTTTTAAATGCACATACGATGGTATGCTTATGCACCCGGGCGAGTGAGATTGCAATTCAACCATTGTGCAGCAGATTGCATCGGAACCACTGACTCAATCGATATCGAAATCGGTAGACATGTACTATTGCAATTACGAATTAAATTATCTATCTAATCTTTCCTCAGGATATTAACATGTGTGACGTAAATAATGAATCAATAGCGTCGTGAAATTTGCTAAGCACTTGTGCTATCTGGAATTTTTACGACAATTCAACTATTTTTTCGGGTGGCAACGTTCATGCTCACAAAATATCCATTACATTAAAAAAAAACAATCCGAGACAATACTGAAACAAATGCCAATTTCATTTTTTTAATCCATAAAAACAAAAGCATACAAACCCAGAATTATTCATAAAAACATCACGAAAACATGAACAAGACTTCGTTAACAGATTTGAAATACTTTTCAAATGAAAATGTTTCAACTGAGAGAAAAAGGATATTTAAATTTTATTCTATTGTTTTCTTATTTTTATGTTATTTTATTTTATATTTTGTTCTTCCTCTGTATGTAGATATAACCGCACACTTTGTGTTTTTTGTTTAGTTTAATTTTTTACCCTGATGATACCTAGGCTAAGCGAAACCGGTTGGTCACATAAAAATTGAAATGTTAGCCGTGGTCTAGTATAAAGTTATTTTTTAATTTCTTGAAATATGTCAAACCACAAAGTGATTGCTTTTTATGAAAATATAAAAAAAGACTAATGGATACTACTAATACATTTCCAATCAAACTTGAACTGTCCGACAAATATTAATTTTGACCTTTTTCTTCAGCAAAAGGCTATATTAAATTAACATTTTAATAATGAGAATATACTGTAATGTATCTTACGATGTTGAAACGCTAAAAAATTAAAAAATTGTGGAAAAAATGGTGATTGCAAAAATACAGGAGAAACTCACTTATTTTATAAATAAATAAGAGACGTAAAATTAAAAATAACTAACTAACTAACTAACCATCACGCCGTTTCCCCGCAGGGGTAGGCAGAGAGGACGGACCGCCATACAACTCTGTCTTGGCACACACTTCTTGCTTCATTTACATTCATACATCGTCTCATACATACTCTTCTGTTATTCTGACTCTTCACATGACCCGATTCAAGTATTTGATTCACTTGATCGTGCCATGTCTTTCTCGGGCGTCCTCGACTTCTTCTTCCATTCACTTTCGCATCATTTATTCTTTTCACACTCCTTTCTTCGTTCACTCGCTCTACATGCCCAAACCATCTAAGCGTCCCTTTCTTGATTCTATCCATTACGCTCATATCAGCCTTGCATTCTTTCCGGATATCCACATTTGTAATACGGTTTACAAGGTTTTACAATTAAATAAATTTTTTAAATTATAAAATTAAAAATAATATCCCAAAAACTTAAGCCAGACATACGGAGCTACTACTATTAGAAAGCCAGGGGTATTCAATCATAGCTCGGTGACTCAATGTATGTTACGAACCCCTGGTGTTATTTTTTCGAAGGTAACGACTATATTTTAGGTAAGTGGATCTTCTGACAATATTTAAAAAAAATTGGAAAGTATTTTAAAAAAATCAAGTTGTGTAGAAAAAACCTAAAACATATTTATGTAATCCAATTATTTTCCAAGATATTTATTTATTAATTTCACAAAAACATCCCGCTTGCCTTTGAAACATATAAAAAATATTGTTATAATAAAAAAGTTATTTAAATTATAATATTTGGGCTACTTAAGATAATCTGCAAAAAATTAAATCTAAAAAATAAGTACGAACCACAAATTATGAAATATTTTAAATAAATATAATTTGATAAGAACTTCATCCACATAATATAACAAAAATAAATTAGAATGATTCAATTGTTCTGTAGTAAAAAAGTAAAACATCGAGAAATGATTAATAATAATTACTAAATAGCTTTAAATAATACTCAATTCTGCTGCTGATTTAAAAAAAATCTAAAATGTCGATATTTTATTGTTCCTCTCTTTATATATATTTTATTAATAAGACTTAAATATCTTCATATGTTACAACAACACATGTTGAGCGAGAACGTATCGTCGCCGGAAAGGCAAAAGGGCTGAAGCGCCATTTTGGGAAATTTACACCAGAGCACTTTAAAGTTATTAAGTTAAGTCTTCAGTAACTGGTTGAATTTTGAAAAAAAAATTCATGCAAGTTACTCAATGCCTTAACTGAGTTACCTGAAGCGACAAAAAACCAAAAACGTCCCAAACTTTTGACGCTCGAGTCAAGCCTTTTAGGTGGCAGAATCAAACGAGGGTCTGAGCATTCGATGTAGAAACAAGAACTGATCAAAACTGTATATTCAACTCATTTTTGACCAAAGTGTCGCTCAAGCTCTTTTGCCTTTCCAGCGGAGACATGTTTAGCGATATTAGCAGAAATAAGTGCTTGGACATATGACTACTTTAGTAAAATTGTCATTTACGAATAAGTATAATAAACATTAAATATTAAAATAAATCAATTCATATGATTTATATAAAATACAAAAAAATAGTAGGAATAATAATAATAATAATATAATAAATAAAATAATAATATAAGTCCGTAGGACAAAATACCCCTAGATTCGTCCTATTAAAGGAGCACCATTCAATTTAATTGAAACACTGCATCCAGATCTGAATAGCTAGGTTTTATAAACATGTTTCTTGTTCAATAAGGTTCTTACAGTATTGCCCTGAAGAGGGACCACCATTTATAATCAAAACGTTGCGCGTTGCTTAAAATAATTTTATCCCTGAGTACCTTCACAGCCTCACAACATTGAGTTTCCCGAAGCAAATATTTCACCAAATTGAACTGGAGGTATAATATATATGCCAAGTAAAAATACTTCCTAAATGTTATAGTTCGAAAATGAGGCAGTTGGAGTAATTGTGAGGTAGACCAATAAAAAAATGAGCTTTTGATGAAATTCTCCAGGATTATCGTCGAAGTCTGGTTTGTCTTCTAGTTTAATATTATACTTCCAATTATCTCTTGATTTCGGGTCATTTTTTATTGTCAGTTTCACTATATAATTAAGTGAGTTTATTACAACACTGAGATTAGCCTCACATTTGAGGATTTTTTTTTATTAAAACATATTTTATCAATAATTAAACCGACGTTTATACTTTTCGGGCTTTATTTATGCTTTTTGAGTAGCATCATATAGCATCGTGTAGCAAGCACTATTATAAGAACTATAGTTTGTGAAGCCTGAAAAATGAATTAGGCTGCTTTTGAAATCTCAGACGATGTTTTCAGCGTCTTCAACTGTTTCTGGAAGTTTCCTGTTGAGAGTTTCTGGAGACGTTAGCATCAGAGCGGCAGAGATGAGGCAAGTTCCAGCGAATAAGTATGATGGAAGAGCAGCATCGAATTCAGCCTGAAATGTTTACAATGGTATTCAGTATTTTAAAATACAAATGTGCTATGATCAGGATTTTTGCTCAAGCTTTACATCAATTAAACATACAGGAGTATGTGTCATACTTTGGAAAGCTTTGCGGAAAACTTGTTTAAAGAGAGGAAGGAGTAAATCTGGTAGAAAAAAACACAGAAACCCACGTTATTGGAGAAACTAAACATAAAAGCAAGCACCAGAACAAATCGTAAGAACGGTCCTTTCATATGCAACCAATGTTAAGTGCGTACAATTGTTGGGCATGCATTTAAATACGGGTTATCTTTCAACTATGTGCATCGATGTCAAAGGGATCAATGACGCTTACTGTTTAAAGCAATTTCCAGAATATTATCATATATCTGTCTTCAAAATTTGATCAGCCTAACTATAATTCTAAAAAATAACCAATTGCTTTATTTTGATGTTCTTTTATTATGCATTCGAACTATCAGCGCATATTCTATTCAAATCTATGGACATGAAGACGAACAATAAAATTAATGACCTTGATGGATTTACAACAAATAAAAAAGCATAAAAGCATGTTTAGCAAACAAACTTACCAGAAGAGGGGTTTGTGGGGCGGCGATGGACCCAAGTCTGCCAATCATGGAACACATGGCCAGCAAAGAGTGCCTCAGTGGAGTTGGGAATAGTTCTGAAGTGTAAAGATATACGCCTCCAAATACAAGAGCTACGCAACCTTTCCCTAGAAGGTAGGCAATCAGGGCGAGCCAGGACAAATCTGAAAAGAGGGCATTGAGTTGTCAATCTGGTTCATTTCATAACAAAGAGAATATTATTAATTGTAAATATATTTGAAAAAATCTTTACCCTCAGGGATAAATGGGAACGCTACAAGGAGAGAGTCCACCAATGAAAACGCAGTGAATATCGTCTTTTTCCTTCCAAAGTATGTGAGGCCAAAGTAACCAACGATGTGAGCCGGTATCTCCACTGTGGCAGACAGAATATAGTTCACGTACGGGTTGTACTTCAAAACGGTTGCCGAGTTGATGGAGAGTCCGTAGAAGCAAAAAGTACAAGTAATCCACCAGACTGATGCCTTAAAAACTCTGAAAATCAAAATCTTTGATTTCAGGACGAGGCGCAACGGAGAAACGTGTTTTTGCTCGTTGCCCTCTTCGTCAACTGTGGCGAGATCAAATTTATCCGCATTTTCAATATTGAACTTGAGACTGTCGAGGGCTTTGTCTGGGAGTGTTTTCTTATTCTGAATGGCTATTTTATTCAAGACGTCGACGGCTTCTTGGTATTTACGCTTGGTGATCAGCCATCTTATGCTTTCGTCAGATATCCAGTAGAATATAAACATGAGGAGGGATGGTGGGTATATGACTTGAAGGAATGTTCTCCAGTAAGATATTCCGGACGCGATGGCTCCCATTAATATTTGCCCGATCGCAAAGTAAATGAACAGCAGTGCACCTCCAGCTACTCTCGTTTTAGGGGTAAGACTTTCCAGGGCTGAAAACAAAGAGATAGGCTTTTAATTTTGTTGTATTCTCATATTGACTGCTTAGAATCATATTAATTTTTTGAGTAGGGTTTTACATATTATTACATTAAAAAAAAAAAGAAAATTATTTGCTAAAACAAAATAAAAAAATAGTTGTTAAGTGGTAGAAAATAGTGTTTGATTTCAATAAATTAATATTGATTGAAGATACATAGCATGTTCAAAAGGAAAGATAAGTTTTGAATTTTCGCGGGCTCTGTACATTCGATTATCGTTTTGTTTTTGTTATGTTGGTATACTTATGTTTATCATAAGTTAGCATTATCAGCCATTTTAGATTAGTGGTTTGTTTTTGACAACTGGAAAGGTTAGTCACGTTTTTGTGTGTTCTTAGATTTTTTACTTTTGAAAAAAATGGATCAAAGAATAAAATCCAAGATTTGTTTTTCCACAACTTCAGGACGCTCATCGTCATTAACATCTTTTCGGCCTTCTGTAAAGCGCTTGTACCACTTATAAACACTTTTTTGAGACAAAATAGACTCGCCGAATGCCAGTCAATATTTTAAGTGCGTTAGAGCACTTTATTCCATTTTAACGCAAAATTTAATACATATTCTTTGATCCATTTTTTTCAAAAGTAAAAAATCGAAGAACACACAAAAACGTGACTAACCTTTTCAGTTGTCAAAAACAAACCACTAATCCAAAATGGCTGATAATGCTAACATGTGATAAACATATGTGAAGCAACGTAAAAAAAAAATTATAATCGAATGTACACAGCCCGCGAAAATTCAAAATTCGCCTTTTCTTTTGAACAGGCCTCGTATATGATATTATAGCTTTCTTGTATCTACATTCTGTGCAATTAAACTCATCAGCCACCTCTGCGTATGTATTACCAACTACGTGCAATCAAGGTACAAGCGAGTATTTAAAAGACTCGGTCTTGATATTATTGTCACAGCTGGTCAGAATTTTGGATCGAGTAGTTGTCGTTGGTATGGGAAAGGAAATAAGGCTTATCAAATCAGGGCTGTCTATAATACCATTGAATATTTTTAAATTTACAACTCTGTCTTGGAACACACTCCTTGCTTCATTCACATTCATTTAACGTCTTAAACATACTATTCTGTTATGCTGACTCTTCACATGACTCGATTCAAGAATTTGATTAACTTGATCGTGCGATGTCTTCCTTGGGCGTCCCCGACTTCTCATTCACTTTCGCATCATATTTTCTTTTCACACTCCTTTTTTTGTTCATTTGCTCTACATGCCCAAACCATCTTCGCATCCCTTTCTTGATCATATTCATTACGCTAACATCAACCTTGTATTCTTTCCGGATATCCTCATTTTTAACACAGTCATACATGGTTTTACCGCACATACGCCTCGGGGATCTCATTTCCACAGCATTCAGTCAAATTTCATCCTTCCTCTGCCAGTTTCATACCTCACTGCCATACATCAGGATTGTTAAAACCATTCCATTGTGGACTGTTAGCTTCGCTTATTTAGACAATTTTTTATTTGCGCTAACAGCGTTCAGTCCTACATTAATGGAGTTTTCTGCATTCAATCTTCTTTCAATATCCTTATCAGCCTTTCCGTCTCTCTAGAACATACTTCCTAAATAAACAAACTCATCTACTTGCTCAAAGTATTCACCATTCACAACTATATTGCCCGTTGTTCTCGTACATTCTCTTTCAAACACATATTGTTATTATAATTATTAAATATAAATAATAATAACAATAAATATGATTGTTTGATCAGGTCAGCCAAATTAATGAAATGATAACAAATATCATTGAAAATTTGTTATATCATAGAAACAGTCAAAACTCATACGCCATTTTGAAATTACATTGTTCAAAACGTGATTTGTTTTTCTAAAAATCACGTTCACTAAACATGAAGCCTAGCTTTTAGAGTTGTACATGTTTGATTAACTATGATAATAACAAAATAACCTGTGCGTATTCTTCAAACAATGTAAGCAATCGTCCTGCCAAGAAAATCTTCCGATAACGCTTCTCAGTTATTGCAGAGATTTGACGATTTAAAAAAAAAAGAAATACTGCTACTGCTATCTTGGAGAGCTAACTGAATTAAGTAAATGTTGAGATGTTCATTATAAGGTCTAATATAAATAAAATAACAGAAAAATGAAATAGCTATCGATTAAAATTATTAGGGTATAATTTCGAATTTATGAGATTTACAGCTAAGATCTTTAATTGTAACATGAACTCCTTGAATTCGTAATACTCCATCTAACAATTTAGTTGACTAGAGTATCGAGTGCTGTGAGGGGTGTGATATGAGGGGCAGCTTACCAAGAATATAGGCGGAAGTGTAAACTCCTGAACCAAACGTAGGTTCCAGAAGTTCCATGGCAGCAAACATGCCATAGTTGACAGAGAATGACTTGATGATGCCGAAGATTCCCTCGAACGTTGAGGATACCACCAGGGCATGTCTTCTTCCGAACCTGTCGGAGAAGGCTCCGATTATAGGAAGGGCGAATAGTGTGCCCACGCTGTGCATGGTGCCGATCAGGGTTCGCTTCCAACCTTCGCATGGAATGTGAACCTGAAATAAAATACAATCTAGTAAATCCGTTTTGTAAATTAGCTTTCTTTTTTATATTTTCTTACCCTTTTTCTAGAATGTTAATTTGTTTTTATTAAAATTTTATATTATTCAAAATGTCCTGTTGTTTCTCAGAGTCTATGTCACAAAACAGAACTAATATGTAGATGGTCTATTTTAAAAAAGGAAGTAAACATAAGTCTTGAGGAAACCCGTGTTAAGAGGAAGGAAACACAAAATACATGACAAAGTCGTTCTATAACTAAGCTGAAGAGGGCTAAAACGAGTAGTAAAACGAGCCTGTTCTCATGGAAATAATATACTTTATTAATACTGTATACAGGAAGAAAATAAACAGAACCATACTTATCTGGCAGGTTGTTCTAGATTAACACAATTGTATTAGAACATTTGTAACATAATTTGTGTTAATGTTGGGCTCGTATTTGTTGTACATTACTATTGTGGAACTGTGCTGAAGGGTTGAATGACTAGTTTCTCTTATATTTTTAGTTTTGAATACCTTTCCAAATATTAACCAAAAGCTTTTTAACTAACATTATCTTAGAAGAGCTTTGGTAAACAAAAATATTGGTAAATTTCTAATAAATCAATCTAAGCCATCCAAGTAGTAAAGAAATAGAAAACCCGACATAAAAAATGCACGAAGCAATATGAACGGCAACAGAATAAAGGAAAAAGTGGACTAAATTATAAAATTGTGATGAAATGAACAATTACCTCTTCAATGAACGTGTTCTTTTCCCTGAATACATATTCACTGCACGTTTCTTCACTGTTCTTATCAAACCAATCCGCGGGACACTCTCCTTCGGGTGCTGTTAAGTTCGTACCGATCTCAGAGTACCTGCTGCACTTTACACCTGGTGGAATAGCGTTGGACAGCCAAGGTTGGTCGTAGTCATGTGAGCTGTTGACGCCATCACAATCTGGGATTTTGCACCTGGAGAAAGGAAAAATGTGATGTATGTGTTTGTGAAATAGGAATTTACCAAAAATAACGCATCTTTTTAACCAGTGTTCATAGAATCTTCATAGAGCCACAAAAAAACAATGTCCCTAGCTACGTTGCTTCAAAACCAGGCCGTGGAACTATTTGAAAATATTCATGGGATTTTCGTATTCAGAGTTCGAGAAATCAAAAATATTGTACGTATGAGTTGAACATGCTTTCAATATATGTATATTTATTTTTTAAAAGAAAGACAAACATTCCCGGGTTACGAATAACCTGACAATATTTGAAAAACTCTCACTGCCATTATAAGACGCGGAAGATGTTGCTTGTACAATGACGGAGGACTTGGCCATCAGAGGAATTGAACGCACGACGCCCGGGTGGGAATCCGACGCGTTTGTCCACTCAGCTACCGACCGGTCAATATCTATATGATATAATTATATTATATAATTATCTCTCACATCAACGAGGTAACAAATAAGGCAATTAAATACTTGGGATTTGTTTTAAAAACGGTATAAGATTCCATTATTTTTTAATTCTTTTCACTGCTTTAGTGAGAAGTAACTTAGAATACAACTCAACGATATGGTCCCCATTCTATAAAAATCATAAATTAAAAATTGAGAGAGTCCAACACAAATTTCTAAGGTTTTTCAATTTTAAACTCTTCTTACCCATTGAACAAATTAACTATACTAGGTTAATGACAATATTGAACATAAATGACTTATCTTGCAGAAGAACCATATGTGACCTAGTACTCTTATTCAAATTAGTTAACGGTGTACTGGGTGCCCCTGATTTAAATGAGCTGATAACGCTCTATCGTGACACAAGGATTTCTGCGTTGTTTTAAGTTGATTCATCAAGAACTAACTAAGCTATAAACTCCTCAGTCCAAAGGTTACTCGTACATAGGCTTGGAAACGAATTTAGTTCTGTCGATATTTTTTCTATATTCCATCATGAAATTCAGATCAGAGTTATATAACATAATGAGGTAAATTGAACATATTGTATGTCATACATAATTGAATATATTGTTTCTTTCTAGTTATATTTGTTGTTTCCTTCTTATCAATTTTATAATTATTCTTCTTCACATACAATTCTTGCTATGTTACTTTATTGTTAAACTTGCCATACAGTGTACTCTTCCCGTAAAAGCCCGATGGGCGTTTATCAAATTAATAAATATGCCTGGTTATGAGACCACTATTCAGAATCGAAAGGTTGTTTGGCTGAAAACGGTTTTCAATAACAAATGTCTAATAACATGATTTGAATTAGCCAAGCACTGCATCCGGTTCCTTAAAATTTCGCAAAATGGGGTGCCATAGTTTCATTGATTCTGGTACAGTGGAACTGGCGTTGGGAAAAACTTAAAAGTTTTGTGAAAGCTTCACAACTGCTAGTTCTTTAAAATGAACCCTTCGCAGTGAAAACTTCAATTGAAGTCAAACTCGCAAAAAAATAGTACTAGTAAGTAGAGATTTGAAATTGAAAAGTACTAGCATATCGACAAAAGTTCCTCCCCAAAAAGTACTAGCAAATCAACAAAAAAAAGAACCAGTTCTTCGCCAAATCTTTTTAGTTGACTTTCAATTGAAGTGTGTGCTACCGCAAAATGCAGGAGTTCCTTGAAGTCTTTGAAGTCGAACTTTAATTGAAGTACTCAAAATGATTTTTGTCATCCTTTACGACTCTACCAAAACTTTGGCTTTGATTTGAATGTTTTTTCATATGTATATTTTGTCCTATTTTTTTCATTGCTTTATTTAATTTTATGTATGTGCTGTTCTTTCTCTGTTGCTCTTTTTCTCATTTCGTGTTATTTTTTTTGTAATTGCACAATAGTCCGTTAGTTTATAAATAAATAAGCACCAATTTTCTAATGTATATCAATTGTCACAACGCTAAGTGGAACTATAACAAAGAATATCGACATTTCTTCAATGATTGTTATTTTCTGTATGCAATGTACTATATCTGGTGTGTAGGATTGTATTACCCTTCACA
Source organism: Drusus annulatus (assembly GCA_022651775.1). Lineage (NCBI taxonomy): Eukaryota > Metazoa > Arthropoda > Insecta > Trichoptera > Limnephilidae > Drusus > Drusus annulatus. The sequence continues at coordinate 2,544,086 of JAGWCC010000153.1, read as the reverse complement.
ATCCCGTAATAAACCATTGTTAACCGTTGAGTAAAATATATGTTTTTAACTATAGCTACTCAATAATAATAATAATAGCAGTAATTTGTAATAGCGCATTTTTTTGATAGTCCTAATACAACAACGAGAAAATAATAATTAATAAATATAAATATATATATATATATATGCAAATATACGTGTTGTAATAAACCACAAAAAAAACAGTTATGGGTATGACAGTGCATTAGTACGTCAACAGATTAAAAAAACAATTTACCAGAAGCTAAGGGTCTAACAATCCAGATGAAAAGCAGGTGAAAATATGTACATTGTACCGGATGGGGACGCGGGACGTTAAAGACGAGGATATCCAATCAGTCCTCGCTCACTAATTTAGCGCGCCCGTGACCTCGTACGCCTGCTCTCTCTGTCAGTAGTTCAGTGATTAAAAAACGGGGACTGAGAAGCTTCATGGTCTTGAAATCCTGGTCCATGAAAACCAGTCTGTCATGAACATGTTTAAAAATCACGATGAATTGTCAGCCCCAGACCCGTGTCTCACTATGTTTAACCTACTTTAATTTATATATAATAGGTTTTTACAGACTTTTGCTTAATAATAAGAATACTCATAAGTTCTTTGTTTATAATTTCTCCCAAAAATGTCGGGCTTGGGACCCTTCTAGTTGTATTTGTAATTTTTTTATTGGAATTAATAAAAATGTGGAGAAAATGCAACAGGCTGAGCGAGAGAAATTGAAGAGGTTAATAGCTGGCATTTTTGTTTCATCCGCTGCAAAATGGTTGCTGGCATTCGTCCCGGCCCGCACGAGAGGACAGGGTCGGGCGCCGGGTATAAATAAGTCAAAATGTCAGGAAAGTCAGAGCGCTTTCTTCCACCTTTCGACTCGCTCTGCCTAATGCTGCCTTCCATCTGTTCATGACTGCTCGTTTGATTTTACGACACCCCTGGACCTCACCTCTTCCCCTTGGGACCGGAAGCAGCAGTCTTATAATCTACAGCGGCTACTGCACGACTGTGTGAGACAGACGTCCCATTAAGTTTCACACAGACTGTTGCTACTACGTAAAATAAATGTGTTTTATTAAACTATCATGATTGTATAATTTAAACGTTTGTGAAGAGATTAAGTCAGGAGCTTGTCAGGAGTTAGAAGCTTGTTGTTCATCTCTTATCACTAGTCTTATAATACCCTTCATGGCCATAATCTGTACAGACAATTGTTTGATTGGCCCACTAAAGATTAAACGTATTTGGAAGATATCTCCGCCAATCTAGCTGCCAAGTATACAATCTTGCATTTGTCATAATAAACCAAATCGAATGATAGTAATATTCTAGAAAATTGCAGTATTTCGGTAATTAGACTACGGAAAATCCTGATACACAATTCCAACGGATATAATTTCCAATTGTACACAACCTTTTTTTAGTAGCCAATTGTAATAAACTTCTCTCTTTTATCTTTTATCTTTGATAGCTAGTTATATTATTCAAGGACGCTTTGATTACTGGGAGGAATCTACAGTATCCACTAGCGCCACCTTCCATGTGTTTGTTGGTCTGAAACACGAAATGCTGTTTTTTATAATGTTGGATCTTTTCAAAATATTGGCTAAAATTTCTTGTTTTCGTAATAAATTCTCTATTCTCATGTCTCCTAATCATTTTGGTTCCATGTATGGGTGTATGGGACTTATTAAAAGAAGTTTTATTTTTTATAGTGAATAACGCACAAGAAGCCCAACTGCTCCCAACCGTCTAAGAGCCAGTGGGACTATGAAATTCCCAATTGGGGTATGTTGTAAGGTTGAAGGTAGTGGGGAGGGAAAGGATATGGGGAAGAGGAAGGTTGGGAAGCACCTGGCTATTCAGATCTGGTCACCAAACACGGTTTACGCTATTTAAAGCATCGTTTCGAATTCTGAATGGTGGTCTTTCACCAAGGACATACCACGAGTATCTTCCAATCTGGAACGTGCCGCAAATATACAATATATTATTTTATATAAATTAAGTGTGTAATGACAGATTAATTAAATACATTTTATTTGAACCCGCGACCTCTGGATTCGTAGTGAAGCGTCTTACCACTCGACCACGGAGGCCGTCAAAGTGCAAAGGCAGTTCATTGGACACAAAAAAACTGATGTTGAATCGTTGAATGCATTAATTTTCTATTGGGTCTAATGCACAAGTTTTCGCAAAGAAGTAGGTAGTAAGTATACCATATATATAATAGAAAAATGCATTTGTACCATTAGAAGTCTTGGCACGTATCTGTGGAGTTGATACTAAATAAAGTTGCGGTACATTGTAATTATAATCAAATGAATTTTAACAAAAGTTTATTTTGAATCAATCTTATTTTTCGAATTTGCGTTACAAGAGGTTATCAATTTTCAATTGAAAACTTCATGTAACTAAACAAAGAAACGCTTCAAAAAAACTCAAAATCTTATTGAAAGATTTAAACAAACAAAAAAACACCGTGACAGTATCGTTTTGAACTTCGACGGAATCGAACGCGTGACTTCCGGATTTCAGCGTTGAACACAAGATGATTTAATGTCATTGTTATGAAAATAGAACTGGTGAATGAATTTTTTCTATGGACTGAGCTAGTTTTGTGTCATTTTAGTTGTTTGACGATTGAAGTTTACGCGCTAAGTTTTAAAAAGCGGTTACAAAAAACCATCAAACAATGCAGTACTTTCCTCAGATTTTTTTAAACGACAGTATAATTCATATTGAATGGATTCAGCTGTCTATTATATGTCAATGAAACATTTTATTGGGGATGGTCGATATTCCTGTCCCGGTTAAAAGGAACCGGTTCCTGGCCGGTCACTGGAACCGTCGATATCATTACTATTTTTCGCAAATATTAATGGCGAATATCCATTAAATGTGCGTTTGCAGTTCTTTTTGGCAAGAAATCCGTCGGAAACCAATTTTAAGCGAGAGAAAAGGAACCGGTTCCACAGTTCCAGTGATTTTCGTTCTCAGAATATCGCTGCAATGACTTATTAATATAAAAACCTTCACCGTTAAACTTTTCTGGCACCAGGAACCGGTTTTAAAAATAACTAAATAAATAACCGATTCCCCGCCAGTCACCGGAACCGCAGTGACACACAATTTCCGATATCAACCACCGCTACATTTCATTGTAAATTGTCATCTGATATTAATGAGTATTAATACCGTAAAACGTCTATCCTAAACATTAGCTATGTACTCGTAAGAATCCACGTGCTAGCTATAAACGAAAGGGCTGCCATCTTTAATATTCAAAGTTAACTATTAATTGCGACCGAAAATTGAAGATGACATAGTTCTACTGGATCCGGATAGTTGGGAACAGTGAAAACATTTTGTGCAGTTTCACAATTATAAAAAAATTGTATCGAAAACAGAAAAAAAATAATTGTAAACGCTTTTTTTTTAATATATGAATACCGCACAAGAGTCTCAACTGCTCCCAACCGTTTAGAGCCAGTGAGACTGTGGCATCCCCAAATAGGGTATGTTGTGAGGCTGAAGGTGGTGGGGAGGGGAAGGAGATTGGGAAGAGGAAGGTTGGGAAGTACCTGACTATTCAGATCTGGTCACCAAACACGGCAGCAACGTTTCGATTCTGAATGGTGGTCTTTCACCAGGGTGATACTTAGAGTATCTACCACTCGTGGAACGTGCCCCAAACATTTATTTTTATATTATTACATGAATTTAAATGTGTTATGACATATACTAATTATATAAAAGTTATTGGCGCACGCCGGGTTTTAACCCGCTACCTTTTGGATTCGTAGTCGAGCATCTTACCACTCGACCATGGAGGCCGTCGGTACAGAAAATACAGTCAATAACTAAATGAATTATAAATATAATTAATACTTTTCAGTGAATAAAAGTTTTCTCGTGGTTTTTCCGGAAACAATAGATGGAAAAGAATGATTTGATAACTATCAACTCTATTATTGTTTTCAATGGCGTATTCGATTTTTTTGTTTATCTAGAAAAATAACTGCATGTAATTTACCTACATGACGGATGTCATCAATTTGAGGACATATGTTCATTGTCAAGGCTGTATTACGCATCACTGCTTTTGTTATGATGTGTTTTTGTCATAAAACAAGCAAAAAAAACACGATTAATGATACAATAATTGTGATTTAATTTGTTCAGAGATACAATGTGATGATTTAGTTTAATGTGTGGGTCATTTTATACGAGAAAGAGTATTGTCTGAAACAAATGGCTACATCATCACCTGAAAGGCAAAGAGTGGAAGCCGATTTTGGGAAGTTTACACCAGAGCACTTTAAAGTTTTTTTTGTTGTTTACAATAAAATTCATAAGTTTTCAGTAACTTGTTAACTGAAGCGACAAAATCTAAAAAAGTTCCAAGCTTGTGTCCCTTGAGTCAAGCCTTCTCCCAAATGGTAAATATATTTTAGATGTCTGAAGGGCCACAAAAGTCTTCATAATCAAACAAAAGTCTGAGCATTCGATGCAGAAAAAAAAACTGATCCATACTGCATATTTAACTATTTTTTTTTACCAAAATTTCGCTTAAACCATTTTGCCTTTTCAACGAAGATATGTTATTATACTTTACATGTGATTAATATAAAATCACATCAGGTATATTTGCGACAGGTTCTAGAATGGTAGACACTCGCAGTATCGCACATGAACCGCTAAAGTCATCTAAATTTAAATATTTGTTTATTCCTTATTTGAGAAATTTGAAAATTGTCAAATTAATATATAAATGATGAAGATATAATATGTAAAGTACTAATGTATTTTTTTTTAAATTCAGTGACTTGACTGGGTATTGAACACGAGTTGAAATGTTCTTCGCGGATTTTCATTTTAAAACATTTTTTGGCGTTGGTTCAAGAAAATCTTTGTCGTTCGAGAATTCGATCGCCTAGCTATTTCTAGTCCATCAAACAACTTCTAGATGTTTTAATCAAAAGGTGCTGCAAGTTAAATACGTTTTTGGTCTTAATTCTCATCTAGCGATTTTTTCGTCTTTTTTATAAGCATGGAAAAAAAATCAGGGTGGTAAAAAAGCCTTTGCTATGAATTTTACACTCACGAAACTTTATTATTTTTTTTTTTGTATAATTTGGCAAATACAGTTCTTTAGATCATTTCAAAATGTGAGCTTGAGTTTTTAAAAATAAAATAAAACAGCTTTTGGCGATGTTGTTTCGGCATAAAATGAAACTGGTTCAGAAACAGTGGTAATGTCAAACTATTATCGCCACCAGAGCAAAAAATAGTTTGTGTCTATTTGATTTCCGAGGTCATTTAGGTAGTGGTTCGTGTATAATTTTTTAGTCATTATTTCCCAGGTAATTATCATACTACTAAAGCCTTTAATGTTAATATTTTGCCGATAAATTATGAAGGTGAAGTAGTTTTTCTTTTGTTTTCCGTGATAGTAGATTCGCCCTTGGAATTCCTTCACTATCAAACTGTGACTAGGCCACAAACAATACTGCCAATTTATTCAAATGATTGTGTGTTTTACTGCACCTCCGATGATATTCCGAGTGTAGGTACTGATGAAAGTCGTTTTTAAGTTATCGTGTTTTGCTAAAATTTACGTAAATGGATTGAAGTTGTAAATCAACGTAAGATAAAGCTTAACCGATCTACGTATTGTGTTATCATAACAACACCAACAAAAATCTTACTGAATTTATTATGTAAAAAATATATAAAATTAACTATTTTAAAATATAGCTATGCTCGTGTTAGAATGTTATAAAAAAATAGATTCAAACCATTTTATTTGGATGACTAAGTATTTGGCTTTAAAGTAAAAAAAGTGGGTTATACAACGGTATTATGTTTTAATATATTATTTTACACACCACAGATACCCTGAAAAAAATACGGGATATAACTTGACTTGCCATGAAAAAATATGAGTTGCTTTAATCCACTCATTTCAAATATGGAATAATGGCTTCTAAAATATATTTTAAGTAGGTAGCAACTTGAATAGATTATTTTTAAATTTGATAATTATTTCAATCAACATCAGTTCCAAATTTGAAAAGTCCACACTCGTACGGACGTACGTAATCACAAAGGAAATTATTTATAGTTAATATTTCTTACCTGTATGCAACATCGGGAGTGGTGAAAATATAGTTACTAGCATGCAATGCACACAAAGCAACAGGTATAAACGTCCAAAGGAAAGATTTAATCTGATATTTTCCTATCTGTCCCAATTCTCCTATTATGCCGTCTACATCGACATCGGCTGGCTTCATTTTTTAAAATGTTTTACTTTAAAAATCACAAAAAACTCTAACACTTGTTTTTTTTAGATAATTTGCATCCGATTCATCACAAAAATATTTTCAATTCGTTAACATGTTCCATAATAATGTCTCGAGATGATTTTTAATGCTTTCTGTATCTTTTCACGCATTAATACTGCTCATGCGACCATTTATTGATGGGCTCTCATGTGCAACTGGCCACATCTCATAATTATGAAAACAATATGATTTTTCCACTGCTATTGTTATGAACTGTACACAATTGAAGTTCTTGGCAAATCTGTCAATCTGTGGGGCGAATTGAATAAATATTATTGAACGGGCCGCTGTACAGCGATTGTATTAAAACAGAGCACACACTACCTACTGCTCGAGGAGTTAAATTATTGCAGTTTCTAACTATTTAAATTGACTGTAGATAAGAGAACATGGGCCGAATCTGAAAAAATAATCAAAATAATTCTTTGTTATTTTTTATTTATTTTTAAAACTATGTTTTATTCAGACAATTATTTCAAAATACAAAGTTGCTGACTCGTTTCGTCAATAAACAATTACTTCTTCAAGGCAAAAATAAAAATTGAGTTAAATGTTTTCTTCACCAGCTTACGATTTTTATAGAATAGGAATGTTTTTGACAGTATTTATTTAGATTTTAATATTTTGGTTTGAAGAAACTAAGATAAAGTAACGAAACTTTTTAGAAATATTTTGAATTTTTTTATAACATTTTTTTTTTTGTACGACTAGTATATATTTGACTTAAGAAAAAATTGTAACTTTAATCCACCTGTTTAAAATAAAGAATAATGTCTGCTAAAATACATTACAGATGGGTACTTTATTAGGTAGGTAAGGATTTGAAAAGATTATTTTTTAATTTGAGAAAATTGTGAAATTTAAAAAGAAGAAAAAAATACCTAAAAAAAGAACACCCACCTGTAATGCATTTTAGCAGACATTATTCTATCTTTGAAATGGGTTGATTAAAGAAACATATATTTTCTTAAGTCAAGTTATATTCCCTGATTTTTCACAGAGTAACAACTGGTTGTACATAGTTGATTAATATTTAAAAATACCAAATATTAGTATTATAAGTCAAATTATATTGCCTGATTTTTCGTAGGTAACTACTGAAAAATATTTTTTTAAATATTTTTTTCTGCAGTTATATGGTTATCCGTCTTCATGTACCTACCTGTAAATTCGATCAATTTCGACAATCGTTTTAAGCTTATAATGATAATAATATTTGGACGATTTGTATAGCGCCGTTTTTGTGAAAAATCACCTCAAGGGCGCTGTACAGATCTTACTTTCTATAATTAAATATTAATTCCTAGTTTAGATAAGAAAATATACAGGAACATACTTACTGGCAGGTCCCATAAGATAGACACAATTATTTACTTAAAATTATTTTTTATTATTATTTTTTTTTTAGAGCATGGGAGCGAAATTAAAAGAATGGACTTTCTGAATTTGTCATACAGTACAGGAATTTTAAAGAAGTGATTTGTGAAATATCCTACTTATTTGGCGAAAAATAACAAGAAAGTCTAAAACACGTCAGGCAGCTGCGAAAGCGCCACGACATATCTAACAGGTTATATGCGCAGGCAAAAAGAAGAACTAACGAACAAATAAAAAATATTGTAATGATGATTGTATTAAATTTACAAAAAAAAAGCCGCCTCTCTCAGTAAATATTTGTTGAAAACATCGCTCGGGTTCGGGAACAGTCGGTCGAGATCGGCACTCCCCGGCCCCCCTGCCGGTTACCGGGCCGGCGGTCGAAGGGACGAAACATGTGGCCAATGGTCATCAACCATTCTCGGGCTGTGGCACTGCATTTAAAAAACTGATATTTAAAGATTAAAATATTTTCTTAAGAATCGAAATTACGTCGAAACTAGTCACTTTAAAATTATTTAGAGTTTATGCACTTAACCTATTCACAACAACGGTAATTTTAGTGTAATTTTAAAGAAGTAAGTTATTTAAAAAATGGTTTTGTGATATTTGCATGAGATTTCCAAATGTACAGGAAAAATCTGACATCCCTTTGTTGTTAGGATTAATCAAAAAGGGGGGAGGGGGTATGATGAAGGTTGTGGAGTACATAGATATTTCAATCTAATCACATGTTAAAGAACGTTTCGATTGTGAACAATGGTCTCTCGCTAGGGCGCTACTGAGATTACAACTACATTGGTACATGTACTGAAAATATACTAGAATGTACGTAAAATACTATTTGCATTATACATTGACGTAATCAATGGTTAAGCGGTCAAGATCATCGACTATGAATACAGCGGTCAAGGGTTGGAAATCCGGTTTTACATATAATTAATATAAAATAATGTAAAATATATTTTTTCCAGAGTGGTACACTTGAAGCATCAAAATCGAAACGTTGTTTGAAATTACTTTAGCCGTGTTTGGTGACCACATCTGAATAGCCAGGTACTTCTAAATCTTTATCTTTCCCGTCTCCTTACCTTCTCCGCCCTTCAGCCGCACAACATTCCCCGATTGAAGATTACCCTTATTACGTATTCTCATTTAAAAAATATATAAAATATAAAAAATATATAAATATACAGCGAACTCTGTGTCCAGAGCAAAGAAGCCTATCGCTCTTATTGGAGGTTATCTTACATCATTGTTAACAGATTTTCTGTCACTTTGATTCTTTAGTTTGTTAATACTTTGCAATGCTATTTTTACAATTTATTTGTACCTAATCTTGCAGTTTTTATCTGTTATAAAAACAAACAAGTTTGTATTTTTCCGAGTTTAATATTAAACGTTAACATTAATTTCTTTTGTTGTATAAGATTAGTCGATAAAATAATTAATTATTATTTCAATGTTATTTTTTAAAAGAGTACAAACTTCGCATATTATCTTTTCGTTTATATGCAGGAATGGGAAAAAGTAACATTAATTTACGAGGCATAATTATGATTCCGCCAATAAATAGTTTGTATCGATAAATTGGGGAGACCTTCGTTTTATTGGTAAGTAAGTAAGTAATGTTCTAAAAAAGTAATTATTGAAAATCGCTTTAACCGAATAATGTCTAATAAATATCAGGAAGACCTAAGTACTATATATTTATAATTACTTATTTAAACACAGGTACAGGGATAAAAAAATGGTATATACGAGTATATACTCGTATATATATACTTCGATAATGCCTTCGAAGAACAAAATGGCTGTCACGCTTAAAATTAAAAAAAAAAAGATTTTGTCACTTTAAATACATGCAGAAAACTTATAAATAAAACATAGTTTTCATGATAATGCATTATTAAGTGGGTTTTGTGAAAGTTGATTTGATCCGCAAAAAACCTAATGGGTGTTCAAGAGATCAGTTTTCTAAAACAGTGTCTTGAATTGAAATCTTCTTTCGAAGAAATTGTGTTTGGTTGAAGGAACTAGGGAGGAGAAGGAAATGGAGCGAAAAACAAGTCGGAAAGTACCTATCTGACAATTCTAATTTGGTAACTAATCATGGCTAAAGTCTTTGCAAGTAACTATTCTGAACTGTGATGTTATTATGATAGTATTTACCACTCGGAACGTGCCGCAAATATTCTAAATATTACTTAAAACACATGTAAATCAAGTCCAAATTATTTGCCGCACACCGGGCTTCGTACGCGTGATTTCTTAATCGATAGCCAATGATCTTAATCGTTCGGTTACGGAGATTTTGAATTCGACATATAAAGGACATTTTGAGTAACATCCAACCAGGTACTGATCCTGACATCCTTGTAACAAAGTTTAAAGTTTGACAGACGATTATTTTATAATGTTAAAAAATGAACGATTGTCAGTAAAATAAAATTATTATATTAAAAAAATAATTTTATTGAAAATGAACATAAAAAATACGGGAAATCAAGTACGTAACTGGTTGTGTAGAGGAAATAAAGTATTAGGTAGGTATTTATTTTAATAATAAATGCTACTACCTACCTTCTGATAATATTCATCACCATCATAATCTCATGTTGGACAATAATAATTTTAAAGTGTGCGTAGTTTACCACTAACTGACGAGATTAACACGATTAGAACAATTAATTAATAAATAATATAATAGTTTAAGAATTTCAATTGTTTTCATTGATAACGAATGGTGTATGATTGATTATATTAAAAAAAAATGAAAAATTAAGGTAAGCATCTTCATGTACATAAATACATATACTACGTATGTATATGTAATGCCATGTCCTTCAAAATTCAGTTAGAGTGAAGAACATAATCGAAACATTGAAATTTTTTAGTGATGTTTCGAATTCGAACATCACTCGGTTGCCTCATAAAATTTTAATAAATCTTCCGAAGGAGTTTTACACTTTTCTCGAGATATTTCGAAACTTTATTACGTTAGGGGTCAGCATTTCAATGCTTAAAAATAATTTATCTGATAATTCTATACGGAAATTTAGGAAAATGTCTAAAGTTTTCAGTGAATAAAAGTCCTAAACTTTAATCTATTAAACTCTATATGAAACACATACTGGAACTTCAGGTAAAACGTTCATAAAAGCTTTAGTTAGTTTTCGGAGTGGGCCTGTTACAAACATTGTAGTAAGTATTCCAAAAAAATTAATAGATAACAGCATAAGAATTTTATTCACTGAAAACATTTGACATTTTCCTAACTATCCACAAAAAAATAGCAGATGAATTATGTGTAATATTGCTTGTATTAGAATACACAGTGTCGTATAGCGCAATTTTTGAGTAATGTACAATTTTATGGAATAAAATTAAAACAATAATTTTTAATATTTTATAACGATTTTCAAAATAAGAGACATTTCTAAATCTTACATACTCTAGTATCGCCAGTATGCAACATAATCAAAATATGATTTGAGACAGGTTTTTGATTCTACAATACTAAAGCAAACTTTTTTCATTCTTACACGATAATCGTTTGAGAATAAATTGACTATTGTAGTCGGCTAGCATAAGTATTGTGAATTATTTTTACAATTTAAAAAAAATAATATTTATCGTGTAAATAATTGACTTACAACACAATAGATTCGTATGCAATTCCATAAAGAAGATATTAAATATAATTATATGATTATAAAATTAAATACGCAGCATCTGTCTTGGCATGCGATATTGACTTGCATCCATTAAATTTCATCAAGGAATGGTATTAGTCAGTTTTTTATTGAATGGTTTTATAGGTTTATCTAACATGTGATTCCATTGATTTGCGAAGTCGATGAAATATTAATTTACTCGTAGTATTTTCATTTCGTTGAAAACATCCAGAATATACAAAATATATACCATCAATCAATGTATCTTAATCCTTAACAGGCCGAGTTTGCAACAAAGTTTTTTATTAAGGAATCATTTGGAAAAAAATATTTTGTTGTGCATCAAAAACATATATATTATGAATTGTAGTCAATATATGACCATTACCCAGTATTGCCACAAATTTTATGCCCAATTATTTACTGTGTGTTACTAAATATATGTGGTCGTCTGATGTCTGATAGCCTGGTTAAGGGTTTGAAGTTAGGATGAAAGATTCCGGGAGGTGTTATTTTTTTTTTACTTAATACCGCACCCAACTGCCCCTAACCGTCTAGAGACAGTGAGACTATGCATCCCCAATCGAGGAATGTTGTGAGGCTGAAAGTAGCGGGGAGGGGAAGGAGATGGGAAGAAGATGAAGGTTGGGAAGTACCTGGCTTTTCAGATCTGGTCACCAAACACGGTTAGAGCCATTTCAGGTAACGTTTCGATTCTGAGTGGTGGTCTTTAAAAAAAAATACAAATTCAAAGGATACATCGAATATAAAATTACAAAAATTCAATCAATGATAAATAAGACAAACAAAAGCAGGATACACAAAGAGAGACAAAAAAGATATATAATATAAATTAGCTCAAACATTGTTACATATTACATTCTTACATACTGTACAAATCATCGACTAAAATATCTACATCAGCACACTCTATCATATTATACAGTCGGCACATTTAAGTCAGAGATCTAGAGTAGGCAATATTATTTCTGAATGTACTCAGGTGGAATGTGCTTTGTCGTCTTAAACAATAATAATTAGGTACATTAATTTTAATACCGCTAAGACATACTGTATTATCGAGATGACCGTGAATTATTTTACGTAAACATATTAAATCAGTTATTTGCCTTCTAGTTTTAAGCGAATCGACGTTAAAGTACTCACGGCGTGCGTCATATAATCTAAGATGGTGATCTTTTTAACAGATTCAACAATGTTTTCATATTTGTAGTAATGAAGATTCAAAATAGTGCTTCAATATTTATTTATTTATTTATTTATAAATTAACGGACTAAAGTCCAATTACAAAAAATACAAATAAAACACGAAATGGAAAAAAGAGCAACAGAGAAGGAATAGCATATACATAATAATAAATGAAGCGATGACAAAAATAAGGCAAAATAAACATAAGAGAGAACATTCAAGCCATGGTCTAGTTAAAGTTTTGGTAGAGTCGTAAAAAATGACGAAAATCATTTACACTGCTACCAAAAATTTCAAGACCATGGTTTGAGTTAATAAGAGTTTGACATTCTGTACATTGGAGGATTATACCAATAATTAGTGTTGTAATGATTGAGCGAGGAATGTTGAACTGAATAAGTTGCAACAGAGAAAGTGAGTCAATAAAACAATTAATAATTTTGTAAATGAAAATTAAATCAAAGTCTTTCCTGCGCTTTTCTAATGAAGACATTTTCAATAATTGTTGCACATGCAATTCTATTGATGAAGTCGAGAAGTTTTAGTGATTTATTAGCTACACTATTAAAAGGGTTTTTAGAGTATATTTATATTCTTCAAGTCAAAAATTCTATTGAAAGAGAAGATTATAGTCTAGAGTGACACCAAGATCTTTTATAGATCTGACGGTAGAAAGGAAGACACTATTTAATTTATAATTGAAGAATATTAAAACAGCTTTCTCTTTATATCGACAGAGCATTCATTTTGTCAACATTGCGGTTCGTTATTTGATCATTCGAGTCCACCGCACCACCCACTGCCTCACGTAGAAAAATATGATTGTTAAGTGTTAAGATCATTTTTCCCGCAGTGTTACTTTTTCCCATAATATGTGGGCAATGTCTAAGCTTACGCAATACTAGCGGTAATGTTTTGGGCAATTGGCACACTGACAAAAATAATCTACTCAAAGAGTTGCGATGTATTGTTCAATACACACTAGTCAGAGGTGATATTCAGAAAAAACACATTTTTCCTGTTTCACAACAAAGGAAAAGTACTGCCGCTTATAATTTTAACATAATATTTAGTTGAATAATAATGTTCTTTGGCCTCTTTGTGTTGCGAAATATTTCTCGGTGTGTTGTAATTTTTATAATATATATTGTGATTTCTCCTGTTGAAGGAATTGCATAGATATGTTAGTGCTGTATTTAAAGATTGTCTCTCATATATTATGCTTTTGGTATCATATTAAATTAGATAATAACACCTTAATCAATAAGTTCGGTAGGATGACTGATAAAACAACAAATTTTGGGTAAAATTTGATTTTATTCATCAACAATCCCTAAATCGGAAAAAAAAAACAAATCATAATAAAAATTTTAAGTTAATAAGTGTGTCTATCTGATGGGACCTGCAAGGTAAGTATGTTCCTGTATATTTTCTTATTTAAACTAGGAATTAATATGAAATAATATAAAATTAAAAGAATCTCAACATAATCTGTCTCTCGACGAATCACCTTTAGATGACAATAATAATAACAGTGAACTTTTATAGCGCAGTTTTGTGATATTTCACCTCAAGTGCGCTTCATACTAAATTAATTATGCCAATAAGATAAACTAACAAGGATAAAATAAATCATAATATGTATACAAATTAAAACTATCTTTAATCATAAACGTTATCATAAATCATGAGAGAAAAAGGTTCAGATATGAGTATAACAGTGTAATGTGTACATCAACAGATTAAAAAACAATTTACCAGAAGCTAAAGGTATAAAAATTTAGATGAAACATATGAATTCAAATTAACATATTTGTCAAATCAAAGAAAAGGAAATAAGATTGAGAACAGTTAATATGTTGGTACTTAAAACATTAATGTTCAAGTATTATAAGTAAACGATTCTAAAAATGCAAACAGTGTAAATAGATATACAAATTGTAACCAAAATCCTGTACTGTACGACAAATTCAGAAATTCCGTTTTTTAATTTCGCTCCTGTGACATGAATCGGAAAAAAAACATAATTACAATTTTAAGTTAATAAGTGTGCCTATCTGATAGGACCTGCCAGGTAAGTATGTTCCTGTATAATTTCTTTTTTAAACTAGGAATTAATATGTAATAATAGAAAATAAGATCTATACAGCGCCTTCTAGGTGATTTTTCACAAAAACGGCGCTATACAAATCATCCAAATATTATTATTATTATTAACATAGCCTCCTTCAAGAATAATATATACATGCCAACGCTTCTCTAATATTTCGATTGTTTTTTTGTAGAACAATTTATTTTTGGCATCAAAGTAGGTAATTTTTATGTGAAACTATTTAAATTCTTCACTGTTTTTCCAAGACAAGTTATGAAAATTAGATGTGTTCATTTTTTAATGCTACGTGAAAAAAACCTTACAAGAGCTAGTAAATATAAAACGATAGATTCTCCTATCACAAACGGATCGCAATCTTTAAAGCACAGACTGACGTCTATGCTTTAAAGATTGCTTTAGAAGTGGAAATGCTGTCCTTGTTCTATCGGTATTTCAATGGAAAATGCTCCAAGGAGCTTGCGTCATTGATCCCTCCGGCACCGGTGCACAGTCGGTAAACTCGCCAAGCACGCGCCCAACATTTGTACACGGTTGAAATTTGATACATGAGAATGTCGCTTTTACGACTCGTTCTTGTATTCAACAGCCGGCTGTATAACGATTTTTCGGTCTCTGTGTTTTCCTTCCTCTTTCAACTTGGGCTTCTTTGAGACCCAGGTTCACTCCTTCTTTTTCCTAAAAAGATCTTCCACACAGCATCCTCAAATGTGACATAGGAGGAAAGCCTCAAGAGAAATTATGTCCCTCAAAGCCTCTTGTGTGGAGTTAATGTTAAAAAAAATTACTTTTATTTTTAAAAATTTACTATTTTTTTTTACCTGAATACCGCACAAGTCTCAACTGCTTCCAACCGTCTAGAACCAGTGAGAGTATGGCATCCCCAATAGGGGTATGTTGTGTAACTAAAAATACTGAGGAGGGGAAGGAGAAGAGGATGGGGAAGGTTGGGAAGTACCTGGCTATTCAGATCTAGTCGCCAACACGAATAAAGCCATTTTAAGCAACGTTTCGATTTTAAATGGTGGTCTTTCACCAAGGCGATACTTAGAGTTTATATGACTCTGGAACGTGCCGCCAATATACAATATTTTATTTTATATCAATTAAAAGTGTCATGACACATATTAATTGAATACAAATTATTTACGCACGCCGGGTTCGAACCCGCGACCTCTGGATTCGTAGTCGAGCGTCTTACCACTCGACCATGCAGGCGGTCGAATTATTATCTGTTAGAAAAAAGATTATTCAGCACCAAAAATGGGTGGAATTTCATACGTTCTCCATTTTTCACTCGAGCAATATCTATAGAGTTTCACAATATTGAAATATCATCCAAAAAGTATTTATAATATTAAATTAAGTTTGGCTATTAACCTATAACATTTCATAAATTTATACTTTGGGAGTGAAGCAAAAGATGAAACTCTTAATACGATTTGATTGAGTTATTAAAGAAATAGACCTTACGTAGTATAAATGAGCCATTTGTAAACGAACAATGAAACGAAATGGACCATTATTCTTCATAGATGACGCATTTGAATGACCCAACAAAAATATTTTTCACAATCGATGTGAAGCATTCGTTACCCTTGATACAGTATTCAAATTTATGAAGAATGGCATAAATTACAATACTTTATTTATTAAAATGTTAACATACAAAATACATTTGTTATATTAATCCCGAGGAGTTAAAAAAAAAACTCATTCTGGGAAGGGTAACATTTTAAAACAAAATGGAATAATATTTTTACAAAGACTTACAAATTCCAAATAGGAAGCACAAAAGAAGAGGGAACAAGCGAAAAAACACATCAAAAAGAGACTCATAGGAGTAGAGACCAACTAGATAAACATCACAAATACAACAAGAAAGACATTTACAAACACAGAGGTCTCACAGATAGGACACATCACTGATTTATAAAATTGTCGAGGAAATTTCTATTATATTTATTTATTTATTTATAAATTAACGGATTAAAGTCCAATTACAAAAATACATATAAAACACGAAATATAAAAAAAGTAACAGAGAAGGAATAGCATGTACATTGAAATAAATAAAGCGATGACAAAAATAAGGCAAAATAAACATAAGAGAGAACATTCAAGCCATGGTCTAGTCAAAGTTTTGAGAGTCGTAAAGCATGACGAAAATCATTTAGACTGCTACCAAAAATTTCAAGATCATGGCTTGAGTTAACAAGTCTTGACATTCTGGACATTGGAGAATTATACCCGTAATTAGTATTGTGATGATTGAGGAACAGCAATTCATTGTTTCTGAGTCTACGGCAAGGAATGTTGAACTGCATATCTAAATATATTATGACAAAACTCGACTTTATCTCTTTCTAGGCCTCAGTGGTCGAGTAAATAAGACGTTCGACTACAAATCTAGAGGTCACGGGTTCAAATCCGGCGGGTGCAAATAAAACATATTTTATTAATATGTGTTATTTATAAATTTAATTCATATATATAAGTATAAATATATTTTTTTAAAGTAAGACAAACATTCCCGGGTTACGAATAACCTGACAATATTTAAAAAACTCCTACTGCCATCATAAAAAGCGTAAGATGTTGCTTGTGCAATGATGGAGGACTTAGCCAGCAGAGGAATTGAACGCACGACGCCCGGGTGGGAATCTGACGCGTTCTCCACTCAGCTACCGAACGGTCATTATAAATAATATATATAATGAAATAATATATTGTATATGTGCGGCACGTTCCAGAGTGGTAGATACTAATAGTATCGCCCTGGTGAAAGAATACCATTAAGAATCGCAACTGTGCTTGAAATGGCTTTAGCAGTGTTTGATGACCAGATCTGAAAAGCCAGGTATTTCCCAACTGCTCCTAACCGTCTAGAAGAAGTGAGACTATTTCATCCCCAGTTAGAGTATGTTGCGAGGCTGAAGGAAGTGAGGAGAGGAAGTATATTGAGAAGAGGAAGGTTGGAAAGTACCTGGATATTCAGTTCTAGTCACCAAAAACGGATAGAGCCATTTCAAGCAACGTTAAGCAAAGCAAATACGGCAAAAAATAATTTAAAGCAACTTTTCGATTCTGAATGGTGGTCTTTCACCAGGGCGATACTTAGAGTATCTACCGCTCTGGAACGTGCCGCGAATATAATGTACATTATTTTGTATGAATTAAATGTGTTATGACCTTGGAGTAACAATATATGGGGAGAGAGCTAATTATTTTTACCCAACCTATACAGATTTGGGATAAATCACTTTCTCCGGGTTCTTACATCGTACACCATGAGAAAGAAAGAGACAGAAATTTTTCCAAATTATCCTATCGCTCTAAAGTATTGTAAGGATGTTTTTCGTGTCCCGCGTCTCCATTGATTCCGCCCACACGTTTCATATACGACAAAATGGACATAAGTCAACGGTTCTTTAGGTTATATGCTATATTTTTGTTTACAACAATACTGTGAAAAAGTGGTTATACGAATAAACAAAAACATTATGTCGACATGTGCTATGAATGGATGTATAAATACCCTAGCCCTAGTCCTAGACACGCCCAGGTCTAGCCGAGTCTGGCAAAACTTATCAAAACTGACTACAGCAGTGCTCTCTCTTGTATATTATAGCTCTGAGGTTATGTCACATATTCGTTTTTTTTTTATATTTGCGCATGCCTAGTTTTAAGCCGCGACCTTTGGATTCGCGGTCGAGCGTCTTACCACTCTGACTACGGAGGCCGTCAGATACTGATATGGAAGGAAAGTTAGTACAAGGATCATGTATATCCATTTTTTTGTATTGTGTAAGTTTTGTTTGAGTCAATTATTATCAAAAGAATCCCCCATTCTTAAAATGTCTGAATTCAAAACCAAAACCAGTAAAATATATTCAAAAATGGTAGTTTTTTCTGTTTTTTCCTGAGCATCTCAGCATTTTTACTGCAGAAAAAAATATTGGCTTGAACAATTAAAGATAAAAAATTTTAATCAACGATTTTCCGCTCCCCAAACGCTTTATTGCATTTATAATACTGTCAACTACTTCTACCAACTGGTTCTTCCTTGGAGTAAGAATATATGGAGAGGTAGCTTTGCGAAACAATGTAGTCAGGTCGGTTGACTTTATACTGACTCGATAGAAAGAGGCAAAGATATGTTAAAGGATGTTGAATAGCCTATTAGTTAGCGCCCACATGGAATTCGGACATTTTTAATTAACATATTTGAACACATTAAATATAACAATATCAACACACCATTAAAATGTTTTATAAAGTTAACATATCAAACAAACACTAATAACAGAAGGTTTGCCTAAATAATGATGGAAGCTTTTTGTTGATTTTATGTTTTTATATTATTGAAAATGTGAAAATTCTAAAGTTCGGCCAAAAATATTTAAAACGGTTGAAATACCTCTGAAAAGTGATGTTTTGTAATCTTTGATTGGCCTTATTTGAACATTCACGCATAGCACATATCAACATCATGTTTGATTTATTTGTATAACCACTGCAAGTTTTTTAATCAACACAAATATTGGAAATAATCTCAAAATCCGTTGACGTAAGTCATTCGACTCGATGATGTGAAAATAGCGCGGACGGAGAACTTAGTAACATACTTAGAAGTGCTGCAATATTACGCGAAGACTTTTGTTGTCTCTTTCTCTCTAATGGTGTACGACCCAAGAACCCGGAAAAAGTGGTTAACCTCAAATTTTAAATTGGTTGGGTAAAAATATTTATCTTTTTTTATGTATATTTTTACTTCAAAGGTTCTACCCATTTAATAAATCCCTACCATATAGAATGGAAACGCATCGAAAGGTTACTAGAATTTTTCTTTGAAATTTACGACAGAATTCAGCAAAGATTCCTATTTGCATTGTCAATTTACGTGCTTCAGAACGCAGCGAAATTCGAAGTGGTTCAATTTATTGGACGCATCAAGGACTCGTGATCGCTAGGGGGCATCACGTCTCGACCACAAAACATTTACAGCCAGGGTTGGGCCAAAACTCGTATGCTCGAATTGTAAAATCGACGTTTCGATCGAGAATTCTCGAACATAAAAAAAAAATTCTTGTTGAATATGGCCTCGCAATATCTCTTCCGAGATCCTGTTCCATTTTGTTGTGTGTTTCAAATTTGTTTTTAATTAAATTTTGTAACGAAATACCTGTGAGATGATATATTACCTAGGCCCAGCTCTGGGTCGAACGGCGAATGTAGCAGGTATTTTTTTTGTTCTAACGGAAGATTGGTACCAACTCGTATCAAGTATAATGGTAGATTCACACCAACGTCCGGATCCGCTCAGTGACGATATTGTTCCGCATGAGAGCTTATTGATACTTATACAACTTAGTTAAATAATTATTTTGAAGTGTAAAAATACCTACATTGCAGTTTTTTTTTTAACCATTTTTTTATCACTAAATAATATTTTTA
Source organism: Drusus annulatus (assembly GCA_022651775.1). Lineage (NCBI taxonomy): Eukaryota > Metazoa > Arthropoda > Insecta > Trichoptera > Limnephilidae > Drusus > Drusus annulatus. The sequence goes on along the minus strand of JAGWCC010000153.1, from coordinate 2,523,892 downwards.
ACAATTGATAATTAACCAACTAAGTGGTTAAATATCACAAGGGTGGGCAAAAGGATATACTGCCACACAAATTTGTCTTGGCACATACTCCTTGATTGATATTCATATCATATCAATAAGCTCTCATGCGGAACAATATCGTCACGGAGCGGATCCGGACGTTGGTGTGAATCGAGCTTAAGACGAGAGGCGCGGGTTTTTATTTTGCGCCGTCGGGCTGGCAACTCACGGGTTCGATTGGACGTAGTTATGCAGAAAGCGTCCAACCCACAATTTGCCAAAGTCGAGTTTTACATGTTTTTCTATAGATAAATACGAAATTTACATCTGCTGATAATATATATAATAATAGATTGGTAGATTATAAATCAATTATTTATAATAATGTTCATAAAGAAAAAAAAACACTGATATTCACTTTACAAATGCCGATTACCTATATTACTGCTTTTTTATCGTCATATTTTCGCCTTTTTCTCAGTTTCATATTTTTGGGGTTGGAGGCTTTCTGCATGGTATGTTTTTTTTCATTTTATATCATGTATATAAAACGCTGTGCTTAGGTACATTCAGCGCCTTGGCGTTTCATCACTTGGAGCGGACATCTCCAATTGCGCCTGCACAGGACAGGCCTTGAAATTACCTTAAAAACAAATGGGTGGAGTTGTTTATTTTCTATATTACGTGTTCTATTAAATTATGGAAAAATATGATAAACCTTTATTTTTTATGTAGGTGAAGTCAAAATGTAAAAAAAACAAAAGCTTTCACTAAGGATTAGTTGAAATTAATAAATAAATAAAAAGTCCTCGTTACGTTATGCACAGCGTACACATTTCTACCGGCCGACTGCCATGCGGTGAATGATGCAAAAAGAGCAGAAACGCCAGACAAAAAACGAATGTTTGGCGCACGGTAGAAGAGGTATAGAGTTGAGTTTGCTGTAGCAGGTTTAGAAAAGCAAACTATCTTTGATGTAAATTTCTAATGAACAATTATTATAATCTGAAATATTTTTATCGGAATCTCTCGGGAAGGTACTAATACTTCATCTTCTAGAAAAAAAAGTTGTCCCCAATGTTATTTCCGAAAAACAATTTGGAAATTTTGGAAATCGTTTTACGGTAAGAATGTGAATGGTAAGGGTCAGTTTGTAGTATTTAAAATTTGAATAGCTTACATCCTAAGTGCATCATTTAAAAAAATTAATATTATTGTTTTGGTAGAGTCTTAAATAATGACAAAAATCATTTAGACTGCTACCAAAAATGTCAAGACCATGGCTGGAGTTAACAAGTCTTGACATTCTGGACATTGGAGAATTATACCCATAATTAGTATTGTGATGATTGAGGAACAGCAATTCATTGTTTCTGAGTCTACGGCAAGGAATGTTGAACTGGATAAGTTGCAACAGAGAAAAACTTTGACTAGACCATGGCTTGAATGTTCTCTCTTATGTTTATTTTGCCTTATTTTTGTTCATCGCTTCATTTATTTTGTATATGCTATTCCTTCTCTGTTACTCTTTTTTCTATTTCGTGTTTTATATGTATTTTTGTAATTGGACTTTAGTCCGTTAATTTATAAATAAATAAATAAATATTTAAGCACTATTTATTTCAGAATTAAGTAGAATGTGAATCTCTTGGAAAAAAAAACAGTTTTTGGAGTAGTATGTCCTCTTCATGTAGTTTTATTTTTTTGGTATTTTTTTCTATTATTTATTTAAATTTTCTATGAACAGTATACAAATATTATTATCACTAAATCTCGGGAGATATCGTTTTTACAAAAGTAGAAATATATTATTTATATTACATTATTAAGCCTTTAATGTCTTATCTTTAAGATTGATTAACTTAACGATAGAGCTTAGTTTCGATAATTTATTCTGAGAATATAGGAAAAAATAATTCATTCACTACACGGATTAATTTGGATATGTTTAATGCGGCTTGTCAATAAAAAAGATTTAGTATCGTTAGAGAATTTTGAAGCTCTTAATTATAATACCTGGTTTATTTTTATAGCCTCGTTTAATCGCTCTAAGGGCGCTTTACAAGCCTATTACCATATAGTAATCATGAGAATGCCATGTTTAATTTTCATACGGATTAAATAAACTAAATCAGGTATACATACACGGATTTGTGGGTTGTAAAAGAATGTAATTTATAAAAATTAAGTAATTATTCAATCAAACATTTGAACGCTTCAAACGCTGAACAACTATCAGCCGTAATAATAAATATGATACACATGTCAAAAGAGACATAGTGGGTAAATCGTGAAGTAGTGTAGTCGGAATACGATTTCAGACATTTTTACGTATGAGCAAAAATTACCAGTGTTGTTTTTGTAGCTCTCACGGCGATCCATCCAACTAATTATGTACAGAAGACGGTTTAGCGTATTAATACTATCAGATACCAGGATTAAAAAAAAAAAAAACTTGAGTCAGAATAACAGAAAAGTATGTATGAATGTGAACAGCCTGTCCAGACACCGCGAGGCTAGCGCAAGAGCCGTTTTTTTCAAAAGTAAAAAATCGAAGAACACACAAAAACGTGACTAACCTTTCCAGTTGTCAAAAACAAACCACTAATCCAAAATGGCTGATAATGCTAACATAAGATAAACATATGTGTACCAACATAACAAAAAAAATCGATAATCGAATGTACACAGCCCGCGAAAATTCAAAATTCACCCTTTATTTTGGACAGGCCTCGTATACATTGTATTCTAATTTCAAGTTCTACGTACGAGAAACCAGTTAATTCATGTTCAAACTATCTCTTGAATAAAGGCATTGTATTTATGATAATGAGTACCTTCATTTTGATTGTCGCTAATAACCAATTGTTCGACGCTGTAAATAATTACCCTTAAATAAATACTTCATGTGTAACTTGCTTAGAACCTGAATACATAAATTAAATCATCATGATTAGATCATAACCGCAGAGCAAGAATATATCTGGAGAGAGCTAAATATATTTACCCAACTTATGAAAAATTACGATTAATCAGTTTTTACGTCGTAAACCGCAAGACAAAACCGAAAGAGCTAAGACAAGTTGTCCCATAATATTGCACCACTTTTCGGTATGTTAGCATGTTCTCCATCTCCCGCGTCTCGGGCGGTTTTTTAGGTTATACCCTTGAAGTAACAATATATGGAGGGATAGCTAATTATTTTTACCCAACCTACACAAACTTGCGAAAAAACACTTTCTCCGGGTTTTTACATCGTACACCATAAGAGAGAAAGAGACAACAAATTTAATTCCCCGCTTTTACGTAGTGACGCAATGATCTTAAGCTACTGGGCGACCGCGGGACTCCGCCCACATTTTTTTTTATGGCACTAAACTTGACACAACTAAACGGTTTATTTGCTTATATGCTATATTTTTATTGATAAAATACTGTGAAAAAGAGTGGCTATACGAATAAACAAAAACATTATGTCGACATGTGCTGTGAATGGATATACGTAGCCCCAGTCTTAGCCACGCCCTTTTCCAACCGAGTCAGTTACTTTAAGGTAAAAGCTAGCAAAAACTGACTTCAGATCGATCTAAAGCTATACCTCTTGTAAATTATTGTGCTAAGGTTATACCCTATATTTTATAACAATACTGTGAAAAAGTGATTATACAAAGAAATAAAACATTATGTCGACATTTGGTATGAATGGATATATAAATACCCTAGCCCTAGCCCAAGCCATAGCCCTAACTCTAGGCACGCCCGAGTCAGGAAAAAATCCTGACAATACAAGCTATCCCTTCTGGTATATTATTGCTTTGAGATCATAACACAGTCATATCAATAAGATTGAGTTTTTTTGTAATATTCCATAATCTGCCAATTTAGTGGTGAGCACATAAAATTTTTCAGAAAAATGTTTTAACTTGTCTAATTACTTTCGTGGTGTACTAATTACATTTATTAACACTTTGAAATCGGAGAACGGATGTAATAAAGTTCCCATTCAAATACTAAAGACACCTTGACATATCGCCGCCGGAAAGGCAAAAAAACTGAAGCGCAATTTTGGAAGTTTTACACCAGAGCACTTTAAAGTTTTTTTCAAGTCTTCAGTCCCCGCTCAAATTAAGTTACCTGAAGCGTCAAAAAGCAAAACGTCACAAACTTGTGTCGTTTGAGTCAAGCCTTCTCCCAAATGGTGCATATATCTTAGATGGCTGAAGCGCCACTAAAGTCTTCAGAATCATACACGAGTCAAAGGAAAAAAAGCCAAGCTCAATTTTTGACCAAGGTACTGCTTAAGCCCTTTTACCTTCCTGGCGTCGAATTATGTAGATTTTCATATGCATGTAAAATGAAAATAAGTATATAAAGGTAATGTTTTGTTCATTTACAAATTAAAAATGACTTGAGAACAAAATATTTGGAGGATTTTTTCTCGGTAACTTCAAAAAGGAAAGATTCTTTCACGAATCAAAAGGATACCTCTTTGAATCTCTACTCACCGAAGTTTTCAGCAACAATATAGACCTCCCAACCGGAAGAACCCTTGGAAGGCATCTATACTATCATCAATAATAAAGCTTAGCAACTTATTTGAGGAATACAAAATGGAATACTCGAAATCAATTTATAATTTAATCGATTGCTAAAACCAAACTAAAAGTCGACCATAGTCCATCCCTGCTGTAATGTTTTTTATAATTTCTCACGTTGGATTTAACAATGTGTCCACAGGTAAGAAAGAACTCAATCAGACACAGTCTACAAACTAAATATAATCTCACTTACCGTGTTGTTTATTCCAATTTTAATATGAATTTATGATTAAAAAAACCTTTGCAACTTTGGAGTAACAATGAATGGAGAGAGAGCTAATTATTTTTACCCAACTTATACAAACTTGCGATAAATCACTTTCTCCGGGTTTTTACATCGTACACCATGAGAGAGAAAGATACAACAAATATAATACACCGCTTCTATGTCACAATGATCTTGAGCTCCTGGGTCACAGCAGGACTCCGCCCACATTTTTTATTATGCCCCTAAACTTGACACAACTTAACGGTTTTTTAGTTTATATGCTATATTTTTGTTGGTAACAATACCGTGAAAAAGTGGTTATACGAATAAACAAAAACATTATGTCGATACGTGATATGAATGGATGCATAAATACCCTAGCCTTAGTCTTAGCCACGCCCAGGTCCGCCGAGTCCGGTAAAAATCATCAAAAACCGACTACACTGCCTTGGATAGATACCACTCTATGTACTCTAAGTTTGCAACTTATTTCCACGAATTTATTTTTGGACCGGTTTCATTTCGTAACGGGCATCTTCGGAATGGTAAAATTTTACCACGCATGTTAAATATACCATAGATTCACTGTAAATTATTTAAGTTTATTTATTTTTGACCAGATCGATTTCACCTTGTAACGGGCATCTTCAGACAGGTAAAATTTAAAGTGAATCTATGGTATGTATAATAAGCGCGATACAATTTAACCAGTCTGAAGATGACCGGTAAAATCGGTACAGTAAAAAATAATAAGTGGAAATAAGTTTAAAAAGTTTTTTAAATCAAATATTCACATTTTAAATAGCCGTAAAAGTTGGATGTTTGTGTGTTTGATGCGTCATGTAGATCTCGAGACATTTTAAATGACTCATCTTTTGTGAAGGTTTATTTGGATTTATTATTTTTATTATGTTCGTAGAAAGTAATCACTTTGTGGTTTGACCTATTTAATGAAAATGAAATAAAAACTTAATCATCTTATTGAAAAAGATTATTCGTTCAATAAAAGCACCGGTGCTCATATTCTCCATAAAAATGGTCATGGTATCAGATTTAATCATTTAGAAGCACTAGAAATAAAGAAGCCATTCAAATTAAAAGTCATATTCTTAATAATCAGGTAAACTTGTCCAGTTGTCCAATATTAGGTTTGTTTCCCTTAAACTTATAAAAGTTATCATTATTCTTTCAAAAACTTCATAGTTGAAGTATTGTCTCTTTCAATTCAAATTATCTGTTTCTTTCTCTGTTCTTTTGTTATATTTTAATGTTATTCTATTATTTGCTCACTGTTCTCTTATTTTATTTTTTATTGTTTTCTCCCTCTGTGTGTATATATATAACTGCACACTTTGTATTTTTAGTTAAGTTTAATTTTTTACCCTGATGATGCTTAGGTTAAACTAAACCGGTAGGTGATAAAAAAATTAAATTAAATCTGAGGTCTTATACAAAGTTATTATTTCATTTTTATTAAATATGTCAAACCAAAAAGTGATGGCTTTCTACGAAAATGTATATCTTAACTGTTCAGACTCAAACAAATTGATGTACTATTAGTCGTAAGATTAATGTAAGTATCAACACCATTGAACTAGATCAATTTTGGTGCAAAGTCTTTAATCACAAAGCCATTTTTTAGAAAAAGTGTTACCGCAATCTCGTTAGCACGTTTGTTGTGGTATCCTTGAAGCGTTTGTTTTATTTAGCCTCCAGTAACCCCCCTTTACATCAATTTCGTAAAAGAAAAAATTGTTCGCACGTATAAAAGTATCACGCGGAGAAATAAATTTTATATCGACTCCGATTTCACACCAATTGAAATCAACAATAACAAAATGATTCAAATGTAATTATGAGAATTCTTTCAATTTTTACACCGTAAAGTTGAAGAAAAAACACTGTCATGAAAGTATAAAACTTATTTCATTTAGTTCATTGCAATAACAGAGGCTTCAACTTCTATCCACTATTAAAAATAGTCATGGGTTACGAAAGTCATATTATTTTTATACTAAAGATACTACAGTGTGTCTTAGCGGTATTGAAATAAATGTACGTAATTCTTACTGTTTAAGACGCCACAGCACATTCAGAAATAATATTGCCTACTTTAGCCCTCTGTCTCAAATGTGCCGATTGTATAATAGAATAGAGTGTGCTGATGTAGAATTTTTTATCGATGGTTTGTACAGATTCATAAAGAATGTCCTGCTACTGCTGAAAAAGGTGTGTAAAATGTTAAATTCTGTACTGTGTGACAAATTCAGAAAGTACATTTTTTTATTTCGCTCCCATGCCCTAAATCGGAAAAAAAATCATAATTATAATTTTGAGTTTAATAAGTCTAATGGGACCTGCCAGGTAAGTATGTTCCTGTATATTTTCACATTTAAACTAGGAATTAATATGTAATAAAAGAAAATAAGATCTGTACAGCGCCCTTGAGGTGATTTTTCACAAAAACGGCGCTATACAAATCATCCAAATATAATTATTATTATTAATGTTTGGGGTAATTGTATTGTGTATATTTTTTGTCTCTCTTTGTGTATCTTGCTTTTGTTTGTGTTATTTACCATTGATTGATTTTTTTGTAATTTTATATTCGATGTATCTTTTGTATTTTGTTTTAACAATTATTTTATGTTTACTGAGTTCTTTATAATTGGATTGTTTTTACGTAAGTGACAACATCTATTAAAACCCAGTATAAATCCCAGTATTTCAGAAAGAGTGTCCTGCTACTGCTTGGGTGTGTAACAATGATTGGGCTAATTATTTTGTGTATTTTTTTGTCGCTCTTTTTGTTTTTTCTTTTGTTCGTATTATTGATCATTGATTGAGTTTTTGTAATTTTTATATTTGATGTTTTATTTGTAATTTATGTAACAATGATTGTATACTAACAAAGTTTTTATAACTGAATTTTTTCACGTAAGTGAGAACATCTGTTGAAACCCAGTGTAAATAAATAAAGATAATTAATAAAATAGAAATAGCTCTGCGTGTAGCATAGAAAATATCGTAGAAATATTTAAGCTTACCATTTCAAGATTATCGTGAACTTAGCCGAATGGTGTTTTTTTTATGTTACGCAACAAACAAATAGACCAAAGCAAACAAATTTGACAAATGTAAGTCTATTCTTCAGACACGCCATTGTGCGGACACTGACCATTCAGAGAGTTTCAACAGGAAATATCCGTTCCGCAAACTAAAATGGCGAATCTATTAATCAACTCTCATCTGCGCAATTCTGTCATCCAAAAGTTGTGCAAGAAGAGGTGGGATCAGAGCCTTTCGGACAACGCGCGGAGACATGCCGCGTCGGATTAGAACCCAAAACGCCAAAGTTTGGCAAGAAGGTTAAAGGTTTAAGTTTGATGCCATTTTTCTTAATTCTGTACCCATATGTAAGAACGGACTTGTGTAAGAACTCTTCTGCCGCGTGCCAAATGATACAATGATCATTACTCAGCTGTGTATGGTTCATTGCGTCGAGCCCAGAGTCGGACAGCAACATTTTGCGCCCGGTGGAAAAAGTATGAAGCCAATAAAATCGCTAGTAGTCTTGTAATCATTTGAATTTGAGATCATTTAATGATATCGACTCTAATAATAACCAAAACACGGGGTCTCCCAAAAGTTGCTTAAGTATGGAATCGTTTCAAACTAAATTATCTTGTCTTTTACTTTTTTGAAATATGTGAATTAAAGCAACAATTTTTTTTTCTTGGCAAACCGAGTTGTATCCCATGATTGTCCACAGATAACAACTCTTAAGACAATAATTAAGCTAATTCTATCACTTTTTTACACTGTTGTTTTTCAGAAATATCTTTATACCAGCTTATATTCTCTTCAATTATTTTCTTGTGCACTCATTGTTAAATTATCCTCTGACATTTTATTTTATCTTTCTTTTATTATTATTACAAGGTTACAAACAATTTTTAGGAAAAAACATAATATTAAGAACATTTTTTTATAATAATTGTAATATTTTAAACAAGTGCTACTATATTTTGTTCGCTCGATATTAGTTCCTAAATCTAGCTAGGCATATTGCCTCTTCTAAGGGACCAAATGCATTCGCTAAGCGACGTGTCCCTTTATATTACTCACTTGAAGTAACAATGTGTGGAGAGAGAGCTAATTATCTTTACCCAACCTTTACAAATTTGCGATAAACCACTTTCTCCGGATTTTTATGTCGTAAACTATGAGAGAGAAAGAGACAACAAAAATAGCACACCACTTTTATGCACTGTAAAGATGATCTCATTCTCCCACGTCCCCCGGACTCCACCTAGATGTTTTCATATGTGACTAAACTCGACACAACTTAACGGTTTTTTAGGTTATATGCTATATTTTTGTTGATAACAACACTGTGAAAAAGTGGTTATACGAATAAACAAAAACATTACGTCGACATGTGCTATAGATGAATGTATAAATACCGTAGCCCTAGTCCTAGCCACGGCCAGGTCTGCCGAGTCCGGCAAAAATTATCAAAAACTGACTACACCACCTTGAATAGGTACCACTCTATGTACTCTAAGATAACTCATCTATTTTGCACCGTGTATCTTTTTTCTGAGTAGATTGTTCTTACTCATGTGTGAACAATCTGTAAAAAAACGTAGTATAATAAATAAATAAATAGATATGATTAATAGATCTTTTTTGATTTGGATGAAAAAAAATATAATTATGTTTTATCTCACTGGATTCTCTAATTTTTGCATCTGAAGACTATTTTCATCGAGCATTAGATGTATGTTTTCTTGAATGGAGAAAATGCGCGAAAGCTTTGTATGTCGACGATTAAATACTATAATACCGCGGTTTGTATAGTTGTTAGATTGCACTGATACGTATAACGATCATCTAAAGCTCACATTTTTTTATTGATATATGGTATAAAAACGAACCTCGGAAAAATAGAATGCACGTACATCTGAGCAAAATAGTCAATAAGTTAATAGGAGAGTCCTAGCGCCCCTAACAGTTTTGCGCCCGGTTACACGTTCCATCTGCATCTACTATACTAGATTCAGCACTGATTGCGCCTACAGTGTTACTTTACATGAGCATTACTTTAGCCCATGTATTTGTTATTACGTCCTAACGTTTTGTAATCTCGCCTCTAACGACGTTTTGATCTGACTGAATCTATAATGATGTCTTACGAGAGATCAATAGAAAAACGTGTTAAACTCTTCTCAATACATTACCAGTGTTTTTTGCACAGTTACCATGTAGCTTGCAACATTCAAGTGCTTTCTTTATTTGCAAACATAATACAATACGCTTTTCTGTTATTGTTGGTGCCAACAAACCCAAAATCGACGTTAGAATAGTACTTAATTTGTATTTGCTAATTATGAAGAGATGAGAGAAGGGAGTGTAATTTATCAAATAGGCACGAATGAAACAGAAAAGAAACATAAATATGAAGAAACATTCAATATTGAATTCGAACAATCAACACTGATTCTGAATACATAAGTTTTATGGTGATTATTCGTAAAACTGATGAATCGACAAAAGATTTAAAATGCCAAAAATATAAACGCTTCGGCTATTTCCATTTATGAAACGTAAAAAAATTACGACTTTAAAAATTGCTTCAGTATTAAAATGAAGCGTACCTTTATGAAAAAAAAAAACACCATTTAGTTAGTCGAGTATTATTTTAAAATGGTTTATGTAAAAAAACAGCATTTATTCAGTCGAATTTTGTTTTAAAATGGTTTGGAAAGTAACGTTTTTTTTTAATTTAATATTTTGTACTATTTCATCTACTTGAAAAAACAATGTGGGATACATCGATGGTTTAATCGCGGTTATACAAATACGTTTTTCAATTGAGTCCATTGCGCTTGAGAAAATCACCGAATAATGAAGCAAATTCAATTTGCAAACTGCACTTAGATCAAGATCATCAAAATTCGCAGCAAAAAATGCCCATTATTTATATTTTATTAAAAGCAATACGGTATTTAAGCCAGCCAAGGATACGTTACACTGCAAAAAAGGTTTACTCCGCAGCAGTCTCCGTTCTTTATGATGCAACTTTTTCAAGTGGATGGCGAACGAAAACTGGAGCGGCACAATATCAACTGGCATATAAATACGAACGTGATTCTTTGATTGAATTGAATGGCTGTGTTTCGAAGAACTTTATTATATTGTGACAGAGTTGCGCAGTTTTTGATTCCTACGTGTGTTAGTTTACGTTCGCACAACAAAGGCAATGTCAAACTTTTTTACATATCTTAAACTAGTCCAATGTTGTCTTAAACTTGTCAAGTGTTAATTCAAAATCTTTTGACATTTCTTCTTTTATCATTTCGCCACAAAGAGTTAAAGTTCGCGGCACAGATCCTGTTCTTCGTGAATCGTTTGTATTTATTTCGCTGCTTCTGATCTAGAAGGCGCTGTATGTGTCAAGTAATTTATGTATTAGCTATGGTGCTTGCCTGACTTGACATTAAAACAATATAAAATGCTCTACGTGCTTCTCCTCAGCCATCAAACTGGTCTTCTGGTTTGATATTGCTTTCCGAACTCATTCTCATGTGCGTTTTAAGATCTGTAAATACATTGATACTAAGTATGGTAATTTTTGCAAATGATTATTTAATGTAAATAAAAAATATTTTTGTTTTAAGCCACTTTATTTATACACATATAACAATTCGACCGGTTTCGGTTAAACTTAACCTTCTTCAGGAACGTATATATATATAAACTCAGTTTATATATATACGTTCCTGAAGAAGGTTAAGTTTAACCGAAACCGGTCGAATTGTTATATGTGTATAAATAAAGTGGCTTAAAACAAAAATATTTTTTATTTAAATTATAATGTCAAGCTACAAAGTGATTGCTTCCTTCGATAGATTATTTAATATGTTCTAATTAATTGCAATAAAAAACACATTCGTTTAAATTTTTAAGGTCGCTCTTGGAATTGTGCCAATCAACTTATATCTGATAATGCCCCAGATATAAGAATGCATTTATCATCAACAACTCTGAAATCTGATCGGTATAATTGTTTTTTTTTTATTTCCTCTGCAAAACTTTACATGGATTACAAACTCCAGAGGTTTCTAGAGAAATTGGTCGTTTTTTCAACCATTTTTTCTACCACGTTAAGAAATACATATTTTGTATAGTGTAAGAAGAGTAGTTGTCTGAGTTGAAGTTGTGAAAACTAAAGTCTATTTCGAAACAAATCAATTATTTTATTTGCTTTTTAAAAGGGTTCCACATGTCGAAAGATTGACATTCACAGCCGGAGATTAAATCAGAAATTGTACACGATTTTGTGTAAGAAATGAGTGATAGAGACACGGTCATTCGTCTTTCTCTTTTTAGCACTATAAATAATAATAAAAGATAAGGTGCTACCACAGTTATAGAGGCAGCTTTCAGCAGGTTATTAAATTTTAACAACATATCTAAATTATTCGTTCCTTCGACGTTTTGATTAGTGAAAGTAAGATATTTCATTTAGTCTTCTGTTGCTTGTTCAAAATAAGTATTATTTATCTGTTGAAAGTATCATCGTTTTTAAATTATTATTGAACCGTTTTTTGTTTACGTCTTTAGCTTTTAACGTCAAAACAGCTGTTCAAAAATAGCTTAACTTATTAGTAACATAGAGTAATAGCATGGAGTCTTACAAATCAAATAGAAAAACGATAAAAAAAACAATTAATGACAAAAGCTAAGCTGCACCAGTTCAGATTAAAAAGTGCCGAAAAAAATCATATTCTTAACTTATTTCGTCTTCGTCCCCTTGTTCTATTCGGGTCGGGGAACCATCTCCTCCATAAGGAGTCTTCAGGAGTCCGTCCTGCACTACTATGGCGACTTCCATCCGCAGTAGGGCAAGCCTCTTTTCGGACAGCCTCTGCAGTTGCTTCTCTCAACTTTGCCTGGGGCGGCCCACCAAACGTCTTCCCTCTATATTCACACACAGTATTTAAATCAGAATTTAGCGTTATTATTAGGTAGGTATTTACCATCTATAGTCTAAATTTTACCCAGAAACAACTTTGAATCAAATTATCAAACCTCTTGCAATGTGTGTTTTACCTCATATTTTTCATCTCGTCTTATTCGGGTCAGCAACTCACCACTGCGGCAAAGCCTCCCTGTCCCTGTCTTGTGCTATTTTAGCAGCCTTAGTCCATACTTATAAGCTCAGATTCTCATGGTACAGCCTCTGTGCGTTACCAACACGATCAAATTAAATAGACGAATTCCTGCTAACAGACTGTATCACTATCAAAAAAGACGAGGAAATCAACCAATGTTGTCATCTGTTTAAATTTGTGATTCAATTCAGAATAAGTGTTAAATTACCCCTTTTTCTTTACAGAGCAAACGGCAATTCAGCGAAGGATCGAAAAAAATCCTGTCATTTTGGATGAATTTCGTCTGTTTTTTTCAAGATGAATCAGTACAGTGGTTTCTTGATTCTCTTCCTTATCCAATTATCTTTGGCAGCTCCTTGCTCCATTGAAGAGACCGGTGATAATCCGCGACCTATTGAACTCAACAGACGGTCCGACGGAAAGGGCAAGTGCTTGGAGGCTACGTTTGGGCAATTGCACGTAAGTGATTATTACAAATTTGCATACTGTATTTCAATTTCATTTCATTGATATCATGTTATATTAAATGAGGTTATCACGTATTGCAAATTTTACATGAAGTTCATGAATCATTATTACAAAACAATTTGAACGTAGGTACCAAAAAACGACGACAGCGCGTGTAAGTAAAAAAATAGACAAAAAGGTTTTTTTTACTGTGTATACATAACATTTAATATATTTCATTACTTAAGAGAGATAAAGAGTTACCTTTTTATAATTCAGAAGCAAGGCCATTTGTTAGTACGATCACTCTTTAGAGAAGCTTGCCAATGATAAATTAGTTTTGCATCTCGCAACAATGACAAATATGTGACTACGTGCACTCGTAAAATTATCACGCAGGTAGTTTTTTAGAGGTGGCTTTTCAGGATTGTAGGTGACAGGACTGCTTAATAGATTATGTGCTAAAATTAACAGATTAGGCGTACATTGGAGGCGGTTGTAGGTCGGTATTTTAAAGAGGCAGTATGCAAAACGAAGTCTCTGAAAGTTTTTTATAATGAACATTGATTTAATATCTTACATTATTAAAGATGATGAAAAACTTTCTTGTCATCACATAGTTCAGCGACTCTCAGAAATGCTACAGCCAATCAAACGAATAAAAACAAATTGGAATTTTACTTTAAAGCTTTTTGCTTTTGGTTTTTGAAATTGATTATTTATGTAATATCAATAATCTTCAACAAAAATATGAAACAAAAAAGCTAGTAAATAAAAATAATTTAGTCTGAATACACATATCAAAAGGGACAAAGTGAGTAAATCGTGAAGTAGCGTAATCGGAATAAAATTTCAAACTTTTTTACGTATGAGCGAAAATTACCAGTATTGTTTTTTCATACATACGGCCAACTAACGAATCATGTACAGAAGACGGCTTAGCGTATTAATAATATCAGATTAGGCCACGATTGAGACTTGAACTGGGAACCTCTACTCTATCCGGGAGTAACGTCTCTGCCAATTCAACTACCGAAATCTGATTAGAAACCGGCATCTTAATATCTAAATTTCAACACTATCAAAACCATTTCATGTTATAATATGAACACATATAAATATCACTCATAGTTTCAACCACGACGTTTCCCAACGCAACTCATGAAAACATGACGAACCAGATATTGTCATATTTACAACGCTGTCAACGAAATATGGAATAGATTAAAATCAAATCAATTGTTACACGAATTCAAATTTTCGAATGGTTTCAATCAGGTTTCAAACATGATATTTTTTAGGATTATTAGTAAAAATAATACTTTTGCCACTAATTCTAACTAACTAACTAACCGTCACACCGTTTTCCGCAGGGGTAGGCAGAGAGGACGGACCGCCATACAAATCTGTCTCATACATTATCTCATACATACTCTCCTGTAATTCTGACTCTTCACATGGCCTGACTCGTCGTCCATGTCATCCTCGGGCGTCTCCAACTTCTTCTTCCATTCACTTTCGGGTCATATATTCTTTTCACATTCCTTTCTTCGTTTATTCACTCTACATGCCCAAATAATCTGAGCATTTCTTTTATTATTCTATTAATTACGCTTACATCAGCCTTGCATTTTTATCGGATATCCACATATTTAACACGGTCATACATGGTTTTACGCACATACACCTCAGGGATCTCTCTTCTTTCTATGTCATTCAGTCTACTTCCATCCTTCCTCTAGCAGTTCCATGCGTCACTGCCATACATCAAGGTTGGTATAAACATTCCATTGTGGACTGCTAGCTTCGCTTCTTTGGTATTTTTTTATTGGCGCCAACCGCGTTCAGTCTTTTGTTAATGACATTTCCTGCATTCACCCTTCTTTCAATATCCTTATCAGACTTCCGTCTCTCACAAACATACTTACTAAATACACAAACAAATCAATTGTTAAAAGAATAAAAAAAAATTATTAATTCTATGCATTAAAATTATGTTTCTTGGAGTGTACATATTTAACTATTTTAAACTTTCATTAGTTGTCTTATTGATTGATTCCTCATTTATTGATTTCAACAGGATGGAGATGAGTGCTTCGAATATTACCAAAAAGGACCTTGTGCTTCAGATGAAGTTATAGCTTTCAATTCTCTTTCCGGCTTTGGAGAGTGTGTTCCAGACCTCTGCTTGAAGGAAAACAACGAGAAGAGCAAAGAGAAGAAAACCTTCGCTCCTTTAGACGACGACGAAGGAAAATGCCTGGAACTAGGTTCAAAAGGATGCAAAGAAGACTCCGATGAATCCTTGTTTGTGATTGAACCAATATCAAGAGCTCCAGCTTGTATTGATGGACCAGAGACATCTGCGTTAAAGCTCAAATCACTCCCAGAAATAAATACAGACAAAATACAGATCAAAAATCAACAAACAAAAACCTGAATTACATACAAGGGATACTTTTATTAAATATGTACAAATGTAAATTTTGAAGCTATTTTCTGATACCAGTATAATTACTACAGTTATGGATGATTTGTTTTTGTGAAAAACAAATCATCCAAAACTGTAGTTATTATAGGCATCGTTTTAATGTTTTAGAAGTTATAAAATTTAAGGTTTATTTAGTACCCAACTTAATATGTACGCAAAACTCGTGTTAGGTAACACTTTTTGATTTTAGGCTTCCCGAAACAAAACTTGCCTGTATTCCAAACAACGTGTTTTACAAAGGTTACAAACTTTTAAATAGCCTTTCAAAAGCCCTAAAAGAAGCCTCAAGTTTTGGAACTTTTCGTAGGATTTGTGCTGAATATGTAAAGAAAAACCTAGGATTTTAATACATACTAAGATTACAATTTATATCTTCTTTTATATATGTATATATATATATATATATATATATATATATATATATATATATATATATATATATATATATATATATATATATATACGTGTATAGTAACCTTATGTGCCTCGTTCTACTATTGTGATTTTTTTTTCTTACTAGATTTGTGAAAAAATAATTTGTCTACATCTAAATAAAAATACAAAACAAAAAACAAACTTGTAGAATTTGAACTTGGTGTATAGAACTGCCACCCGATGCCTTACCCATCAAGCTATCGACTTGCTAAATAAATAAAAATAAAAAATCGTAATCTTTTCGTAAGAAGCAATCACATAGTGGTTAGACATTATATTAACAAGAAAAGAATACTTTGTTTTAAAACCACAAAATTTATCATGATGAAGGCCAACCGGTTTCGCTTGGATCACGCTTCTTTAGTTATTATATGTGCCCTGACGAAGCTTCATCCAAGCGAAACCGTTTGGCCTTCATCATAATAAATTTAGTGGTTTTAAAACAAAGTATTCTTTTATTATTAAATAAAATTAAGTTGTTATTATTGAATAGATGTACCGAAACAATAAAAGAACTGATAAAATAAAGTTTTTTGTGTGAAATCCTTGCAACCGGGTAACAATGACCAAACAAATCGATATAATTATTTATGCAGTTGGGTGCGTCACCATTATAGACATTTTAGATACAAAAACCAATGTATTTAAACATATTTTACATTCGTAAGTCCATTTTTTGAACCTTGTAAATCTGTAGGTAATAACTTTTGGTTATTTTGAATAATATAATCTGAGTACAGCATATAGAAAACAAACAGTAAAATTGACGATTTGGACTACACTGAGTTTTAACTTTGCAGTAACAATATATGGAGAGAGAACTAATTCTTTTTACCCAACCTATACAAACTTAGGATAAATCACTCTGTCCGGGTTTTTACGTCGTACACCATGAGAACGAAAGAGACAACAAAATTTCTCAAATTATCACACCGCTTTAAAGTATTGTAAGAGTGTTCTTCGTGTCCCGCGTCTCTGTTGACTCCGCCCACACGTTTTGATATTCGACATAAATTGACATAACTCAAGAAGGTTTTATAGGGTACATGTTATATTTTTGTTTATAACAATACTGTAAAAAAAGTAATTATACGAATAAACAAAAACATTATGTCGACATGGGCTATGAATGGATGTAAAAATACCCTAGTCCTAGTCATAGCCACGCCCAGGTCTAGCCGAGTCCGACAAAGCTCATCAAAACTGTCTACAGCAGCGATCTTTCTTGTAAGAGGCCTGTTCAAACGAAAAGGTGAATTTTGAATTTTCGCGGGCTGTATACATTCGATTTTCGATTTTTTTTGTTATGTTGGTACACATATGTTTATCATATGTTAGCATTATCAGCCATTTGGATTAGTGGTTTGTTTTTGACAACGGAAAGGTTAGTCACATTTTTGTGTGTTCTTCGATTTTTTACTTTTGAAAAAAAAAGAATCTAAGAATATGTATTAAATTTTGCGTTAAAAATGCAATAAAGTACTCCAACGCACTTAAAATGTTGACTGTGGCATTCGGAAAGTCTACTTTGTCTCAAAAAAGTGTTTATAAGTGGTACAAGCGCTTTACAGAAGGCCGAGAAGATGTTAATGACGATGAGCGTCCTGGAGTTGTGGAAAAACAAATCATGGATTTTATTCTTTGATCCATTTTTTCAAAAAGTAAAAAATCGAAGAACACACAAAAACGTGACTAACCTTTCCAGTTGTCAAAAACAAACCACTAATCCAAAATAGCTGATAATGCTAACATATGAAAAACATATGTGGAATGTATACAGCCCGCGAAAATTCAAAATTCATCTTTTCTTTTGAACAGGCCATGTATATTATTGCTCTGAGGTTTTAACCCTTAACTGGTATACATGGGTAAAAAAGACCCAAAAAAGCCTTTCAATATTCACACATTCCTTTCCTGATATCACTCCGTTGCATAGAACCCAGCAACTTAAACTAACATGTGTTAGATTTCAATTGTCATTTTAGGAGTAACGAGTACCCACGTTTTCCATCAGGTCAAATTTGACCTATGTATCCGTAAGTGTAACTTTTTTCCTACTGTGAATTTTCAAAATGGCAAAGATTTAATAAGAAAAATTACTGCGGTGAATTACAGAGTGTTCCAAATAATGTTTAATAATGCAACATTATTTTTATTTTTGCAATACATTGAGGCGTTGCATTGCAAAATAATGCAAAATCAAGTATTTTTAGTTTGAATGTTTAATCGCCTAAAAATGTTGAAGGTGTTTTAATGAAATACTGTTAGTAGAGAAAATCTTTGTCTTTGTTTTAACAAAGCATTTTTTGAAGAAAAAAAAATATTAAAGAAAAATAACCCTTTATTGAATTTTCTTTTATTGTATAATGTGGCAAAACAATTTTTTTTGAGTGTGACCGGAAAAAACTTTGATATTTAATTTTTGCCTGAGCATCACAAAATAATTTTAAACATCAAAACATTTAAAGCATCTAACTCGTCACTAAGTAACCCGTCTCCCAGAAGGTAATAAAACTACCCGAATGTATTTTTGAATGTTATTGTAAAGCCGCCTCTGTCAGCAATAAAACAAAAGCCTAAGTCACAAATGTTTACTATGATATATACCATAGATTTACCTAAAATTGTTCCAGTCTGAAGATGCCCGTTATAAGGCGAAACCGGTCAGGTCTTAATAAATATATTGAAATAAAGTTACAAAAAATGCCAATCATCAAAATGGAGTTACACCACGAATTAACAGTTTCAAAAATAGAAATAATTTATAACATGTTTTTTAGAGGTGTCTTTTTTGCATTAATGCACACGCGGTAGACGTTAGATGGCAATTTCAACCATAACACCACCAGCACAAGAAGTGAGAGAGTTTTTTTTAAATTTCAAGGTCTTTTTAGAATTACTTCGCTTTTCCCAATGCACACTTGTACCACTAATTCTTAATTATGCAGAAAGCGTCCTACCCACAATTTTCAAAAATCGAGTTTTAAATGTTTTCCTATAAATAAATACGAGATTTATATCTGCTGAAAACATCCAAGCTCCAAATGCAATAGATTTTTGGTGATTGTTATTTTTACTAGCGAACATTGCAGATATTTTGTTTTTTTGTTTTTGTTTGTTTTTGTATTTTTATTTATATCTATCTATATAGTATAAATCTATAAAGTCCTCGATATATTGAAGAGTAACGAACTCGTATACAAGTTTGAAATTATATGCACCTAGACTCTAGACATTAACTACTATTTATAGTGATAGTTAAAGAGTCATAATATTATATTCTGCATTTTTATTACCTCATAGTTACGTCAAATAAGCATTAGCAGAAGACCGAATGAATTAGTTAATATTATATTTAATTGATTCATTGAGTCGATAAAATTTGTCATAACAGAGGCTAAAATAAAGAAAAATCATATTTTTTAAATATTTTTTTAAGTATTTACTTTAGAGATGGTCGATATTCCTGTTCCAGTTATAAGGAACCGGTTCCAAGCCGGTCACTGAAAGCGTCGATATTAATTCTCTGAGGAACCGGTTTCCTTTTTTGCCAACTAAAAATCGATATCATTTGGCCGTGGAACCGATTTTTTTGTTGATTTCTTAGTACTTTTTTTGGTGAAGATTATTTGTCAATTTGATAGTCCTTTTAGATTTCAAATCTCTACCGACTAGTATTTTTTTTTTCTCTTTCAAAAAATCTCCTGGCACCGAGAATCGGTTTCAAAAAGAATTGGATAAATAACCGGTTCCTTGCCGGTCACCGGTAACTGGAACCGCAGGTACGTCCGATTCTGATATCGACTATCTCTAATTTATTTGTTATTGGAAAATACTAAAAAATAATAACTATGTACGTTTATGTTTTATAATATATGAAGATTTGATTTTTTTAGACATAAAACAGTGACTTTCGGTAGCTAAACTATTGATATTTTATTAATATAGAACCACCCAGAAAGACATTTCTGTTTTTTTAGTGAAACAAACTTTTATAACTACTGTTGGTGGTGAGATTTTTATCACAATGTCACGAGAAGATTATCCAAAGCACCTTTGTATTTAACCCGATTTGTTGTTTTTCATTTTAAGAATAAACTCTTTCAAAATATTCACATTCCACCTTTATACTAACCTTTTTCAAAAATATGTCAATTTTTAATTCAACGGAATAAATTCCGAATATGGCACTTCAACTTTTCGAGAGTGCGTCAGGAGCGTTTTTTCCGAATAAAAACTCTAGAAGCAGAAATAAGATACGAACATACATAGTTTGCAGCTAAATTCGGCTTCAACGAACGTCACTATTCAAATTTCATCATGGAATGAAGGTTGTAGCGAAAATATTTACGTTAGAAAGGAACAAAAAAGAATTTTGTGAATGAAATGATTGAATAAAAAGCATTATGATCATCTTGACACTTTTGAGTGTGCCCATAGACTGAATGTCAAAATGCCTGTACTCTTGAAGCAAAGAGTAGCGCTGGCGCTCGTGTTAATGGCGTAACGTCGATTCCCACGCCAAAAGCATCGGTGGCTAATAGCATGGACACTTGTGAAGATAGCTTAACTTTAAAATATATATAAATACATTTATATATACTTATATATATATATATATATATATATATAGTACCTCACAAGAGTCCCAAATGCTCCCAACCGTCAAGATCCAGTTAGACTATGGTATCCCCATATGGGGTATGTTGTGCAGCTGAAGGTAGAGGGGAGGGGAAGGAGATAGGGAAGAGGAAGATTAGTAAATAACTGGTTATTCAGATCCGGTCACCAAACACGGCTAAAGCCATTTCAAGCAACGTTTCGATTCTGAATGGTAGTCTTTCACCAGGGCGATACTTAGAGTATCTACCGCTCTGGAACGTGCCGCAAATATACTATTCGTATATACTATCTGTGTTAAGAAACATATTCATTAAATTTAATTTATTTTCCCACGCCGGGTTCGAACCCGCGACCTCTGGATTCGTAGTCGACCGTCTTATCACTGGACCACAGAAACCATCGTCTTAACCTTTCATCACATATTTGGTGGTATTAGTCAGCTCTGCACAATTGGGAAAGCATGTTTTCCAAGAAGAAATAAAAAATGGATTCGATCTTTTACAATATATAAAGTTTACCTCTATTTGGACATGTTTGCACAGTGTAAAGTAAATATTCTTCTTGTTTAGAGTGGCTAAAGAAATGTTTAGTAACTATTTGCTTCTCTGCCTTGAAATTTGCCTTCTATTTAGCCCTCCTCCTTCACCGCCTTACGCCTTACAAAATTCATTATTTTGTGGTGCCGCTGTCCCACTGGAGCTATGGGACTCTTTTGTGATATGAAAGCTATTCATCTTATGTTTACATAAAACATAATAACGAAAAGCATTCGGTAGAAATATCAAGTAAGGCTCCATCTATCACCGTGTCAACTGATTTCATAAATGATAAAATAATAAAAGAAAACACATTTTATTCTTTGTCCACGAATACAGCGATCTTGTGAAAACTCTTCCAAGATTGTGAAGGAGCCACCAACGGCTAATGCAATCTCCAATGAATCATCAGATCTGATGGGTCGTGTGAATTATCGTTGAAGTATTGTAGTTGTGATCTGGCAGACACAATAGATTCGGTGTTGGAAATATGGAGCCACGTTAGCGGAGGTGTCGCCTATGGCAATCCATAAAGATTCAAAGAGCAAGGTCGGACAAGGCGGGGAAACAATGAAGTCGTCCATTTCGACATTTCTTTAAGGTGTTTTATAGAGGATGTTGTAGAATGCATGGTAAGCATTGGCGCTCCGAATTTCAGGCTTTTTAAGGGGCCAGGCTTTCTAAATGTTTAAGGCTTTAAGTAACAATATATGGAGGGAGAGCTAATTATTTTTACCCCACCTACACAAACTTGCGATAAATCACTTTCTCCGGGTGTTTACGTCGTACACCATGAGAGAGAAAGAGACAACAAATTTCATAGACCGCTTCTATATACTGTCGCAATGATTTTAAGCTCCTGGGTCACCGCGGGACTCCGCCCACATTTTTTACTATGCCACTAAACTTGACACAGCTAAACGGTTTTTTAGGTTATATGCTATATTTTTGTTTGTAAAATACTGTACAAAAGTGGCTATACGAATAAACAAAAACATTATGTCGATATGTGATATAAATGAATGTATAAATATCCTAGGCTTAGTCATAGCCACGCCCAGGTGCGCCAAGTCTGGTTAAAATCATCAAAAACAAGTCAAAAACTGACTTCACTGCCTTAGATAGATACTACTCTACGTACTCTAAGGTTTAAGGTACTTAAGTTTGTGAGAAGTTTTGCATGTCAGGCCCGGCCTTGAGCCAAACGGTGCCTGGCACAGGTTAAAATGTTGGCGCCTTTTGTCAAAACCCAAATTTAAACAAAATAAATTTTCGTTAATTTTTTTAATAGAAATAATTTATTACATGTTTTTTAGGTATGTCTTTTTGCATTAATTGAAATAAGCGGCAGGCGTTAGATGCCGATTTCAACCATAATACCACCAGCACAAGAAGTACCACAGCAACAATACATAATTTTGTGAGTAGGCATACGAAATATATATGTGGCATCAGGCCCGGCCCTGAGCCAAAAGGTTCCTGGCGCAGGTTAACATTTTGGCGCCTTTTTAAAAACATGAAATTAAAATAATAAATTTTTGTTATTTTTTTTGTACGTCTAACAAAATAACTTATTGTATAATTATAATACAGACTTTTTCATTATATTTCACGTTGACCCATGCGTAAAATATACAAACAAAATTATTTTTATAGAAAAAGCATTCTTTTTTACTGTTAACCACTCGTTTTTGGCAAGTTTCCCATCTGAAAATAACTAAGATAAACTAACTGATCCAAAAATTACGTTCTTAAAGTGCGAATGTTTTATTCTGTTTGATTCGTGTAATGTAAAAAAAAAATACTCCTCGGCAATTCTCCGCCTGGAGCGGACTGCGGCAATTGCGCCTGCATAGAACCGGCCCTGTGTGACGTTTATGTCTCAAAGATGACATAGGGCCCTGTGCCTAGTTAAAAATAATAAATGTATTTAATGCTTGACGGAGTTTTCAAGGGTTTTTCAATGTACCAGCTTTTTTCTACGACATGAAAATATGAACCCTGAATAAAATTTAAATAGTTTTCAGCCTAAATAGATGGAAGCATTTTAAATATTGACTATCCATATATTTAAAAGTTTACGAAGGGAAGAGTCAGCAACAAACAGGTGCATGGATATCTTGGAAGAGAGGGTGGTGAATACCCGTTGGGAGGGGAGCAAAATAAAATACTTTAAAACATTTAATTTGTCATGACCTAAAATGTTGGCCTAGGCTATTTTTTTTTCTTAATTTAATAAAATTTGGGAATATTTACTCCAGAAGCAACTCATAATCTTGACATTCAAAGTTTTTTTTTTAAAATTGTGTTGACCTGTGTTGTCTAAAAGACCAGCCCAATTAACAAGTTTGCCGAGGCTGTGGAATTTGTCTCTACGCCACTGAATATAAGAACTCACTTAATGTATAAGGAAATACATGGACAAGATTCTGTAGGAAATATTGAAAAGGATGGTTTATAGTAGTAGGAAGCTATCATTATGATGTTTTGTTGGTTAGTAGTGATGTATTCGGGTTTCATCTCCTAGAAGATTGGTATTAATTTATTTTTTTTTATTCTGGTAACAATTAAATATATGTGTGAGGCATTCATTGGGTATTGTTTGAATTGACTGACAACATATTCAAAACATTATTACTATTTTATTTCATTAAAATCACATAAAATTACATCATCTCGCCCATTCATATTTAGCCCACAGTGACGAGGTTTTAATAGGTTATCTAAAAATATATACATTAAGAACATGCAAAGAAATCAGACAACCAAAAAAGAACAAAATCAATACACAAAACAGCTTACTATATAAAGGGATGAAATGTTACAATGCGCTGCCGGAAACCATCAAAATTATGCCAATCAATAAATTGAAAATAGACTGTAAGAACCATTTGTAATATCAAATAGCATATAAGTCCTAATATTATTAATAAGTCAATAATGATATGAATTATAATTAGATACATTGTAAACTTGAATGTACAAGTAATTAAAATAAAATAAATAAAACCAAAAACATTTTTAGGTTTTTTTTAAATTTTATTTAAACAATAATTATTATTATTTTAATTTTTTTTTAAATAATTTTTTTAGTTGAAAGCTCTGCGATGTAATTATTTTTACGCGTGACAGCTGTTTCGCCTTCTGAGGGCATTATCAAACAGTTTGATAATGCCCTCAGAAGGCGAAAACAGCTGTCACGCGTAAAAATAATTACATCGCAGAGCTTTTAACTAAAAATTGTTTTAAAAAATAAATAATAATTATTATTATTGTTTAAATAAAATTAAAAAACCTAAAAATTAAAATGGAGTTCTACAAAATAAACTTTAAAACCATAAATAACTAAAAACATTCTTTAAATTTTCTGTTGCATAATAATTATTATTTGTTAGTCGTGACCTATTGTGTGTAGAGTCTGGCACAATACTCTGTGAAATATTTACCAAAAGCCCTTTTGTATAACTCAAAATACTGACATTACACATAACACATAACGACTTAGGTATTTAAAAAAGATGGATCAAAGCCAACTAATGTATTATCTGTACCAATATGGTAAAGAAATTATGTAAAAAACGTGGGTTCAAAACAAATAAAATGATCTCACCATTATCGAAGATTGATAAAATCCTTGAACTTCAGTAGAATTTGGTAAAAATCTAATTTCGGTGTATGTAACTATAATCACGTGCTGTTCAAATAATAATTGTTGACTTATGGTTGTTGGTGTTAAAAGAAAATGATAGAGGTTCTTTTATCATTGTATTAACAGGCGCCGGAAATCTATGAATTATGGTTCTGGTAGCAAAGGCCGATTACATTAAATTAATTTTAACCTTTGCGGCATATCAAGAATTAATAGGTACGCTTCATGTTATGCACAAATTACAATGCAATGGTAGCTATAAATAATACTGTTTGTATTTCCGTTATATTGACTGCATCATATTGATATGACGTTCATTTCGATATTTGTGGAAACAATTTGTAAAAAAAATAAATGCAGTCAGTAGAAATAGCATATTGATAAAGGTATTAAACTTTATCATGGAAGAATACATTATTTTTATTTATATTTGTGGTTTCATCTCCTAGTAGTGTTAATTTTAAATTTCCTAATTTGTGAAAATTATTGTTGCATTCAAATAAATATTTTTTTGTGAAATGAAAAAACAACTTTGTATAAGACCACAGATTTTATTTTAATTTTAATGACCGACTGGTTTCGCTTAGCCTAAGCATCATCAGAGTACAAAATTAAACCAAACAAAAAAAAACAAAGTGTGCGGTTATATAAACATACAGAGGGAGAACACAATATAAAATAAAATAAGAGAACAGTGAGAAAACAATAGAATAACATTTAAATTGTAACAAAGGAACAGAGAGAAAAAGACAGAACGTCAAATGAGAAGGTGATTAAGTAATAATGAGAAATTTTATGAGTTTACAGGAAATATACCTAATATTGGACCACTGAACAAATCTAACTGATTATTAAGAATATGACTAGTAATTTTAATGGATTTCTTTATTTCTAGTGCTTCTAAATGATTTAATCTGTTCCCATGACTATTTTTGTGGAGAACATGAGCACCGGTGCTTTTATTGAAGGTATGATCTTTTTCAATAAGACGATTGGTGAATTCTGATAAACCGTGGGTATATAAACATCTAAGATTATTCTAACATTAACATTACCGGTTGTTTTACCAATATAAAATGTAGAACGATCACTACAATCCAATTTTTAAATTCCCGAATGACTTAGTTTAGTGTTTTTTTGGAGTGTAAGAAAGGTTTGAGAAGGTGATACTGTAAATGGAAAGTTATTTGTTTCATGAACACCTCACTACGAAAACCTGTGCTGAGGTGTTCGCGTGGATGTGTTAAATGTGATTCAAGTATTAATGTGTATTAGTTAGTTTTGTATTACTTATTTAGATGTGCTTTTAAATGTGAATTAGGTGTAAAATTTTAAGAAAAATATATTTGTTTGATTTTTTGGTTTTAGTAATAATAATAATAATAGAAATTACACGTTTGCATTCAATATTTCGTTAATTTCTGATATAATTGATACTAGCCGTTTTTATCTTGCTAACTGTTAGTTTCCTTTCATGCCATTAGTGAAGTTTAAAAAAATGACAAATAAAAAGGGAAAATATCGCTAAAAAAACCACTTGAAACAGATGCTAACATTAAACACATTGGTATTTATACATAAAGTGAAGAACAACTTGTAACCAAAATGTTTTTTCCGAAAATATTATTTACAACGTGGATATTCACAGACATAATACAAGAACATGCAAAGAAAACAGACCATCAAAAAAATTAAAAAAATCAATACACAAAACAGTTTACTTTACAAAGGGATAAAATGTACTGCCGGAAGCCATCCAAATTAAGTGAATTAATAAATTAAAAATAGCCCGTAAGAACCATAAAAAAAAGTATTTTCAAAAAGTATATAAGTTATAATATTATTTGAAGTCAAAAAGTATATGAATTATAATTAGATTCTTTGTAAACTTTATTGTAAAGTAACTCAAATAAAACTAAACTTTTACTTGATAAATATTTGGAAGTCGCCAAATCTTATTAGAGAAAACGAGAGTAGTTTCAACATATACAAAAAATAGGACTTATGTGCTATCGTTTAGTTAAAAATAGATTTAAAAATCATGCAGATAATAGTGTAAACATCAGTTAGTATTGAAGGTGGGAAGTGCTATTCAATGAATAGAAAAGAAAAGCTTCACGATTTTTTAATCAATAAATATCAAAGCATAATTATCCCAATTATTATCAAAAATCACTCTGATTCCTTTGTATTTCATCTATTTCTGGTTGTGTTTTTTTACTCAAGATTATACGCATCATATGAATTCACGATCACGTATTATGGCCATTCCGAGACAATATGTAAGAACATAAATATTCTCAATAAAAAAAACGTCTTGCTTGCTCAGCCTCGGGCAAGGCCGCCCAACCGCTAACCGCTAACCAACTCAATCTCCTCGCTGCGATGACCCCCTGGTAGGAATATTGGACTGACTTAACATAATAACACAATACTGAATCAAAAACCGATATATCACGTGTGGTTCCTGTTCCTGCCATCTTTATGTGATTATAATAAATAAATCTGAAATATAGCTTCGGAATTTATAAAATTAGCTCGATTTTATGAGACCAATAAATTATCTTTAAATTTTATTTTATTGTAATCCGTGGGAACACATCTTAAGTAAATTTATTTAAATGTTAGAGGGATGAGAAATAGGTGGTGTTTTTTTTTTTTTTAACTCACTTGATGTATGATTTATTAAATAATTTATGTTGTTTAATATCTCCGTTGATCCATATTTCCCT
Organism: Drusus annulatus; assembly: GCA_022651775.1. Classification (NCBI taxonomy): domain Eukaryota; kingdom Metazoa; phylum Arthropoda; class Insecta; order Trichoptera; family Limnephilidae; genus Drusus; species Drusus annulatus. Next base: position 2,495,993 of record JAGWCC010000153.1, on the reverse strand, counting down.
CTTGTTATGCATATTATAACAACTTATAAATGTTTGAAATTGTTAGACTTTTATTTTTCGAAATGCCAATGAATTTAGAAATATTTCAATATTAAAAATCCTGTACACTTCATTAGTTCGAAGTCAAGTCGAATATAATTCTTCTGTCTGGTCCCCTCACTTTAAAATCCACTCTGATTCCGTTGAAAAATTGCAACATAAATTTCTAAGATTCATTAACTACAAACTCGTTGTACCTATAAAAACTATAAATTACAATTACTTAATGAAAGAATTAAAATTACAGACACTCTCAGGCAGAAGGATTATTTCCGATCTGACTTTTATTTTTAAAATTGTTAAAGATATTATATACAGCCTTAATTTACTTAGCCTCATTACCTTCCATGTACCTACTCGATTCAAAATTATTTTAAAATTTAACAATAATATAATGACTGAGTCATTTAGATACTCGCTTGCACCCAGATTACATGCAGTGGGTAATTCCTTTGCAGATATAGTATATATTTATATCCAAGTGCACTATATCTAGTTACAAGAAGGCTATAATAGCATACCTCTTCCAAAAATACGAATGTTAATTTATTGCATTGTAATATTTCTAGTAACTTATGTATGTTTTTGTGTGCTAATCATTTACTCCATATTATTTCTATCTCACTATTATTTTATATTATCTATTGTACAGTTACTCAAAATCCCACAAAGGCGTATACAATGAAGTGTTTTTTATTTAATTAAATAAATATTATTGAATGTAAGAACATTTTTGTTTTAAAAAAAAATTGATCTTAGAATCATATTTTTTTTTTGCTGAAGATCGATCTTACCAGATATGGAGCCTGTAAAAGCACTTACAATCTCTCGGTTCATATTCAATTAGATAATTTATGTACGTATATATAGCACCGATTATTTAATAGGATTTTTTTAAACTAAGAGTGTTTTTTAAGTTTACACGTCATCGCGAAACGGATATGCCACACAGTTTTATTATGACTAAACGTAAATTGAATACGTAGTTCGAGTAAGTTTTTTTTTAAAAGTGTTTTTCACAAGAGTCTAAGCTGCTTATAGCCAATGGCATCATTTAATTGTGGAAAATTGTGAGAATGATGCAAGGGAGACATTGATAAAAAAAAAGAAAGGGGAGGTTTTTTATATGAATACCGCACGAGAGTCTCAACTGCTCCCAATCGTCTAGAGCAAGTGAGACTATGACATTCCCAAATAGGGTATGTTGTGAGGCTGAAGGTAGTAGGGAGGGGACGGAGATAAGGAAGAAGAAAGTTGGGAAGTACCTGGCTATTCAGATCTGGTCACCAAACACGGCTAAAACCATTTCAAGCAACGTTTCGATTCTGAATGGTGGTCTTTCACCAGGGCGTTACTTAGAGTATCTACCACTGCGGAACGTGCCGCAAATATACTTTTTTTATAATTTTTATATGAATTGAATGCGTTATGACACATATTATTAAATAAAAGTTATTGGCGCACGCCGGGTTTGAACTTGCGGCCTTTGGATTCGTAGTCGAGCGTTTTACCACTCGACCATGGAGGCCGTCCTTGTGATATAACTGGCTTTCAGAATTTTGTCTCTGAACGTAGTTCCAGCAATTTGGTACAACGTTATTCACGTTGAGCTTTCATCGTTCATTTTTATATTTATATTTTTTTAAATTTATTCTAAGTTAAGTTTTATTGTGTTTTGTTTGTCAATTAACACCTTCCATACGAGTGTTTAAAAATGCCATTTTAAACAAAGTTTCGATTCTGAATAGTGATTTTTCACCAGGGCGATTCTGTAATATATAGTTTTTTCAAATGTGTAAGAGTTGAGGAATCAAAGTATTTTATTTTTGTCAAAGAAATATGAATCCTATGTAAATTCCGGCTATAGATTCACATGTTTCTACGTGTATCATGATTTGAATTATAAGTTTTTTTAAATGACCGTATGAGCTTGGAATTCTTGATTTAAGTTTCTTTGTAGTCTAGGGCTTTAAAAGAACAGCTTTTAAAATCAATTCATGAGAAAATTGGGAATTAGTTTCTGATCTCTCTAACTTGAAGAATTAAGTAAGAAATGGTGTTAAAAGTATCAACACTTCTCCTCAAATTCTATGTCTTATTCATTTAGTTGACATTTCGAGGAGGTCTTGGATATCTTCATCATTGAACGTAATACGTACTTCAACCACTAATAAGGCTACCGGAGATTACGTCACACTTAGGAGAAGGCTTCGTAAGCCCTACTCAATGTAACCTGCAATTAAATATGGTTTATACGTTTGACGGATCTTGTTTTTATAAAGATGACCTTAATTAACTTTTGTCCGTAAATCAATGTGTCAAGTTTTGAGTAAAGATCATTATTACATTATTAAGATTAAATATTTGTAAAAAAGCAGTTATAAATGATACAGGTGGGTGTGAAAATGTTAAATTGAAAAAATTATCCCACAACCGTGACCAGAGAGTGATTATTTTTTTTGTTATATTCAATTATATCCAACAGCCGATTGAATACATTCGATTACATTGTGATTTTGATTTAATCTTAGTTTTATGATAAATATTTCAGTTTTATAAAAATGATTTTTGATGTTGATATTTTTGACAGCCTCCGTGGTCCAGTGGTAATACGATCGACTTCGACTTCAGAGGTGGCGAGCTCATACCCGGCGTGCGAAAATAAATTTTATTTTATTAATATGTGTCATAACACATTTGATCCATATCAAACAATTTGTAGTATCTTTGCGGCACGTTCCAGAGTAGTAGATATTCTAAGTATCGCCCTGGTGAAAGACCACCATTCAGAATCGAAAAGTTACTTGAAATGGCTCTAGACGTGTTTGGTGACCAGTTCTGAATAGCCAGGTACTTTCTAACCTTCCACTTCCCCATCTCATTCCGCTACTCACTACCTTCAGCATCACAACATACCCTGATATTGGGGATACCATAGTATCACTAGGTCTAGACGGTTAGGAACAGTTGTGACTCTTGTGTGGTATTTACTATAAAAAAAGGACCTGGTATAGCATTTATTTATAAACTAACGGACTAAAGTCCAATTACAAAAAATACATATAAAACACAAAACTAAAAAAGGAGCAACAGAGGAGGAATAGCATATACATAATAATAAATGAAGCGATGACAAAAATAGGACAAAATAAACATAAGAGACAACATTAAAGCCATGGTCTAGTCAAAGTTTTGGCAGAGTCGTAAAGAATGACAAAAATTATTTAGACTTCTACCAAAAATTTCAAGACCATGGCTTGAGTTAACAAGTCTTGAAATTCTAGACATTGGAGAATTATACCCATAATTAGTATTGTGATGATTGAGGAATAGCAATTCATTGAAAATAACATTAACAATTCAATAACATATCATTTAAATCCCCAACAATAAGAGAAGATGACTTAAATTGTATCACCGATGAAATAATCAGTTTCTAGCGGCTCTTTTTTATATCTTGTCTTTGTTACTATTATCATAATGCATTCACTGCATGCATTTGAAATGTAAACCGGATCGTGGGGTAACTTGAAACCTAACCTAACATTTCGTCGAGAGGAATGCGTCGGTACTTAGATCTTGAATGTAAGTGTCGTAATAGTGCTATCCTCATCTCCATTTACTTCCACGGCAAATGCGACCCTAATAACCTACACAAGTACACAGAGCGTGACAAACTGACATATTACTCTTGAACATTATGAGATTTGCGCAAAGGTTACTTGCAGTATTTGGAACAGTAGGGCCTTTTTCTTTTTTTTTTAATATGAATGCCGCACAAGAGTCTCAACTGCTCCCAACCGTCTAGAGCCAGTGAGACTATAGCATCCCTAAATAGGGTATGTTGTGAGGTTGAAGGTAGTGGGGAGGGAAGAAGATTGAGAAGAGGAAGGTTTGTAAGTACCTGGCTATTCAGATCTGGTTACCAAACACGGTTAAAGCCATTTCAAGCAACGTTTCGATTCTGAATGGTGGTCGTTCACCAGAGCGATACTTAGAGTATCTACCACTCTGGAACGTGCCGTATATATAATTTTTTTATTATTTTTATATGAATTAAAATGTGTTTTGACACATATTAATTAAATAAAAGTTATTGGCGCACGCCGGGTTTGAACCCGCGACCTTTGGATTCACAGTCGAGCGTCTTACCACTCGACCATGGAGGCCGTCAAAGGGCCTTCTGATTTGTCAAAAACAGAATGGCAGTCCTCAAAATTAGATTCGAACATATCAACCTTAGAGCAATAATATACCAGGAGGGATGGCTTGTGTAGTCAGGATTGTTGATTTTTTCGTGACTCGGGCGTGGCTAGGATTTTCATGGACACACCTTTTTACAGCCGTTCATAGCACATGTCGATATAATGTTTTGTTTATTTGTATAACCACTTTTTCACAGTGTTGTTATCAACAAAAATATAGGATATAACATAAAAAAACCGTTGAGTTATGTCGTATTACAAAACGTAGTGGGTGAAGTCACCGGAGACGCGGGAGACGGAAAACATGCTTACATACCTATAAGTGATGCAATATTATGTGACAACCTGTCTTGTCTCTTTCTCTTTCGTGGTGTGCGACGTAAAAACCCGGAGAAAGTGATTTATCGTAAATTTGTATAGGTTGGGTAAAAAGAATCAGCTCTCTCTTCATATATTGTTACTTCAAGGATGTTGACGAATCGACATCGGGTTATATGCATTTGCATATCGTGCATAATGCATATTTTAATCTGTTTGGACGATAGTGCATATTCGAGCATTTTCTCATCAGAAATACATATATCATACGGTTAAGACGCTAGACTACACAGCGAGAGGTCACGGGTTCAAATCCCGGCGTGCGCAAATAGTTTTTATTTGATTAGTATGTGTTATTTTGCACTTAAACCATACAAAATCATTTATAGTATACATGCGGCACGTTCAAGAGTAAAAGTGTCGCCCTGATGAAATACCACCAATCAGAATCGAAACGTTGCTTGAAATGGCTTTGGAGACCAGCTCTGAATATCCAGGTACTTCCCAACCTTCATCTTCCCTATTTCATTCCCTTCCCCACTACTTTTAATCGATTGTGGATGCCATAGTCCCACTGGCTCCACTTATTGGGAGCAGTTGGATATGTTGTACGGTATTCACTGTTAAAAAAAAAAAAAAAGAGTGAGATCATTTTAAAATATGAGGAAAATACGTTATTTTTATATCCTACAGCCGGAACCGGTTATTTTTGGAACGGGTTCCTTTTGAATTTTTATAATAATTCTGCGATGAACCGTTTATATTCGTCTAAAATTTTACCTGCTCTCCCCCCCCCTCCTCTCCTCTCCACTCCTCTCCACCCACCCATCGAATGATTATTTTTTGGGGGAACTGGTCCCAAAATACATATTCTTGTTTTTATTGTATGACTTTAATCATGTATTTTGATAATCATGTATTGTTTCATAGTGCTTTCACACAAACGAAGTATTGAATTCCGAAAGTCTAAACTTTAGGCGCACAGCTTACACCCGCGCTGTGCAAGCGGGTTCCCCACAGAGCATCGGACCATCCCATATATTTTGATGTTGGTAGTATATATTTTGGCATATTTAGAGTATGTTTTGACATTATAGGTAGTGCATAAATATTTTTGCCATTTTGATAGTGCATACCATCCGATGTGTCAATACGAATAAATTTATTAATTTTTTTACAAAATCGGAACTGGAATTGAGTTTTTTGCTTATCTTTATTCAGGGAGCAAATGGCCATTTTAAAGTAAGTATTGGTAATAAAGAATTCGTATTGATAATCTAAAATAATAATAATAATATTTGGACGATTTGTATGGCGCCGTTTTTGTGAAAAATCACCTAATACCCGTTTTACACTAAAGTTACCCATTTTCATACAGATCTATTTCGAATTGTTGCTATTAAATAATAGACAGTTAGAGATGATCGATATCAGAATTGGGTGTACCTGCGGTTCAGTTACCGGTGACCGGCGAGGAACCGGTTATTTATCCAGTTCATTTTGGAACCGGTTCCTGGTGCCAGAAAAGTTCCTCCAAGAAAATTGTTTTATTATTTGGGGAAAAAAATCATGGGAGGAGAGGGTTGTTAGCAATTTTCAAAACGAAAAGAACTGAAACCGGTTCCTCAACAACAACAAAAAAACTAAGACAGTTTCAGTGACCGGCTTGGAACCGGTTACTTTTAACTGGGACAGAAATATCGACCATCTCTATTTTATGTTATTATTATTATTACCATGTATTATTATCAATTATGTAAGGTATTGCATTGCACTACTTCTGCATACCTTCTGGAACAAAACTTCATATTATTATTATTGTTATTATTATTTTTGTTATTATTATTATTATAGACAATACAACCATCACCAAATTCGACCACTATCACTGCCAAAAAAGGGACATTATTTTTGCAGAAGCCTCGATACGAAGTCAAACAAAATAACACAAACCATCTTCGTTGTGACCAATTTTGACCAGATTTTATTTGAAGGATGTACTCCAATAATATTAAATAAATCTGTAATTATTATTCGAATTTCGACATGGCTAAATTCCATATTAGAGTGATAATTCGACCATGAACCAATAAGGCTTCTCTCAATCGATGGTATACCTATAAAAATGCCATCAATTCTTTTAGTTTCCAGATACACATTACCATTTATTCTTGTACCTACGTTGTGAAGATTGCTTTACACAATCCAATGAGCGAGTGACCTATACTTAGAGTCAAATCACGCATAATTATGTTAATAAGCTAACTCATTGGAAACTTGCTTCTCTATCTTGATAAATGAGTTTTTTTTATATCAGATCAACGTAAGTTTTTTTTGTTTTAATGCATGCAAAAAATGTCAAACAAATCACAGAAAAAAATACAATTAATGGTGTATCTAAATTTTATTAGCAACAAAAATGGATTGAATGTAGTAAAACTTAACACGGTTAACTTTGCAGGCCACCAAAGTAAGAACTAACGCACGAACTCTTATTTAAATACGTATATTATTTGTTTCAGCAAAATCTACACTAGCGACACCATCGACGGCTAAGTAAAACAAAAGCTTTATTTTATTTATAGAATATCATTTTTGAACGCTAATTGAAATAGTTTTTAACCGTGTTTGTTGACCAGATTTTAAAAGTCAGGTTTTCTTTTTTTTTAAGTAAGACCGAAATTCCCGGGTTACGAATGACCTGACAATATTTGAAAAACTCCGAGTGTTGCCAGCATTGCTTTTTTTACTGCTAAATTACACTAAAATGGAGGTATTATGATGACAAGATGCATCAAATGATTATTCTCCTTGGCTTTAATACATAATTTCAAAATCAGAAGGAATTCATGATAAAATCCTGAATCCAAATAGCTATTTAATTCTCTATCATCTAAATGTTATCTTTTTTTATTGATTGTAAATGAAACTCTGCGCCATTTTAAAAATCGATGTGAATATTATTCAAATAGATAACCGAATATGTGAAATTCTGTAAAAGATAGATACCCATCTTTTTTTGTTTTATTTTGTTTTTCATTAGAAAGCATTTTTTTTTTTTTAATACATTATACCTAATTGAAGACAATAAATAAATATGTAGATATTAAAACACCTATTAAATATTGTTTTTATTTTATTACTGTGGAGTTAGAGTTTCTTCATAAGGTATTTTGATTTAAAATGGTTAAAATACTAATGAAACAATCCTTTTGGTTGACTGGTTAGTAGTTGAGTGGACAAACGCATTAGATTCCCATCCGGGTATCGTGAGTTCAATTCCTCTACTAGCTAACACCTTCTTCATTGCACAAGCAACATTTTCCACTTACAATGATGATGGTTGGAGTTCTAAAAATATTGTCAGGCTATTCGTAGTCCAGACATGCTTGTATTTTATTTTTTTTAAATACGTTTTTCTGAGCAAAATAATATTTTAGCGTATTATTCTTTCTCTTTCTAATTAAGGAGATGAATGCTAGTGTTTGAGACTTTCTGTTATAGGTTCACAGATGTGACTTCTGGAAAGGATATTCAGAGCTGTGGCGGCATATAAAAGGTCATGTTTCAGCTCCAGAGTGCAAGGTCATTTCCCGATGCCTCACGATTCCTTCAGCCTCCTCTAGTAGGACTGGAAAAAGAGATTCTTAGTTAACAGTTTGCTTGGTTTTCAGTAAACTAAAGGGGTTAAAGTCCTAAAAATATCCTATTGAAAGCCTAAAAATAGTTTAGTAAGAATATCCGGTTTCTATTCCGGGCAGCAGTTTCATGAGTGGGTGGTTTCCGATCATCAATAGGAGAACGTACTCAAAAGTGTTTATGGATTTTTTTTTTTCACATAAGATATAAAATATATTTGCACCTCCCCCAGAGTACAAGTCACTCAAAAAAGATCCTGGTGAGAGTCCACAATTTACAATCAGAATTAGTGACTGAACTTGAATAGTCAGGTGCCTCCCAACTATCCTCTTTGACTTGTCTCCTTCCTTCCCTACCTATTTAGCCTCACACAAACATTCCCATAAAATGGTAATACCATAGTTTTGTTAGTTCTAGATGGAGATCTATTGCGGTATCTTATGACAATAACTAAACGATTTAAAAAGTATATTGATGTACATATATTATTTTCTTTTTTAAGAGTCATATCTACATGGTGTTAATTTATTTATTTATTAACGCCCTGATGGGCTTTTACATAATAATTTAACATAAGTAAGTGCAAAAGTACAGAAAATAATACAGCTTAAAAAGGATATATATTATATGAAATAATACAGTAAAAAGTGAAACGTTTTGAGAAATGAATAGCAAAAAAAATTAATCATAATAATAATAATTAATAATAGCTCCCATACATTAGTGACAAATAAATATTTCATTTAAAAGTCTTTTAAATTTTGGGAAATTCTTATAAAAGATGTCAATATTTAATGTGTAATGGGACTAATGGGACTAATGGGACTAATGGGACTAATGGGACTAATGGGACTAATGGGACTAATGGGACTAATGGGACTAATGGGACTAATGGGACTAATGGGACTAATGGGACTAATGGGACTAATGGGACTAATGGGACTAATGGGACTAATGGGACTAATGGGACTAATGGGACTAATGGGACTAATGGGACTAATGGGACTAATGGGACTAATGGGACTAATGGGACTAATGGGACTAATGGGACTAATGGGACTAATGGGACTAATGGAACTAATGGGACTAATGGGACTAATGGGACTAATGGGACTAATGGGACTAATGGGACTAATGGGACTAATGGGACTAATGGGACTAATGGGACTAATGGGACTAATGGGACTAATGGGACTAATGGGACTAATGGGACTAATGGGACTAATAAGACTAATGGGACTAATAGGACTAATGAGACTAATGGGATAAATGGGACTAATGGGACTAATGGGACTAATTGGACTAATGGGACTAATGGGACTAATGGGACTAATGGTACTAATGGGACTAATAAGACTAATAGGAATAATTGGACTAATGGGACTAATGGGACTAATGAGGCTATTGCATCTTTATTCAGTGTGTGTTGTAAATCTGAATGGATTAGGAAGGGAAGGAGATGGAGCAGAGGGAAGTACCTGACCATTCAGATCTGGTCATCGAACATGATTGATTTGACCATGACCATTTTAAATTTGAATGCTGATCTTCACCAGTGCGATACTGAGAGTATATACTACTCTGGGTATTGGTCGGTTACATAAGTATTAGCGCATTCTAACAGCTCGTGATAGAGTAGTTAAATTTATAAGACAGAAGTAAATGTACAGTAGTGTCTCTGCGATTGTAAGTGACCCATAGTAGAAGCGGCGATAAAACATGGATGGTTCAAACATGGAAGAGTGGATTTTCAGAGGGCAATTACACCATTATATATATTAACATTTCATTCATAATGATGACGATGATGAACGCGATTATGCAAACAGGAAAATCACAGCACTCAGTATTATGTACATAAGAAATATTACATAAATCACAGATCATTTACCATTTTTAAAGGAGACTCACAATCACATGCTTTTATGTAAAATCACTGATTTATTCACTTCATTATTTTGTGATCCTTCTCTCAAAGGGTAATAAATACATATTCATTATAGATCCAGCAATACATTTTCAGTTTTCTTCATACGAGATAAACATTAGCTATTACAAAATGGTTGAAAAAAATATCGTTTTGAATTTATTTCTTATTTTGAAACTGTTAATTCGTGGTGGAATTCCATTTTAATGATTTAATAAAACAATTTCTTAAGGTTTATTCCATTATTTTTTTATTTAAGACCTGACAGGTTTCACCTTGTGACGGGCATCTTCAGACTGGTACAATTTTAAGTAAATCTATAGCATATATACTATTAATGACAGGAATAAATGCTTATTGAGTCATCATATCTCATAGTGAACATCTATGACTTGGAGTTTTGTTTTATTGCTGTCAGAGGCGGCTTTACAATAACATCAAAAAATAACTTTGGGTAGTTTTATTACCTTCTGAGAGACGGGTTAGATAGTGATGCGTTAGATGCGAAAACCCAGACGCATTTTTTTTACAGAAAGACAAATTTCCAGTAAGCCGCTCTGTTATTCCCATAATCCCCTCAATTACCCCTTCTCCTTCCCATTCCAACTCCTAAATATGTATATATATCTCAGCATTTTGTATTTTAGGTTAATTTTAATGTTGTTCTGACGATGGAAGGGTACTTCTGAAACCGGTAGGCATAATATTGATTATTAAAGTGGTTATAAACAAAGTTCATCAGTTTTATTAAATATTCTGATTTAAATTTGAGCTTACACATAGGTAATACTCATAATCGTATGTAAATACACTCAAATCTATTATTACATCAAAATTAATAACGCATGACTCTTTCGTGTTACAAAAAATATAAGTGAGTCGAGATTGCTAATTTAGACATTAATGATGACTGAATTACGAGTGAGTAATTAAATGATGTAATAACATCATTTGACACTCTTCCTTTTATCTAATTTTCAACGTTTTTATTAAGGATATGATGTTACTCCTGTAGAGATGAATATGTTTAGTAAAAGATCAATTCGTGAGAATTCTCTATTGTCTATTGTTAGGGTGTTAACTTGCAACCTTTATTTCAGACGTCATCTCAACTTGTAGATCACTTCCGAGTCGTGTAACATCGTGGGAAAATGAACCCAAACGATGTACCGAATTTATAAAGGATATATTGTGTAATGTATTCTTCATGATACAATGAATATTAATAAAGTCAACATAAATTGTAGGGGGTGACATTCTAAGCTTTTAAGGAGGATGTAAATTCACCGCTTGATTCTATTCATGGTATGCGGAAGACGTTTTTCAATTTAATGTCTTTTAAATGTTAATATTTTATGCCCAGCCTTGAAAAGAGCCTGATTTTAACTGAATTAGGTATATGTTTTTTTTTAACTCATCCTTCTTTTTTCAAAACAAAAAACCCATAGATTTGCTCCACATCTTTAGGTCTACTCAGTCCTGAGGCAAATGATATCTGATGTATTTGAATTTTGAAAACCATTGAAAAAATCTAATAATGTATTCGCTAATTTCTATGTAGTTTTACGTCTCATTTTCACCGTGTCTTTTCTTTGTCACACCGTTTTGACTAACGGTATTTTTCGCTGGATAGCGTACTGAAAGTTCAAAAAAAATTGTTTGAATTATTTTTCACTGCGTATGTGTAGACCTATCACACTAACAGTTCAGATGTGTCAAACTTTAACATCGTTACAATTCAGCGACTAACCCCATTTTGTTTTTGTTAGATTTTAATGGTCCCCGTTAAGCGCCTATTCTAGGCCCGTTTCAGCAATTGAATAAAGAGTGATCAGCTCACAAGTATAACAACATGACCATTATGTTTTTCAAGCAATCACAATTTGTTCAAACGCTGAAACGAACCGACAATCAGCGTTTAATGGGGACCGGTAAAATGTTTGAAAAAAAAAAAACAAAATGGCGCTAAGCGGTGAATTGTGACAATGTAAAACGTGACAGTTTTAAACACCAACCTGACCGTTGGCTAAAAATGATGGCGAAAAAGAAATCAGAAATCCTTCGCTTTGTCTTCCGCAAAGGATTTTTTTTTTGATTTAATGGATTCTTTCGTAATCCTCTGCTAACTAGCTGCGGTTCGTTCAAATACCCTTCATAATGTTTATCTAACTAGTACTGCGGCTCATTAGGCCTTATTACTATCACCATCTGATGGTTGTATTTAATTGACTGAATTTTAGTTTACATTAGTGAGTTCTTAGGGAAAAGGTCTTAACTGGATAAGAAAACCCTAAGACAAAGGAATTATTCAATACTAAAATAAGCATTCGTTTAGTTTACCCAGTCATCATATGAACTTTAATATTTTTTAAACAGGGCTATTCATTAATAGTCAACGGAAAGCACTTAACAAGAGGCCTTATAAAAAATTGTATTCAATTTTATTGGATCAATCAAAATAATAATAAAACCCATGTTATTAACATAGTACCCATGAGTAGATAATAAAAATAAATACCACTTTCGGCATTCGTCTGCCTGTTGGAATGTTATTTTTATACACACAAATTAGAATTTATTATCTCACCTTAAGTTTACAGGTATTCATTTTGCACGTCCAAATTAATATTGTACATAATTACCTACTTAGGAAGGCTATAAATTGCCAAAATTAATACAAAAACACCTCATCATGATTCAATTTGAAAAAAAAAACGACACAAAAAAATTACATCTTAAATAAAATCAATATCTATAAAGGAAATAATTAGCCGTAACCAGAAATTGTAGACGTACTATTTAGGACGGCTTGTGTTTGTTTATAACATCGAAAATAATTCACAATAAACAATGCACTCGTCTTGATTGCTATCAGATTGTTTACACACACCTATGATTTCCTACATTTTAAAATGTATGTTTTTTTCTGTCAGGATATTTACTGTAGTAGAATTATAATTTCAATTATCCATTTAATAAATATATCCTCGCTGGAAAGGTAAAAGGGCTTAAGCGACACTTTGGCAAAAAAAAATAGTTAATCGTGCAGTTTTGATCAGTTTTTTCTTCTGCGTCGAATGTTCTGACTCTCGTTTGATTCTGAAGACTGTTGTGGCCCTACGGCTATCTAAAATATATTTACCATTTGGTAAGGCTCGTTTCAAGCGACATAAGCTTGGGACTTTTTTTAGCTTTTGGTCGCTTCAGTGAGAGGATCCAGTTATAAGAGTTAATTTTTTTTTTCAAAATCTAACCAGGTACTGAAGACTTATGAATTTTAATGTAAGACAAAAAAAATCTTTTAAGTGCTCTGGTGTGAACTTCGCGAAAGGCCGCATCAGACCTTTTGCCTTTCCGGCGACGATATGTTAACTTTAATGTGGTACCTAAGTTTAAATTAACCTAATTTCTTTTAAGAATTAATTTTATATATGAATGTTATTATTCTAGGTGTCCTAAACATATACATGGTATGGAAGTTAGTTTAGAGACGCAAATTATAGAAATAAATGCTTGGATTTGGATGATACAATCTCTAAAGACCAAGAAATGGTTAAGGGTTGTTTAAAGGGTGGCAGAAACTCCAGCCCAGTCAAATGGTGCCTGCAGATGTTTGATTCGCCTGATGGGTACAAATTAGAGGCGCTGAGGCGCTCGCTTGTACCACCGCCTGTAACACTTTAAATACATAGCCTGCAAATTATACAATCTTACCTTACAACCTTACAACCTAACCTAACCTAACCTAAACTAACCAAAAAACAAAAAGAATCATAATAAAACCTTTTCAAATCCCGGCGTGCGAATACAAATTTGACTAGTTATTTAACATTTAATTATATGAAATTAGGTAAATTTAACTCGTAGGTATATTTTCGTCACCATTTCGGTTCCAGAGTGGTAGATACTCTCAGTATCGCCCTGGTGAAAGACCACCATTCAGAATCAAAACGTAGCATGAAATGGATTTAACCATGTTTGGTGACCAGATTTTAAAATTAAAATTCTTCCCAACCTTCCTCTTACCCATATCCTTTCCTTCTTTTCCCCTCTCTTCAGCCTCACAAAATTAACCCAATCGCGGATGCCATAGTTAGATTTGGTACTCTTGTGCGATATTCACATAATAAATATATTAAATTTTAAATAAAAGTAACTTTGTTTTGGCACCACTTTATTGGATACATATATACATAAACCAACCGGTTTCGGCTCTACCTGAACCTTCTTCAGGGCTGGACAAATATGTATACAATAGCCCTGAAGAAGGTTCAGGTAGAGCCGAAACCGGTTGGTTTATGTATATATGTATCCAATAAAGTGGTGTCAAAACAAAGTTACTTTTATTTAAAATTTAATTATGTCTTTCCACAAAGTGAGTGCTTCATGTCAAAGTTTAATAAATATATTTTAATAAAATTTATGTCTATTGTTGATGAGCTCTAAACGTGAAAAAATGTATCACGAAAATATACCAATATGTGTAACACTACATGTACTCCTTAACTATAACCATTGCAGAAATATTGCCGGTTAGAAGCTGCGTGGACAAACGCGTTGGATTCCCACCCGGGCATCGTGGGTTCAATTCCTCTGCTGGCTAAGTCCTCCATCATTGCACAAGCAACACTTTCCGCTTATTACGATGGCAGTAGGAGCTTTTAAATATTGTCAGGTTATTCGTAACCAGGGAATTTTTGTATACTTTTTAAAAAATAATAAAAAAATAAATAAAAAAGCATGATAGAAATATTTCCGCGATGATATCCACCCTTTAATAGAAGACACAAAAAGTAAGATGACTATTAACTCATCAACTCGTCAGTAGTGTGATGCGTCACCCCTAAACCGGCGATGACAGGGAAGGTGGAAAAAGTCTAAGGTCAAAGCTTTTTCGAGAATTGAAAATGATAAAAAAAAATTATCCGTTCCTCTTCAATTCGGAAATAATTGATTTGTTCCGTCCACACTGTACTTTTTTAAATTCACAATAAATCAAAATATGGCGATATTTATGTACGGTTTATTTAGTAGAAAGGTATTATGTTCCTGGTAATTTGAATTAACGATTTTTTATGAGATCCAAGCTTGTAGTATGAATATATATGGAGAGCTACCTTTGCGAAACAGTGTAGTCAGGACAGTTGACTTTATATTGACTCGAAGACACAAAAAAGAAGAATTATTAATTATATACTATTAACTCATCAACCCGTTAGTAGTGTGATGCGTCACCCCTAAACCGGCGATGACAAGGAAGGTGGAAAAAGTCTGAGGTCAAGGCTATTTCGAGAATTAAAAATTATAAAATAAAATAATTCGTTCCTCTTCAATTCGGAAGTAATTGATTCGTTCCGTCCACACTGTACTTATTCGAACACATTTAACAAAGAAATATCAATACACCATTAAAATGATTTATAAACACCAATATCACACACACATACACACTAATAACAGAAGGTTTGCTTGGAAGCTTTTTGTTGATTTTATGTTTTTATATCATATTTAATGTGAAAATTCTAAAGTTCGATCAAAAATATGTAAAACTGTTGAAATACCTATTAAATATTTATTATTTACTAGTTGTTACCCGTGAAAAATCACGGGATGTAAATCAACTTTGTCAAGAAAAAATACCAGTTGCTTTAATCTACCCATTTCAAATATAGAATAAGGTTAGATAAAATACATTAAAAGTACTTAAAATACTTTTATTTCACTAGTTACTTATATTTTATTAGGTAGGTAGGGATAAGAAACGACAATTTTTCTTAATTGATAATTTCAATTGATATCAGTTCCAAATTTGAAAAGTTTTCACTCGCACGGTCATATGTACTAACACAGGAAATTAGTTAAAGTTAATTATGATTAATAGCAGAAACGTCAAGGTAACAAGCTAGCTGTTTACATATTACCTGCTTAGAAAAATGCAACATGTTGTGTTACGTCCGTATGCATATGCAAACAAGAACATGTCGTCGCCGGAAAGTCAAAAGGGCTGAAGCGCCAATTAGGCTCACAACTTCATAAGTCTTCAGTACCTTCAGTACCTGGTTGGATTTTGAAAAAAAAAGTTAACTCAGGTAACTCAATGCTCTCACTGAGTTACCTGAAGCGACAAAAGCTAAAAAAAAAGTCTCAAACTTGTGTCGCTCGAGTCAAGCCTTCTCCCAAATGGTAAATATATTTTAGATGGCTAAAGGGCCACAAACATCTTTAAAATCAAACGTGAGTCAGAGCATTCGATGGAGAAAATAAAACGGGTCAAAACTGCATATTTAACTCATTTTTGACCAATGTGTCGCTTAAGCCCTTTTGCTTTTCCATATTTAATATATTATTTAATCATATTTTAATATAAAGTGCATATGGTAATGTGTGAATAATTAATGAATAGTGGTGAAGAGTATGCTTTATGGTAGATAATTATGATTATTCTCCTTTGGAAGATTATCAAGAAATAATTTAGCACTTGTTATCTAGGAAATACTAATTGTGCTTGATGAATTGCCTACACCGTCCAATCGATTTGTGAAGGTAACTGGAAAGTCCGAAGCGACACTGTCGAGCACACAAATCGAACACCGCTAAAAATAAAATCAACATAATTGACCATAGTAAAAGCTGATGGTAGAAATTATTTTATTTTTATTATTTATTTCATTTTAGCATCCGCATGCAGTGCAAAGCTTTTCATTTTGACTGCTATTACGAGTACTATGGATGTTTTGTTAATTTATTTTCTTTTCGTAACTATTGATTAGAGGCTATTTTTATTAATCTCAACTGTGAAGGCTCTTTATCGTAGTGTGTGATTCGGCTAATGTCGCCATGCAGATACGTCGTTTGCATCATTGGCATCCCGAAATAGGGTATGTTGTGAGGCTGAAGGTAGTGGGGAGGGGAAGGAGATAGGGAAGAGGAACGTTGGGAAGTACCTGGCTATTCAGGTCTGGTCACCAAATACGGCTAAATTCATTTCAAGCAAAGTTTCGATTCTGAATGGTGGTCTTTCACCAAGGCGATACTTAGAGTATCTACCACTCTGGAACGTGCCGCAAATATATTTTTTATTATTTTTGCATGAATTAAATGTTATTTAATTTAATTAATTATATTAATTAAATTAAAGTTATTGGCGCACGCCGGCTTTAAGCCCGCGACTTTTGGATTTGTAGTCGAGCGTCTTACCACTCGACCATGGAGGCTGTCATATAGTAAGCTATCTTGTGTGTTGGCCTTATTCTTTTCTGGTAGTGTAATTTATTTGCATGTCCTTAATAATATTTGGATGATTTTTATAGCGCCGTTTTTATGAAAAATCACCTCAAGGGCGCTGTACAGATCTTGTTAAATTGTAATGTTTATGTAAGATGGAATGCGGCCGCCCCAACAGATTTAGACCAACGTGGGCAAATGTCATATGGCTGTCGTAAGGGTGTCACTTGGGTGATTTGTTGGATGCCTGGTTCGCTCGCGTTCGAGAACAGTCAGTCGAGATCGGCACTCCCCGGCCCCCCCCATGCCGGTTCCCGGGCCGGCGGTCGAAGGGACACATCTGGACAAGGGTCAAAGCAAGTGACCATTCTGGGCTATGGCACTGCATTTAAAACACTGATATTTAAAGATTAAAATATTTTCTTAAAAATCGAAATCACGTCGAAACTAGTCACTTTAAAATTATTTAGAGTTTGTTCACTCAACCTATAGACAAAAACGGTAATTTTAAAGACGT
This sequence comes from Drusus annulatus, assembly GCA_022651775.1. NCBI lineage: Eukaryota > Metazoa > Arthropoda > Insecta > Trichoptera > Limnephilidae > Drusus > Drusus annulatus. The sequence continues at coordinate 2,478,124 of JAGWCC010000153.1, read as the reverse complement.
AATTTGTGGAATATCCTACTTATTTGGCGAAAAAAAACAAGAAAGACTAAAACACACATATATATATATATATATATATATATATATATATATATATATATATATATATATATATATAAATATATATTATATTTATGAATATCAACATTGTGGATAATTTTGTCAGAAAAATATTTTGGTAACAAGTTTTTCTTCATTTTATGCATAAACATCAATGTGTTTAATTTGCCCCGTCTCTGTGTCCGCCAGTGTAGTGATGAATTATGTACAAGTAAGGTCCGAAGCATTCGTGTAGACCTGAACACGTAATAAGGTGTAATTAAAAAAAAACAAGTCAAGCACGCTTTGACGCCGGGCTTTGTGCGTCCACACTAGACGCGCAACGCGCTGGCGCCTGCAATTTGGCCAGCGGTCAATGAGCGAGCGTTTGAAGGTAAATTTAAAAAATAATAATTAAAAATTGTTTGTCATATTTTTCCAACTATTGTTTACCTAATGTGGCAAACAAAAAATCTTGTAATAGTAACATTTCATGTTTGAAAATTAAAGCGAAGAATACCAACTTTGAAGGGTCTGTTTCATAATCTTATTCGTTCCTCCAACATCAACCATTCATTCAGTATAAAGTATGAAAGGTTTGGCTTATAAGTGTATCCTACCCAACGCATTTGCTTCTACAATGATTTAAACATTTTATCTTACTAGTTTTTAGGTTTTTTAATTTTATTTAAACAGTAATTATTATTATTTCATTTTTTTAAAATTATTTTTAGTAAAAGTTCTGCTAGGTAATTATTTTTACGCGTGACAGCTGTTTCGCCTTCTGAGGGCATTATCAAACTGTTGCATTATCAAACTATTGACAGTTTGATAATGCCCTCAGAAGAAAATTACCTAGCAGAACTTTTGACTAAGAAATATTTTTTTAAATTTGAAATAATAGTAATGATTGCGTAAATAAAATTTAAAAACCTAAGAATTAAAATGGAGTTCTACAAAATAAACTTTAAAACAATAAATAAATAAAATCTCATTAGTCTTTCAATTACCATGACTTTGGACTTACTTACATTCATTATTAGCTTCGTCGTGACATTTCGCGGCTAGTAACTAACTAAATAATAAATAAGTAATGAATCACTCGAAAGGGTAAAACAAAGTATATAGAATCAATCGTGACCATCATAATATAAATTTTAGCTTTTCCATTAATGTTCAATGATTGCTTAATACTTGTTCGCACTTGTAAAGCTCATTCGTCGCACGTCTCGTTACGTTTGGACTCTGGACGAAGTCATTGAAGCATTCTGCACACACACTTTGTTCAACCTCGACACGAAAGACAGCAGATCTTCCATAATGTTAACATTTAGGTAACTACTGCAACATCAACATACAAAACCCTTCTCTCAACATCCTTAAAGCCATCTCTCGCAAACATACATTTATCAGTTTCTTTTCAAGTATACAAACGTATCCACCAAATATGGAAATATAAATATAATCAATTCGGGGGAAGCGTCCAAGATGGCTGCCGCACATACGGTAGAGTTGGGAGATTTTATTAACCATCATTAACATCCATACAGTTTTAGATCAACAGTTGATGATATATTTTCCATCCCTATAACATAATCATGTAATATCGTTAAGAGGGCTATTGTTTTACACGGTTTGGAATATTCAATCTAAACTTTGCTTTACATCAATGTTGGAAAAGAGTTCAAAATATAAAGGTTTGGCTTGAGGGTCAGCACCCAAAAATACACAAATGTTGGCTTTCTAATATAAGTAATACTACACATGATTTATCTTTTAATTATATAAGGGGAGTTAGGGAATTTTCAAAAGTTTCTAGTAAATACAATTCTTAAGCACTTATCTTTTAAATTATTTATGAAATGCATATTTCATTTTAGGTAAAACGTTCAAAAATACTTTCGCTGGTTCTTGAATTGCACTTTTTTCTGACATGGTAAATTTTTCATAGAATTTAAAAGATTACAGTTTCAAAAGGTTATTTATTATTTTATTTATTTACTCTTGCTAAAATATAAAAAAAAGTACATGGTTTTGGTCCATGTCTGTCTCACTAGGATATTCCTGTGTCGAGATAGACGTAGTATACATAAATTATATAATATTAAATGTAAATATTAGTGAAGATAAAATAAAAATAAATAAAAAGGAGAAAGAAATGAAAGATGAAATCAAATGAAAATTAGAACAATGTTATTACATGGCGGTTGCATTTTATAGGTATTGCTTAGGTTGTGCACAATAATAAAAATTAAAAAAAGGAAAAAGAAATAAAAGGGAACAGAAGAAAAAGAGAAAGATAAAATTGGGAACCTTAGATATTTTCGTAACTACCTATAGAAAGCTTACATATAAATAATTTATAGTATTGCTTGTAAAAGAATTGCTACAAATTAACGTTTAGTGTCATTTTCGAGTGTTGAGGCTTAAGCGATATAAATTTGGCTGGACCACAGCTTCAGGATGAAATCACCTGTTCTAAGACACTGCTCGCTTAGCTTGAACAAGCCTGTTGTCATTTTCCTTTGATTACCACATTGCAAAGGTGAAGACGATCGCTAAACACAGTGTACATGCTCGCATGTAATCTCGAATCCAAGGCCACAGCCGGAGAAAACTGAACATCATCAGGTACACGATATGACGCACTCGTGTGTGGATATTAATTCCTGTACCTAATTATAAACAATTATTTTTTACCGAATGAGCCAATCGGAATGTGTTGTTCTGCGACTTCTAGAGGTTGAATGTCAAGGATTTGGAACATTTTCTGAGAAGTGTTATTGTCTTTATCATCGCAGGACTTGGCAGGTTCCTTATTGCGGACATCCTTTGAACTGTCTTGTGTGTAATGGACGTATGGTTGTACTGCTGAGAACTTTAACGGCCTCCATGGTCGAGTGGTAAGATGCTCGACTACGAATCCAAAGGTCGCGGGTAACCACTGGCATCATATATATATATATATGTATATATATATATATATATATATATATATATATATATATATATATATATGATGCCAGTGGTAATCTTTCTTTCAAAAAAATTTAAAAAAAGTAAAGTGAGGAATCCATGAATAATCATAAAGCAATGTGATGTCATATAGCGTTTTTTTATTACTATTACGATTTGTGCCCGTTTATTACATTTATTACTTTATCGTGGTTTTGTCATTATTTTTTAGACTTGCAACATTATTTTGTGTAATTTATATATAGGTTGTTGCAAGACGTAATCGACAGGGTTTAACTAGGAATTCCTGAGCTTATTTGGAGTAAAAAGAGTAGACGGCATTTTGGTGTCCGGTGACATTTAAAACAACAACAAAAAAGCATATCACAATAAGGCTTGGGGCGATGGGTGGTTACTTGGCTAAGTGACCAGTGATGAGATGTAACAGAAAAAAAAAAGCCATATTTTTTATATTTTTCATAGTGAATACCACACAAGAGTCCCAACTGCTCCTAACCATCTAGGACCAGTGACACTATGGCATCCCTAATTGGGGAATATTGTAAGGTTGAAAGTAGTAAGGAGGGTGTGGAGATGAAATAGAGGAAGGTTGGGAGGTATTTGGTTATTCAGATCTGGTCACCAAACACGGCTAAAGCCATTTCAAGCAATGTTTCAATTCTAAATGGTGATCTTTCACCAGGGCGATACTTAAAGTATCTACCACTTTGGAACGTGCCGCAAATATACTTTATATTATTTTATGAAAATCAAATGTGTTATGTTAAATATTAATTAAATATAAATTATTTGCGCACGCTGGGTTTGAACCCGCGACCTTTGGATTCGCAGTCGAGCGTCTTACCACTCGACCATGAGGCCTTACATTTTTTACAAATACATTTTTCACTTTAATTAATCTCAGGAATTTCTGGTCTGTCAGGCACGTCCTGCAACACCCCTTATATGTCTAACGAATGCTACACTAATTACTACTCTGGAGTAATGCAAAAGGGATTGAAGGAAAACGTCAACGGAGATATTTTTGAAACTCGGGAAAAGCGTCAAGTAAGTACTTAACATTTTAGAAAAAAAAAACCTTTTTGTAAATCAAACTCTCAATAGATTTTTTTAAATCTTAACATATAAAAGTTCAACATTTTGGAAATATCGCATATATGTTCCATAAAAATAAATAAAATAATGAATTGCTCTTCCTCAATCATCACTATACTAATTATGGGTATAATTCTGACTAAGGTAGAATGTCAAGACTTGTTAACTTAAGCCGTGGTCTTGCAATTTTTGGTAGCAGTCTAAATGATTTTTGTCATTCTTTACGACTCTACCAAAACTTTGACTAGACCATGGCTTGAATGTTCTCTCTTATGTTTATTTTGTCCTATTTTTGCCATCGCTTCATTTATTATTATGTATATGCTATTCTTTCTCTATTGCTCTTTTTTCCATTTCGTGTTTTATATGTCTTTTTTGTAATTGGACTTTAGTCCGTTAATTTGTAAATAAATAAGAAATAGAATTTGACGTTTCAGACGTTTAATACGTTTGATATTATACCTTTGAAAGAACACCCAGCAAAAAACCTCAGTTCGACATATTTAGACTTACGTGTAGTTGCAGGGAAAATATTACAATAAATTCTTAAAAATTATATTTCATACTCACGTGATGAAATTTTGAACTGCAATACCTAAAACAACCATTAGCAGCTGAAAAACACTACTCAGCTCAACCGAGTTTATTAAATACCATACTCAAATTATTTTTTGGAATTCATGCACTGGGGAAAAAACTCAGTCTAGATATACGAGTCAAAACCCCTACTTATAAAAAACGATGACTCGATTCAGTTCCGCATAAATTCAACACAAATTAGATATATCAAATTGTGCGTTGTAAAAGAAAAAGGGTACTTTTTAATATTTTACGAGGTCAACTTATTATTATTTTGACCTTTTAGACGGCAGACGCTGCGGACGGATCTTTTGAAGATATGTAGCTGATCTTTTAAATCTGGATAATATGATATGCGAGCGTTCAACATGATTTATATTTTGGCCGCCGTAAGTTTGTAAAATCTAGACATTTTGAGAGGACGTGACGGAATTCACAGACAGTTAAAGATTCATGGTCAGAGCATTTAATGTCTGGAGCAATTATTATTAATGTGTTTGATACACTCTGCTACAATGTGTTCATTGTGTAGCTATATTTTAGTGAGACACATAAAAAAATGCAGAATTGAATCACGGAATAAGAGATCAGTCTCATTTTTTACCCTTTGAAACTGACTACTTAAAATGTTATTAAATATTATTAATGATTCGTAGCCGGTCTGCATAGCTTCCGCAAGCAATCAGGCCACGGGGATATTGTATCATCTCCAATATTCCAAGTGATTCATTTGACAGTAGCTTTATTTCCTTTAATTAAGTTCACCAGAATTATAGTTCGGTGATAAGCCTTGCTGCAGCATTAAAAACTGATGGGAGTTTATTAGTTTGTTATTTAGGAAAGCTGGCGTAAATACCGTTACAGTAGTCGTAATTCTAATTTCAAGTTAATAGGTGTGTCTATCTGATGGAACCTGCCAGGTAAGTATGTTCCTGTATATTTTCTTATTTAAACTAGGAATTAATATGTAATAATAGAAAATAAGATCTGTACAGCGCCCTTGAGGTGATTTTTCACAAAAACGACGCTATACAAATCATCCAAATATTGTTATTATTATAGTTGGATATTTGAGGATATATATTTTGTTTACAGTGAATACCACACGAGAGTCCAACTGCTCCCAACCGTCTAGTCTAGAGTCAATCAGACTATGGCATCCCCAATTGCGGTATGTTGTGAGGCTGAAGGTACTGGGGAAGGGAAGGAGTTGGGGAAATTAAGGCTATTCAGATCTGGTCACCAAACACGGTTAAAGCCATTTCAAGTAATTTTCTGATTCTGAATGGTGGTCTTTCACTAGGGCGATACCAAGTGTATCTACCACTCTAGAGCTTTTATTATTTTATATGATTTGAATGTGTTATGACACATATTAATTAAATTAAATGTATTTTCGCACGCCGGGCTTGAACCGGCAACCTCTGGATTCGTAGTCTAGCGACTTACCACTCGACCACGGAGGCCGTAAAATGACTAATTTTATACTACAGCATCACTTTCTAAATCTGACCTCCTACTGTCTACCTCTCACCGAGGCAGGAAATTGACACGTATTTTATAATTATTTTCACATTTGTTTTGGTTTTTGGTGAGTTCCACTTCCAATTGCTATACGTGTCTAGAGTGGAAGTGTTTTGTTAATAGTTCCCTTATTGAGACTTTCTTCAAATTAAGTTGTTGACTTACTCATTTGGGGTTTTGAACCACCTATAAGCACTTAAGACTACATTCACATTATCCATTTGGTCGAATTTCATTGATTGCTCTCTTACATTGAATGTTCTGAAAATTCATTTTTGGTGTCATAGCCCCTTTTTGATTCGTCAAATTACTGATGGTGCACTACTTTCTAACGGAAGAGTATGTATGAGAAGATACATGAATGTGAATGAAGCATAGAGTGTGTGCCAAGACAGAGTTGTCTGCGGGTCCGTCCTCTCTTTCTACCCCTGCGAAGAAACGGCGTGATGGTTAGTTAGTCAACATTCTTATAAACCTTTTTTAAAAGGCACTTTTTAGGTGTTCTGTATTTTAATTTCAATTACAAAGCAAATACTGAAAAAATAGGTTAATGTGTTCAATCGTACAGCTATAAAAAAACCTAAATCATCATCTTCGTCATCGTCAGCTACTTTGGATTCAGTCTTGGACATAGAACTAAGCTTTGGGTGGTCGCCACTCCTTCCCGACAACAGCATCCTTGATCTACCTTGTGCTGGCGCCGCGGTGGCTTGTCCTATGAAAAGATTATAACGTCGTTTTGTGGAAATCAAAACGTCAAGGGTACTTTGATATCTTCAGACAAGCGGATCTTTAATCTGTTTGGATTTCTAAGGTCTGTATTTGTCACCCCTCGAGTGGATGTTCTAGTACCAATGTTCTTAATGATATCTGCAGGTGGACCCATGTCCTCGAAAGTGAACCTTCGAGCATAATATCACGGTCCTACTAAAAAAAAACTTGGCAGTGAGATGTTTCTTGTGAGATAGGATTGGGATAGGTAATAAAATAAGTTAAGGTTTGACTATTCATCATTATTAAATGATTCATGAACATATTATTTTGCTAGACCTACAATATTTTTTTATACAGGTACATATTTACGAAAATACAATTCTTCGGCAATCTATTTGTTGAATGTGTGGAGTTAACTAATTCAGGCAGAAACCCTCAGAGCAAGAATATACGAATATATGTAGAGAGAGCTAAATATTTGGATCCAACCTATTTACGGTAAATCACTTTCTCCGGGTTTTACGTTGTAAACCGTGAGAGAGAAAGAGACAAGACAAATTGTCATATAATATCGCACCATTTTTATGTATGTAAGCACGTTTTCCGTCACCCGCGTTTCCGGCCACTCCGCCCACTACGTTTTGTCATACGACATAACAGGATATAAGTCAACGGTTTTTTAGTATTCTTTATTTTTGTTGATAACAATGCTGTGAAGAAGTGGTTATACAAATAAACAAAAATATTATGTTGACATGTGCTATGAATAGATGTATAAATACCTAGCCTTAGCCCTAGCCACGCCCGAGTCCGGAAAACATCATCAATTCTGACTACACAAGCGCTCCTTCCTAGTATATTATTGCTCTGAGCAGAAACCTCACGATATTATGCTAAAAAACACACAGTAACATTGTCTACTCAAACTCTGGTATTTTCTAATATTGATCATTTCAGTAAGACAGTAACTAAAGACCGGTCGGTAGCTGAGTGGACAAACGCGTCGGATTCCCACACGGGCGTCGTGCGTTCGATTCCTCTGCTGGCTAAGTCCTCCATTATTGCACAAGCAACATTTTCCGCGTCTTATGATGGCAGTAGGAGTTTTTCAAATATTGTCAGGTTATTCGAAACCCGGGAAAGTTTGTCTTTCTTTTAAAAAAGAAAAAAAAACACATCGACTGTGTTAAGGTCAAAGGCGTTATTCCAAGTCTAGGCACTTTTCGTAGGATTTGTGATGAATTTATAAAGAAAAACCAATGATTTCTATTCATACTAGGATTCCAATTTGTATCTACTTATATATATATATATATATACGTGCATATTAACCTTATATGCTTCGTTCTACTATTGTGAATTTTTTAATTTTTTTTACTAGATTGTGAAAAATAATTTGCATACATCTAAATAAATATACAAAAACATACAAACAAATTCCACATTTTTTGCAAGCAAACTTAGGCCTAGTGGTTTAAGCATATTTCACATTTTAAACTGTCGTAAATCGATGATTAACGCCATTATGATTTTTTAACCGCTACCACTTCAAAGAATCACCCCCGTAAACCAACGATTTTCGGCCCGCTTCAGCATTTAATCAAATCATAATCAAGTGTCAAGCATAACAAAGACAGTGGATATTATAACATTAAACTATTGAAGGGAGCTTAACTTGTCGGTCGGGAAAATAGATTTACAAAAACTATGCTTTGTAGACATAGAAAAAAAACTGTGTTAACTAGAAATAAGTATCTCCAACACATATTTATTATTTATTTTAAGTCACGATGTCCATTTGAATACCTGTGAAGTTGACATTTAGATATTCATGCAAATATATTCGCCAGTCTTAGAAGTAATCTAAATACGTAATAATGTTTCTTATATGTGGTTTAATAATAGCAATTAAATTAATAAGAGTATAAATAAATAAACGTCTTTAAAAAAACGGATGAGTCGCGTGACGGGATTCGAAAGGCCATCTTCGCAAGAAAAAAAGCTGCTGCGAAAAAAAATTAATTCATTCACCCATTTTACGTTGATATAATAACGGTCGACCTTGGCGCTACTCTGAAATAATAATAAAATGGTTGGAACTTGGAACTAGGAAGAGGTGTGACAAACAAAATTTTTGGACGATTGACATTTCAATGGTGATATTTATTATTTTCTCATCTCCTTTGTTTTTTGGTCTGTAATAAATAAATTAATAAAACAATAAAACGCGTTGATTTAAATAGTTCTCCACTAAAAGGGCAGGATGAATGGCGATTAATTATACGGGGATATTTTTTTGGGGTGTTAAGCCTTGCTACATTTTTTTCTTATTTATTAAAGAACATAACGTGTTACGTTAATACGTTACGGACAACCTTTTTTAGATAGTCGGTGTGTGCAAGGTTGCTTGAAATATTGCTCATGTTGGAATAAAGAGTGGTAGATACTCTACTGCTAGAATATATTTTTATTTTTTTACGTGAATACCGCACAAGAGTCTCTACTGCTTCCAACCGTTTCGAGCCAATGAGCCTATGGCATCCCAAATAGGGGTATGTCGTGAAGCTGAAGGTAGTGGGGAGGGGAAGGAAATGAGGAAGGGGAAGGTTTGGAAGTACCTGGCTATTCAGATCTGGTCACCAAACATGGTTAAATCCTTTTCAAGCAACGTTTCAATTCTGAATGCTGGTCTTTCACCAGGGCGATACTTGGAGTATCTACCACTCTGGAACGTGCCGCAAGAATACCATATTTAATTTTTTATATCAATTAAATGTGTTGTGATACATATTAATGAAATAAAATTTATTTGCGCACGCCGGGCTCGAACCTTCGACCTTTGAATTCGTAGTCGAGCGTCTTACCACTCGACCATGCAGGCCGTGAAATGGCTTTAGTCGTGTTTTTTGATCAGATCTGAATAGCCAGGTACTTCCTAACCTTCCTCTTCCCCATATCCTTCCCCTCCCTACTACCTTCAGCCTCGCAACATACTCCTATTGGGGATGCCATAGTCCCACTGGCTCTAGACAGTTTGGGAGTAGTTAGGACTCTATTAAAAAAAAAATATGCATATATATATGATAAAGATAAAATTAACAAAAGTAATTAATCACAGTTATAATTAATAGTGGCTGAATATCATAAACTTTATACAACTAAAGTGAAAATTGTTTCACGTTTTTTGGTACCCATCCAACATAATTGTTTTTGGCATGAGTTCTGTTCTTATTTATTTTCATAGACGTTATGTTTGTTTTTTTTTCTACTTTATTTATCTTAATATCAAATATTAGAATGTTTTTTTTTATATGCCTATCTCACTGGGAGGAGTTCCCGTGTCAAGACAGACGTAATTATATATTATTTTTGCAATGTAACTTTAACTAGTTTTGATGTAATTGCTAATTCCCACGGTTTTCTTTCATTTTTTACATAAAACGTTAGCTCACGGGGAGGGGGTAGAAATACTTAGATAATCACCAAAAATTAACCTATATAACTTGTTTAGTAAACTTGTTTGTTTAATTAAGATTATAATATAAAGTAATAAAAAAGGTAGGTACTGTCTTGAACACTAGTTGTTACACGTGAGAAATCACGGGGTGTACCAGCCAAGAAAAAATATTAGTTCCTTTAATTCACCTATTTCAAAAATAGAATAATGTTTGCTAAAATCATAAGTAGGTAGGAATTTGAAAATATTTTTTTTTATTTGAAAATTTCAACTAATATCAATTCCAAATTTGAAGATTTCACACAAGTACTTACTCAGAAAGCGCTTTTGGTGTATCTGGCCCAGTCATCTGGAATAGGCTTCACCCAAAACTTGCCAACATACAGAACCTAGCAGAGTTCAAACGGGTCTTAAAAACCAAATTGTTTAAAAATCCTGCATACAAAACGTAACTTATTAAAATTTTATTTCTTGAAAAACGTCCTAAATTTTATTTGTTCCGGTTTTCTCCTTATTGTTGTATCCCTGTAACGCAATGTCCTTTCTGTCTACTGAGAACCATATCCTCATTTTCATAAAATATTTATTGTTTTTTTGTTACTTGTTATATTTAAACTGTTTGCATTTTTAGAATCGTTTACTTATAATACTAGGATATTAATGTTTTTAAGTACTTACATGTAAACTTTCCTCAATTTTAATTTACTTTTCTTTGATTTAACAAATATGTTAATATGAATTCATTCGTTTCGTCTGATTTTTATTACCCTTAGCTTCTGTTAAATTGTTTTTTAATCTGCTGATGTACACATGCAATGTTATACCCATATCTGAACCCTCTCTCATGATTTATGATAACGATCATGATTTTACATAGTTTTAATTTGTGTCCATATTATTTATTATTTCTCCTTGTTAGTTAGTTTTATTAGCACAATTAATTTAGTATGAAGCGCACTTGGGGTGAAATATCACAAAACCGCGCTTTATAAATTCACTGTTACTATTTAAGGAAAGTTTTTTTTAAATATAAAAATATTGATTTGATTGACTTATAAGGCTGACACAATATCTGAATATTTAATAAAATATACGACTCATTTGGGAAATGTCAAGGAAACCATAACACTTTGACAAAATGATTTTAATAACATCACATGTCTAACTTTGACTAGTCTATTTTTAATGAAATCAGGTAATTCTGCCTGGGTCAAGGTATATTTTAGTACGCCACAGCTTATCGCCCGACATAAAAATGAAGATCCTAAAAGTAATTGTTTCGCAAAGCCGATCTGATTTAATCGAAGGAATTTCAGTCTGCGGCCTTGGAATACGAGTATGACAAGCCTTAAACCACTAAACGTATTTACGTCCACTCCATCATTATTAATAATATATTTATATCGATTCTACAGACTCTGGGACTCGGATATTATCAAAGGTCTACTACCAATAACAAAAGGAAATATTTTCTGTTATCGTTAAAAGATTAATGATCTTTTGTGCATGTTTCGTTTACGAATTTCGTTCCTAAAATAACCCAGTTTTGGGTGTGTTATTTATTCATTGGAGCTATGTTCATTTCACTAGACTTCTCTAAAATATATCATCTAACCTTGTTTCAAAATATTTGAACAATGAAATGGGAAAACGTAACATTTCAAAGATTCTGTTTGTCTTCTTATGTATTATAAAGTTACGCCTTTCTTACGATGGTGTTTTTTTCTTCAATTTACAATGCATATGCATAAATATTCGGCTTGATTTAATGTTTGTTGAGTTATATTAAATAACTTGAAAATAGGAATACAGAAGTTGTCTCACTTATTTTTTGTTCACAATATTAGCAACCAACATGTTTGATACTATGGGCATTCAACAATAATATCGAGCATTTAATATGTTTACAATATTCACTATCGATTTTATCAATTAAATTATTATTTGGCTACATAATATATGTTTATTTTAAATCAAAAAATATTGTAAAATACTAATCTATTTTACGTTCGCACATTTCTAGAGAGTAGAGTAGAGTTGTAGGTACTCTAAAAGTACGATTCCAAAAAAAAATCAGTAGCTATATTGTCAAGATCAGGACTTTCGAAAGGTCGCAGCATCGATGATGATAATGATCACTTAGTTCTGCTTGACCTATATTATTTTTACCCATACTGCTGTTTCAACCCTTTGAATAAACCCTCGACTCTGTGCAGAAACGGGCGGTCCGTTTGATAGATTCTCCTATATTAACAAACTGATTGTAATCTTTGGAGCACAGGCGTCAGGTGGGAATGCTGTTCTTGTTCTACTGGTATTTAAATGGAAGATGCTCCCAGAAACTTGCCTTATTGATCCAGCCGGCATCAGTACTCAATCGGAAAACTTACCCAACATTTGTACACGTTTAATATTTAATACATGAGAACAGGTCGGTTTTACGACTCGTTTTATGTTCAACAACTCGGCTGTGGAACGATTTGCTGGCGTCTGTGTTTCCTCCCTCCTTCAACATGGGCCACTTTAAAATCCAGGCTCACCCCTTCCTATCCTCAAAAATACCCTCCAAACAGCATCTTCAAAGATGACATAGACCCCGAGGGAAATTACTTCCCTAAAGACCTCTTGTGTTATTGTCATTGATCCCTTCGGCATCGGTGCATAGTCAAGCAACTTGCCAACCGCGCGCCCAACATTTTTAAACAGTTGACATTCTATACATGAGAACGGGTCGGTTTTACGACTCGTTCTTATGTTCAACAACTCGGCTGTGGAACGATTTGCTGGTGTATGTGTTTCCTCCCTCCTTCAACACGGGCCTCTTTAAGACCCAGGTTCACTTCTTTCTTTTCTCAAAAATTCCCGCCACACAGCATCCACAAAGATGACATAGGCCGTGAGGGTAATTATTTCTTTGGAGGCCTCCTATGTGGAGTCAATGTTAAAAAAAATAGTAAAAAATACAAAAATACATTTTATTGTTATAAGTGAATCATGTAAATAATATGAACTCCTACACACTAGACACTAAGAGCAGTTCTTAAAAAGATTGTACAAAACTTCCATCCTGTCTAAAATAAAAACGCTGCGGTTATATTGCATTCCTGAATAATTTCGGCTTTTTTAATTTTTCTGTGTCCTTATTTCGTTTCTATGTCGGTTGTATTCATGCTGTCAATGTTAAACAGTCAAGAATAATTATAGGTCACGTCTCGAGAATTAAATAATCTGAGAAGTCGTCTTCCAAATATGCTTAGAGGGCAAATCATCACCACGTTAATTTGATGAAAATACAACAGGTTTACACTTACATTAAGCTCAGAAGCTAGGGTGACCAAGTACTTCAGTATTGTGGAACTAAAAAAAATAAAAGACAGTACTTCTTCCAATATTGATAAATTGAAATAATAAAAGAGATTGAAAAAGGATCAAGAAAGGGACGCTTAGATGGTTTGGGCATGTAGAAAGATTTTTTATTTTTTTTTTTAAATATGGATACCGCACAAGAGTTTCAACTGTTCCCAACCGTCTAGAGCCAGTGAGACTATGGCATCCCCAAATAGGGCATGTTGTGAGGCTGAAGGTAGTCCGGAGGAAAGGAGATTGTGAAGAGGAAGGGTGGGAAGTACCTGGCTATTCAGATCTGGTCACCAAACACGGCTAAAGCCATTTCAAGCAAGGTTTCGATTCTGAATGGTGGTCTTTCACCAGGGCGATACTTAGAGTATCTACCACCCTGAACAAAGAAAGGAGTGTAAAAAGAATATATGATGCGAAAGTGAATGGAAGAAGAAGCCTTGAATCGGGTCATGTGAAGAGTCAGAATAACAGAAGAGTATGTATGAGAAGGTGTATGAATGTGAATGAAGCAAGGAGTGTGTGTCAAGACAGAGTTATATGGCAGTCTGTCCTCTCTGCCTACCCCTGCAGTGAAACGGCGTGATGGTTAGTTAGTTAGTTGAAAAAGTTCCTGGCTCTTGAAAACACCCATGTTGGAGAGTCTAGTCTATGTCTGATGGTCTACGTGGTTTGGTGGTAAAACGCTCGAATACGCATCCAGAGGTCGCGGATTCCAAACCCAGGGCGAGCAAATGAATTTCATTTGATTGATATGTGTCATAACACATTTGATTCATATATGTAGTATATTTGCGGCACGTTCCAGCTCTAAGTAAATCTTTGGTGAAGGACCACCATTCAGAATTGAAACGTTGCTTGAAATGGCATTAGCTGTGTTTGGTGACCAGATCTGAATAGCCTAATACTTTCCAGCCTTCCTCTTCCCCATATCCTTCCCTTCTCCACTACCTTCAGCCTCACAACATACCCCAATTGGGGATGCCATAATCCCACTGGCTCTAGACGGTTGGGAGCAGTTGGGACTCTTGTACGGTATTCAATAATTTATTTATTTTAAAAGAAGGAATACAGAGGTCAGTAAATCATTTCAAATCAACAGTAATCTATGGCTAAACTATTGAACCCAAGAACGAATTTCAAATGACCTGTTCTCATGTGGCAAATGTCAATCGTGCGCAGATGTTGGACACGCGTTTGGGGTATCTCCCGGATGTACATCAGTGCTGGGGGCATTAAATAAGCTATTTCTTAGAGCACCTTCCATTAAATTACCAACAAAACACACACAACATTTCACCTTCTACCCTTGACCATCTTGGCGCGTAGGTACGTACTCAAGCTGTGTTAATTGAATGCTCAGAGCAAGAATATATATGGAGAGAGAGAGAGCTAACTATTTTTACCCAACCTATACAAATTTACAATAAATCACTTTCTCTGGGTGTTTACGTCGTTATCGTTACTGTGAGAGAGAAAGAGATAAGACAAGTTGTCAAATAATACCGCACCATTTTTCGGTGTGTTAGCATGTTTAACGTCTCCCGCGTCTCCGGCGACTCCGCCCACTACGTTTTGTTATGTGACATAATTCAACGGTTTTTGTGGTTATATTCTATATTGTATTTGCTGATATTGTGTGAAAAAGTGGTAATACAAATAAGCAAAACATTATGTCGACGTGTACTATGAATGGATGTAAAAATGCTTATTCCCTAGGCATGTCCGAGTCAGGAAAAAATAACAATCCAGACTACACAATTTATCCCTCCTGGTATATTATTGCTCTGAGATTCAATGTTAATTTCGTCTGGAATATTTTTCAGTCGATTGAGTTAAGTGTTTTGTTTTGATGCTAAAAATATCACGTGCTACAAATTGTAAAACAAGACTCGATTAAAATGGAAATGCCATGTATTGAGTTACATTCCTAAACCTATTTACGTGGGCACAGAACTTAGGTGGGATAGCACGTTTGTCATTTGACCTTTAATAAATTAGGCGTTTAATGCCTAAACCGTTTTTCTAGTGCCATATTTTTATAGCACTGAAATTAATTTAATGCAACACTTATTTTTTCTTTGCTTAGATCTTTCGATAGGTACATCATTTTAAATTTGGGCAGCAAGATTGTTTGAAATTTTGTCATGTTTTCGTATTAAAAAAATCTGCAAACTAAAGTCAACCAAATTGTCCTACTCTCCGTTATCAGGCGAATGCATCAATGGATCAATTAAACGTAGTTATGCACAAAGTGTCCAACCCACAATTTACCAAAATCGGATTTACATGTTCATAATTTTTTTTACTAACGCACACTTTGTGTAACGCACATTTGACTTTAATTAAAGTTTAAAAATATTATAAAATGTAGGATAACATTTTTTTTTTTTTTAATAAACTCATTGATAGATTATAAATTACCTATTTATAATAATACTCACAAAGAAAAAAAAAATACTGATATATTCAGATTACGCCTTTTTTTCAGTTTCATGTCTTTGGGGTTGGACGCTTTCTGCTTAACTACGTTCAATTTATGTTTTGAAGAAATTGAATAATAAACGATATTATTATGCAAACATTTAACACAAATATTGCTTTCTTCGACAAACACTCTGTTTTATCCTATCTATAAAGCTAGAAATTAGTGAACTGTGGCGAGATGAGATTTGTACGACTATTTATGTGGGGAGTTTATAGGTCAAAGCTACTACATAAATGTCTTAACGTCATATCCATCATGCGCTGTAGTGCTTTGAAACTTCAAATTAAGGCTATTTTTTTGAATCTCGAATTCGTGGTTTTGCAAAAACATCAATTTTTACTCCCTTTTAACATTTAGTTCTCTTATGCCTTATTCCTACTTTCTTTTTTTTTTTTATGTTCTATGTGTTTTAATTAAATAGGTACTTTTTATATTGATTTTAAAACCCAGTTTCTTACATTTTGGCTGTTGGTGAGGCGATATTTCATGTTACGTTTTCTTTTGGTCTTCTGAAACCGATTTGGACAGCCTTAGGCCGTATGTACGCGGAGAATACTCAAAAGAAACTAGTTTGTGATTTTATTACTAGCCGGTTACTTACTCGTTAGTGACGCAGCTCCACACACGCGGGCTACTCAAAAGTTATCGAAATCGATAGTGTTCTGTGTGGTATGCAAGGTGGTGAAGTTATATAAAACGGGATAGTTTTCTACTTCTCCCATTAATTTTGTATTCACTTGTTGACCGTTCATTTTCCTGAATTAAAATTAAATTAAATATATACTCGTACAATGTAATGATATAAAAATTTAAAAATATAATCGATAATATTACAAAATAAAATGATGTGACAAGAAACGTTGATGTATTCGATCGGACCAAAAACTAGGCGACTCAAGACTCAAGTCAAAAACTAGTCGACAGGTCGAGTTTGCTAGCAGCTAGTTACTAAAGCGTTAGTGACTGTTTGGTGACGGTAGCACCGTGTGCGGTCTCTCATTTATTTACAAAGGTTCATCGCGGACTGGTTAGTCATTTGCGTCCGTAATCAGTTTCTTTTGAGTGTCTCCGTGTAACTAGAGGGCCTTTGATATACTCTTGTGTTTAAAAAGCGGGAAAAACCCCAAAACGTTTCTGCACCAAAAATAGTTGAATCTATTTAACACCGCAATAGTTTTTAATGCATTCTTTAATATCTCAATTTATTATACGGTATAGGGAAGGTGTGGCGAACATATGGCACGCATTTCACGAATTTGAACACAAACACTTTTTGGTAACATACGAGCAAAGTTAGAATTCTGTATGATTGTAGTAATATTATTGATTATTTAAATTATAACATCAGTTGAAAATGATCTACATTCTTTGAGAAGGTTTAATATTATTTGATGGCTAAACCATGGTCAAATTATAATGCCTTTTATTGCAATCATCTGAAAGTTGCACCGATCTTAAACGCCTACCGCATGATGTTCAGTCTTCCCAGGCACTGCAGTGCTTCCGGTATGTTTACCGAGGGGCGAGTTCCAGGATTTGCAGCCCTTATGAGAACCAGGGTAGCAGGATTGCGAGAAAGGATTAACAACTCCAGAAATTATTTCATCATGTAATCCCGTCAGATCCCGAACTCAAGCATAGAAGCGCATTGGAGTAAATTATTGGCCCCATCAATCTTAACGCTGCCAGGATGGATTCACTCTTGATGGCGTTTTGCAGTAATGAGGCCTAATATCCCCCATTCATATTTTTTACTTGTATTATTTAATTATTTATTTTATTATATTTTATTTATGTTTTTTTCATGAATTTCCGTTTATTTTTATTTGTTAATATTATTATTACTATGTATTGATATCAATTATGGAAGGTATTGCATTGCACTACTCCTGCTTACCTTCCGTAATAAAACTTTATTATTAAACATATTTAGGTATACAAATACACAATTCAACGATTATCTCATAACATGTATACAAGAGTGAACCTCTCTTTTATGATTTTTTTTTATTGGTCACGTTATTTCCGTTATAATATTATAAATAATACGTCACACTACCTCTCAGTTTAAGCTCATATAACTACTTAGGTTATACCTTATCTACTAGTTAACTCAAGCCATGGTCTTGAAGTTTTTGGTAGCAGTCTAAATGATTTTTGTCATTCTTTACGACTCTACCAAAACTTGACTTGACGTTGACTTTGACTTGATTCTTATGTAAATTTTGTCCTTTTTTGTCATTGCTTCTTTGTAATATTCTGGTATGTGTTATTCTTTCTCTGTTGCTCTTTTCCCCATTTCGTGTTATGTGTTTTTTTGTTGTTGTTGGACAAAAGTCCGTTAGTTTATAAATAAATAAATATGTGGGGTGCAAATAAAAGTTTAGTTTCTTTTATTACACTATGAACAGATCTACAAAAAAAAATATCACTTACCTCTTAATTTATTTGGTGAACAACTGTTTGTTTGAGATCTTTGTTAAATATACAGGGTAGGATCAAGAAGTAGTAGAACTGATTTTTCCAAATATATATTTTTTTAACTAATCGGTATAAATTCTTAGTAGTTCTCGAAATAGCACCCTTTTGCTTCGACACAACGCGTATAACGCGGTTTCCACTAATCGTACGCCTTCTGGAACTCGCTTTCCGGAATCCTCTTCAGAGATGCCGTCACGGCCCCTTGAGTGGCTAAAAATATTATGGTGAAAATATTATTATAATCTTGGCTTCATCAATAGAATTGCATGTGACTTTAAGAATATAAAGACCCTAAAAACCCTTTACTGTTCATTAGTTCGCCCTCATCTAGAATATGCTAGTATAATTTGGTCCCCTTTCTATACCGTTCATATTCATCATATTGAATCCGAACAACATCGCTTCTTACGCGGTATTGCATGGAGATTAGGGCGAGAAAGAGGCGATTATTCATATGATGAAATTGAAAAATTATTAAAAATGTCTTCATTAGAAAAGCGCAGGAAAGACTTTGATTTAATTTTCATTTACAAAATTATTAATTGTTTTATTGACTCACCTTCTCTGTTGCAACTTATCCAGTTCAACATCCCTTGCCGTAGACTCAGAAACAATGAATTTCTGTTCCTCAATCATTAATATTTAATTAAATAAATAATATTTCAACAGAAAGGGCGTAAATTATCCGGAAATTATTTTTTTTAACTAGTTCAACAAACCAACATCTTGACATAATAAAAAGGAGCTTTATGGCCCACGGTTAAATAAATCTAACTCCACATGATCACATCAGAAGTAAAACTTGACATATTTGCAATTGACGACTTCAAGGCCAATGAGTTTGCTTTTTTTTAAGAAGCATTAATTAACACCGCGCAATATTTATTTTTTTAAATCAGCTAAAAAATCTTACTTTATTAAATATTTTCGTGACTTAGTTTGATCACTTCCTGCTTGAAAAGTCGCCTTGGTAAAGATTTATCGACATACGAGTAATGTGGACGATTGAGTGTTCAACTATAATCTGTAAGATTATAAAATTTTCCACCATAAAAACAACAACAATCTTAATGAGTTCCAATTTTTTTTTTAATTTTAATTAGTCAATAATAATACTTGAATAATTTATATAGCGCCATTTTTGTGAAATATTACCACAAGGGGGCTTTACAAAACTTGAAAGCTGAAAAAAAAAACTCTCGAATTTCCAAAAGCTATAGCTAAAATCACCTTATTGATATTTAAATATTAGTTATTTATATTTGTCACGGGCTGTGAAAAATTGATGTACTTTTTGTTTGTTTTTTTTTTTTTAATTATAGTGAATACCACACAAGAGTCCCAAATGCTCCCAACCGTCTATAACCAGTGATACTATGGCATCCCCAATTGGGGTATGTTGTGAGGCTGAAGGTAGTGGGGAGGGGAAGGATATGGAAAAGAGGAAGGTTGGTAAGTACCTGGCTATTCATATCTGGTCATCAAACTCGTCTAAAGCCATTTTAAGCAACGTTTCGATTCTGAATGGTGGTCTTACACCTTGGCGATACTTAGAGTATGTACCGTTCTGGAACGTGCCGCAAATATACTTTTTATTATTTCATTTAAATTAAATGTGTTATGACACATATTAATTACATAAAAGTTATTGGCGCATGCCAGGTTTGAACCCAGGACCTTTTTGTTTAGTAGGATCGAGGATTGAGGATCATTGCATGAAAATATATTATTATACCAATGAGATTAGCCTAGCTATGTAGATTAGGGCAATTCTGTTTTTTATTTGTAAGATTTTCTGAAAAGATATGTTTTCAGTTTAGCTCTTAACTCTGTCGAGTCTTTTATTTTTCTCAGATCATGTGGTAGTCTATTCCAGGCTTTAGGACCTGACACTCCTGCAGCACGCTCTCCGAACTTAATGTCTGGTGTGCGCTTTGGTTCCTTCAACCTTCCGATAGCCGATGACGTTGCCGATCTAAGGGTTGACTGTCGCGAATTGAAATCTTCAGGAATACGCAGTTACAATAAATAAGCCGGAGCCATTCCGTTAATTGATTTAAATACCA
This sequence comes from Drusus annulatus, assembly GCA_022651775.1. Classification (NCBI taxonomy): domain Eukaryota; kingdom Metazoa; phylum Arthropoda; class Insecta; order Trichoptera; family Limnephilidae; genus Drusus; species Drusus annulatus. The sequence continues at coordinate 2,457,348 of JAGWCC010000153.1, read as the reverse complement.
TCCAGCAAAGCTTGAACTGGATTCTTTCGTGACATTTAAATGTAAGCAAGTGAAGATTTTTGAGGTGGTTTGAAATATGGTAATATGGTCATAAGTCTTGCCGCGGCGTAGAGAACTAGTTGTAGTTCTTAATTTGATATTTGGAAAGCTTTCGTTCTTCTACACCCAGTTCTTCTACATAATTTGATACACCCGAAAACGTTTGCCATCCCTGGCCGAGAGGTTAATATTCGGAATTTGATAGACAAGGGGCAAAAACAAAATTGATCTGGCATTTGCTATGCAAATCCAGATACAAATTATCAATTACCAAGCATTCATGTGGTTGTTTGGCATTGAACACGGTTAAGTTGTTTACAATGGGAAATTGCGCTTCCAACAATATAAATCCTCTTTAAAAGCTGTTTTTCATACACCATTAAAATCAAGTACCCACGTTATAATGTCAGAAAACGAAACCATATTGTTTGAATAAATCTTAACATTGCAGTTTGCAACATTTATATAGCTACCAATTTGAGTCACTGTTTGATAAGATCTTTAACTGTTTATTGTTACACACGGTTATTTTGATTAAAATAATAATTCCACGTTGTCTTTATCTTTCTTATTTATTTTCTTGAAACAACACTCGTGACATCATTTCCTTAACACATCAATCTAACCTTAAACCGATTTCATACCCTTTTCAAACCCCACTGATTCCGTAAAGTTTCTTCCGTCAATTCCCATTAATAACTTATTTAGTTTTGTTCACTTCTCTTTTCTTAACATTCAAGTATTAAGGAAAATCTCTCAAAAAAAAGAACTGATTGATTGTATTAACTAGACATTTTAAAGCATGAAACCTTTCCAAAAAAGAAGGCTTCAACATTTATAAATATCTAAGCATTAAGATATTGCAACGAATATAGAGTCGAATACAGGATTCACACAGATTGATTGCATTTAGCATTGTTCACACATTGTTCGAGTTGAAAAAATAACATTTTTGTGTAATTTTAAAAAAATATTAAGAATTGGTTGTTTAATTTTTTTTCGAACTAATTAATAAAAAGAACACGAACACGCTATACACTTCGTAAAGTTTTTTTATAAACTTGTAGAAAATTCAAAATCAGTCATCGTATGCACTTGTTTTCCCTATTTTTAAATAAGTAGGCGTAGGCATGACAAAGGGCTGTTTCTCAGAGACTTTTCTCAAAGACATCGCTGTTGGAAATGTATAAAAATGCACCAATACACACAATCCCAAATATGTGCGAGTCAACTTCAGTTATGCGACCTTTAACCCGTTCTCTTCTCTCTAACCCGTTTTTCTATCTTAACTTCTATTCGGTCAAAACAACTCCTGTTTTCGTGAATTTTAAAAATGGAACTCGATCAAATATTAATTGAATGTTTTCGTAGAAAGCAATCACTTTGTGGTTTGACATTTTTAAAGAAATGAAATATAATTTTGTTAAAGACCACCAATATTATTTTATTTTTCATGACCCGCCGGTTCCGCTTTGCGTAAGCATCATCAGGGCATCATCTGTTCCTTTGTTATAATTTAAATGTTATTCTATTGTTTTCTCATTGTTTTGTTATTTTATTTTATATTTTGTTCGTCCTCTGTATGTATATATAACTGCACAATTTGTATTTTTTGTTTAGTTTAATTTTACACCCTGATGATGCTTAGGCTAAGCGACACCGGTCGGCCATAAAAGTTAAATTAATATTCGTGGTCTTATACAAAGTTTTTTTTTCATTTCATGAATTTAATGCTTCGTTTTTTCACCTACGACGAGCATTTCGTCTGTTATTTGAGATGCTAGCACTAATATTAAGTAAAGCAGAATTATTTTATTGCTTAGTTTAAAAAAAACTAAATATTAGCTTTTGGCATGTGTGAGTCATTAATTTTGATCGAACCAAATTGAAGAAACGCCCCTGGGCTTAGGTTGCAAGGTTATAATTATTGTTCATTTATATTTACATACAGTGGTGGCTCGTGAGTTTTTACGACCGTGCTGTTGTTGATTTGTGTATTTTTGGATTCATCACTGTTAGAAACCCGTCAACAACAACACTTACAAAAAACACATTTGAATTTTTTGCTTGAAATCGATAATTTTTTAAATGTTATTGACTTGGCCCTTGGGAGGCGTCTTTATGTTTTGAGTTTTGTGCTTTGAGAGATTTTTATGTTATGATGATTTCAATCATATTTATCATTGCTTCTAACTAAACCAGTTAATAGCTGAGTTGACAAATGCGTCGGGCTCACACCCAGGCGTCGTGGGTTCAATTCCCCTACTCAAGTTCTCTATCATACAAGCAACATTTTCCACTTATTTTGATGGTTGTAGAAGTTTTTCAAATATTTTCAGGATATTCCTTACCCAGATATATATATTTATGTATTTTTTTTTTTTTGCTTTGTTACTATCTTCAATCTTGTATTGGCTTTTGTATCATTTGTTTCCAAATAATCTAATCTGTTTTTTTTGTAGTAAAAGCATTTTTTTTTTAATTCCACAAAAAGTGTTATTAAGATACTTCTGAAATTATGTAGGCCTGTAAATAATTTTGACGGCCTGCGTAGTCGAGTGGTAAGTCTCTCGACTACGAATCCAAATATCGCGGGTTCAAAAAGAATTGAAACGTTGTTTGAAATGGGATTAGCCGTGTTTGGTGATCAGATCTATACAGCCAGGTACTTCCCAACCTTCCTCTTCCCCATCTCCTTCCCCTCCCCACTACCTCCAACCTCACAACATACTCCAATTGGGGATGCCATAGTCTCACTGGCTCTAGATGGTTGGGAGCAGTTGGATCTCTAGTGTGGTATTCACTGTGAAAAATAAAATGAAAAATGTCAAAAAAGGCTTCTGATTTCCGCCAATAAATAAACTTACCCAAGCGACTTTTTCAAACTAATAAAACAATGCAACTTAAATCTCTCAACGAATTAAATAAATTCTTCCAGGTGTGAATATACAGTTACTCTTCAACTTTTCTCTACGTCTGAATGTGATATGGTGGTTGTTATAATCAGACTGGCTAAAAACTGGGTATTCATAAAATAAAATATGTTGTTTATTCAGTTCAATTAAATGTAACCAGATAAATATAATATGGATCATTATATCACGACAGGCAGCCATGAAATGGTCTATAAATAGGCTTATTATTTCCAAGTGAGAATCCTTGACTTAAAGCCATGGTGCATCTCTGAATTCAACCTACTTAAATTAGACCAAACACCTTTATTTTTTTAAATACACAAATTTTAATGATCACCATAATAAGATTGAAAAAAACTGTAATGGCACATCACAACCGTCTTCCGCAACGAGGTGATTGTTTGGACAACAAAGTAAGTGAAGTTTTTTGATCAAACAGGAAGTTATTTGCAAACTGAGTCAATAATGTGGGCTGTTGTACTTAATGAAGATGGTGATTATGAGAAAAAACCGATAAAGCGCCATGGGGCAAAATGTTTTGAATTACGGAATGTGTTAACGATGCATCCACGATATTTTTTTATTGAAGAGGAAACAAAGATACAGACACTAACAAATAAACAATTTTAAACATAAAGTATAGAGACTTCGCCTGCATCCTTACTATTTCTCACAGCTTAAGCATTTATGAGCAGCAATTGATAAAGCAAGGTAAATGGCGTAATACCTACACACACATACATGTAATATACATATACAAGTGATGGTAAACGTTGTTTAAATACAATCAACAGTAAATATAATGTCACTATCATGTCCTTTACATAATTGAAGCCTTCATTTTTCTAGTTAAAATGAGGGATGAATCAAGGGGTAAAGCTGAGTATAGAACTCGAATAAAGGCGTTGATAGAGTACCTAAAGCTTTCGAGTTCGAGTCTCGGTCGCAACTTAATCTTTTTTTGTCGGGGTTTTTTTAAATTAATTCTTAACATTTTATTTGAATATTGTTAATATTCTTTTAATAATGAATTTCACAATGAAGCGTATGGATTTAATAAGAAAAAATAATTTCAAATCATATTTGTTAATCATAATATTATGGCTTTGTATCCTACAATAAATGTTATTACCGTTTTGGATTCACGTATGTTCGACGATCTACATTTTAAATTTCTACTTTACCTTTTACGTAAAACCTAATTTATAAACATGTGTAAGTCCGATTACGAAATTAACCTAACAAGAAAAGTTAACACGGAAAGATGTTGTCCAAATAGGTATAAATTGCTCTCTCCCACGATTTAATTGAATTTCCAAAACCACTTACATCGTTTACGAGTATTCATAAATTACTTGGATTATGTAAGCCGGCCGATACATTGTTTTTATCTCCAAAATAAGAAATATATAGATTGGTGATTTGGAAAGTAAAGTATGTAAGGTACCTTCTTGTAAATTTGGAATCACTAGATGTAGTAAGATTGCCTCCAAATGATAACCAATTGTTCGGGAAAATAAAAAATTAAATTTTATTGTGAATTTAAAACTTTTATACTTATTATTGGCCGGACTGGTTTCACCTCTCAACAGGCATCCTTAGTAAAAAAAATGTAAAATTAAATTGGAATTAACTTTAAAGCATTAATGCTCACTTATTATTACATATTTAAATAATATTAAAAATTCAAAATAGATGTTTATCCAAGACACCATCTAGATATTTAATATGTGTTCGGGTAGAACTTTGAATATCACCAAAAAGAGGGCAACTTAAAATCGTAAAAAAAAACAAATATTAATAATTTTCAATATAAGTATGAGAACGTTTAAAATGCCGCATTCTTATGAGGTCTTGTTGGATTAATTGTCAGAGTGTTACTCCCGAAGAGAGTAAAGGTTCCGAGTTCGAGACTCGGTCATGACCATTGTTCTATTTATTTTATGATTTTTTTCTGTTTCATATTTGTGTTTTAGATTATTAATATTATTAAATAAAAAATTATTACATTTTTCTGTTTCCGAAATGGACGTTATTGACTCCATATGAAATTGAACATTTTTTATGTAATATTTAGGCTTATTGCTGACAAGAACGGCCTTAAAATTACATTCTAATATACTTTTGGATGGGTTTATTACCTTCTGAAACACGGGTTATATTAAAAAAAAAACTTTCCATTAAAACGAATATCCGAATAAACGCATACTCCATTTGCATTGCTTTAATATTTTTTGCAAATAGTTTTAACTTTCGGCCTTATTTTCACCAGTAACCTATAAATAGATACTACCCGGTTTCACTCAAATACCAAAAATACCTTTTGAAAAAGTATTAAAATAATTTTTTAAAGTCAAGGTAAAATATGGTGCTTCGTTTTTGTTTGTAGATAAATTGATATTAAAAAGCTACCAATCTCAAAATATTAACGTTGCACTGACCTAGTAAAAATATGTGCAAATATAACTATGCCAGAGCTCACCAGTCGAAAAATGTTCTGCTCTAGGACAAAGAATCTGCTTAATGTAAAGATTTTTTTTTCTTGACTACTTATCAGTGTTTTTTGTAACCAAAAATAAAGCTTGTCCAAAAAAGGTTTGAGAACCCTTGTTAAAATAGTGTTTTTATTTGTATCTTTGTAATATTACAAAAATATTTCACAGTTGTCACAAAAGATATAAACAAATAAATTTTACGAGATTTCCAGTTCAATTACTCGTGCTGTTTTTTTAAAACTGTTGGATTATTGCAAAACAACAAAACACGAGCTTTGTTTTGCGGCATGGGAATTCTCATTCTTTGAACATGAGAATTTGACTGTATGAAATAATGACGTAAGTAAGTTTCCACCGTTTAACATAATTCCAATTCAATTAACCACGGCCTGACGAAATAACAAAACGATTTATCAATTGCACTGAACAAACTCGCATTGAGAGTCTACATGCGAGATTTTGCATTATTTAGTTAACTAGCCCATATTGTAAAGAAATTTAAAATTATTTAGCAGGAAACTCTATCAATAGAGGATTGAATGCGTGTCAAACGTTGTCAAGTGTCGAATCTAAATTGATAGCATCCTATAAATCCAAGTCACAAACAGATATTTCTAAGTGGAGGCTTTTTACACACCCCTTAAATACAAGGTACAACAGAAAACAAGCACGAGTAGCTTAAAAACGTACTTATAAAAGATACCTATTTTTTTTAAATACAACAGTGGATGAGTTTGTGTATTTAGGAAGTACGTTTACGAGAGATGGAGAGGCCGATAAGGATATTGAAAGAAGGGTGAATGAAGGAAACTCCAGTAATGGAAGACTGAACGCTGTTGGCGCGAATTAAAAAAAATTACCAAAGAAGCGAAGCTAGCAGTCCACAATGGAGTCCTTATACCAACCCTGATGTATGGCGGTGAGGCACGGAACAGGCAGAGGAAGAATGGAAGTAGACTGAATCCTGTAGAAATGAGATCCTTGAGGTGTGTGTGCAGTAAAACCATGTACGACCTGACGGCCTGACGACCTGACTTGACAGCCTGCATGGTCGAGTGGTAAGACGCTCGACTATGAATCCTCAGGTCGCGGGTTCGAACCCTGCGTACGTAAATAAAATTTATTTTATTAATATGTGTCATAACACATTTAATTGATATAAAAATAAAATATAGTAAATCTGCAGCACGTTCCAGAGTAATAAATACTCTAAGTATCGCCCTGGTGAAAGACCACCATTCAGAATTGAAAGGTTGCTTGAAATGGCTTTAGCTATATTTGGTGACCAGACCTGAATAGACAGGTATTTCTCCATCTTTCCCTTCCTCATCTCCTTTCCCTCCTCACTAACTTCAGTCTCACAACATACCCCTATTGGGGATGCCATAGTCTCACTGACTCTAGACGGTTGGGAGCAGTTAAGACTCTTGTGCCGAATTCACGTAAAAAAAAAAAAAAAATAATCTGTGCTAAAAATATGGATATCCGGAAAGAATGCGAGGCTGATGTAAGCGTAATAAATAGGAAGAAGAAATGGACGCGTAGATGGTTTGTTCATGTCCAGCAAATCAACAAAGAAAGGAGTGTGAAAAGAATATATGATTTGAAAGTAAATGGAAGAAGAAGTCGGGGACGCCCGGGGAAGACATAGCACGATCAAATTATTCAAATACTTGAGTCGGGCCATGTCAGAATAACAGAAAAGTATGTATGACACAATGTACGAATGTAAATGAAGTAAGGAGTATGTGCAAAGACAGAGTTGTATGGCGGTCCGTCTTCTCTGAATATCCCTGCAGTGAAACGGAGTGATGGTTTGTTAGTTATTTAGATTTGAAACATAATCGTGGAACCCATTTTGAAAAAATCTAAAATTTAAAGAATCGAATCATTTTATCGAACTTTTCCATGGGGTATTTGGTATAAATTTACTCTGTGGTATCAAGTATAGGTATCGCAGCCAGAACATATAAACTAAAAGCTTCTTTAAAAGCAATAATATTACTCACCTTAAAAACCAAGTTTAATTTAATTCTTAAAATGTAGATTCTATATCTTCAAATTTGTCATTTACTTGTATTATTTTTATTTTTATTATGTATGTACTATATTTTCGATATTAAAATGTTACTTTGTATGGTAGCTTACAAAAACACCTTTGCAAATTGCCATCCTAACACAGGCTTATGCCTAGTGGAATGGGCAATATACCAACCAATAAAAAAATGTATGTTAATAAATAAATAAAATTGCCAGTTTATTCCTAACTCGGATCCATTTATCTTTTTTTATTGCTTTGTAACGATCTGATAGTATCAATACCGTAAGCCGTCTTCTGCCACGTTCGATGGAAAAATTGCTCATACACGCAAAAGTTTGAAATTTTCTTCCGATTACGATCCTTCACGATTTACTCACTATGTGCCTTTTGATGTGTGTGTCGTGACTAAACCACGCGAGAGCGGGTTTTTATCTACTAGTATTTAATTAATTTACTGTGAAATAACACCATTTTTCTAATTTATTTGAGCACGACGAGGTTTCAACTCTCAACCTCTGCATTCGTAATCGAGGATCTTAACCGCTCGACCATTGAAAATAGTTTTAAAAAATGTTTCATAAGGGGGCAGACTATGCATACACGAATAGTTAAGATTATATGTAGGTTAAATGGCCTGGTATTTTCTTTGTGACCTACCAACAATGATTGGTATAATATTTCAATTGCTATCTACATAAAACAATTAAAACGAAAAATTGAATCAATTATTCATTTCCTCAGACAGATTCGCAAATGATAAATGAAGCCGCTGTGATTGTTTTAAGATTATTCATCTCATTTCTGCAATGATCTGAATCCTCCCACGATGCCCATGGCTAGCCACGATCCCACAGATCTGTCAATAGGATAAACATTTCTCTCGTGCATAACGTCGATGGTAAAAACTTACAAAATGTTTCATCTAAATTGCGCTACTTTCTATGGAATTTTTCATCCGGTTTCTCGTGGGAAAAATCCAGAATAGATTGAAATATACATCGTCGCTGGAAAGGCAAAAGGGCTTAGGCTACACTTTGGTAAAAAATGAGTTAAATATGCAGTCACAAGTATGTAAAACTACTCAATTGATACCAAATAATCCAACTCGTCACTGCATCATCAATATAAAATATGTCATCTATTAAATTTGACTTAATACAGATTATGTAATAGCCTCCATGGTCGAGTGGTAAGACGCTCGACTACGAATCCAGAGGTTGCGGGTTCAAACCCGGCGTGCGCCAATAACTTTTATTTAATTAATATGTGTCATAACGCATTTAATTCATTTAAAAATAATAACAAGTATATTTGCGGCACGTTCCAGAGTGGTAGATACTCTAAGTATCGCCCTGGTGAAAGACCACCATTCAGAATCGAAACGTTGCTTTAAATGGCTTAAGCCGTGTTTGGTGACCAGATCTGAATAGCCAGGTACTTCCCAACCTTCCTCTTCCCGATCTCCTTCCCCTCCCCACTACCTTCAGCCTCACAAAATACCCAATTTGGGGATGCCATAGTCTCACTGGCTCTAGACGGTTGGGAGCAGTTGAGACTCTTGTGCGGTATTCATGTAAAAAAAAAAAAAGGTAACGAATATCTCACCTAAACTATCATCATATCGTCGCTGGAAAGGCTAAAGGGCTTAAGCTGTACTTTGGTAAAAAAAATGAGTTAAATATGCAGTTCCAGTATGTAAAAACACTCAATTGACACCAAAGAATCCAACTCTCCACTGCATCATGTAAATAAAATATGAAATGTATTAAATTTGACTTAATACTGATTATGTCATAGGTAACAAATATCTCACCTTACTTGTCATCATATCGTCGCTGGAAAGGCAAAAGGGCTTAAGCGATACTTTGGTCAAAAATGGGTTAATTCTACAGTTTTGGTTATTTTTTCTTTCTGCTTCAAATGCTCTGACTCTCGTTTGATTCTGAAGACTTTCGTGGCCCTTCAGCCATCTAAAATATATTTAGCATTTGCTAGAAGGCTTGACTCAAGCGACACAAGCTTGGAACTTTTTTAGCTTTTTATCGCTTCAGGTAACTCAATGCTCTCACATTGAGCATTGAGTTACCTGAGTTAACTATTTTTTTCAAAATCCAACCAGGTACTGAAGACTTATGAATTTTATTGCAAAACAAAAAAAAACTTTTGAGGGCTCTGGTGTAAGTTTCCCAAAATGTTGCTTCAGCCCTTTTGCCTCTCCTACCTTTTAAAACGTTTTTTTTTTGGTTGGCCATTTTTTATCCCTGGAAGAAATATATTATCTACACAGAAAAAGCATTTCTCACAATTTTTAACACCCATGTGGTTAATTAATGTATTTTATCGACTAAAAAAGTAGATATAGCCATTAGTGATTAAAATTCTGAGTGCTCTTAGACAAATTTCATTCCCTTGGGAGAAAAATATGCTTCTTCCCACAAAAACAAAATTCACAACAAATTAAATAATTATTCGTAAATATAAACCTGGTAACACTTTGTGGAGATTAAACTACACTTATTGTAAAATGATTGAAAATATAATTACCTTTATGATTACATACATATGTACGTACATGGGAGTGTGAACTTTCAAATTTGGATCTGATGTCAATTGAAATTATCAAATTTAAATAAAAACCTGTACAAATCCTTACCTACGTAATAAGAAACCAATAATATATTTTTACATATATAATTTATTTTATTTTATAGTGAATACGGCACAAGAATCCCAACCGTCTAGAGCCAGTGACACTATGGCATCCCTAATTGGGGAATATTGTCAGGTTGAAGGTAGTGGGGAGATCTAACCACCAAATACGGCTAAAGTCATTTCAAGCAACGTTTCGATTCTGAATGGTGGTCTTTCACCAGGGCGATACTTAGAGGGTGTCTACCACTCTGGAACGTGCCGCAAATATATTTTATACTATTTTATATGAATTGAATGTGTCATGACCTTGTAGTAACAATATATGGAGAGAGAGCTAATTTTTTTACGTAACCTATACAAATTTGGGATAAATCACTTTCTCCGGGTTTTTACGTCGTACACCATGAGAAAGAAAGAGACAACGAAATTTCCTGAATTATCACATCGCTTTAAAGTATCGTTAGAATGTTCTTCGTGTCCCGCGTCTCCGTTGACTCCGCCCACACGTTTTGATACGCGACATAAATGAACGTAACTCAACGGTGTTTTAGGTTATATGCTATATTTTTGTTTATAACAATACTGTGAAAAAGTGGTTGTACGAATAAACAAAACATTATGTCGACATGCGCTATGTATGGATGTATAAATACTATAGCCCTAGTCCTAGCTACGCCCAGGTCTATCCGAGTCCGGCAAAGCTCATAAAAACTGACTACAGCAGCGCTTCCTCTTGTATATTAATGCTCTAAGGTTATGACACAAATTTATTAAATTATCAGAATAAGCAAACACTTTGTGGATTGACATGATTAAATAAATAAAAAACACACTTTGCTTAAATCTACTTTATTTTTTTTATAAGTCAACTATTTACAAATTTATTAAATTAAATGTATTTGTGCACGCTGGGCTTGAACTTGCTACCTCTATGTGTAGATTTAAAATAAACATAATTTGTTATGCTCAAAGAATCCTAATTTGTTTTCTTCCAAATTTTCTCATTCCATTCCCTTCGGCCAATTGTTTTTGGTTTCAAAACGTTCCAAAAAGAGGATGCCATTTTTCCACTATCTACAAGTAAAACTTTTTGACAGTATCATATAAAACGGGCTCATTTATCTACCTATGTAGAACAATAGAGAAGGCTAACCGTTTACCTGTTATGTCATCTAATCTTCAATAAAACTCATTGCAGGCTCTTAAAAGGCTGTATAATGTGTTACATGATTGATTCCAGCAACAGCTCACCGCCTACCACCCGACTGATATTGGCCAACTCCGATGAGCGATACGCCGCACTCACTGATCAGCAGTTACTCTACTCACGATCTGAGGATAGACAGCAATTATTCAATTTTCTGGATATTAGCGGCGTTGCGTGGATCGTTAACTAGACTTTCGTGGCTAAGTTTGACTACAATCAATGCGCTGCATCCGCAATGAAAAATAATTGCTGGTAGAACTTTTTCGGAACGAAATAAAGCAAGAAGATCGGGTTCTTGGTGTCGCGTAGTCACCCTTTGCTGTCGAATATAATTGGCAAGTATAGTATACCGACACGCACTAGCTATCTATACAAATATATTTGATCAACCTAACTGAATGATCTTCAAATGTATTTTAATAGAGTATTTTAATATTTAGAATAGTGTGTGCTTAAATACATCCTAGGTAGGTACTTTATTGGGTAGGTAAAGATATGAAAAGTTTATTTTTCAATTTGATAACTTCAATTAACATCAGTTTCAAACTTAAAAAAGTTACACCAGTACGGTTTTTAGTTTTATTTATTTTATATTAGTTACTTCTTTAGTTAACAAAGTATCTAATTAAAATTCAAACATTCTTTTTGTCTTTATTTTACTAATGTATTTAAAATGGTTCTTACAGGCTATTTTAAATTTATTAATTGGCATAATTTTGATGGTTTCCGGCAGCGCATTTCAACATTTCATCCCTTTATAAAGTAAGCTATTTTGTTTATTGGTTTTATTCTTTTTTGGATGTCTGATTTCTTTGCACGTCCTTATATTATGTTTGTAAATATCTACGTTGTAGATAATTTTGTCAGAAAAATATTTTGGTAACAAGCTTCATTTTATGTATTCATATCAATGTGTTTAATGTTAGCATCTCTTTCACTGCTAGCCATTTTAGTTCTTCTGACATTTTAGTTAATTTCTTACCTTTTTTTGTTACGGTCGTACTTATTCACAAAGGAAATTATTTATAGATATTATAAATACAGGATTAATCTCAGTGAACAGGAAACATAAATTCAATTCTAGACTTAAGAATGATCTTAGGAAAGTATTTAAAATTAAAAACCAGTAAAAACATAAAATCATAAAACTCGGGAAGTCATTACTTAGACGCAAATCTAATCTTAATATATTAAGAAGATCTCGCGTTCTAGCCACCGTTGATCATTTTTATAATACCCGTGATACCATCATAAAATAATTTCAAAACTATTTTATAGTCCATGTTATTATCCACACCAATGATTTATTAAATCGTTGACTAATTAATCTAAGATTAATATTTTTTTCTAAGAAAATTTAAATTAAAAAAAAAACAAGATTATACTATCGGGCGTCATTTCTATCACCTAGCTTAAAACTATTGCGTATTAATAACAAATAACCGTCGATCAACACTTGATATATCAATGCAAAAATATGTTTTTTCTTTTTTTATTTTGGTGAGACCCAAGATGATATTCATAAGTGGGTGAGGAATGGTCGGGTGGTACCGACAGATTACTCTTAAAACGGGGTTTAGTAGCAAAATACCTTTCATTTCTACCACCAAACACCAGAATATAATTACAGCTTATATATAGCATATAACCTGTTAGATATGTCGTGGCGCTTTGCAGCTGCCTGATGTGTCTTTCTTGTTATTTTTCGCCAAAAAAGTAGGATATTTCACAAATTACTTCTTTAAAATTCCTGTACTGTATGACAAATTCAGAAAGTCCATTCTTTTAATTTCGCTCCCATGCCCTAAATAGAAAAAAAAAAAAAAAAAAATAAATAAAAAAAATAAAAAATAAAAAATAAATAATAATCATAATTTTAAGTTAATAATTGTGTCTATCTGATAGGACCTGACAGGTAAGTATGTTCCTGTATATTTTCTTATTTAAACTAGGAATTAATATGTAATGATAGAAAGTAAGATCTGTACAGCGCCCTTGAGGTGATTTTTCACAAAAACAAGCTATACAAATCGTCCAAATATTATTATTATTATTATTAGCCACAACACATCACCTTTATTTTAAGCTAGTGAAATATTGACATCTCAATAGACACTAGAAAGAAACAGATAAAATGAATAATTACTCGCATCCACAAGTTCACTAGCTTCCCCTTTTAAGGAATGTTGTGAGACTGATCTGGGGAAGAAAGATCGGAAAAGGAGGACTGAAAAAAACCTGACGATTTGTTTACTAAGCACAGCTAGTCATTTAGATTGGCAATTCGATTTTTAATGGTTATGGAGGAACTGAGAGTATCGTCAGTTCTTAAACGGTTGCAGCGTTACCTACATATGCCTTGGCATCGCAACCAGAGTTGAGCCGAGCACAATACTCACACAAATGCATCGCTTGCATACAGCATATTAAAAACTTGTTTTTATTTAGGAGAAGAAAATTTCAGTGAATATTTAAAAAAAAAGTCAAATTGTTCATATATATATACACTTTTTCGCTAATAGCAGCAAGTAGGCGTAAGCAAGAAAAAATGCTGTTTCCCAGTGACGTTTGGCAATAATACCAAAACACACAATCCTAAGTATGTGTTGTTTGGGTCAACGTTAATTGTGCTAACTATACTAACTTTATTTTAATTTATTGTTACTTATTTATTTTGATATTAAATATTATATTTTTTATTTATTTTTACTATGCCACTAAACTTGACACAACTAAACGGTTTTTTAGATTATATGCTATATTTTGTTGATAACAATACTGTGAAAAAGAGGTTATACGAATAAACAAAAACATTATGTCGATATGTGGTATTAATGGATGTATAAATACCCTAGCCTTAGTCTTAGCCATGCCCAGGTCCGCCGAGACCAGTAAAAATCATCGAAACTGACTACACTGCCTTGGATAGACTTTATTACGTCTTTCAATGAATCGGATCGTGTAGCAATCGCCTGGTTAATATTATCGTAATAAGCATTCATCATAGACATTAGCACTCCGTTGGTCACTATTACAAGATTTAGTCGTAAATCTATTCAAACAGATTATGTCGTACGATTATATTTTTTTCTATAGAAATAAGATAACACAGGAATTTGTCAAAATAACAATACTAAATTAATTACTCTCTCGTTTGTTGTTAGTTATATTATTGTTATAGACAAGAAGAAGAAAAACCCATTTGGTAATAGTTTTATGACCCAAATATTAGTAGTTAGATTATTATGATAATGCATTATGTAGTTATAATAAACTAATTTTCTAGGAATGGGTAATCCTTCTATTTATTTTTATCACGCTTAGAAGCGTGCATTTTCAAGGTCAAAGTTTCAATACTGTTAGTAAAATTTTATGGGACAAATTAACCTTTTTTATTTCACGGGGCAACGGGTTATTTTTAATAGAATATTCTTTTTGAGTTCTATCTAATAGAATAAAATGTGTGAAATAATTACAATATCCTGCATTAACAAATGCCATTCAATAAACGTCATCGTTGTTTGTTTCGGAGCGATTATTTCAATCACTGAAATATTTTAGAAACGGATATTTTTTCGTATAATTTCATATCGTCGCTGGAAAGGCAAAAGGGCTGAAGCGACACTTTGGTCAAAAATGAGTTGAATATACAGTTTTGATCAGTATTTTTTTTTTGCATCGAATGCTCTGACTGCCGTTTGATTCTGAAGACTTTTATGGCCCTCTAAAGCCATCTAAAATATATTAACCATTTTTGGGACAAGGCTTGATTCAAGCGACACAAATTTGGGACTTTTTTTAGCATTTTATCACTTTAGGCAACTCAGTGAGAGCATTGAGTTACCTGAGTTAACTTTCTTTTTTAAAATCCAACCAGGTACTGAAGACTTATGAATTTTATTGTAAAACAAAACAAAAACTTCAAAGTGCTCTGGTGTAAACTTCCCAAAATGGCACTTCAGCCCTTTTGCCTTTCCGGCGACGATATCATTACTTTATTATTTTAAAACTGTTAATGGTATTATATACAACCCTTATTTAATTACATTCCATATTCCTAACAGAACTACTCAATTCACAATTATTTTTAAGCATAACAATAATACGAGTAGCAGGACTGAGTCATTTAAATACTGGCTTGTACCTAGATTGCATGCAGTGGGTAATTTCTTCGCAGAAATAGTAGATATATTCAACTGCACTGAATCTAGTTACAAGAAGGCTATAATATCATATCTCTTCCAAAAATACTCATGTTAATATATTCCATTGTAATTTATTTTGATTTTGTGTGCTAATCATTTATTCGATATTATTTCTGTGTCACTATTATTTTATATTATCTATTGCACAGTTATGTAAAAGCCCATAAGGGCGTATATAATGTAATAAATTAAATAAAAATCAGTATTTAAGGCTTTGGCTATTTTTATTCTCTGTAGGGCTCGTATATTGGGAACCGCTAGTTTACGCTGTTCATATACAAAAAGCAAACAACAAACAAAACTGGACAAAAAATGTTCATTGTCTTTCGAAGTTTAAAAACATGGTGTTTTGGGGACTACAAATTCAGACAAAAAAAATTCTTCTCGCACAATTAGTAGTTATTTTAATGATTTAAAACACACTTTCCTGGGAGAGTTACTTCGTCGGCTTAACTAAACTTTTGGCTTTTTTCGCAGTAACGCAATACATAGCACAAAGGTTTTTCGAAATGAGCACACTACAAATGCCGACGATTTATATAGGTTGACTAAAGTGGTGGGTTAGTAAGTGGATGTAACAACCTTCAAAAAATTAATACATCTATGGGTATTTCTTCAAATATAAAGTAATACCTGATTTATTATTCATATACTTACTTATATACAATATTTCGTAAAAATGATAATTAACATTTGGCATACATACATTTTTACAAATCAGTGTATACGAAAGTGTGGTTCACGTATACCCAGAGATACGCTAAGGGTTTTAAGTAGCGTTGGGAAAAACTTCAATGTTTTGTGAATGCTTCACGAATTGTTAGTTCTTTAAAATAAGCTCTTCGCAGTGAACACTTCAATTGAAGTCGAACTCGCAAAAACGAGTCGGTAGAGATTTGAAATTGAAAAGAACCTTAGAGTATATAGAGTGGTATCTATCCAAGGCAGTGTAGTCAGTTTTTGATGTTTTTTACCGGACTTGGCGGACCTGGGCGTAGCTAAGACTAAGGCTAGGGTATTTATACATCCATTCATATCACATATATATATAATGTTTTTATTTATTCGTAAAACCACTTTTTCACAGTATTGTTATCAACAAAAATATAGCAAATAATCTAAAAAACCGTTTAGTTGTGTCAATTTTAGTGGCATAATAATAAATGTGGGCGGAGTCCCGCGGTGACCCAGGAGCTCACGATCATCGTGACAGTACATGGAAAGCGGTGTATTATATTTGTTGTCTCTTTCTCTCTCATGGTGCACGACGTAAAAACCTGGAGAAATCGATTTATCGCAAGTTTGTATGGTTGGGTAAAAATAATTAGCTCTCTCTCCATACATTCTCACTCCAAGAAAAAAACTAACTACCAACTTCAATTGAAGAATTTGTCAAATGAACAATGAAGAAAGTAGGAACTGCTGCCAAAAGAAGTAGTTCTTTACGGTAGTTTTAAGGGGTATACGGCGCTAAATAAAAACGATATCATCTTATTGATGTTTAGTCTTTAATGCAGTGTTTCAAATAATTCCCAAACTCCTCCGGGCTCGCTTCCAAGGGTACGACGATAACACTTAATTCTCAAAAGGGGTATATTGAGATTCTTAGTTTGGCAAACACTACTATTTATTTATAAACTAACAGACTATTGTTCAATTACAAAAAAAAGACACAAAATGGGAAAAAAGAGCAACAGAGGAAGAACAGATTCATAACATTATAATGAAGCAATGACTAAAATAGAACAAAACATACATTAGAAAGAACATTCAAGTCAAAGCCGAGGTCAAGTCAAAAAAAGTAATTAGTAACCAAAGTTTTGGTAGAGACATAAAAAATGACAAAAATCATTTAGACTGGTACCAAATATTTCAAGATCATGGCTTGAGTTAAAAAGTCTCGACATTTTGGACAGTGGAGAATGATACCCATAATTAGCAGAGTGATGATTGATCAACATTACATTGTTCCTGATTCTACGGCAAAGAATGTTGAACTGGATGACTTGCAACAAAGAAGGTGAGTCAATTATACAATTAATAATTTTTAAAATGCAAATTAAATCAAAGTTTTTCGTACACTTTTCTAATGAAGAAATTTTCAATGATTGTTCAATTTCATCGTATGAATAACCATCTCTTTCTCGCTCTAATCTCCATGCAATACCGCGTAAGAAGCGATGTTGTACGGATTCAATATAATGAATATGAACGGTATAGAAAACTGTAAATAAATAAATTGAATTAATAAACAGGCGATGTAATTTAAAAATTAATTAATACCTGGGTTCTCGCCTGAGATGTCCAAGTGGTCACTACTCAACTGAATATAATATTCATTTAGAATAAACTGATTACTTCCGACAATCCTGACTGCATCGCTATTTCAATAAATTTCAGCAATCATAATTAATATTTCCAACAATTAACAAAGACATTAAACCTAGTATATTGAGAAGCATCAGAAGGTTGATTAACTATTAAATTGTTAATTTAACTAAAAAACTAAATTGAATAGCGAGGGACGACTTTTTCAAGCACCCATCTTTCATAAATTCACAATGTACAAGGGAAACACTGCGAATTTTTATTTTATTTGAGAGGTCGCTGAAGAAGGTCACACGGGCCAACAAAATATGACAGGTCATTGATATATGTACGAATGAAACATTTTTGAGTTACGATCATCCAAAAGCACGATTAATTAAGATTTTCCGATACGTTTCATTTCCCTTCTAACTAACTAACTAACGAACTAATTATCACGCCGTTTCCCCGCAGGGGTAGGCGGAGAGGACGGACCGCCATATAACTCTGTCTTGGCACACACTCCTTACTTCATTCCCATTCATACATCGTCTAATACATACTCTTCTGTTATTCTGATTCTTCACATGACCCGATTCAAGTATTTGATTTACTTGATCGTGCCATGTCTTTCTCAGGCGTCTTCGACTACTCTTTTGTCGATTTCTTCGTCCTCGACTTCTTCTTCCCTTCTATTATTATATTATATAGTAACTGAACTAAACATTACAGTAGGTACCTACATAAATAGATTTATTTATATTTAATCATTGGAGGAACATTTTATCAATGTTCTTAGCCACAATTGTAAAGCCTTTACCTTTTTAAGGCCTATTAAAGTCTACATGCAGGAACGAAAAACTTAACCCTTTTTTTTTCGTGACGTTTTTTCGTGACAAAAGAGTCCCAACTGCTCCCAACCGTCTAGAGCCAGTGATACTATGGCACCCCAATTAGGGTATGGTGTGAGACTGAAGGTAGTGGGAAGGAAATGTGGAAAGTTAAGGTTGTTAAGTACTTAGCTATTCAGATCTGGTAAACAAATACGGCTAAAGCCATTTCAAGCAACGTTTCGATTTTGAATGGTGGTTTTTACCAGGCTCATACTATGAGTAACTACCTATCTGAAACGTGCCGCAAATATATTATTTTATATGAATAAATGTTATGACACATACTGATTAAATAAAAAAATATATGCGCACGCCGGGTTTAAGCCCGTGACCTCTGGATTCGTAGTTGAGCGTCTTACCACTCAACCACGAAGGTCGTCACTAATTAGTAAAAGTAAAAAATCTCTGTTTATATTTGTTATACTTGCTTATATTATATTTCTTTTACATACTTGCAACACTTTTATTTTGTTTACAATTGCTAATATAATTTTTCTCTCTTAAATGCTGCTCTGTCACTCATTTCCTCTCTGCATCACTGTGATGACTACAATGTAATATGATTGTATATTTTCTTATCCAACGCATGATGAGCATATTTTGTAATTGAATTTTTAATTCAACCTTAATTATTTTATTCCTATCAATGTGTATTACTTTAATCAATTTGATTAATTGATCCAAATAAAATAAATATATAGGTATGTTTGTTTGTTCTGCGTGGCATTAGAACTTGCAATCTGCCAATATAAAGTAAAGAATGCGAGTTTTTATGTTAACCAGTATTACAACATTAATATAGTAAAAATTATTAAAAATAGCCGGACTATGGATCTGTAGGTCACCTGCTCAAATTCATTTACAGCAGTCGTCCAGAAACTGGAATGTTTCGTAGTTCAAATCTCAATTTATTATAGAATTACTTATTAAACATTAAATAAATTATTATTTTTTATTTATTTTCGTAGAAAGCAATCACTTTGTGGTTTGAAATATTTCATTAAAATGAAAACGATTATGGCAACAGATTAAATAATTAAGTAGCACTAGAAATAAAGAAAGCCATTAAAATTAATAGTCATTTTCTTAATAATCATTTAAATTTGTCTAGTAGTCCAATATTAGGTATATTTCTTGTAAACTCATAAAATTTCTCATTATTTTCATCACGTTCTCAGTTGACGTTTTGCCTATTTCATTTCATATTATCTGTCCCTTTCTCTCTGTTCTTTGTTATAATTTAAATGATATTCTTTTGTTTTCTAACTGTTCTCTTTTTCATATAATTTTAAATTGGGTTCTCCCTCTGTATGTGTGAGTATTTATAACCACACACTATGTATTTTTTATTTTTTTACCTGATGATGATTAGGCTAAGCAAAATTAGTCGGTCATAAAAAATAAAATAAAATCTGTGGTCTTATACAAAGTAATTATTTCAATATT